>VDFB02252616.1:91364902-91428087 GCA_007258455.2 Sequoia sempervirens
GATCCAAGAGAAAAAATGGGGCTAAGGGATGTTGAGAATATGGATGCACATGAATTCTGATGAAGTTGGCCAAACTTCACAAGATCTTAACCAAGAAGAGGTCCACCCACACAAACAAGAAATTGTTGCAACTCAAGCTTCTAATGAGATTCTATTATGAGAGATTGATGATACAATGTACAAATTTCATAAATATATAGGGATGAGAGAGATATAAGATGCATTAAGATGTTTCCATGTGTCTTGATCTAATAATATGTGACAACATGTAAACCCTAACTAACTACCTAGGGAATGATGAACTAATTAAGATAAGTTCTAGATGATATTCTAGAAGGAATCTTATCTCCTAAATACATGGAAAGGAGGATGGCCCCATTATTAATGGTTTTCCTAATAATGCAACCTAGGAATTAATTAATTAAATAAAAGACCTAAGTGAAACTTATGCTAGTGTAATTAAATAATAAATTACACCAACAAAGAAACTGAAGCATAAAGAGTGGAAGAGGAGGACACAACAGAAGATGTCAAAGTGAGATTTTTGCTTCCTCTTCCTTCTTCTACAAGGTTTCCTACTTAGTAGCTAGAGCCTTCCTTAGATGCCTGCACTCACACACAAGGTGGTTTTTACGACTTTAAGAGCTAGAGATTCTACTCAATCATCACAATATCCACAACAACTATTTCTTTTGGAGAGAGTGACTCCTAGACTAGAATAGGAGTAAGAGATGGAGAAGATGATTCAATAACTATGATAGGAGTAGGCTTGGATGCCTCAACGATGGGCCTCTTCCTATTCACTACCTTGGAGGTAGGAGCAGTAAGAGGTCATGGAGGCTGAGACATAGAAGACACTCCATGGGGACTCTTCCCCTTACCATACCAAATGGGGTGAGGTATTGTGGGTTAGACAGGAATTTCAAATGTCAGAAACTTGGGCTTTCTCCAAATGGGCACCATAAAACTCCCCAAAAAATTCATAGGAGCAAAATTTGATGGCACCGCAGTAGGATGAGAGGAAGCAATAGGTGGGACAATAGAAGAAGAAGAGCCCTAGGATAACATATCCTCTTCTCTTTTTCGAGGGGCCAAGGAAGTCTCAGATTTTTCATTCTTACAAGCTCTATATGAAATGAAATATGGAGAAGGACGACATCTCACTTTTGGTGTTATGTCCCCACACTTGTATTTCACATAAGTTTGATACAAGTCCATCCTAGGAGGGATCAGACCAACATGGGAAAGAAAAAGTTGATTTAGTGAGTAGCCCACATGTGTAGTCATTGGTTTATAACCCGTGTCATGGAATACATGCATAGAACCCTCATGGGAAAACTTCAAGCACTTATGAATCACCGAGGGAATTGCATTCATGGATACCATCCAGGGAATGCCTAGTTTCACTTTGAATAGTTAAGATCCCAAGATGATGTCAAATAGTGCATTCACAGTCCTAGGACCAACCATGACTAACAAGGTGACACAATTGATGGGAGGGATGAAAATCCCATTGTGAGTAGGTATAGTGCTTCTAGACTCATCATATCCATCCTTATGCAAAAAATTTATCAACATGATCTCCTCTATTATAGCATTCACCCGACATGTAGGATCAATGAGAACACCAGTTACAGTATTCCCATTGATACATGTGGGCATGTACAAAGGGCATGGTTCTTGATTAGAGTTCATTATAAAATCCCGTGAGGTAAATGTTATAGTAGGAGATCCGCTCGTAGGTTGCATAGATGGGATGGGTAGATGTACAAAGAAAGCCATCTTTACATACACTAGACAAAACTTTTGTAGGAGACCCAAAGGGTGTCACAATTAGACAATAAACCACTCAAGATTTTGTTTAGAAATGCTTAGGAAACCTCCTAGCTACACCACTAGGGGTTGTATGTTGGGTTGCAAGGCAAGGAACCTTGCAATACTCACACCCACAACACTCTAGAATACGAGGGATGAAATGGGACAAGAATGGTTCACATCAGTTTCACCAAAATGTAGAGGAGGGGGGCTGAATGCTCAAGACCCCAGGTCATGGGAGGGTCTAAAAGGATTAGCTACCTTGATCTACCTCAAGCTAGATGGAAGGTTTTGGAAATTTACAAGATGTTTAAGGTAGAGAAAGAAGAGAACTCTCAATGTTGCTATCTTTCTGCTACCTTGAGAGTTATGTTTGGATTAAATGAGCAGGTTTCTAGAACCTAGACTATAACTCTATCATCTCTCTACCAAAGTATAGCAGCATGCAACAAAGACAATAGCATGATGATCTAGAGTCTCACAAGTTTGTTGTCATTTGTACAAAAAGATAGTGAAAAAATCACAAATAAAATGATTAAAAACCTAATAAAAACTTAGCTAAAGAGGCTTACTGTGATGATGCAAATGGAAAATAGTAAAGGAAATTATTTAGAAATGAAAATAATGAGAAAGGTAAGAATTCAACTAATGATAGGTCTAGTTCTCTAGTAAGCTACATGCAAAAAAAGTACCTACACACAGTAGAACAAGTAAAAATATTGGGGTTGTTTTAGTGCTTGCTGCAATCAAACCCTCTTTTTGGTGTTCCCACCTTCACAGATAGCTAGATAGATAGATAAATAGAAATGAAATAAAGAAAGTATGGAAAGAGAGAATTTTGAACACTACAAAGAGCACTGTGTGAAACCTAGAAAATAGTCATTCTATGTTTTGAGATATAGAACAACCAATTTCTTACAACTTTCACTTAAACCTTAGAGATCTTAGTTAAGGAATAGAATTAGGGAAAGAGATCTACAATAAGGTTTTTGAGGGTGTGATTAAAGACTAAAAGGGTTCACCACCAAGTAACAGCTTGGAAAGATAAGAAATGCAAATGATATGCAAAATTTAAGTTTATGACCTAGAAATGAGCTCAAATCATAATAGTAAACTAAGAAAGTATAGAGTTGCACTTGGAAAATTGAGAGGCTTGAATGAGGGTCTAAAATATTAGAAATAATACCTTTTAATACACAATAGGACTCATACTCTAGGTTGGGCAATTTAGTCCTAGATTAGGGTTTCTGACAGAAACTAGAATATGGAACTTGCAACTCAGGATCTGCTAGAAATGTATGAAATCAGATATACTAGGACTCATATGCCACAAGTCATTATTTAGTCCCAATATTAGGGTTTCTCTGAAAATATAATATCCTCTTAGGTTCTCCTATAGCTTCTCTCCTTGCAAGTCTCCAAGTCAAAATCATTGAATTGCGACCTGTATGTGACTTTCCATGATCTTGCAATGTAGATGACAACTTTGAAAACTTGACAATTTTTCTCCATTCTTACTCTTAAATAGATCTTCAACCTAAACCACCTAGATCTGCAATCATACATCAAAGAGAGGGGAAAATGTTATTTTGTTAGTGGATGGGGGTTTTCCTTGGTCAAACCCCATTTTAGTAATCAAACCTTGAAATGAAATAGAAATAGAATGAAGGAATGATGAGTGAACAAATAAGCTATGTTGCAACTCACCAAACCCTTGGAATAAAGGCTACAAACTTATATGTAATGGCTAACATGAATGTGGATCCTGACTCTTTCTTGAATGGTATGTATCTTGACTTGAATTCTTGTTTGAATCATAAAACCTTACATCACAAATCTTAGCTCAAAAAAAAACATGATGCATGATGACTTTGACATGATGCTTGAATCTTGAATGATGCTAAAAAATGCTTTATAATCACTCTTGAATTATCTTGAATGCTCTTTTAATCATAAACTTGGTATTATTTTTTATCTCAAAAAGTGCTAGATGACTTGTAAACTTGCTAGGATACTTAAGTACTTGAATTTCTAGGAGAAACTATGTGAAATAACCTTGTATTTATACTTGTTTATGCCAAAATTTCTAAAATTACAACACTACAAGTTGACATTAGATTTAGGAGAATACGAACCCCAAGAATTGAATTAAAAATTAGGTCCAAGTTAAGCGAGGCTCATACACTAGTTGGGGCATATGAGTCCCAGTAGGCTAATCTCTAGACACAAATTTCATGAAATGTTTAGTTTTATGCCAAATTCAGATCTAGATCCCAAAACTTAGGTGGGTTCCATATGTCTAAGGTAGCGTATCAGTCCCAAATCACTAAATATGGGCCATACAATCTAAAATTATTAAATTATGATTGGTCAATTGATATATGTTAGGATCATCCTCAGAAAGATGCATTAATTAAGGATTTTGGATGCAAAATAGGACCAATTAAGACACAAAAAAACCCAATTTTAGCAAGTAGGACCCAAACAAGTGTGAAAATGTATAGGGCTATATTTTTCTACACTACATTATGCTACTCAAATCCAACAACAATACAATAGAATAAAACCTAACATCAGATCTAGGAAAATAAAATCCCACCAAGAATTGAATTCAAAACTAGGCCCAAGCTAAGTGGGACTCACATGCCAGTTGGGGCATATGAGTCCTAGTAGGCTAAACTTAGGACACAAATTTCAATAAATTTGTAATTTTATGCCAAATTCAGATCTAGGCCCCAAAACATAAATGGGACCTATTGAATAGTCTAGATAATGGAGAAGGGGGGTTAATCAGTTATGATAAAACAATTTTCTTGAATTTAGTTAATCCAGAGCAAACTTAAATCAATTAGATAGTAATCTAATAGATATGATCATGAAAGCACATAACAACACCATGCACAATAAACACCAGAATTGACATGGAAATCCAAGAAGGGAAAACAAATAGAGAATGCTAATTCTCAATTATAAAACACCGATTAAGGTGACATCGGTTAAGGTGATTTTTACAAGGGCTTACTGCCAAAATGCTCATTATAGGTAAGGCTCACTATCGATGGGCTCACAACCCAATTAATACATAAAATAGCCTTATTGACAAAACATGTACTGATGAAGTTGTATCTACTTATACGTGAAGTTAGTTCTAGTTAAAAGCACTATATCTATCTCTAGCAGTCAATCAATAATCTTCTTCTCACTTTCCTTGCACAACCTCTACAATATAGATTACTTCTTCCTGACACTTGCATTCAAATTCCTTCTCTGTGTAATTCTTCGTAACATTTTATTTATTTGTACACACCATAATATTTTCTCTTGAACCAAAAAGATATTCTAAATATATATATATACTCGTAGAGAAAAATGAGATAGCCTAGAAAAACATGTTGGCTTGAAGAACAACCTTGAAATATTCAATAAGGCTTGGCACACTAGCACTGGACCTAAAGGATAGGTCGCATAAAAATATCTCCTTAATATGTTACCATGGGACCCATAAATAGGTCATACATAAGATAGAAAACTTTGAATTACATGAAATATATTTTGGAGCTAATGGGAATGCCACAACCAAGATCAAATCTTGATTCTCATCAATTTTAGTACCAACTAGAGAAACACAATCATACATACCAAAACTTGTAACATGCTACATGAATCCATAGATAACAAGGATGTAAGGAAAGCTAAGGTGCGGAACTAACTCTCCTAACATCAAAACCTCAGGGAAGAATGTAGAGGTGACTTAAAAATTTTCAATTACAGTCCAATTAAGATACACTTGAAAAGAATAATAGAAACAGATAAATAAACATACATAGATGAACACCAAATTTACATGGGAAAACCCTTACGGGAGAAAAACCCACCACACCAAGAAAAACCCCTTTTTATTATAGTAAATAGATTACATATAGAGTATGGACTTCACTCTTTGATGTCAATTTACAACAACATAATGGAATGATCAACCTTGTACAGAACATTCAATTTACAAGACACTTTGAAATAAATTCATACACACTAATTACCCCACTGAACTATTCACTCAACTAATCATCATCTTCAACATTGAGTATATCCATGTCATCCCTGATCTATTGATCTTCCTCACAGGAATGGCCACAACACTCTAACTTCCAACAGTTCCCATTCTGCTTCTCTGATTGGTCAAAGACAAACCAAGTAGGATAGTCTTCCAATTAGTCAAAAATGTTCAAATAGTATTCGCATTTTGGTGAGACACTAATCGTGTCTCCCCAATGCCACATAGCCCAACTATTAATATCAGCCAAAGTCATCATCTTCAGTAAGAGGTTACACCAAGTTCAAAAGCTATAACTCAGACTCACCCTTATCACTAAGACATCATACCGATATCCATTATAGAAGCATCGACCAAACCATCGCTATCAGTGAGAGGTCATACCGGATGCAAATACATCTTGTGAAGCTCTATCAACAAGAGTTCTCCTATCGGAAAGAGTCTCATAAATCTTTGTCATACCGATATTCATCGAGCAAAGCTATCAGCGAGACAAGCCATATCACTAAGACTTCATACCAACAATAAACACATGTAGTGCTATTGGCAAGACTACTGCTATCAGTAAGACATAATACCAAACATAGAACAGTTGAAGAGACTACTGCTTTCACCAAGAGGTCACACTAAAGTAATATATCCATTGGTGAGAGAAATGCTATCGCCAAGAGGTCATACCAATGTCCATACCCATCGGTGAGACTTACGTCCGTCGCCAAGAGTTCTTACTAAGCCTCTATGCCTCTCCTCGATGACTTTGAGTGTAACATTGTTGGCGAGACATGCCATATCATTGAGACATCATACCAATGATAAACACATGTAGCTCTATGTGTAAGACTACTGCTATCAATGAGACATCATACTGAAGCAAACCTTTTGGCCAAGATTCTCCCCGATGACTTCAAGTGTATATCAAAACCATCAGCCAGAGATCTTCCCGAGCGGAGAGAGATAGAAATTTCATAGCAATAGAAATGTCACAATGATAACACCAGTTGACAAGATAGTAGGAATGTCTCAGCGACATGAGCATTCCACAAGGTTACACAACTGCTAGTTGGCTAGACAATAAGAATGTCACACTTACTTTGCTCTTATAGCAGTTTAGATGCCAATAAGATTGAGGCGCATTTTCCAACAATCTCCCACTTGACGAAGATCTTATTGACACCTCCAGAGCACAAAAAAACTATAGAAATTCATGGGAACTTAGGCCCATCGAATTGGCACACCACTTGAACTTGTCTATGCTCACTAGCTTCGTCAATGCATCTGCAACATTCTCTAGAGTATCCACTTTTTCTAAAGAGACATTTCCATCCTCCACCATATCTTGTACAAAATGATACTATACATCTATATGTTTCATCCTGGCATGGAAAGTAGGATTCTTTGCCAAAAAATAGCATTCTGACTATCAAAGTAAATTGTTATTTTAATTGCATCAAAACCAATATTAGAAAACAAACGTTTCAACTAGATTGCCTCTTTCTAGGTGTGTGTTGTTGATATGTATTATGCCTCTATAGTGGACAAAGTGACTATAGCCTGCCGCTTACTCATCCAACTCACTGCACCACCATTCATCATGAAAGTATATACATTGGTGGATCTTTTGTTGTTAATGTCCCTTGCCCAATCATAATCCACATAGCCTTGAATGTTGAGAGTCCTCTGTGATTCAACCAAGTTTCCATGGTAACACAATGCATATTCTAAAGTTCCCTTCAAATATCTGAATACTCTTTTCACAAAATCCCAATGTGTCCTTCCAAGGTTAGCCATAACCAACTAAGAACTCCCACTACTTTAGAAATGTTTGGCCTTGTACAGACCATTGCATACATTAGAGTGCTAACCGCACTAGCATAAGGCACACTGGTCATGTCCTCCATCTCAATAGGAGATTTTGGAAAGTATTCAACAAATAGCTTTGTTCCGTACAAAACTGGAACAACTAACTGCTTGTAATCAGTCATACAAAATCTCTCTAAAATAGTCTTAATATACTTACTCTGACTGAGCCAAAATTTTCTACTATTCCTATCCCTGGTTATTTTCATTCCCAAAATATACCTAGCTACACGAAGATCTTTCATTTTGAACTTTGTAGACAACTGAGACTTCAGATCATAAATCATTAACTTACTATTGCCTATGAGCAACATATCATCAACATAGAGAGGAATAATAAGAAATCAATCACTTTCAGCTTTATAATACACACAATGATCAAATTTTGATCTTACAAATCCCAATTACTAAACAAAAGTTTCAAACTTCTGGTACCACATTCTAGGAGACTGCTTTAATCCATACAAAGATTTCTTCAACTTGCAAACTAGTTTTTCTTTACCTTTCTCCATAAAGTGCTCAGGCTGGGACATATAAATCTCTTCTTCAAGATCACCATGAAGAAATGTTGTCTTCACATCCATCTATTCAACCTATAAGTCATATGCTGTTACAAGTGACAAAAGGAATCTGATAGATGTCAGCTTAGCTACTGGAGAAAAAAACTCTCCATAATCAATTCCCTCTACATAGGAATAACCTTTCACAACCAACCTCTCCTTGTACTTTTCTACACTGCCATCTAGACCTATTTTCTTCTTAAATACCCATTTCCAGCTAATAGCTTTTCTACCTCCAGGAAAGGGCACCAAACTCCAAGTATCATTATTTTCTAATGATGCCATTTCTTCATTCATGGCTTCTAACCAAGAGTTTGAATCATACATTCCAAATGCCTCTTTCATAGTCCTAGGCTCATGAGTGCTAGAAATTAAAGCATACACACAAGTAGAATCTATCAAAGAAAACCCATACCTATCAGCTTGCTTTCTTTCATGAGTTGACCTCCTCACGGGCTGAGGCTGAGGTTATATTTCTTCTTCAGAACTCTCAGAACTACTTAAGCTCTCCTCAATTTTAGGTACATTTTGAATTTTCAACTCCTCTTTATTTGGTGTCAGAGGAATTTCAACTACATCCTTTTTGTTTTTTGATTTTGTCTCTGACTGCAGATCCAAGGTAGAAGGCTTAATCTCATGAAAGATAACACTTCTATTGTATAGAACCTTCTCTGTATCAGGATTTGGAAGCTTGTATCCTTTTATGCTAGCACTATAACCAATAGAAGTACATTTGACAGCCCTATTAACTAGATATTTTCGCTATGAAAGCTGCATATGCTTTCCTGTACCCAAGCACTGAATGTTTCTAAAAAAAAAATGACTGTGGAATCCTCTTTCTTTCTAGGAATCTATTTTAAGCTCTAAAGGTGTTTTCAACAAGAACAGAGACTGGGTTTTCTAGGGGAACATCACAAGTTACAACCCATCTCAACCTAAAACTTCTCCTCCTGGAAGCCAGTACCACTAGCATACTGTGTTTCTTTCCATCACTCTTATTGAACCTTTCTCTGAACTCCATTACAGAGTGTATAGTGTATTTAATCATTAGATTCCTTTATAGAAGTGTCCTCTAAAATCTCCATCAAAAACAGTTCACCACCATTGTTAGTCCCAACATTTATTTTTTCTTCATATTTTCTGTATGGCTGGTTCTGGGAATTTCTTAAACCTGGTTGAACACTCTGATTTCCATTTTCAAAAATGTTCTTTTCCTTTGAAGAATCAACAGAATGACATGAGTACCTTGACTTTGAGATAAAGGAATATCCATTGGACTTGGGAAAAAAAAATCAGAATTTGGTATAATCACAAACCAAAGATTTGTGGGAGGACCGAATAAAGGGAAACAAGAATATTAGATTTGACTTGATTTGATTGCAGAGTAGATATAGGCAGATAAGTTGGACAGAATTGTTCAAGACAGGGAGGGGTTGAGGGGCAACAAAAAAACTAAAGCAAGGAAGCTATCAACAGAATTCTAGACCAAAAAGATAGAAAGCACACAAGAAATAAAATTAGAGGAACAGCAGCACAAAAATTAAATAAACAGAAAATGACCACAAACAATGGAAAATTTCTAAATTTTTTAAAGAAAATAAAGAAAATGAAGTACAATATTTATATAAGAAACAAACAAAGTATAGAAAATAAAATAAAAGAAAATGTCCAAAAATAATAGAAATTAATACCCAGGCTTAAAAAAGACACAAGTACAAATGAATAGAGAAATAAAATATATATATATATATATAAAGAAACAAAAGAAATTAAAGATGCAAATATATTATTTATGAGAAACAAAAGAAGTTAAGAATATATATACTATAATATACCAAACAAAATAAAATTCAACAAATGAATAGAGAAATAAAGAATATATATATATATATAAAGAAACAAAAGAAGTTAGAAATATATATAGTAATAGATAACAAAGAGAATATAAATAAACAAAAGGATAAATAAATAATGTATATTATTTATATAAACTGAATATAATTCAACAAAAGAAAAGAGAAATGAAGTATATATATATATATAGAAACAAAAGAAATTAGAGATATATATAGTATTAGATATCAAAGAGAATATAATAAACAATAGAATAAATAAATAATGGATATTATATCTATGAGAAACACACAACAATAATGTATAAATAAATAACCACCTAAACAATATTATATCTAGATGGTTCCCTTGGCAGACGTGTGTTTCGCAAGGCCACCCATACTGATCTCTACCTCCATTCTTCTTCTCATCACCACCCTTGCCAAAAAAGTGGGGTCCTTAAAACCCTAGCATTAAGAGCCCACAAGATTTGTGATGAGGAAAACTTGAATCTTGAGTTGACCCATTTGCGCCAAGTTTTCAAATTAAATGGGTACACAAACAAACAAATATCCAGAGCCTTCAACCAAGCTAAGGCGAGTTTCCTTTCCGTCTCCAAACCTAGCCATCACCATGATCTCCCAGGGGCATCCCTTCCTTATATCGAGGGAATATCCCAAAAAATCTCTAAGATCCTCCTTAAAAAAGGCCTCCATTGTGCGTTCAAGCCCTTTACAACCTTAAGAAATCGTATCCCATCCCTCAAAGACTCCAAGGACATCTTCCTCAACTCAGGAGTTTATAAGGTTGTTTGCTCATGTGGCACTCCTTATATAGGGGAAACTGGCCGCTCATTTAGCACCAGAATCAAAGAGCATAGTGCTGACATTAGACATGAGCGTGTTGTCAAATCTGCCCTAGCCGACCACTCCTCTGCTACCAAACACCATATATGTTTGGAAAACACCAAAATCTTGTTCAAAGAGGACAATTTCTTCAAGAGAAAACTCAAAGAAGCCATCGAAATCAACAATCACCCATTGAACCTCAATCGTGACGAAGGGTGGAGGCTGAGTTATTTATTTATACATTATTGTTGTGTGTTTCTCATAGATATAATATCCATTATTTATTTATTCTATTGTTTATTATATTCTCTTTGATATCTAATACTATATATATCTCTAATTTCTTTTGTTTCTTTATATATATATATATATACTTCATTTCTCTTTTCTTTTGTTGAATTATATTCAGTTTATATAAATAATATACATTATTTATTTATCCTTTTGCTTATTTATATTCTCTTTGTTATCTATTACTATATATATTTCTAACTTCTTTTGTTTCTTATATATATATATATATATTCTTTATTTCTCTATTCATTTGTTGAATTTTATTTTGTTTGGTATATTATAATATATATATTCTTAACTTCTTTTGTTTCTCATAAATAATATATTTGCATCTTTAATTTCTTTTGTTTCTTATATATATATATATATATATATATTTTATTTCTCTATTCATTTGTACTTGTGTCTTTTTAATATGAATTTAGTAATTTCTATTGTTTGGACATTTTATTTTTATTTAATTTTATTTTTCTAACTTCTTTTGTTTCTTTATATATAAATATTGGCCCCTTTCAAATTTTCTTTGTATTTGTGTCTTTTAAAAAAGAATTTAGAAATTTCCATTGTTTGGTCATTTTATTTTATTTTTATTTAATTTTATTTTTCCTTTTGTTTTTCCTCTAATTTTATTTTTCTCTTGTGTCTTTTCTATCTTTTTTGGTCCTAGGAGTCTATTTGATAGCTTCTTGTTTTTTCATTTTTTGTGCCCCTCAACCCTCCCCTTGGTCTTTTTAGTTAGTTCTTGGTCTGCAACTTATCATTTTTCTCCTTGAGCTCTCAACTAGATGCAAAAACTCTTACACAATCAAATCCAGAAGTCGTCTAGCAATAATCAATATGGATTGTGGAAATGTGATATCTTTAATGGTGTTGTTTACCGTATATACAATGTTCACAAAACTTGAATTCTAGGTTACAATCATCAAGCCCCTCAACCAGGTTTTTATTCTTCAAGGTTTTTAAACCTTTTTCACCAATGTGGCCTAGCCTGTGATGCTAGAGCATAGTATTTTCTATTGGAAGTTTAACTTCCATAGAGTTTACACTATCAAGAACTTTTACCTTCTTTTCTCCATGAGTAGCTTTCTATGACTTTACAGAGACACTATTGCATTGTACAACATGTGCATCCAACTTATACAAGGTACCAATTCGAGCACCCCTTGCTAGTGCCATCGAGCCTCTAGTCATCTTGCAACCATTTCCAAAGAATGTGACTTGCACTCCAATATTGTTCAACTTACTAGCAAAAAGTAAATTTTGATTAGCTAGACCTGGTATATGCATTACATCATTTGATTCCCTTCACTCTTCCATCAGGGAATTGAATTCTAACTCTTCCACGACCAACTATTTCCAAAGATGAATCACTTGCCAAATACACCTTTCCACCATCATAATTTTCATACTTTGTGAACTAGTCTCTATGAGATGTCACGTGGAAATATGCTCAAGAATCAATTAGCCAGACATCAACTGATGCTTGTGTAAGCCAAGGCTGCAATGAAAGCATATGCATCACTCTGAGAAGAATCATTGTCAAAATAATTCTTCTTCTTTTTCTCCTCTTTGCAATCCTTTCGAACATGACTAGGTTGCCCACAATTCTAGCACTTCACCTTGGACTTCTTGCTAGGAGACTTTGATCTCCCTTATGATTTGTATTTGTACTTCTTGTCCTTCTTTCCTTTTTCTTTTGATCTTCCTCTAACAACAAGAGCCTCCTTTTCCATCTCAAAATATTTCCTTCTCATCTCTTCTAATAACAAAGAAGCAACAACATCTTCCATCTTAAAAGTGGATGTCGTACTCCAAATAGCCATCACCAGGTGATCCCAAGAATCTAGAAAAGAACATAATAACCGCATACAATGATCTTCTTCATCAATCTTCACACTCATAGATGCTAACTCAACAATCAACATGTTGAAAGCATTCAAATGATCAGCAACAAATCCTCCCTCCTACATTCTCAAAGTGTAAAAATTCTTCCTCAAGAACAATTTATTCACCAAGGACTTGCCCTAATAAATAGCTGCCAGTCTTTTCCACAAGGAAGATGCATTCTTTTCTTCATGAAAATTTAGAAGAATAGAGTCTGCTAAACAGAGCCTTATTAGCCCCTTTGATTTTCTATCTGCAAGCTCCCAATCCTCTTGCTTCATTCCTATAGGCTTCATTCTAGACACAACAATCCAAAGATCACGATCAACCAACAAATCTTCCATTTTAAGTTTCCACAACTCAAAGTTGCTGCTATTAAATTTCTCAATTTCAATCCTTCCTAATGTGCTTGCCATCTTAACCTGTAATTTGAATTACCAAACTTCTACAAGACTCCCACTGAAATAGAATTGACACAAAAAACCCAATGTACCCACAAGGATAAGGCAACTGGCTAGGCTCTGATACCATTTGTAAGGAAAGCTAAGGTGCAGAACTAACTCTCCTAACATCAAAACCTTAGGGAAGAATGCAGAGGTGACTTTAAAATTTTCAATTACAGTCCAATTAAGACACACTTGAAAGGAATAATAGAAATAGATAAATAAACATACACAGATGAACACCGGATTTACATGGGAAAACCCTTATGGGAGAAAAAACTGCCACCCCAAAAAAAACCCGTTTGTATTATAGTAATTAAATTACATACAGAGTACGAGCTTCACTCTCTGATGCCAATTTATAGCAGCATAATCAAATGATCAACCTTGTACAAAACATTCAATTTACAAGACACTCTGAATTAAATTCATACACACTAATCACCCCACCGAACTATTCACTCAACTAATCATCATCTTCAACACTGAGTATATCCATGTCATCCATGATATGTTGATCTTCCTCATAGGAACAACCACAATAGTCTAACTTCCAATGGTTCCCATTCTGTTTCTCTAATTGGTTGAAGACATAACATGTAGGACAGTCTTCCAATCAGTCAAAAATGTTCAAACAGTATTCGCATGTCGATGAGACACCAACCATGTCTCCCCGATGCCACATAGCCCAACTATTGATATCAGCTAGAGTCATCACCTTCATCAAGAGGTTACCCCAAGTTCAAATTTTGTCGCTCAGACTCACCCTTTTTGCTAAGACATCATATCGATATCCATTGTAGAAGCATCGGCCAGACCATCGCTATCGGCGAGAGGTCATACCAAATGCAAATACATCTTGTAAAGCTCTATTGGTAAGAGTTATCCTATCACCAAGAGTCTTATATATCTTTATGTCATATTGATATTCATCAAGCAAAGCTGTCAATGAGACAAGCCATATCGCTAAGACTTCATACCAACAATAAACACATGTAGCACTATCGGCAAGACTACCGCTATTGATAAGACATCATACTAAACACAGAATAGTCAAAGAGACTACCACTTTCACCAAGTTGTCACACTAAAGTAATATATCCATTAGCGAGAGAAACACTATTTCCAAGAGGTCATACTGATGTCCATACCCATCAGTGAGACTTAGATCCATTGCTAAGAGTTCTTACCAAGCCTCTATGCCTCTCCCTGATGACTCCAAGTGTAATATTGTTAGCAAGACATGCCATATTGCTGAGACATCATATTGATGATAAACACATGTAGCTCTATTGGTAAGACTACTGCTATTGGTGAGACATCATACCGAAGTAAACCTTTTGGCCAAGAGTCTGCCCAATGACTTTGAGTGTATAACCAAACCATCAACCAAAGATCTTCCCGAGCAGAGATAGATAGAAATGTCATAGAGATAGAAATGTCACAGTGATAAAACTAGTTGGAAAGACAATAGCAGTGTCTAAGGGACATGACCATTCCACAAGGTTACACGACTGCTAGTTTGCTAGATAGTAAGAATGTCACACTGAATTTTCTCTTACATGAGTTTACATGCCAATAAGATTGAGGCACGTTTTCCAACAAAGGATACCAAGAATAAGCTTTGAGCATAGAATTTGATATCAAAATAATAGTCTTTGTTATTCTTCATCAACTATCTTCCATGGATGTCCCAAAAATAAGTACTGCCATATCTAGATCAAGGATAACATCCACACTACACAATATCATAAAACTCAATAGGATAGATCAATATCATCTGAAGCACAACCTTCTGGATCCCAGGTTTTGACATCAATGACAACAATGCTAAATCATCTCAACAACTTCTCAACAATCTCTCCCTTTGGCATTGATGGAAAAATAGAAAAAACTAAAAAGCACAAAAACTGCAAAAACAAAACTCCATTAACTCCAAGCACTCCCCCTTTGTTAAGAAAATCATTTCCTCTTTTTTGGTTTTTTTTTTCTCTTCATCTTCTCCCCCTTTTTTCCATCAAAGGAAAAGGGACAAATAAGAACATTTAGGAAATAAAATAAAAAAACACTTTTCACATGAAATATTTTCTTGTACCTTTCTCTCATAGTTGGAAGAATTGTCTTCCAAGCTTGTACTACAGATACCATTCTGACACACATACTGTCCAGTAGATTCAATAACATAAATGAAGATGGCCAGCCCAAAGATGAGCATTGTTGTTCACAATCCTCTACATCAAAGGGTATCCCAAAGAGATGATCCAACTGTACCTCAACAATTTTTTTGACCAACCAAAAATTTCTAACCAAATCTTCCCTCTTGGTGCAAGAGCACCATGACACCTTCATGCCTCCATGAGGAAAAACTTGGATTTTGATTCATTTTTGTTGTTTCTACATTGTAATGAGTTCATATAGATAATTATTCATATTTTAAGGTCACTAGGGAGTCAATGGTCAAGTTTTATATCGATTTTGAAAAGATGTCAAAAGTTGTCACAATGCAAAATTGTAAAATTACAAAAGTGCAAAGTTGGGAAGGTGAAGAGTCATCTTGATCGAGTTAATTGGAAATAATTTGGAGTTTGTTTGGTCACATTTATAAAGAATTTAAAATTCCTTGTGAAGATTTGAAGAGGTGTGGATGGTTGTAATTTTGAACTTGAATAGTGAAAAACACCGTTTTCTTGCACTTTTCTACAGAAATTTGTTGTTCTCATGTATTATATGGCCTTGTATGGGTAGAAGCTCATTTCTAAATGGTTTCATGTGGATGTTATTTCAATCACCTTCTTGGTAAATTTTATTTCATGTAAATTGATGAAATTTTGTGAAAGTTATGGTAATTTATTGGTAGACTGACTCAAACCCTCCATTAGGGTAAACAATGTTTAATAAAATTGTGTTTATCTCACTTTGACCAATGAAGGAGGCTATTTTTTAGTGAGATGGTTTATTTTAGCATAGAATTTCATATTATAAAGTTACAAGCCTAAATATTTATTGGAACCTAGGTAAATTTTCATAATAAAATTCTAAGTATTTTATCATTTGAAATTCAAAATTCCCACTCCTATTTTCATAATAAATCACATTATCACCTTTCAATGTCATTTTTATCATTTACCATGTTACCTCTATCACATTAGCCACCCCTCATAACACCCATATCATACCTCCCTAACATAGATCATCCCCAAGCAGCTCGCAATATGATGGTGAGAGTAGCTGCTACTATATACTACAGCCTACACACTATACCGCTAGACCTCAGGGGGTTAGGAGATAGCCTGCGGTAGAGCGGTGCATTAAAAATAGGTACTAGGGAGAAATCGTGGTACCACAGGGGAGCAAAAGGTGACATGAGGTATTGTGGTAACCAAGCCATTGGGTCATTTAAAACACACCAATCACATTTGTCAACATCAAAATATAAAATTGAGCTCAATACAAAGAATTTAATTGTGTGAATTTATGAGTCAAGAGTAAATGCATCTTGGTGTTAAAATACATGAAATAAGTTGAGATTTCTCACTCATAATAGTTGAAACCAAGTTGCAGATGAGCTCAAATTGTGGGAGTGAAGGAATTTTTTGAAGCCAGTTTTATTCTTAGGTAAGCTTTGATCACTGTCTTTTTGTGAATTTCATAAAAGGGCACCAAAGAAGATTGAAGTAGGAGTTAAAAGGGATGAAACTAAAACTAGTAAACCATCATTATAGCCCTTTTTCTTTCCTTGTTGCCATGTTTAGTAGACAAAGGACCTAAATTTTTTTTCAAAGATTAGCTCAAGGCTATAGGGACCCCATTATACCTCATTCAAGTTGGAACCTTTATTGGTAATTCTATCAAAAGAGGAATGACAAGGTTCCTACATCGAACCCATGGACCCTAGATTTGGCTAAATTGATTGTCTCTTGTTTTCATTGATATTGAGCTAATTAAAGACCTTTCCCATAGCTACCATGCCCCAACAAAAACTATTAGGCTTCCAAATGGTGGGTGCTTAGCTGGTGTCACAAGAGATGCCATTATAAAGTGTTTCAACGTGAATAAACAAGTTGTAACAAAGGTGAATTTAGTGAAACTAGAGTAGGAGTATAAGAGGTTGAGAAGAACATATTGAAGTGATGAGCTTCCCCTACACATGAAGAGGGGTGATGATAACAAAAAAATCCCCATCCCTTCCTCCATAATGGAACCTTTCCAAGCCTCAAAATTTCAAGTTTATTTCAAGAATACCTATCATGCATTGTGTCAAGTCTTGGGGATAGATTAGAGGAGCATATTCTGATAGGCTTGATGAGAATGGTCATGATAATTAAATTTTTTTAGTCTAATGTAGAGTTTTATTTTGCATCTATAATTGAGGAACACATACATGATGGTTTGTTGTAAGTTAGGGAAGATAAGGCCCCTATTACTTTTAGGAAATATTCTTTATTATCTCACTTAATCCTATATCGGAATGAAGTGAAGTGTACTAAAATATTGAAATTGTGTACACAAGATAGTGGAGTAAGACTCCCTATGCAAAATTGGTGTTACACCTGGGATAGCAGATGTACAAAAAGTGATTTTGTTGTATTTTGAGATGATTTTTTTGTTAGACTAGTAGCTTTCCTTGGTTACCCAATGCCAAGGTTGCCCAAATCATTGATGAGTGTGATGAGGCCTGTACAGTATAGGCTAGATCAAAGTATATGGATGTGACCAAGCACCACATATTTTTCCTAAGTTTGTACCTACAAGAGTGTGTTTTCTAGAATTTATGTGGTAGATGCTTTTGATGGAGCATGATTTGATGAGAAATCAAAGGAAAGGTACATTTTTTCCTGATTTGACTTTATTTGATGAGTTGGCCATTGGGTCTAATATGCTAGAAGAATTGTAGAGGTTCATGAGGGTTAACTATCCCCTCAAATCTGGAAAAGAGAGAGTGTGTGACCCATAGGTTCATATCAACATGATTAGAAGAACCTTGTTGACAAAGAGGGTCATCTCACATGAGTTTGACCCTAAGGAGGATGTTATATGGAATCTAGTGTATTTTGCTGATGTAATGCAAACTAGAAAAGGGTGGATAATAATAATGAAGTAGGGGAATCAAAAGAAGAAGGATATAATTTTTTGATGGTTTTTTGCAAGTGAACCCAATCTTCTGAAAAGGATGTAGATGATCCTTGATAAATTTTATGAATTATACAAAATGGCCCAAGATGAGGGGTTGATTCCACTCCCCACAACTCACCAACCACCACATGAGGCATCCAAATCTCATACACCACCCCCATCACCTACAAATCCATCCCCTCCATATCCTACTAATGAACCATAGGATACAAGATAGAAGATTAAGCCATTTGTTGAATATGACTCAAGTGATGATGAAGAAAAACAAGCAGTCCTAGCTCTTATTGAAATAAAGGATGCAGTAGAACAACAAAGAAGTCAAAAACCTCACAATCCTAAGGCCAGGCTTTCAAAGGACAGAGCTAATGAAATTCAAGAAGATGAGAGGGTACTAGCCTCTCTAAGGTTCATGGAAGATGATAATTTTATCCATACCAATGAATTTAAGGACTTTTGGATTAAAATGAAGATAATACAATTTGATGACAGGTTGAAAATCAATCTTATTAGAGCTGATGAGTTGAAGCAAGCTGAGATACAAGCTCACACATTTGCAAAGTTAAATGTTGATAGCATTAATTTCACCCCAAGGAGGTGAGAGAGATGGTATTGAAAAGTGATATGCTAATTATACCATGGATGGAGCTATCTAAGACATTTCTTCTAGATTAGATTAGAATGTAGGATGACCCCATGTTGGTAGAAAAATTTTATTCATAAGAAGGTGTCTCAAGAACAGGGTATAACCATACTATCCAAACACTTGCTCTATGGATGAAACAAAAAAATACAAGGAAGCCTTGACTCCTAGATATAGAGTAGGAAATGAGGGTTAGCTATGGTCAAAACAATGAGAGACACAACTCCTATAGAAGCTGCCACTATGACCATGCATTCTACAATGTTCACCAAGGATGTAGTAAAAAATATAGAGAAGAAGATTAATGAATATGAGAAGATATTGAAATTATCAAATGATGAGGTGAACAAGTTTTTTATTGAAAATGTAAAGCTAAAATAGCAATTGCAGTAGACCACCACATTGAGAGGAGATAAATTAATTTTCTTATTGATCACCCACCTATCCATGTAGAGGATCCATAGATACAAAAAATGAGAGATGAAATTGATAAGCTGAAGAAGCATAACATGGAGGATGTCAGGCATCATATCATAGAGACCCTGAAGAGGGTATTAGAACATAGAATTGGGACATTAAAGGAGAAGATAAATGGGGTACATGAAAACTTAAATAATATAATTAAGGCTTTGGAGTAGATAAACACTAACTCCCCATCCTCGAGGAGCTCCAAAAAGAGATGACAACCCACCTTTCACATATTGACCACTTTACACAAAGCTACACACAGGGATCTAGAGGCCCCATCAAGGCTTAAACCCACACAAGAGATGGTAAAGTGTATGATCAATGAGTATAAGTATCTGGTGGATATAAGGAAAAAGGTGGAAAGTATGAAGAATGCATTTGACTCCATTAAATACCTCTTCAACCCATAAATCCTCAAAGATGATAAACAATTGAAGGATATAGATGAATGGAGAGAAGAATTTGATCAAATGATTCCTAAATGCTTGGAACATATACAAGATGATGCGGAGATCAATCTCAACAAGTTCCATACTTTTCTTGATGGGATCATCATGCTAGATGTCAAAAACCTCCTAGATAATAGATGGAAGAGTCATCTTATGAATTTCACAGTTGTACAGGTATTCAAATGGCAAAGTGACCTAAAAATTAATAAATGGTAGGAATAATATTTGAGCTTTGAAGAAGATTGATCATGTACATCATGAAGAGGAAGTATCATAGATTAAAAGCTTTGAACAGGTCTTAGGTGACCAAGGGTTTTTACTCGGAGATTAACGAATTGATACACAAATTTATGATTAAATTTCTTTAGTTATGTTTAATTTCAAAATTATGTTTTGTTATCAAAAGACATGTCCTTTTGTCAGAAGTTTGTTGCCTCTCATATATATAAGAGAGACGAGGACCAGAGGAAATCATTAGATATAGGAGAATGATATAGGTGAATAGGGATACATATATAAACATAAGACTGCCATAATGCTTACATTTCAAAAGACCATGGTGCATGCATAAAATTTTGAAGAAATCAATGAAATATATCTGATTTATTGGCATAATCTTGGTATCAACTATTTGTTGGAGCTATTCAATTATTTGATTGTCTCCATCTTAATACTTTATTATTTAAATTGGTATATCAAGTATATATTCAATTTATCAATGCACATTTGTTGTACTTGTGCGATATGATTAATTGGTTTCCCCAAAGGAATTAAAATCCTTCTAGTCAATCATAGTAATTTGGAAGTGTTATTTGGATCAATAAGAAGAGCCATATAATTAGGGTTGTCAATATGTCTCCAATTTGGTGTTATTTGTGTTCTTGCATAATTTATTCAATTGGTTCTTTCAAGTAAAGATTAAATCCTTTTGATAAATTATAAGTAACCCGGTTGTGTCAGTTGGATCCATAAGTAGCATTTGTCAATCACTTGCCTATAGATTTATACAAGTTATAAGCCAATATTAGTGTACCAAACAGTTAGAGTTACTACCTAATACAAGCCACTTATCATAGACTTTTATTTGACTCCATCTACCCAGTAAGGCACTAGTCTTATCCATTTCATCTTTTATTTTTTATCAAACTTATTTCAAATCCCACATCTGTCAATTGAACATATTAAATTTCACCTTCATATTGCTTATACAATTTATACAAAATTAGGATTACATCTCTCCAATCCCAATTTCCATTGTGGATAGATTGCTTAAGTAGGAAACACACAGTTTAAGTCTACTTCATTTACATAGGTACACCTGCCTAGGTCTGGTATAGCCTAAAGAGAAGGTTCAAATGCACCATTTGGCCTTGTTCGTTAGCCTGAAATGTATCAGGAGCTTGGAAACCTCTTGTGGTTTTTAACCAACATTTTTTAGAACTAACATATTGGCAATTCTATTGGGGAGTCAAATCTAAATACATTCCTTCATGATAGAGTCAATACCTTACATAAGACTTCACTAGGAACAAGAAATTCTAAAATTTTCTCACTTCTCTAAAAGTGAGTGGCGACTCTAAAAGAATAAGTGCATTGAGATTGATAAAATAAAGTACACATCAAAAGGAGAAAATCCTAGAGTTTAGACCATCACAATAGTTGACAATATGCATGGCAGAAGGTCCCTGTATAAAGAAGGTCCTAATGACAATAGTAAATGGACACATAAGAATGATAAATGTAAGAAGATGTTTGATAAAATGTGGATGAAAAATAAGGATAAAACATAAAAACTGCACTTTGAGACATATAATTGCTATGATACATTTACAAATGAAAATAGCTCCTCTAGAGAACCTCACACTCTTGAAGAAAAAAAAAATCATTTCATTCAGTCAAATCCTAAAAAGGAGGAAGAACTCAAGGCTAGATTTGGGGCTGAAAGATTCAAGAAACAACATGAATATGATCATAAAATGTCATTACTTGAAGGGAATCAAAATGATCCTATTGATAATGTAGCCTTTAAGGAAAATTATGAATATATGACTCAGGAAGAATTAAATGCACAATTGGAGTATGAAAGACAAGAAATGGAAAGAAAGAAAGTAGAATATGAAAAGAAGCTCTAAGTGATAAAAGAACTCCAAGATTTAAAGCTACAGGGAGCCTAATTTGATGCTTAGATAACTAACCTCCCTAAATACACACCACCTCATAGGAAAAAAAATACTAATGAAGGACCCCCAAATCCACCAAAAACACTACAAAAGCAATCTAAGAATCAATACAAACCATCAATTGCTCCACCTAAACATCCATTACAACACCCAAATGCTTAACCACCCCCTGGCCAACAATATATGCCACCACCCCACATGCAATACGATAATCCATTATACCAATATTAGCATCCTGAAAATGTACCTCCTTAGCACTACACAACTATGATCAAACAATTTGACTTAGCAGGATTCCAAGTATATCCTTACCCTATGGACAATAGTTGGAGAGGTATTGTCCCAAAATTTATAGGAAGTAGTGCAGTCATAGCTAAGGAACGCTTAAGGAATTTTAATGCTTTTATTCAAGATCTCACTATGTAGTATAAAGATGTACAGATGAGGCTATTTATGATGTCACTAACTAAAGAAGCTAGAGATTGGTTTAACTATTTACCAATAGCTTCTATCGATTCCATTCAAGAGCTTCATGATTAGTTTCTTGAGCAGTATGGGAATCAGTGTGCACCAAAGTTTTCTTTGCATGAATTGATAAGTATCCAAAAATATCAGAATGAGTCAGTTTATGACTTCAACCAAAGGTTCTCCAAATTACATAATAAGATACCACCTAGGTCCAAGTTGACAGACCTTGTAGCATTAAGTATTTATCTAAAATTAGTTGATCCAAAGACAAGATATGAGCTTAGAAATATGTGCCTTATAAATTTAACTGAAGCTCAAAAAATAGCATTGACTATTGAAAAAAATAGAAAGTCTATGCGGATGACTTGTAAAAAAGATACTCTCAGGGTTCCCTAAAATTTTAACAATCCTTAGAATAGACAAGAGAACACATATAGGAACGAAAGATCAAAGTTGCATGATATACCATACAACACAAATTGGAAGGATGGAAAGCCCATAATTGACAAACCAAAGAATAAGGAAACTCTTGATCCCTTAAAGAAGAGAGGAGCATACATGGTTAACAATAATCCTTGGTGTCAAATTTGCAACCTGACACATTCCTCTGATCATTATGTTGTAGCCTAGTCAATACAAGGAGAAGAAATACTGGTGGACAATGAAGAAGAGGATCATACAATATATTTAACCTCTCATACCCTCCATCCAATTGAGTAGGAATATTAATCTTCAAAAGAAGAAGGTTACAACTATGATGTTGATAACCAAAGGTACAATGTCCATATGGCAGAACAACAAATCTTTTCTGATTATGATAAAAGTGATGATGAATCATATCCCTGTACACTATCTCAGTCAAGTAAATGTACAATGAGGCCTACTAATGAGGAGATAAAAGAATTAACTATTTCTGCAATGGAGCAAGCAAAAAGTAACGATAGGCTTAGAAACAAAACAATAAATACAAAAGAGGGTGTTCCAAGAGGGATATTTGTGAAAGATAAAGGAGAAAAAAAAGGAGCACCAAAAACAACATAAAATAAGAAGCTTGATAAGAATGAGAAAAAACATGTTAAAAAATAAGAAAGCAAAGAGTTACATAAAGATAAAAAAATACTAATGACACAAACAAAAGAGAGAAAGAGGGGAACAAAGAAGATCTAGTGGAGCAAAAGAAGACAACCAAAACAAAAAATACATCTTTAAACTTCACAAAGGCCTTGTCTCAGGTAAAAATGTATGTGCCATTATTAGAAATGATGAAGATAAAAGAGTATAGGGATAGTGCTATTCAATTAATATCTAGTGAAAATGATAAAATCACAAACTTGGAGAACAATGGGACCACCAAGATCACTAATAAGCAGGAAAAGGTAAAGGTTCCTAAGGTTTTTCTAGGTGATGTATTGATAAATCCTCCACAAGTTGATCCATTCTTTACTACATTAATCATAACTAATAAACTAGTAAGGAATTGTATGATAGATTCAGGTGCCACTATCAACATCATTCTAGTAGGGGTCATGAAACACTTGGCAGGTGGGTAGACACTACTAGTGGAAAATGATATGCTATGGATAGTAGGAATGTCCTAGTGATAGGAATTATGAAAGATGTAGAGGTGAAGTTGGTTGCTTATCCACAAGCAACTTATAATATTGACATAACTGTGATTGAAACACCTCCTCATTTTGAAATACTTTTTGTAGACGCGCAAAATTAGCATTATGCATTTGATCAAAATCACACTCATCCATTCATCATGGTAAATTCATCAACTTAAATCAAATAAATCAAACTTGATCCTATCATCATCTCTTTGATTAAATAAATCAATCATTTATTTAATTAAATCTCAGAGCATTATTCATCTCCCTTTGATTTGATTTAAATCCCTAAATCAAGTCAAAGTGGTCAAATCTGCTTAATCATCATCCTAGCTAATTAATCCTGATTAAATCTAATGTTAATACCATCCCACTTGCATTCTCTAGATATCTCCACTTGCACAATAAATCAATTTTATTGATTTATTAAAACACTCATTTTCCCTCAACATGACAAGTCAAACATGGCATTTATTGTTGTTTTTCTTGTCCCCCTCTCATAATTTATTGCAAATTTGAATTCAAATTCTCCCTCTCATGGGCACTCTTCCCAAATCTTGCACAACTATTGACCACTCATCACTTGACAAGTGTCCTCCTATCATTGGTATAATCTTTAGTCCCACATTGGTCCCTCTTCAACACTTAACATTTGAAAATCTTTAAATACAAGCTTCATCTTTGAGCAAATCCTCCACAACTTTTATGCAAGGTTACTCTCTTAATTTGAGAGCTCATCTTGCTCATCACTCCACCATCTTCATAGCACTTTTATCTTAAGCTTTGATCAAGGATTGGGAAAGGGTCACTAGCACATGTGACACCAATCCACTATGGAATAAAGTTTTGATCATGTTTGTGTATGCTTGCAATCAATTATTCTTATTCTATTTAGTTTTGCATATTCTAACATGGTTAAGTATTTCATAGGGATATTAAATTTAATGTGTTTGAAATGACTAAAGCGTGATGTTATTATGTTAAGATTTTTGACCATTTGCAGATTTGATGTCCACAAAATGGCGCTAGAAGGAGGGCTTTGAGGCTATGTGAAACCTTGTTTTCACATTGTCTCATTTAGGTTATCATTTTATATTAGACTAGCTTTGTGCTTTAAATAAGCTTCAGTTATATATTTTGTGTAAAATGTTAAAAGTCATTAAGGTAGTACATGTTGTTCTGCCATCTATCTCAGCATAATCTATTTTATTTGCATAGCTCATAGTTCATGTTGATTACAATCATTCAATATTTTGAAAGATTCTGCTTCTAAAAAATAAAAAAAATTGAACTTTGCATCTGATTCTTTGCTGAACGCTAGAACATTTTGTGCAGCTCCCATATTTCTAGTTTCTCTCATTGTGGTTGCCTTGCATTAGATTTGGGTGGTCTGCTTTTGTCTTGCATTAGATTTGGGGTGGTCTACTCTTTTTAACTTTCAAACTAGTTCATACTCAATTTCTGAGTTCAATAACCATCTACAAAGTAGATTGTCGTAATCCACCTCAGTCCCTTGTTACCACATTGCACTAAACCATTTAGCCTGCAATGTTAGTCTTACTAAGCACAATGTTTGCCCAGTAAAGAACCTTGCCCATCCTTGCAGCCCAGCTCCATTCAATGAGACGAGAGGTCTCCCTGTATGGATCAAGGGTGTTGTAACTGCTGATAATTATTCCTCTAGTTGCTGAGTCACAATATCACTTTAACCATTGCATAAACTCCAGATTGTCCAGTAGGCATCCCTTAACAAGCTTATTCACGTCAATGTGCTTGCTAATCTTAAGCTTGTTGAAAACATCTTAAAGCACCTTGTAGTTTTGGATCATGTCATACTCTGTCTTTGCATCAAAATTTACCTTATCCATTGGAACCACACCGGGATGTACAACATCCATTAGCTGACAGTGAACAGCCCCAGAAGTAGCCTCTTCAACTTTGTTTAGAGAGAGTTGGAGAGTGGTATTGATCCATGTAAGAAGCTCGTTCCTTCCAACAAAGTAAGCAGCGTCCATCATCCCTATGTTGGTGGCCATGGTGCAAATCCTCCCTCAATCCAACCAGATGGTATGCAGAGATGGGAAGATTAATGGGCTGAATACCAGACCAAACCATACCAGAAAGAGGGGGGCCAAAAATGTAGCCGATTATATTTGTATAGGAATTTGAATGAGATCACAGCTGTTTGAGATCTTCAGTCCAGTCCGCGCACCTTGTCTATGCAACCACATTTGGCATTCTGTTAAACAGTCCGCGTGCCTTTTCTATGCACCACATTTTGGCCTTGCCTTGTCTATGCATTCTGTTAAACATTCCGCACGCCTTGTCTATGCACCACATTTTGGCCTTGCCTTGTCTATACATTTTGTTAAACAGTCCGCATGCCTTTTCTATGCATTCTGTTAAACAGTCCATGAGGCATTCTGCTTCCATTGGCCCGTGCAGGAAGGTGAGTGGGAAGAACCCAAGGTTGCCAAGCAAGACAAGAAGAAGAATCCCAGAGACCGCACTCTCAAATGCATTACTGTGTTGAAAGTTTTTTATTTCTATCTTTTCAAATAAATATTTTTTTGTCCCAAATCATTTTTTGCATAGGCTGAGAGTACGTTCGTAAAGATTGTATCTTGAAAAGACATTTTGGTGCCCACTAAACTCACACGCCTCTGTTGTTTGATTCTCTATTGTCTTCTATATTCACACGCCTTGTCTAGGCAACACATTTCGCATCACTTGGTATTCACAATGCATTCATTCTCTAATAAAAATCTCATTTAAATGGCACAGGTAGAGAAAACGCTGGATAACTCCATTTTGGCACATGCAAGAGCTTGTAGTGAAGGCAGAGAAGACGCTGGAAAGGAAGAGAAATGAAAAGTTATGCGCCCCCTGTCTAATACAGATTTCAAGAATTCAAATGTGATTGGCTATGTTCTTAAAATAATACAAGAGAATTATTCTTTTAACTGACAGCTGCAGAGTGATGACTCACAGATTTTAAAAAAAGCATTCGAGTTTTTAATGAAACTACAAGATATAATGGCAGGTCTTGTATGGCGTTGAGTTGTTAATGAGGGTTGTAGTAACTCCAAAAGCAGCTTTCAATCCTCAATGACCACTTGCTCGAAGTGTCATATCCAATATCTCTAGTTCTTATTAAAGCATCTTGTCAAATAGATATCATGCCTTGTGTATGCTCTGACAGATAACATAAAGGGAGCCCGTGCTATCCATTCAGGCATCAGATGAAACTGCAGTTCTTTGGAGCAGCCTATCAAACAGTTCACGTGTCCTGCATCATTTCTTTGAGGCATTCTGTTAAAAAGAATTTGTGCCTTGTCTGTGTTTCCACATTATTATTTATTTTTACGTGACTACCAAGCTCTTCCTACTGTGATTTATGTTGTTGTTTTGATGGTTTATTATGCTTTATGATTTATGGTCTACACTGGAATAAGATTTGACATCTTTTGGTTTTGCTGCATATTTCCTGGCTGTCACCTACTTCTTTGCCACCTCCATCTTGATAATCAATTGCATCACTAAATTCTGTGGTCTGTAATCATTTTCTGATTTTTTTGGGATGATGGTGCCTATAGCTTGGTTTATACGGTTGGAGGGAGTTTCAAATTTGAATCTTGCAATAAATTTTTAGAGGGGGACAAGTTATTAAAATATTTACAAGTTATTGACTTTCAAAAGTGTCTTCATTTTATTTTGAAATGGTAAATATTTGAGCTTTATTGGTCAATTTTCTTTGTGCTTGGGATAATTTATTGACTTTTAAAGTTTATGAATTATCACATCATTTTGATTATTTTAGGGATAGCCAAATATTTGAGATTATGATGATACTTTTGAAAGATTTATCCTTGTAGGTGATTTATTGGCTTAATACCTTTAGTAATGTGGATGGCTATAACAAATATGATGCCTTCTCAAAATAGGATCATTAATGATTTACTTATAAATCCTCTTTTTATTATCATCAATTATGATCATGTTATTGTTTGAAGTCAAATTGGATTCTCACATAATTGTCTTTTTGTTTATAGGTACCAAAAGCGAACAAAGGCAAGTGAACAAGGTACAAGAAAAGAAAAAAGTCAACAAGGAGGAGGCTAGCAAACGAAGACGAAAGGAGGATGATTTTTTTTTGAAAACACAATGTGTTTTTTAACACTTTAAGTGTTGATCAACACTACTTCACGAAGTTGTTTATCTTTTCGTTTTAGAACACTAATTTTCATTTGGGTCTAAAATGAACAATTTCATTTTCATTGCAAAGGGCTTAAAATGAATCTTAAGACAAACTCACTAGATTTTGTTTGAGGTTAAGAATTGAACAATAAAAACTCACACTTCATTTTTTGGTGCTTAAAATGAACTCACAATTGCTTTGAAGGGTATAAAATGAACAAGTGTTTGAATTGTGTGATTTTGTCTTTTGAGTACGTATCCTCTCCCCTTGCGCTTCGTGCGATCTAGGGTGCAAGAGAAACACTCAAAATACATTTTATTGCTTTGAAACACTTCAATTTGGGCTTAAAAATTGAACATCTTGTGCGAGTGTGAGTAGGGGCATTTTCGCATACATTCTCTTTCTTTGTGCCATCAAAGATCGATCGAGTTATGGATTGTGTCTTTTGCTTTTGTTTATCTTAGAGGGCCTGCCTTGGGGAAAAAGTACTCACCCAAGGGATGACTCAACCGGTAACACTCTAAAGCCAAGATTTTAGGGATATAAATGAGGGTTTTGGTTAAATGCCATAATCACGCGGTTGGCTCCGACAGGATGGATCCAGAAAGGGGACTCTTGCGTATGGGTCAATCTCCACGAACGGAAAGTCCTTACTAGAACCCATGTGCTAGAATTTTGTAAAAATCCTTAATCTATTTGTTGGTGCAAGAACTTGTTCCTAAGCCACCCCACACTTCTATGCCTTCTAGTAGAGATGGAAAGCACGCCATGGGAGTTTCATGGTGTGATGCAGCTGCCCCGACAGTTAATGAGCCGTGGAGGGGAGCCGTGGGGTCAAGCATCTAACCATCCACTAGAGATAAGCGTAGCTGGACTTGTCCAAGTGGAATCCAACAAATATTGTCTTACACATCCATAGGGCTTGTAATTATTCTTCGTTTGAAAACACAGTGTTGTATTCGAAAACATTTTGCAAACAAACATTCAACATGATTCTCAAAATTTCAAACCCTCTTTAAGAAAAATATCATTGACTCAATCCATATGTTACTGCTTTCCCTGTGGATTCACGTCTAGAGGTTCCTAAGCATTGGATTATACCTCAATTTGTCTTCTTGAGTAAACAATAGGAAAACCCTTGCCTTAAGTTCATTGAATTTCCACATAAAATATCTTGTGGGGTTTAAAGAAATTAAGACATTGGACATCTTAGTTTGAAACATAATCAAGTGGTTGTTTTTGGTAAAAAGAACTCATTAAGCAAAGATAACGAATTGGACCCCACACATGTGCTTGATATCTTTTGGTCATAATGGTCTTTTGATTGCTCTTAGAGAAAAGTGTGTTCTTCAATACCTTGGCCTAGTAAACAAAGTCTCTCTAAGTCTCTTAGGATCAAAATCAAACACTTCATCCATCCAACATTTATCAAAATTCATCCATCCAAACAACTTTAGAGCTTTGGAAACATCATTACCTAGACTTGGGTACATCAAATGAATCCTTCCACGCACACTTAGTTAAATTATCAACCATCCTTTGAACAAGTTCATCCTAAGATCACATCCAACATCTTAGGGTTTACAAGTTCATCATCCAAATCAACCAATCAAAATCAAAATCCCTAAGTGTAGCATTGATACAAAGTCCCTAAACGTTCAACACTCATATCATTCACCTTTCATCCTTCATCTCGTCATTGATCCTAAGAACCTTAGAGGTCACTTTTATAACAAGGTCAAAACACAAGGAGAACATGGAATACAAACTTGATCCCTACGTCTTGAGTAATCCAAATCAATTGAATCTTGAAAGCCTTACAATTCTGATCGATTATCAAAACTCACACTTATACAATCCATACATGGGACCATTACCTTCGACAAATGTCAATAGAACAACAAGTGTGAGTATGCCCAATTTGAATTTTGGAACACATCTCCCCATGATAGATTTAAATCAAAGTCCAAACCTACAAGTATATCAATCGAACAATCAATCCATGAGCATTCAAATGAACAACATCATCCCATCAAATCCCTACAAGCCAAATGAGAATTTACCAAGCACAAGTATTCCAAACATGAGCAATGGTCAATTTCAACCCATCATCATGAATCAGAATGTTGTCCAAAATCAAACACAACTACACATCCCAAATCCACTTAAACAAAAGCCAAATCAAGGGAGTCAAATTCAAAATCAAGATCAAATTTCACTTGAGCAACTTGCTTCACATGCCAAACTAATTGAACTATTGGGCAAAGAGATATCTTCACTCCAAAATCAATACAATCTTCCATTGGTTAATTCATGTCATCAAAGCATTGAGTTGTGTCCGCAACCACAACAATATCTCCAAGGTCAAGAAGTTAGATATCAAGGTCAACCACATCAACAAATCTAACCCCCACGTGTCGAAGATCAATCACCACATCTCCAAAATCAATCACCACAAGGTCAACTTAAAGTACAAATCTCACAAAGAAACAAGTGACAATACACACCACTTGGGAGACCAATCAAATCAGTCTTGCAACAATTGGTACAAGAAAATCTCATCAAGCTCCCCATCTATGGGAACTATCAAGAACCCCTAGTTAAACCACCAGGGTATAATGAGGAGCACCATTGTGATTATCACAAAACAAAGGGACACACAACATTAAGTTGTATTCGACTAAAAATTCTCATCCAAGACTTGATTGATAAAAGAATAATTGCTATTGGGGACCATGATACCATTGTCAATCTCTCCACCACAATTGTTTAAAATAATGATCAATATCTATCTGTCAATAAAGATGTTTTCATCTCATCCAATGAGGCATCAACCAATGATTATGTCAAAAATGTCTCTACATCACCTAATGATTTAGAGGATATATCTCGAGAATTTATTCCAAAACATAATCAAAATCCTTCACCAAAGTCCAGCAATGGTCCTTCCCAAGACATGTTGATCCCCTTTGACCTCATGGTTACAGATGTGGAAGGAACCTTGAACTTGACCATTCCTAATGACGACATCCAAAAGTCCTTTGTAAGAAATCCATCCTTTGAAGCTGCCCCATGTCAAGAACTTGATCCAAAGCATGTCAAAAGCAACTCTAAAATTAATCAAGATCAAGAATTTGTATCTCCAAGATACTACAATGATCTAATGGATATTCTCCTATCCACACAAGATGATCACATCCACATAGCACTTGCTCCTCCATCTACCCATGAGATGCTTTCTATGAATGGACACATAGATGATCTTCATCTAGAACAAGATTGTGTTACACAAAAAGAGCAGATTATTAACTCCTACAATCAAACGGAGTTATCAACATCACGATCAAATATATCCCAAAATCAGATTGAGGAAATCATGAATAAAGATATCAAACATTATCTACTCAAGGAAGAAAATCAGACAAAATAGTATAATCCAAAATTAGCAGAGCAGCAAATGGAAATAATGTCATCTACAGTGATCATTGATCAGAGAATTCATTCTGAACAAAAGCTCTTCGAACAAGTAGAATCAAAGCATGAAGGTGCTACTACCACCATACTGGGGGCAACTTCGTCTCAAGCAAACATCAACATAGGGGGCATGAAGAATATTTATGGTGAAACTAATGTCAATACTACAACTAGCCATGCCATGAATCTTTATCCACCCATCACCCCATCCATGAATTGGGACCAACATCAAAGGAAATATTTGAATCAAAGTACGAAGAATGTTATCAAAGAAAAAGAAGCTGAGAAGCATAATGGACAAATCAAATACATATGGATACCAAAGAATACAAAGAAAGATCATCCCTATCAAACTCCATCAGTCAAAGAAACTATGGGGCAAAATAAAAAAGGGAAAAGTATCCATCAAAGACGTCCACAAAATCAAAAGCATTCTTTTCAAGCGATGTACAAAGTATATCAAGCAGTTGGTCCTAATTCCACGCACACTTCTGTATCCACCCATCATTGCTCATCTTCCCAATTTTGGAGAGTCAAAGGTTCCAAACTGTCAACCAATCCATCTCTTATCCCTAAACGCACTCCATCCATGCCTCCATGCATGATATCCAATTCTCATATTGACCATGTATTGGCAATGACCCTTCATCATAAGGATTCAGAAGGCACTTTATCGTGATGTATGCATAGAGACAGAGTTAACCCTGGTATCGACGAAGCAGATCAAGAATCCCAAAAGTTGCATTCAAGTGCACGTATCTTAGTAAAGCAGCTCCTTCAGGTAGGATATCAATGGCACATTATGATAGATGCATCTACGTCAACACCACCAGGTGGTTCAGCATGAATCTTTCGAAAAAATACAAAAAAAATCAAAAATATGAAAATCCAAAATAAATTAGAAAAAGGATTGAAAATAGTAAAGATACAAATTGTCCTCTAGTGAAAACCGCAGGGGCGGTGCTTTGGGCAAGACCATGATGAAAACCTAGCAAACAGGCATCATGTGTGGAATCGAGCATCTATGTGCGCCAGTTCAGATGAAAGCATCTCATCTCATCCCATCCATAATAAATCGAGCATTCCATCCATCTTATCCATAATAAATCCATCCATCCATGAACCATTTATCCAATCCATTCGCATATATTTGCATCCATCATCTTAGTTATCTTGATATTGATGACATTTTGGGGCACGCTTTATGCTTGCTTACGGTAAAACATCTTGACATGGGTCATTTTCATTAATCCTATCCTATGCAATGTTATCTGAGCCATGAAGCATTATCCAATGAGCATTCGTTATTCGAGCACCTTATCTTATCGCAAGATAAATCCTTGGCATACTTTACGTGCTTACCATATCCATCCATCCTTACACTTATCCAAGCATCCATCCATTGCATTCCATACATTGCTAGACATTGGGGGCAGATATATACATCTTGCTTCGAGAATAAATCTTGGTCTATATCCTCCATCTTATGTGGCGATCCGAACATTGGAAAACATGAAATCAAATTGGTCAAGCATCTGCAATCCAAAATCCGAATCACTAGCCCATGGCATATTTTGACAAACAAACATTCCTTATCAAAGCTTTATCTTTCATCGAACATCAATCCAAATAATCACTATTAGTTGCTACTAGTTTGCACATCAATTTCACATCAAATCATTCAAACATCTTTTGTTTCAAACCAAGCTTCATCAATCATGATCAATCAAATCCAATCAAGAAATCATTAGGATATCCTTGTGTTGCTTAACACTATCCTTGCATTGTTGTGCATCCTCAACAATGTTATCATCATCAATCCTGATCAATCAATCCTTGCATTGTTGTACATCCTCAACAATGTTATCATCATCAATCCTGATCGATCAAATCCTTCCATTGTTGTGTATCCTCAACAATGTTATCATCATCATCAATCCATCGACCTGATCAATCAACCTTAGCTTGGTTTTCAGCAAAGTCCCAAACATAGCACTGATATCGTCACACATATCCATATCCAAATCATCAAAATCATGTGAAAATCCAAAAACATCAAAAAATCATCAAAATCCATAAACATCTAAATCATCAAAAAAATCCAAAAACATCCAAAATATTGAAAAATCCAAAAACACTCAAAAATTCAAAAAACATCAAAAACATTAGATTATCCCCCAAGACATCAAAATCCAAAAACATTCGAAAACATCAAAATCCTAAAACATCGTAAAATCAAAAATCAAAAATATTTGAAAATCCAAATCCAAAACAGCCCTAAAACATTTCAAAATGTCAAAACATCCAAATATGGAAAACTCCATCCATTTCCCATCTTGCTTTGCACCTCAATAATCAATCATCCATAATAAATTGATTCTATCTTCATCCTTTGGCAACACAAAATGTAAACAAGCCGCACAAATAAAGCAAACTTCAATCAGAAACAAAATCCTATTAAATAAATCTTTAAACAAAATCAAACTCTTGATCATTTGCAAACATGTCAATCAACTTTATATCAATAGCCTATCAATCAACTTATCAAACTATCATCATCCTATACAATGCATGTCCTAGGATATATCGTTCCGACAATGGGCATCATTTTGGATATCATTGGATTCCTATCCTATCAAAACACATCCCTTTGGCTGAAGGTATGAAGAACATTGGCTTGTTTATGTACTTGATCTTTTCTTTTGATTTATCTTATTGGCGCCATTCCAAGGACTTCATGATATCCGAACGAAGGATTTAGAGAGATAGGAATGGGCAACCATCATTATCTTTTGTTCGGCCAGTGTGCTTGTTGGACGCCTTTTGTAAAAAATAACTTGGCTTAATACTTGCTTTGTTAGATATGTATGAGGATGTTTCAGATAGCTTGTTGACTATTGCATTGATTTCGATTATACCTTTCCATGCTCTTTGGTCCGAGATGTTTGAGACTTCTGAAGTGCATCCTAGCAAGGTTTCCGTATGCCAGGTGTGAACAAGAATATTCCTATCTATTTGTTGAGTCAAAGTCCATCACACTAAGTACAACACCATCCTAGTCCTTTATACCTTGATGCATCATGCTTAGGCGTGTTATCAAACATAAAGTAAGTGACCCTTTGAAAATCCCAATCCTTGATAAAGAAAAATCATCCATCTATCATCATCCTTTCTTATCATCATTTCTCATCATCTCTCATAATGTTGGCTTGTTGATCCTCTTTGTCATAAGTCTGATTTCATGCTAACATCCTACATCCATCCTGCATCCATCCTGCATCCATCCTGCATCCACAAAACTATCAGCATACCACATATCATCCATATCATATATCATAGGAAACATCAATCATTTCACATGCATTGCATAATCATCATCATAATATAGATCTGTTAGTCTCTCATAATTCATCCATTGCATAATCACAGCATATCACATCATCAATCTCATCCATCTCATATCATATCATCATTTAAGTTGTTTAGGATAATATAGATTTGTTATTCTAAGCATCTTAAAATCATCTCATTTGCATCGTCGTCCATAACCACCCATTTTGAACCTCTTTATCGTGAGATCGACTCCTCAACGTAATCTTTCGGGCCAATCTCCTCGAGGGGGCAATGTACCAAAGGTAATTTCTTTCCACTGGGCATCTGAAAATCATGAATTTTTTTTAATTTCGGGATCATGGGAGTTTATTCTTTGAACCAACGCAACAAGTACATTGTTTCAAAGAGGGGAAAAATGTAGACACGCTAAAATTAGCATTATGCATTTGATCAAAATCACACCTATCCATTCATCAGGGTAAATTCATCAACTTAAATCAAATAAATCAAACTTGATCCTATCATCATCTCTTTGATTAAATAAATCAATCATTTATTTAATTAAATCTCAGAGCATTATTCATCTCCCTTTGATTTGATTTAAATCCTTAAATCAAGTCAAAGTGGTCAAATCTGCTTAATCATCATCCTAGCTAATTAATCCTGATTAAATCTAATGTTAATCCCATCCCACTTGCATTATCTAGATATCTCCACTTGCACAATAAATCAATTTTATTGATTTATTAAAACACTCATTTTCCTCAACATGACAAGTCACATGGTATTTATTGTTGTTTTTTTCTTGTCCTCTCTCTCTATAATTTCTATTGTAAATTTGAATTCAAATTCTCCCTCCTTATGGGCACTTCTTCCCAAATCTTGGTGACAACCATTGACTACTCATCACTTGACAAGTGTCCTCCTATCATTGGCAGAATCTTTAGTCCCACATTGGTCCCTCTTCAACACTTAACATTTGAAAATCTTTAAATACAAGCTTCATCTTTGAGCAAATCCTCCACAAATTTTATGCAAGGTTACTCTCTTAATTTGAGAGCTCATCTTGCTCATCACTCCACCATCTTCATATCACTTTTATCTTAAGCTTTGATCAAGGATTGGGAAAGGGTCACTAGCACATGTGACACCAATCCACTATGGAATAAAGTTTTGATCATGTTTGTGTATGCTTGCAATCAATTATTCGTATTCTATTTAGTTTTGCATATTCTAACATGGTTAAGTATTTCATAGGGATATTAAATTTAATGTGTTTGAAATGACTAAAGCATGATGTTATTATGTTAAGATTTTTGACCATTTGCAGATTTGATGTCCACACTTTTGTCAAGACAATGGGATGTAGTAGTTGGAGGAAATGTATAGTTTGACTTGTCCAATGCCACAATACCAATCAATGGTGAAGAGGTCAAGTTATATAGAGAAATGAGGATGAATCATATTGTGGATTATGTTGCTCAAGAGAAGCTAAATTAATTTTTTGATGTGGATTTAGGGAGTTTTAGGATAGAGCCTTCCTGGCCTGAATTAGTGAATATTGATCCAATTGACAAGCATGTTTCTAAAAATCAATACGATGTGTGGAGGATGTATTTTGATGGAGCATGTAGTTAGGAAGGAAATGGAGCTAGGGTAGTATTTATCTCACCTGAAGGTACTCTATTCAAGTATTCATTTTTTATGATGTTCGAATGTACAAATAATATAGTAGAGTACCAATCCTTGCTAATTGGTTTGAATATGGCTATCAAACACAAGATAAAACTAATAACTATTCTTGGAGACTTTGAGTTGGTCATTTCACAAGTCAGGTCAAAATATGCTGCAAAAAAAAAAGGCTAAAACAATATAGAAGTGTTGTGTTGGATACAATTGAATTATTTGATGCTTTTTCCATTGAGTAGATAGACAGGTCCAGTAACTTGATAGATCTCCTAGCCAATATAGCCCTAAACAAAGATGATATCACCCTAGTCAGATTATCTCACTTGAGTTGAATTCAAAACAAGACCTTCTATCCCTGATAATATCTATAGTTGGAAAGTTTTCAATGATGACATTGATCTCATAAAGTTTCTCCATTGCATAGACTAGTATGAAGCTTAGGAGATTGAATTTAATGCATTTTTTGAGGAAGTAGATGGCAAATAGACTGTATTTGGAAAAGAAGTTTTGCAGCTTAAAACTAACAAACTTCCCAAAGGACTTGTGGCACTAGAAAGGGTATATGATGGAAATGATCATGCTCTCATGAAACAAACACCAGTGAAGAGAGAAGATGTTGAGGAAATCAATCCAGGGACTAAATTAGCACCAAAAAGAGTTTACATTGGAAAGAAGCTAAGTCCAACAATCAGAAAAATGTTGATTGCATTGTTAAGAAAATACAAGCATGTTTTCACTTAGTCTTATGAGGATCTTAAAGCATATAGAGAAAATCTCTTCCAACATGAGATTCCATTAAAGTTAGGTGCAAAACCATTCAAGAAAAAATAGAGACCCATCAATCCAACTCTGGAGCCTAAAATGCAAGAGGAACATGCAAAAATTAGAGGAGGTATTATCAAGCCAATTAGACATTCAACATGGGTCTCGAACTTGGTCCCAATAAGAAAGAAAAATGGGGATATTAGACTATGTGTAGACTTCAGAAATATAAATGTTGCCTCCCTTAAAGATAATTACCCTCTCCCAAATATGGAAACTGTATTGCAAAGAGTAATAGGATGTGAGTTGTTGTCAATGATGGATGGATTTTCTAGTTATAATCAAATCAATGTTAAAGAGTCTAAGCAATACAAAAAATATTTTACTACACCATGCAGGACATATTGTTGGAAGTTTTACAAATGTTGTGGTTGTGTTGCTAATATGTTGTTTCCATTGATGTCAACACTATTAGCATTATTGTATTGAGGGTTGTATATGTCAAGGATATTGAGAAAATTGTTAAAATAAGAGTTTCAAGTTTCCAGTGGAATAATGAAGGTCATAAAGGTATTTTGTTTTGTATGTTGAATATTATCTATTGTGGACTAATGGGTTTATTGTTGAGAGCATGTAGTTCATCTACTGAAAGTTTCAAAGGTCTGCGTGAAGAATTGATCATGTTGTGTTCTGATAATATTTCTATGGTCTTTGTTAGTGTTCCTGATTGAAGTTTGTGTAATTCTAGTTGTTGAAAATTCCTATCTATTAGTTCCTAGTTTTTGTGGATTTTTTTAGATCATTCTCCATCATTATTGTACGTCTGTGTTGATTGGTGTGCTTGTGGTCAAATATTTTTTCACGGTATGTTTGGGTTTTCATGTTCCTAGCCGACATGATGTTGGTAACATGTTGCAAATCCTTGGAGATTGAAATTTTAATGTTTGGTGTGCTTGTGGATATTTTTTTGGGTCGCATCATAGTATCAGCTGACGATGTTTGATCAACTTTGAAAATTTATTTGTAAATTTGGGCCAACATTGTAAATATGTTTTATATTTTTGGCCGACTAAGTGGTTGATGTAATTCCACATTGCAAATATATAAGAGTTATTTTTTGAGTGAAGTTGGTGTGCATAAGAGAGTGAATGCATGCCAGAGAAAGTGTAGATGTGTGAATAGTTTTCTAATCATTCGATTGTAGAGTAGAGTGAGAAGAAGTTTGAGTGAAGTGTGAAGAAAATTTTATGTGCTTAATTGGAACTATAATCAAGCTTGTTTAGAAGCTATTTTCTCAGTTCATAATCTCTAGATTTAATCCTATTTTGTATTGTTGGGTAGTGAGCCCTATTGTATTTAAGCAATGAGCTTTAGGCAGTGTTCCTAAATGCATGTGCATTCCCCTTAATATTTTCATTATACTTTTAATAGGGTATAATATTGTGGACTAACATCCACCATGGTTTTTCCCCTAATAGGATTTCCATTTAAAAAAATTTGGTGTTCTCTATGTCTTTGATGTGTTGATTGCTTATGGTTTACTATTCATTCATCGGATCTGAGATTAAAGTTGTAGACATGGAAAATATATTGATTGACATTGCACATTTGATCTCGACTACTAACACCATTTCATCCTAAATCATCCCTCAATCTAACCATTTAATCGAATACCCTTATTTGATTAAATTCATCAAATTTTCTCCCTTGATTCAATAAATATTTTATCTCATTAAGTCATTCTCTCTTGTTAATTAAATCAATCAATATGATCTAATTATCCCTATTTAATTAAATAAATGAATTTTATTTAATTAATTTCTAAAGTCCATCTCATTAAATTAAATAAATTAAAACCTTATTTGATTTAATCTAACATTCATCCCTTTTAATTAAATAAACCAAAAATATGTATTTAATTAATCCTTTTATCATATTCTTCTCATATTTGATTTAAATTAACCCATAAATCTAAGTCAAATTTGCCACATCATCTAATCCTTCATTAAATTAATTAAACCTTAATTAATTTAATCCTAATCCATGTCCCATCCTCTAGATTTTTCCACTTGCACATGAAAATAGATTTAATTCATTTATTAAATCTCTATTTTCTCTCAACATGGCATAATAGAGAATATTCCTTCAAATTTGAATTCAAATCTAAGTGGACTTAGTCCTTCCAACAAGGAATTTATTTCATCTTACAAGTCCTTTTGCATTGAGCCAAGTGGCCATTACTCCATTTGATTCTTCATCCACCTTGTCATTTCAACATTTTCAAATTTCAAATTTATGCATTTATGGGCACATTCATCAAAATGTGCACATCCTTCATCCATCCATCTTTTGACAAGAGGCACCTTGCCATTGGTTGAAAGTTAGTCCCACATTGCTTCATTTTGGGAATTTCTCCAAATTTTCATTTTATAAATAAGAGGCTTCTTTCCCCATTTCATCATCCACAATTTGAGCAAACTTACTATACTCAAATCCATCCTCAAGCTTTAGCATTTTTGTCCATTTTATCAAAGTCTAAGCTAGGTTATGTAGGTTTTTCATCATGGAGCATACTTTAATCTTCAAAAAAGTGGATCACTCTTCATCATCAATCAAAATTACATCATTGGAGTTGGGAAAGGGCCAATTTTCACATCAAATTGGCACCAATTCCCCCATGGGATCAAGAGTTTGCTTGTTTAATTAAGATTTAATCTATTTTATTGCTTTCTTATTGTGTTCTTCATTTCATTTCCTAATTTAAGCTTTGAAAATGGATTTCATGGGGAACTTAGATTCTAACTTGTATTTCAATCTTCTAATGTGTCAGTTTGTTGTGTTTTGGAGGTGCTAGGATTGTGGTTCTACATTTTGGCACTAGAAGGAGGAAAAACCAGAAAGTTAAATCACATGTTTTCTATCAAATTTTTTTATTTTTGTTTTTTTTTGTGGCTACAGGGAACTCCACTACTAGTAGACCAACATCACTATTAATAACCACTGGCATCCCAGCATCACCATACAACACCACTTTAAATTTCAAATTGTGATGCTCAAGTGTTCTCGCCTAGAATTGAAAATCTTAAACAACACGATTGGGTCTATTCTCACACAACAGAATTTTTAAATTCCAAACTCCACTACTAACAAAAAGAGTGACGCAATCATAGTCTTTGTCCCTACTGTAGAGCGATGCTAACTGACAAGCAACACTATATAGCACTATTGGATAGCTTCAAACTACACCACCTATGCAAACTCCACTGGTGAAGGGAAGCAAAAAGTGAAATTTAGGTTTTTTATGACATGTGGGTATGTGCAGGGTCATGGTGGGCCAAAAAGTGGCAATGAGGAAAAAAACATGTCTTTCACCGACCGAAAAAAGTGAAAAGAAATTGTTGACTTTTTTAGGCTTGGGTGTCACCATACCAAACGCCAAACCTACTTTTTACAAATCAGATATCCAATTTGGATCGGATATCCGATTTGTAAAAAGGATATATAAAAAAAGTCCAGTGTTGTTTTGAAGTCATTTGACAGTGAAGAATTTGTGGGTGCATAGTGCATTCCTTCTTCGTGTAATGGATATTCAATTTGGGAAAAATCTGATTTGGAAAGGTAATTTTTTTTATTTTGATTTGATTTGATTCAATTTTATTTTAGATTTGAATAATTTTATATGGTTTTTTGAGGATTTTTTAAAAAAATAGGGTTTGTGATTGAATTTTTGTGAAAATTTTGAGTTTAGAATAAATTTTGATAAAAAAATGAATGTTTTGTGGATTTTTTTCACAATAGGGTTTTTGATTGAATTTTTATGAAAATTTTGAATTTAGAATGGATTTTGATAAAAAAATGATTTTTTATGGATTTTTTTCAAAATAGGGTTTTTGATTGAATTTTTATGAAACAATTGAGTTTAGAATGGATTTTGATTAAAAAAAATGAATGTTTTTAATGGATTTTGATTTTAAAATAGTGTTTCATTTATATTGTCTAATTTTAGATTCATTATTTTTTAACTTTAATCAGGCATTATGGCTGCCGAGAATGAGAATGCACAAATTCCACCAGTTGAGAATGAAAATCCACTAGCTGAGAATCAAAATGTAGAAATGCCAAATGCTCCACCACCTCCGCAGCCATCAATTGAAGACTTATATCATGAAAAATTGGAGCAATTCAGGGGAATTTGTGATGTTTATAAAAAAATCCCTCGAATATCACATATGTTAACCACATTGACAAGAATAATTACAAATGTAGAAACCCTCTCCACCCAACATAATGCATTTCATTCGTGGTGAGAAACCATTAGGAAATATTATGCATGTGGATTGTCTTATGATGATGTGAAAGATCTCCAAATAACAAAAGCCCAAATAGCCTCTTTATTTCTTAACCCCAATACTGGTTTGCCAGTTAATGTTAACAAGCCAAAACTTTCTATAAAATGGTGCACGCATAGGGGCATAGTAGATAACTTTTGGGATCATTGGTGTATGGTTTTTGATAAACCACCCAACAATAATCTTGATGTACCTTTTTACTTTATTAAAAAATTATATGCTAAGTTTTTGTTAGGGCATCATGTCAATTACTTTGAGATTAAACCCTTCTAGGCCATTGGTGGAGGTATGCCCTAGGATAGGCCAAGGGCAGCTAGAGTAGTTAGGCGCCCACATGTTCCCCATCCTCCCCTTCCTCCGCCACCTCCAGTACAACATCCAAATATTACAGAGGATGCAACCACACAAACGATCCAGGCCATTCACTCTTTGAGTGGTCTTTTGGTTTCCCATGCTTCTTCAGTAGCTTAGCCACAGTCTGGTGATCTTGGCGATGGATCCAGTGTTGTTGCATCATCCTCCTTAGGTCCACATATTTTTGTGCGACATATTTGCAATACATGCCAAAAAATATGTTTGGGTCCTATTGTACAGCCCCCTGAGCAGCCATTAGATACTTCTGATTATGACATCTAGGATGTGGAGATTATAGTAGATCACACACAGGGGAGTGGAGTACACCCTATAGAGTCCTCTCCTGCTAGAGAGGTGGAACTTGGAGAAGTTACACAGGTAGCATTTAAGGTGTAAATTCATAATTTGCATTTTTTTTAAAATGAATATTAATAAGAGATAGTATCAAGTACTAATATTTATTTACATGGTCTATTTAATAGTTAATGTTTAAGGAGGAGCTCACACAGGTGACTGATAACACCCTTAGGGCCATTTCATTTGGCCTCAAGATGCACACAGTATGTATTTTCACACTCACACATTTACATTTTTTTACTGCATACTTGCTTGTCATTAATGAAATTATATATTAACTTATATGTTTATCTTATTCTCTACTTGTAGGAAACACCTAGTGTGAGTGAGGTGCGATGCTCTCCAAACTATGGATGCACAATGTTAGATAAGGGGAAGGTAATTGAACTCAAATTTGATTGAATTAAGATTTATAAGATATTTTATTGATTATGCATACATTGACATAGATTCATAGTTTCGTATGTACTTGTCATTTTTATGTATAGGCTGTTGTGAGCTATACATCATTGTTGATAAGTGCTACAACACCTGAAGGAGTAGGTATTCGAACACCTAAATGAGGAGGTGTTGAAACACTTAAAGGAGATACAGAAAAAGATCAACCTAAAGAGGTATGCGTTTATTTTATTTTGTGCTTGGTAAATATGTTCTTATTACTGACAATTCTATGCTAACTTGGATCAATTTCATGTTTTTGTTCACATATATAGATTGATGTTACAAAATTTGGTTTGGTTAGTTCTTTGAGAGGGGTATATTCTAGGACTCCCGACCCTTCGAAGAGATGTATATTTTAGGTAATCAAGATTTCAAGTTTAGAGTTCAATTATAATTCAATGTGTATTGATTTTTATTTTAATTATTTGATTTTAAATTATATAGTATAACTAATCTCAATTGTGGTTTGACTTTTTCTTTTGCAACTACCTTCAGAGCCAACAAGTGCTTGAAAGAGGCTCCATTTTGATGATCCACCAGTAGTTTAGGATGAGATAGACATTTTGGCATGTAAATATTGAATAGATACTGAGATGGCATATGCCACATATTGTAAAAATTTGTTTGAGTTGACATTGATGCCTTTTTTTTATATGGAAATACACTTGATTATTGGATAATTTGATATATATAGAAGTTGACAATCCAAATTTAATTTCCTCCTCATGTGCATGATTAAACTCTTTGAAAATTTAAATGTCAATGTACAATAGCATAAAAAGAATGGTTAAATATTATGTAGTTTATATTCATATTGTTGATTAAATTGCATTGCACATCTTTCAAACTCAAAGCATTACTTCACATTGCATAAGTAACAACTAGATGCTGATAGATGAAAAAATTTCAATAACAATATAGTTTTTACAAAGTCAACCTAAGTTGTTATGCAATTAATTCACATTACATAACTAATAACTAGGAGCAGCTATCAATTGCATTAGCTTGTCATGGAATTCTATGAGACCACATTTCTTTGAGGAAACTTGGCACAAAAATCACAAAAAATGAAAAGAAAGTACTCAAAGAAACTTTAAAGGGGTCTCAGGCCTACTGCCCCCTCATTCCACATGCTATGCAACCATTTACTTGTGTTAGTTTTATGATCAGATTTAATGCACAGAAAATTAATTCTAAATCAAACACAATAACACAGCAAATACCCTGGAAAAACCCTACTCTTGAGGGAGAAAAAACTAGCCAATAATATCACTTATATTATTGAATCACAATAGAAACTCCTCTACAATAAAGGCCAATAATGGGGCCTAATAATATGCACCACAGATTGATGCCAAAACAGCAATACAATGATGTAATTCTCAAATGATAATCATTGGCCTTCTCACAATAACTCGATCTGCACTTGAAGAGTTTTTCACTAACTTGCACTTGATATGAAATGGAATGTATGAAAAATGTATGCCTCAAAACAATGAAATGTATCTAATATATATACAAGCTGAGAGAGATGCAACTCTTCACAATATAGGTCGCCTTCCGAAAAAGAATGTGCCTCCTCAAAGATTGCGCCTCCAAGATAGAAGTCAGCCTTCATAAAATAATAAATATTATTTGACATAAATCATGCCTCAAGTATGTCGTCCTCTTCATAAATGAACCTCTTCATTAACTCGTATCTCTTGATGAATTAACATTAATCACAAATCGATATATATATATATATCTTTGGCTATATTTAATTTATTCTTATGTAGAGGAGATCGATGGATGGATATGATTGACGCTGCAATAATCATCAACTCTCCCTCTCAGCTAGGGAGGATACTTCTAGTTGTACAAGGAAAATCACCTCATCGTGATGCCTAGTACTATGGCTACAACCATAATTGAAAAGAAGAATATTATCTCATCTTGATATTAGATATCGCCTCAACATGATATCAACCATAATGGCTACAACCATACTATGGTGTGTACAAGTGTTCATCGTAGACCTCAACTGAAACAGCATCCAAAGGTGCTCTTCCAGTCAGCAACACAATCATCTTTTTTAGGTTTATTAGGCTCCCTCTGAATCTTTAAGTACTCTTTCGATCAACAACACAACCATCCAAAGGTGCTCTTCTGGTTAGCAACACAACCATCTTCTTCAGGTTCAATAGGTTCAGTCCCATGGCTAAAAGTTGTGACTTCACGCTTGATCATTTCTTTGGTTGGAATCACTTCCTCATAAGATGCCTCAAGCTTTTCATTGCTAAGAAATATCTCATCACCTTCCTACAGTAGAGTTATCAACATTCTTCAAAAATCTTAAGAATTATTTTAGTACACTCAAGAGTTATCAGATGTCTTCTTGCAATCTCAAAAGTTATATTGCCTCCTAGAATGAAAATGCTTGTTTGCAAAACAAATGAATAAGAATGAGGTAGTTAAGGTGTTTGAAGTTATTTAGAGGTTACTTTTAGGGTGGAAAGCTTAAAAATCCATTTTAAATGCACAAAAAAGAATGAAATTACTTCAAACCAAGTTTGTGAAGAAGTTAACTATGTTGCCCACTAGTTTCCCTTAAGAGTCCAAAGTGCTAAAAGGTAGTAATATTTGAAGGTCTATTTCTTGGAGACTGTGATGCTTATAAAGTATCCATCCAAGGCTATCCGATCGTGTTGGGATCATCTACAAAAACCTCTCTCAGTTTTTGCTATCTCGGAGGTGTTTTTCTGTGGTGATGACTTTTCAGTGGAGAGAAAAGTTGCAAAGTGGTGCAACTTTCATTTTGCAACTCGTACGACCAAACAGGATATTCCAACATTTCTGGATGGGTACGTTTATGCTAGGGATGGTCCTCTCTTGCAAACAAATATGCTGAATCACTCTGAGCTACATTGGACCAGTGATTTCCCTTTAGAGTCCAAAGTGCTAAAAGGCAGCAATTTTTGAAGGTCTATCTCTTGGAGACCGTGATGCTTATAGACTCTTTATCTGAGGCTATGGGATTGCGTTGTGACCATCTACAAAAACCTCTCTCGGTTTTTGCTATCTTCGAGGCGTTTTCTTGTGGCGATGAATTTTTAGTGGAGGGAAAAGTTGCTAGATGCAAGCAGTGTAAAGTTGCAAAGTGGTGCAACTTTCATTCTGCAACTTGTACGACCAAACAAACTATTCCAACACGTTCGGATGGGTACGTTTATGCTAGGGATGGTCCTCTCTTGCACCCAAATATGCCAAATCACTCCCAGCTACATTGGATCGACGATTTCCCTTAGGAGTCCAAAGTGCTAAAAGGCAACAATCTTTGAAGGTCTATTTCTCGGAGACCGTGATGCTTACAGACACTTCATCTAAGGTGATGGGATCATGTTGTGACCATCTACAAAAACCTCTCTCAGTTTTTACTATCTTGGAGGCATTTTCCTGTGGTGATGACTTTTCAATGGAGGGAAAAGTTGCCAGATGCAAGCAGTGTAAAGTTGCAAAGTGGTGCAACTTTCATTCCACAACTCGTATGACCAAATGGAATGTTCCAACACATCCAAATGGGTACGTTTACTCTAGGGATGGTCCTCTCTTACACCCAAATATTCCAAATCACTCTGAGCTACATTGGACCAACGATTTCCCTTAAGAGTCCAAAGTGCTAAAAGGTAGCAATCTTTGAAGGTCTATTTCTCAAAGAATGTGATGCTTATAAACTCTCCGTCTGAGGCTATGGGATTGTGTTGTGACCATCTATAGAAACCTCTCTCAGTTTTTCTATCTTGGAGGCATTTTTTTGTGGTGATGATTTTTCAGTGGAGGGAAAAGTTGCCAGATTCAAGCAGTGTAAAGTTGCAAAGCGGTGCAACTTTCATTCTGCAACTCATACAACCAAACGAACTATTCCAACACATTTAGATGGGTATGTTTATGCTAGGGATGGTCCTTTCTTGCACCCAAATATGTCGAATCACTCCGAGCTACATTGGACCGACGATTTCCCTTAGGAGTCTAAAGTGTTAAAAGGAAACAATCTTTGAAGGTCTATTTCTCGGAGACCGTGATGCTTATAGACACTTCATCTGAGCTGATGGGATTGTGTTGCGACCATTTACAAAAACCTCTCTCGGTTTTTTCTATCTTGGAGGCATTTTCCTGTGGTGATGAATTTTTAGTGGAGCGAAAAGCTGGCAGATGCAAGCAGTGTAAAGTTGCAAAGTTGTGCAACTTTCATTCCGCAACTTGTACGACCAAACGGACTATTCCAACATGTCTGGATGGGTACGTTTATGCTAGGGATGGTCCTCTCTTGCACCCAAATACGCCGAATCACTCTGAGCTACATTGGACCAACGATTTCCCTTAAGAGTCTAAAGTGCTAAAAGGCAACAATATTTGAAGGTCTATTTCTCAGAGACCGTGATGCTTACAAACTCTCCGTCTGAGGCTATGGGATCATGTTGTGACTGTCTACAAAAACCTCTCTCGGTTTTTTCTATCTTGAAGGAATTTTCCTGTGGTGATGACTTTTTAGTGGAGGGAAAAGTTGCCAAATGCAAGCAGTGTAATAATGCAAGCAGTGTAATCTAGATGGGTATGTTTACGCTAGGTATGGTCCTTTCTTGCACCCAAATACGTCAAATCACTCTTAGCTAAATTGGACCAGTGAATTCCCTTAAGAGTCCAAAGTGCTAAAAGGTAACAATATTTGAAGGTCTATTTATTAGAGACTGTGATGCTTACAAACTCTCTATCTGAGACTATGGGATCGTGTTGTGACCATCTACAAAAACCTCTCTCATTTTTTGCTATCTTGGAGGCGTTTTCCTGTGGTGATGACTTTTTAGTGGAGGGAAAAGTTGGCAGATGCAAGTAGTGTAAAGTTGCAAAGTGGTGCAACTTTCATTCCACAACTCGTATGACCAAATGGACTGTTCCAACACATCCAAATGGGTACGTTTACTCTAGGGATGGTCCTCTCTTGCACCCAAATATGCCGAATCACTCCGAGCTACATTGGACCGGTGATTTCCCTTAAGAGTCCAAAGTGCTAAAAGGTAGCAATCTTTGAAGGTCTATTTTTCAGAGACCGTGATTCTTACAGACTCTCCATCTAAGGCTATGGGATTGTGTTGTAACCATCTACAGAAACCTCTCTCAGTTTTTGTTGTCTTGGAGGCATTTCTCTGTGGTGATGATTTTTTAGTGGAGGGAAAAGTTGCCAGATTCAAGCAGTGTAAAGTTGCAAAGTGGTGCAACTTTCATTCCACAACTTGTACGACCAAACAGACTATTCCAACACATCCGGATGGGAACGTTTATGCTAGGGATAGTCCTCTCTTGCACCCAAATACGCTGAATCACTCTGAGCTACATTGGACTGACGATTTCCCTTAAGAGTCCAAAGTGCTAAAAGGTAGCAATCTTTGAAGGTCTATTTCTCAGAGATCGTGATCCTTACAGACACTCCATATAAGGCTATGGGATTGTGTTATGACCATCTACAAAAACCTCTCTCGGTTTTTGCTATCTTGGAGGCGTTTTCCTGTGGTGATGAATTTTTAGTGGAGCGAAAAGTTGCCAGATGCAAGTAGTGTAAAGTTGCAAAGTGGTGCAAATTTCATTCCACAACTCGTACGACCAAATGGACTGTTCCAACATGTCTGGATGGGTACGTTTACGCTAGGTATGGTCCTCTCTTGCACCCAAATACGCCGAATCACTCTAAGCTACATTGGATAGATGATTTCCCTTAAGAGTCCAAAGTGCTAAAAGGCAACAATATTTGAAGGTCTATTTCTTGAAGACCGTGATGCTTACAAACTCTCCGTCTAAGGCTATGGGATTGTGTTGTGACTGTCTACAAAAACATCTCTCAGTTTTTCTATCTTGAAGGAATTTTCCTGTGGTGATGACTTTTCAGTGGAGGGAAAAGTTGCCAGATGCAAGAAGTGTAATGTTGCAAAGTGGTGCAACTTTCTTTTTACAACTCGTACAACCAAATGGACTATTCCAACACATCTGGATGGGTATGTTTATGCTAGGCATGGTCCTTTCTTGTACCCAAATACGTCGAATCACTCTGAGCTAAATTGGACCAGCGAATTCCCTTAAGAGTCCAAGGTGCTAAAAGGTAGCAATATTTGAAGGTCTATTTCTCAGAGACTGTGATGCTTACAGACTCTCCATTTGAGACTATGGGATCATGTTGTGACCATCTACAAAAAACTCTCTCAGTTTTTGCTATCTTGGAGGCATTTTCCTGTGGTGATGACTTTTCAGTGGAGGGAAAAGTTGGCAGATGCAAGCAGTGTAAAGTTGCAAAGTGGTGCAACTTTCATTCCACAACTTGTACGAGCAAATGAAGTGTTCCAACAAGTCCAGATGGGTACTTTTATGCTATGGATGGTCCTCTCTTATACCCAAATACGTTGAATCACTCCGAACTACATTGGACCGATGATTTCCCTCAAGAGTCCAAAGTGCTAAAAGGAAGCAATCTTTGAAGGGCTATTTCTTGAAGACCGTGATGCTTACAGACTCTTCGTCTAAGGCTATGGGATCATGTTGGGACCATCTATGAAAACCTCTCTCAATTTTTTCTATCTCGAAGGCATTTTCCTGTGGTGATGACTTTTCAATGGAGGGAAAATTTATGAGATGCAAGTAGTGTAAAGTTGCAAAGTGGTACAACTTTCATTTTGCAACTCGTACGACCAAACAGACTGTTCTAACATGTTTGGATGGGTACGTTTACACTAGGGATGGTCCTCTCTTGCACCCAAATATGTCGAATCACTCCAAGCTATATTGGACCAAGTGAAATTAGGTTAAAAATTGATGTAGACACAAGGGCACAATCACAAATTCTTTGCAACCTGCTTATTTGAGGCATCTAACAAGATATTTTTGACCTCATTGGACAGTCCAAAAATCCCTTAAAACTTGAAAAGCAACTAAATACACATTTCCATCTTTAACCCCCTTAAACCCTTATAATAGTGAGAAACTAGTTTTTGTCCAATTACTCCACAATCTTCCAAAACACTAGACAAACACATGACTGAGAAACAACATAGAATCCTTTGGACCTATTGATGGTGTTTTCTGCACAACAACAACTCAGATAGAAAATAATATTCTATCTCTTGAAAGGTGAATACTCATCAACAAGTGCTAAAATCACCCCAAGGTCTCTCGAATGTTAGGTCATGACAATGCATAAACAACTAAGATAATATGTGAAAATGTTGGTAATCAGAATCAGACCTTACTACAAGCAAACTGTATCTTTCCAATTTATCAAATTTTGCAATATGATGATCTAAAATCCTAAATCTAACCAAATAATAAAGAAACAACAAAAGATGAGGGTATAAGAGAAATAAAGAAATCTAAACTATTTCTAAGATGAACAATGCAACTGATAAATACCTGGAATGGACCAATCTCAAATAACCAATTCCTACTTAACCCACACTGCAATATCACAAGAAAGGTGCAATCTTCTAAGGCATACATATTTTCAAATCATAGACATTCATCCACAATCGAAGTAAGCACAAATAGATGTATGGTCCAGGTTGACTTCACTAGCCTACTACAATCAGATAGTTACTGGGAGTATAGATTAGAGATTGCTACAACATTCCAAGCATGAAACCATGAACATTATTCACCAAACTAATCTAATTCTAAATTCAACATCAAATCTTATATCTTCAAGCAATTTCAAAGGATGAAACAACAAGAACCATGCAAGATAAACTAACACAAAATAATTCACCAGAGAAACCACAATGCCTTCAATTGTACTAGATCACCAAGATACAACAACAATTCCACTGTTCTGGGTTACAACACTTGCTCGAAAGAACTAACTAATACCTCCAATACAAAATGCTCTAGCTCTTTTCTAATTTGTCTAATTCTCTATTATCTGTCCAACCCTTACAAATGAGGCAGGAATGCCAATTTAAAGAGAACCCTCAAAACATGTCGGCCCAGCCAAACATTGACAAAAACATAATAGCCAAAACAAGTCAACCTCAGGAAATTCAAAATAAGGCACACATTAAATGTCGATACATCATCAAGGTCAGCCAAAACACATTCCTCAATGTGACTCGGATCAACACATTCCCTATAATAATAGGGAAGCACAAATCACGAAGTGGCATGGTATTAACTACCACCTCCCTTATCCTTGTTCTGATCTAGTGATTCATGAACTTTCAAAAGTACCTTATCTAACTCAACAACAGGTGGCAAGGGTAGGATTTTGAGCCGAAATTCAATTGATTCAATCTCTTCCCTTGACTACTTAACCGTTGTATCCCAATCACCCTTATATTCCAAGTAATTATCCATCACAACCATATAAGTAGCCGCATCATCCAATTGGTGCCCTGTCACAGAATTTTCAATATCAGGGGCATAGACATCATGCCACCATTCCCTCAATTGTTCCAAACTCAAGTATCTAGGGGCGATCTTCCTCCTGCCAGTCATTATCTCAAAAAAGGTGATGCATCCATCATAAACATTAGTTAAATTACCATCAATCTGCTTCCTTTGTTTGTAGATCTTCTTGATGGTTTTCTGTCAGATTTGTAGGGCTTCAAACCACTCCCAAGGCTCATTAACCCTAGATGAAGAAAGAATTCTATCAACAACCAGCTGATCCTTATTATACTCCATGATTGTTTTGGTTTTCTGCAATAAGAGATCAGTGTCCTCCTTATCCTGAGATAAAACATAATCTAACCGATCCTTAGCCCTTATTGCATCCTTTCCAATTGAAAGGTTCTCCTTTATTGCATCATCTCCCTTAGCCTATACCTCCTACAACCAATTTATTGTAGCTAGAGTAGAAGCTTTCATCTTTTCTATTTCAGAGATGGTCTCCTTCAGCAAGAAACCAGCAGTAGCAAAAGAGGATGGGTGAAAATATTGTAAGGGCTTCATCAAATCTTCCAAACATTTCCTAAGCCTTTCATTCTCTTTCTTTAGTTCATGCTTAGACTGTGTCTCCTTCCTCAATCTCTCAATGATCACTGCACTAGACCCCTCATATTCTTCAATATCTTGCTCCATAGAAGTGGGCCCAAGATTAATGGTATATACATCATAATCCTCCCGAGTGACCTCATCTTTACTTTTACCTGCAGCAAGGGTGGCAATATGAATAACCCTATTGCTAGCTTCATCCCTTTCGATCTTGGAAACCACCTTGACTACCTTCTTTTTCTTACCCTTTCCAATCTTGGCCAATATTTCATCCAATTGAGAGGAGTATCCTCAACAATGACCTGTTTCCTTTTGATCTCTTTGTCTAGCCAATCCGAGACAGTAGGATCCACCTGGGTTTCATCTTTCTTGACCTCTTCATGCCAATCTATCATTTCATCCTTTTCTTTTTTGGGAGATTGATCACCTTTACTTCCCAATTCTGGCTCCTCTTCATGTAAGGGTGGTGGAGTCTTAACAGGAACATCCTGCTTCTCAGGAGGTCTATTATCTTTAGTACTTGCAGGAGAATCCTCATATTGTACCAATAGAGAATGATGCATTTCCACATCTCCTACCTCAAACTCAGCAACTGCACCATAAAGTTCCCCCTCCTTAAACAGTTCTGCTTCCTCACTGGTCTCATGCTCTTCATGAGTCATCTACTCAGGTATACCCAATGAAGGAGAGGTATCTTTTTGTTGTTCCACAGTGGATGTTTTTGGAAGGGGATCTACTTTTTGCATAGTCTCTTTGGGAGATGGAGTTCTTGACCTTCTTGAATAAACCTAGGTTTTCTCTCCTGAGCTCTCCGCATTAACCATATGAGGGTCCGCCTTATCCTTGGAAGTTTCTTGATCTTTCTTCTTAGAGGCCCTGGTTATCCTTGTCCATTTTGGCTCTGGAAGAGTGTCTTCCTTCTCTGCCTTCTCAAGTTCCTCCTCTTTGGTAGACTTACCTATTTTCATAGTATGACTCCTCTTCTTTCCCCTAGGTTTTCTTTTCTTTTCAGGCTCACCCTCCTTAGGGCCTCTAATTTTAATCTTAAAAGGTGAGCCTACCTTGGTTTTTCTTGTAGAATCATCCTCACCTGATTCCTCTAAGGTAGAGTGAGCATTCAGATTTCCCATTATATTGAAAGTACAAGGTACCTTCTCACTCTCCAATTCCCATACTTTATGTTTTAGCCATGAGTTGGTGGATTTCACAATAGGAAGCCATCAATTCCTCCAACTCAGTTGTTTCCCTTTCTAACTAGTTTATCTTTCCAATGGGCCTATCCTTGACTGATTCAAATGCATGATCCTGGACTAAATTTTTGTCATCTTCCAACTGATCAGGAATCAACTTGACATTGTACATCCTGATTATATCAACTGGAAGCCTAGAATACCTTTTCTTTCTCACCTCAAATTCATCCTTTTTATTCACCCAGTAGTCCTCTAGATCATCTTTGTGGTGATATTATTTGGTAGCCTTCTTCTGTGCTTCACTAGTGATGTCAAAACTTGTCCTCTTAGAATGGAAAGAGAAACCAAAAGTACTCAACTCCTCCCCTGATGCATGAGCTGATTGGATTGAAGGGAAGAATTCACCTATGCTAATTTTCAAGGGAAAATCCCCACCAAACCCTGTCTTGTGCTTGACATTTTTAACAATAGCATCGAAATCACATATCTGCTGAGTAACCTCCAAGAGTATGATGTGGTCAGTGGGATATCTTGGCAATCTGTATGGAGCAGGTGAGCATCCATCAATTCTGATATAGGAGAAGGTGGGGAATTGTATAAACCAGGCTCCATATCTTTTAATCAATTCCTTGGCTCCATCAAAAATTCTCACATGCTCTGCATTCTGAAGCAACCTAGTAATATGCATAGTGAATGCATCATTCACTCTTCTATAATTTAGATTCCCTAGGTGTGGCTCAGGGTGCACCTCATAGATGACATCCTACCCAAATGCTCCTCTTGGACTCAATCCCCTATATGGATAAAATCTGGCAAGTATATATATATATATATATATCACATAAGATGTCACGGTGAATTTCTTTGTCTCTAACACATCTCTCATCTGCCTGTCAATCATTGCACTGATAATCCCTGCCCAGTGGTAAATGATACCCTACTCAATCTTGTTAATGACATGCACCATCCAATTCTCCAATGTCCTAGCACTCTTCAAGCCCACCACCCTGCTCAACAGTGTGATTGCATCATATATATCTTGTTAGAACTTGACCCTGTGTAGTTGTTTAGGCAGCTTAGAGAAATGAGACTTTGGCTTTTCCAGCCAAGAATTGATCATCTGCTGGGCTTTGGTAGGTTCATCCTCATAATAGGTCCTAGCCAAGTCCATATCCAAGGTACACAGACATGGTAAGTCTGGCATATCAAATGCCTGGGCAATGGAGACTGGATTAAAATTTGCTAGGACTCTCCCATTAGGACTAATGATCCTCTATGTATCAAGGTCATAATTCCAAGCACACTCCAATATTAATTCATAGAATTGAATCATAGGAGGAAATCCTGCAACATGAGCCAGCCCGGACTTCACCATTCCCTTGGTCAGAACCGATAAATCACTCTGAGCTATCCTTTCTTTGAACTCCTCATATTTCCAAGCTCCTACATTGGTATCCAAAACCTCTAACCAAACTGAAGCCAACTTACCATCTAGCAACTGGTTCTTCACATCTAGCTTTATCCTCTCGGCATCTGTAATTGAAGACCCCTCTGTATCTCCTTTGGACTTTCTTGCCGCTACCTTCCTCGATTCAGCCTGCATTCATAAAAGAGCCTCAAGAAAATCCAATTATCATCCATATTTCAATCAAAAGGTTAGCCTCAAAATCACATGAAATCATTGAGATAAATCACTAATCATCAACTTGAAAATCCAAGAAAATTGGGTAATCTGGGAAAATCTAGTCGGGGCAGAATTTTAGAGAAATCCAACCTAGATGGACTCCCATAGCCAAGACATCATTTCATCAAATAAATCATCAATACAGGCAAAAGAAATGCATGATTATCATAAGATTCATCCATTAAGCAACAAGAAATCATCATCCCACATTTGATTCATTACTTCAATCTCAAAAATTAAAATCAAGTAGAGCTAGGCAGAAAACTGGAAGAATCCGGGTAGGCTGGATTTCCTTGGGCAGTTCGAAATTCTGGGAATTCTTCACACTCCAGGGAAATGGAAAAATCTGGAAAAATCTGGGTGCATGGAAATTCCACGGATACCTCAGAAACCTGATGACCGTTCGACATGCAGACCATTTATGGAGTGATCATACAAACCCCCTATCTGAATCCAACGAACATAAACTCAACCACAATAAGCCAAATTTTGATCATACTTGAATTTAAACCTCCGCCATGAGAGTTAGGGCAAGCTAAAAATTCTCAAACACTATCCCTCAAAATGATTAAACTAGGGCACACCAGGGTTTTAAGTGTTGCGAACAAGGTCGAGCTAGAAACAAGACATGAGGGTCACGACAACTCCACCAAACTTAACAACCCTAGGAAGATATATCAAAACCCTACCTTCAAAACTTATACCAAATTATGCACAAACAAGGGAAGACCCTATAAGGAATGCCCAGTCACATAGGTACACCTAAAATTCAATTGATAAACAAAGGGATGCAAAGTGCAGGCATTAAAACCCATGGAAAGGTGAATCAAACCCTAATTTGATAAATATGTAACCATTAAAATGAACAAGGGCTGACCCAAATAATCATCAACAAACACTTGAAAGATTCAATCACAAAGCACAAAACAATAGGATAAATCAATGACGACTTACCATAGATTAAATTGGAATGAACCTCAAGCCCAAGGAAATCACTATGAATCAGGGTGCCCTAGCAACGATAAATCAACATGAATTCCCAAAGAATCCACACGTGAGCAGACCAAATCCAATGACCAAAGCTCAAAAATGAACAAACTCAAACGCAAGAGCAAATAGAAAATGAACAATGAAATTAGGAAGAGCACCAAAAGACCTTAAATTCGCCCACACCCACGCCAGAGAAGACGTACCCTAAGCATTAATGGCTGACAAGACGTATCGAGAAAATCCAGAAACTCGAGGTCAAAATGAAATTTTGGGAAAATCCGAGCCATACGAATTATCCTAGTGGGCATGAATTCCACAGATGACGCACCCCTCCGAGACTCCGACAGAATCCAAGAAAATCCACGTGATCCAAAAAATCTCAGATTCAACCAGAAACCCAGACTTTGGAAAATCCAATATTGACAGACGATGGACCAGGATCCCAGGAAAATCCAGGTGAGCCAGAAAATCCCGAACCTAGGTCAAAACTCGAACCCCATCAAAAATACAAGTTTGATCGATTCAACCTTCAGGGTAAGACCAAGATAAGCAAGACCAACATCCTGAGACCTCGAAAGGAAAAATCCAATAAAAACCAAAGGTCAAAGAGACACCCAAGATCAGAAATCAGAGGGTCCCTACTCCAAGTGGGGCATGTGTGCAAAATTGCACAACAAGACTAGCGTTGACTTCCTATACATTCACCCTTCCACAGGCTACTCAAGTAGCCCAAAAATGAAAAGAAACATACCTTCAAACACCACACAGACCCCAGAAACCTTGGGGAAGCAAATAAATTTCCAAGAAAATAAAGATTCTACAATTGGATTCCATTTGTATGGACCTGTAACCATCAAATAAAAAAACCCTTGTTTTTAGTGAAATTCTTGAGGGTTTATTGGATGTAGCACTTCCACAACCTTTCAGACTTTTCCACCACCTTAGAGACCTTTATTTAGGCCCCAATATGCTTAGAAAACAAAGAAACTTCTGGTATGTCAGAGATTTTTGCAAACCCTAGGGTAAAAACTCTATTTTCAAGTGAAAAAAAAACCACCATTTTTAGACCTTTAACTCTTTGTTTTATTTCAAAACCTAGTTCTCCACACCTTCCACTCTTGAAATAATGTCAAGAAATGTAATAATGTTTCTACATCAATTTTTTATACAAAAATTCTTTAATGGCTTGTGCATAGGCAAAAAACACAAGAAAAACAGTAAAATATGAATTGAGCAATTGAAACTTTATTGATTCAAAGAAAAAAACTCCTTCAACCAAAACTATTCTTGATAGTTTAAAACCACGAACCACCCCGAATGTGTAATTATGATAGCACTCAAGATAGAATCCATGAATAGATAATGTATTTGACCAATAACTCATCAAGAGCACAAATTCCCAAAACTAGCCCTCCACTATGAACATATCAACTAAGTAGGAACCCATAACATTATGGAAAGATGATCCACTTCTCCCAATGTAACTCCCAAGCATTACATGTGAGAGATGGCCAATTTCATTGATGGCAATGATGGTCAAAACCTCATGATCATTCAAGTACTCATTCTAACAATACAAGAGATTTACACATCAAATTGCAAGTGAATATAATTTACTATATGTTATTAATGCTAGCGTATATCATCAAATTATGGCAAGCATGTGTTTAGTCAACTCACAATGGGTGAATGACGCCACTTAGCCAAAAGTTTGAATTTTGAATTTTAAAATGAAAGGGAATAGGTTTGTGACCATGAGGTCACCCTTGCAATTGAAGAAGTGTCCTAGAATGGGTTAATAGTTAAATCTAAGTGGCTAACAATCAATTCCAGGTGGCTAATGGATAAATGAGGGCATACCCATTGGTGAATGTGATAAATGGGAAAATAAGGTAAATGTATAGATGTGTGTGAATAAGAATAGGATAGGGCTAATTGTATAGTGATTTAAGTATGCAAATTGATAAAAGGCTAGAGAGATGAGCTTGATTTTAGTTGTTGAGTCACTACGTACATGTATCAAGACATTTCTTCAAAATAGACACAAAATTGTGTGGGAAATGACATGGTATGCAAAAATTTTACTGTTACAATTACACACATATTGATTTACAAATGATTTGCATATAGATTAAATTTACTTCAAAATTAATACCTATTAATACTTCTTTAATAAAACATGATTATGTATTCTCTAATAAAAATTTCACCATAACAAGACTTCTTGCAATTACTTCAATTGTAGCATACATAATTTCATATTGCACCTATCAATGTGCCCATTACATCTTCACGTGTGATTGCTAGTATATGTATGTCTCTTCAAAAAACATAGATGGGTTAAGCTCTCTCCTTACTCTTTCAGTAAGAGATAATAGGGGAGAGGACTAGATAGTATTACAAAACTTGGTTCAAACGAGCATACCGACAGGAAAGAACCAGGAAGAAAACCTTCGATTGTAGCTTGATTAAGTACAAAAATAGACCCCTTTACAAAACCTATGAGTTTCCAAAATACAAACCCCTTTACATTTTAAACATACCCTTTATACAATGCCAAACATTTGACCCATATTTCAAAAAACTTCACTGGGTATAGATTATGCTAGACATTTGACAAGCACCTGTACAAACCATCAAGGTAGCTTAGAATAACCAATCTATATTATTCTAAATGACACAAAATATGATGAGATGGTAATGCAAACTATAAAAGACGCTTAGAATAACCAATCTATATTGTTGTAATTTGTTGCATAGCTCTTCGAAAGGATCAGAGCTAGCTATTTTTGTAGTAGGTCCATGATCAATCATGCTAGGAATATTGCAAAAGTGGGAAAATGAGAAATCTATATTATCACAATAGAAAAGATACTTAGACTAACATATCTATATTAATCTAAACAACTTGAATGATGATTAGTTGGTGATGCAAACTATAAAAGACACATACCTCTTCGAATGGATCAGAGCTACCTATTGTTGCAGCAAGTCCATGATCAATCTTGCCAAAAATATCACAAAAGTACATACAAAATATCACTATTAAAGACACCTGCATTGCAATAGTATATAAAATATCAGTATTAAATAAAGAACGCTAATGAACTTAATCATAATGAACATAAGAATTCTACCTTCCATTCTTGAAAATGTTATACAAGTGTGCCTGAAGGGTCATCTCTTTGCTTAAGAGTATCCAATATTGCTTCATGATCAACATTACTAATTTTCCATAGTTGTTTTGTCTTTGGTCTGGCATGATGCTTCAAAAAATAAACATTTGTTGCTATAAGAAGGTACAAATACATGAGAATGGTTTTGTGTTTCTTGTAGTCTTCATATGCAGGTATGCCATTCTTTCTAATCATGTATGTTCACAACCAAGTTCCTACAACCACAACTAAACCTGTAGGATACATGAAACCATCATCATCTTCCATTAGTTTTGTTAGCTTATGCTTTACCCGCACACATCGAGCCAACCAATAGTCTGATCTCTCTTCATTCCCTTACAGTGCAACAACTACAAAAATATGTCCTATCTATAGTAGATCTGAAAGCAAGTCGTAATCAACTAAACTTTCCATTGTGTCATTTGTCATGGATATTGTTTGAGATAAAGGAGTTAGATACTATGGTACCCATGTATCCACCTACTCACTTGACTCGCATTGATCCCACTCGCACTAAATACAAATTTGACAAAAACAAGCCAACTCTCCTGTCCAAATGGTCCATGTCCCTGCATCTGAGCTTCAAAATGAATGCATCTTTGAAGAATCTTTGATTGTATGACAATCCAATCTGCCTCCCACTGTACCCTCCTCAATGAACCAAAATAATCTACACACTGTTGAATCAAGTGTCCCTCCCTGTGACAATGCTAAACTACACCAATCAACTATAGAACGTTCATAGCTGAATTTTACTCTTGAAATCTTAAATTGCTCCTTAACTAGAGATCTCTTTACACATGCACCTACTCCATCATGCTCCCCTTTCCCATGTCCAGCTTCAAAAAAACTCCAAATATGAGGTAAACCCCTATCTACATGCATTCTACTCAACCAATAAAAAATACGAGCATTATTGAATTGACCTGTGCAATTATCAAACCAAATTAGATGTTGGTCCAATGCTATATCATGCTCCTGCAAGAACTCAAAAAAAATCATGAAACAATGTTGGACATACTCAGACAAGTGAGATCTATCATCACTCATATAAAAATGATACTCTCTGATTATCTTTCGATCCTCCTCTATACTATTAGGTGCATGTCTAAACGTTATGTGGACAAAAATAACAATCTGAATGGAATTGTAATACTAAGATTGTACCTCATTTTGTGGTTGCAATGCGTAGTTTTATGCAAAATCAACCACTGATATAATAGTTCCAATCGGAAAAGATTCCTTACACATCCTAAATTGTTGATCCAACCACTGAGACCTATGACTATGCCTTGCATACTTGTAGAAAAGATTATCCTTCAAATCTAAAATAAAATCAGCAACACTACATTCTTTTGTAACCAACTCACATCTAGAACCTTCACCTCCACTTTTCAAAGTATATTTGACTATCTCATATCTCTTTTTCTCAACAAGCTTATTTCCAAATTCATGTTCGAAACTCTCATGAAAACATTGAACAAACTTTGACAAGCCACCACATTGTGAGCACTTTGCACTTAAACAATCATTTCTATAAAAAAAGCAACCATCATCTCTAGAACATAAAAATAGATCTAGGAAGTCCATTGATGATTTTGGAAGATGCATTGCACCACACTCTTGCAAAATTTCATTAGTATGCAAAGTAGAATGGATATAGCATAATAGCTCATGGTACATTGAAAACTCCACATACAACAAGTATTACGAATCTTAAGAGGCACACAATAAATGGATTCAAACCCTCAAAAGTCCTTTGGGAGATTTCCATATTTTTATGTGTTTCAATAAAAAATTTGAACAACATTGTTTGGCTTGATTCCAAGAAATGTTTAGGATGTGGTGTACAATCTCGATTACCAATTCTTAACTTTAAAACATCCTTTGCATTAGGTGATACTCTAGAGTTATCATGCCAAAATTATTGAATTACCCGCTGTACATTATCGGTTAGCTTCTTATCAACACGTGGAAGCTTCCCCGAAAAATCCCATGTATCATTTTGAAGAGGATCATCTATTCTTTCTCTTCTTGCAAGTGCTCTATCCAAAGTTTTATAGTTTATGTCAAAATCAATACAAGTTTTTCTCATAAAGCAAGACTTTTTCAATTTATGGCTTACTAGGGAAATTGTAATGACTCTCTGAGCAGCTCTCTTATCCTTTTCCTTGTTACTTTTTCCAATAGACTTGAGATCATTAAAAATATTTTTGACAATAATAGAATTTTTTTCGGTCTTCTTGTTCACACGAATCTTCAATTTGGCTAGCAAAGGTCTCATCTTTTGCATCTTTAGCAATTGTACAAAAATTTGGCATTGCTCAGTCAATGTCTTATCACTAAAATATTGGTTGAAAAGTCTTCTAGCCCAGAACCAAACAATTACGTGTTGACCTCTTGCCTTCCAAAATTGTTTTATAATGTTTCTCATCAAATTCAAGTAACCATTTAGAGTTCTTGAAGGTCTTGAAAATTATAATATGTCTTTCTTCCATACGGAGTTCTTCATTTCTCATGTAATCTGGTGAAACATAATTTACACTTGCTTCAATATTATGTTCAAAATCTTCATTTCCAAAATTTTCACCTTGAACATTTCAATATCAATTTGAATAATTTCATTCCCAATTTCAATATCATGTTCAACATCTTCAAATCCAACATTTTCACCTTGAACATTTTCATTATCAATTTCAATATTTTCATTCCCAATTTCAATATCATGTTCAATATCTTCAAATCCAACATTTTCACCTTGAACATTTTCATTATCAATTTCAATAATTCCATTCCTAATATCAATATCATGTTCAACATATTCAATTCCAACATTTTCACCTTGAATATTTTCACCTTGAACATCTTCAATTTCCTCTTCACTTGAAAGACCATAGGGGTTAGGTTCACCAATATTTAAAATTCCTTGTCTTCTCTTCCTATGACTTTCTCTATCTCTTTGTCTATATGCTTCAATTTCTTCTTTTGTAAGCTTTCTCTTACGTTTTTTCTTTCGGCGACTACTGCTCCCATTATACCTCATAAAAGATGCTAAAAATCATTGCTTATGACAAATTTCAATAGAAGATGCTCCAAAAAGTTGATCTTTGTCTCTTCCTATCTGAAGTTCCATGTGTGTGTCGCCTACAAATAGAATGTAGGGTCCGTTGGAATGCGCAAAACAACCCACATGGGGTTTTTCTATGGCCCACAAATCCGATATCTGATTCATTTGAAAAAAATTACGATAGTTGTAATGGTATAATTTTTGTTCTACAAATCGAATATCCGATTTGTGTACACATAGACCTAAGGGTTAATGGTAGATGGTAGAGGGTTTAAGGGTTAAAGGTTTAGGGTTTAGGGTATATGGTAGAGGTTTAAAGGGTTAAGGTTTTATGGTAGAGGGTTATAAGGGTTTAGGGTTTCATGGTTAAGGGTATAGGGGAGAGAGATAAATGGAGCGAGTGTGTGAGAGAGATAAAGGAAGGGAGGGTTAAGGGGAGAGGGTAGAGGGTTTAAGGGTTAAGGGGGGAGAGATAGAGGGCTTGAGTGAGAGAGAGAACTAAGAGAGGGAGAGGGGGTATGATGGAGAGAGTTGAGAGAGAGAGAGGGAGGGAGTGGGAGAGAGATAGAGGGAGGTTGGGTT
>VDFB02252616.1:91428187-91506369 GCA_007258455.2 Sequoia sempervirens
AACCCTAAACCCTTGAACCATTTACTCTCTACGCTTAACCCAACCTCCCTCTATCTCTCTCCCACTCCCTCCCTCTCTCTCTCTCAACTCTCTCCATCATACCCCCTCTCCCTCTCTTAGTTCTCTCTCTCACTCAAGCCCTCTATCTCTCCCCCCTTAACCCTTAAACCCTCTACCCTCTCCCCTTAACCCTCCCTTCCTTTATCTCTCTCACACACTCTCTCCATTTATCTCTCTCCCCTATACCCTTAACCATGAAACCCTAAACCCTTATAACCCTCTACCATAAAACCTTAACCCTGTAAACCTCTACAATATACCCTAAACCCTAAACCTTTAACCCTTAAACCCTCTACCATATACCATTAACCCTTAGGTCTATGTGTACACAAATTGGATATTCGATTTGTAGAACAAAAATTATACCATTACAACTATCGTAATTTTTTTCAAATGAATCAGATATCGGATTTGTGGGCCATAGAAAAACCCCATGTGGGTTGTTTTGCGCATTCCAACGGACCCTACATTCTATTTGTAGGCAACACACACATGGAACTTCAGATAGGAAGAGACAAAGATCAACTTTTTGGAGCATCTTCTATTGAAATTTTTCATAAGCAATGATTTTTAACATCTTTTATGAGGTATAATGGGAGCAGTAGTCGCTGAAAGAAAAAACGTAAGAGAAAGCTTACAAAAGAAGAAATTGAAGCATATAGACAAAGAGATAGAGAAAGTCATAGGAAGAGAAGACAAGGAATTTTAAATATTGGTGAACCTAACCCCTATGGTCTTTCAAGTGAAGAGGAAATTGAAGATGTTCAAGGTGAAAATATTCAAGGTGAAAATGTTGGAATTGAATATGTTGAACATGATATTGATATTAGGAATGGAATTATTGAAATTGATAATGAAAATGTTCAAGGTGAAAATGTTGGATTTGAAGATATTGAACATGATATTGAAATTGGGAATGAAAATATTCAAATTGATAATGAAAATGTTCAAGGTGAAAATGTTGGATTTGAAGATGTTGAACATGATATTGAAATTGGGAATGAAATTATTCAAATTGATATTGAAAATGTTCAAGGTGAAAATGTTGGAAATGAAGATTTTGAACATAATATTGAAGCAAGTGTAAATTATGTTTCACCAAATTACATGAGAAATGAAGAACCTTGTATGGAAGAAAGACATATTCTAATTTCAAGACCTTCAAGAACCCCTAAATGGTTACTTGAATTTGATGAGAACATTATAAACAATTTTGAAGGCAAGAGGTCAACATAAATTGTTCGGTTCTGGGCTAGAAGACTTTTCAACCAATATTTTAGTGATAAGACATTGACCGAGCAATGCCAATTTTTTTTACAATTGCTAAAGATGCAAAAGGTGAGACCTTTGCTAGCCAAATTGAAGATTCGTGTGAACAAGAAGACCGAAAAAAATTCTATTATTGTCAAAAATATTTTTAATGATCTCAAGTCTATTGGAAAAAGTAACAAGGAAAAGGATAAGAGAGCTGCTTAGAGAGTCATTACAATTGCCCTAGTAAGCCATAAATTGAAAAAGTCTCGCTTTATGAGAAAAACTTGTATTGATTTTGACATAAACCGTAAAACTTTGGATAGAGCACTTGCAAGAAGACAAAGAATAGATGATCCTCTTCAAAATGATACATGGGATTTTTCGGGGAAGCTTCCACGTGTTGATAAGAAGCTAACCGATAATGTAAAGCGGGTAATTCAATAATTTTGGCATGATAACTCTAGAGTATCACCCAATGCAAAGGATGTTTTAAAGTTAAGAATTGGCAATCGAGATTGTACACCACATCCTAAAAATTTCTTGGAATCAAGCCAAACAATGTTGTTCAAATTTTTTATTGAAACACATAAAAATATGGAAATCTCCCAAAGGACTTTTGAGGGTTTGAATCCATTTATTGTGTGCCTCTTAAGATTCGTAATACTTGTTGTTGTAAATACCATGTGGAGTTTTCAATGTACCATGAGCTATTATGCTATATCCATTCTACTTTGCATACTAATGAAATTTTGCAAGAGTGTGGTGCAATGCATCTTCCAAAATCATCAATGGACTTGCTAGATCTATTTTTATGTTCTAGAGATGATGGTTTCTTTTTTTATAGAAATGATTTTTTAAATGCAAAGTGCTCACAATGTGGTGGCTTGTCAAAGTTTGTTCAATGTTTTCATGAGAGTTTCGAACATGAATTTGGAAATAAGCTTGTTGACAAAAAGAGATATGAGATAGTCAAATATACTTTGCAAAGTGGAGGTGAAGGTTCTAGATGTGAGTTGGTTACAAAAGAATGTAGTGTTGCTGATTTTAATTCAGATTTTAAGGATAATCTTTTCTACAAGTATGCAAGGCATAGTCATAGGTCTCAGTGGTTGGATCAACAATTTAGGATGTGTAAGGACTCTTTTCCGATTGGAACTATTATATCAGTGGTTGATTTTGCATAAAACTATGCATTGCAACCACAAAATGAGGTACAATCTTAGTATTACAATTCCATTCAGATTGCTATTTTTGTCCACATAACGTTTAGACATGCACCTAATAGTATAGAGGAGGATCGAAAGATAATCAGAGAGTATCATTTTTATATGAGTGATGATAGATCTCACTTGTCTGAGTATGTCCAACATTGTTTCATGATTTTTTTTGAGTTCTTACAGGAGCATGATATAGCATTGGGCCGACATCTAATTTGGTTTGATAATTGCACAGGTCAATTCAATAATGCTCGTATTTTTTATTGGTTGAGTAGAATGCATGTAGATAGGGGTTTACCTCATATTTGGAGATTTTTTGAAGTTGGACATGGGAAAGGGGAGCATGATGGAGTAGGTGCATGCGTAAAGAGATCTCTAGTTAAGGAGCAATTTAAGATTTCAGGAGTAAAATTTAGTGATGAATGTTCTATAGTTGATTGGTGTAGTTTAGCATTGTCACAGGGAGGGACACTTGATTCAACAGTGTGCAGATTATTTTGGTTCATTGAGGAGGGTACAGTGGGAGGCAGATTGGATTGTCATACAATCAAAGATTCTTCAAAGATGCATTCATTTTGAAGCTCAGATGTAGGCACATGGACCATTTGGACAGGAGAGTTGGCTTGTTTTTGTCAGAGTTGTATTTAGTGCGAGTGGGATCAATGCGAGTCAAGTGAGTGGGTGGATACATGGGTACCATAGTATCTAACTCCTTTATCTCAAATAATATCCATGACAAATGACACAATGGAAAGTTTAGTTGATTACGACCTGCTTTCAGATCTACTACAGATAGGACATATTTTTGTAGTTGTTGCACTGCAGGGGAATGAAGAGAGATCAGACTATTGGTTGGCTCGATGTGTGTGGGTAAAGCATAAGCTAACACAACTAATGGAAGATGATGATGGTTTCATGTATCCTACAGGTTCAGTTGTGGTTGTAGGAACTTGGTTGTGAACATACATGATTAGAAAGAATGGCATACCTTCATATGAAGACTACAAGAAACACAAAACCATTCTCATTTATTTGTACCTTCTTATAGCAAAAAATGTTTATTTGTTGAAGCATCATGCCAGACCAAAGACAAAAAAACAATGGAAAATTAGTAATGTTGATCATGAAGCAATATTGGATACTCTTAAGCAAATAGATGACCCTTCAGGCACACTCGTATAGCATTTTCAAGAATGGAAGGTAGAATACTTATGTTCATTATGATTAAGTTCATTAGTGTTCTTTATTTAATATTGATATTTTATATACTATTGCAATGCAGGTGTCTTTAATAGTGATATTTTGTATGCACTTTTGCGATATTTTTGGCAAGATTGATAATGGACCTGCTACAACAATAGCTAGCTCTGATCCATTCGAAGAGGTATGTGTCTTTTATAGTTTGCATCACCAACTAATCATCATTCAAGTTGTTTTGATTAATATAGATATGTTAGTCTAAGTATCTTTTCTATTGTGATAATATAGATTTCTCATTTTCCCACTTTTGTGATATTCCTAGCATGATTGATCATGGACCTACTACAAAAATAGCTAGCTCTGATCCTTTCGAAGAGCTATGCAACGAATTACAACAATATAGATTGGTTATTCTAATCATCTTTTATAGTTTGCATTACCATCTCATCATATTTTGTGTCATTTAGAATAATATAGATTGGTTATTCTAAGCTACCTTGATGGTTTGTATAGGTGCTTGTCAAATGTCTGGCATAATCTATACCCAGTGAAATTTGTTGAAAAATAGGTCAAATGTCTGGCATTGTATAAAGGGTATGTTCAAAATGTAAAGGGGTTTGTATTTTGGAAACTCATAGGTTTTGTAAAGGGGTCTATTTTTGTACTTAATCAAGCTACAATCGAAGGTTTTCTTCCTGGTTCTTTCCTGTCGGTATGCTTGTTTGAACCAAGTTTTGTAATACTATCTAGTCCTCTCCCCTACTATCTCTTACTGAAAGAGTAAGGAGAGAGCTTAACCCATATATGTTTTTTGAAGAGACATACATATTCTAGCGATCACACATGAAGATGTAATAGGCACATTGATAGGTGCAATATGAAATTATGTATGCTACAATTGAAGTAATTGCAAGAAGTCTTGTTATGGTGAAATTTTTATTAGAGAATACATAATCATGTTTTCTTAAAGAAGAAGTATTAATAGGTATTAATTTTGAAGTAAATTTAATCTATATGCAAATCATTTGTAAATCAATATGTGTGTAATTGTAACAGTAAAATTTTTGCATACCATGTCATTTCCCACACAATTTTGTGTCTATTTTGAAGAAATGTCTTGATACATGTACGTAGTGACTCAACATCTAAATTCAAGCTCATCTCTCTAGCCTTTTATCAATTTGCATACTTAAATCACTATACAATTAGCCCTATCCTATTCTTATTCACACACATCTATACATTTACCTTATTTTCCCATTTATCACATTCACCAATGGGTATGCCCTCATTTATCCACTAGCCACCTGGAATTGATTGTTAGCCACTTAGATTTAACTGCTAACCCATTCTAGGACACTTCTTCAATTACAAGGGTGACCTCGTGGTCACAAACCTATTCCCTTTCATTTTAAAATTCAAAATTCAAACTTTTGGCTAAGTGGCGTCATTCACCCATTGTGAGTTGACTAAACACATGCTTGCCATAATTTGATGATATACGCTAGCATTAATAACATATAGTAAATTATATTCACTTGCAATTTGATGTGTAAATCTCTTGTATTGTTAGAATGAGTACTTGAATGATCATGAGGTTTTGACCATCATTGCCATCAATGAAATTGGCCATCTCTCACATGTAATGCTTGGGAGTTACATTGGGAGAAGTGGATCATCCTTCCATAATCTTATGGGTTCCTACTTAGTTGATATGTTCATAGTGGAGGGCTAGTTTTGGGAATTTGTGCTCTCGATGAGTTATTGGTCAAATACATTATCTATTCATGGATTCTATCTTGAGTGCTATCATAATTACACATTGGGGTGGTTCGTAGTTTTAAACTATCAAGAATAGTTTTGGTTGAAGGAGTTTTTTTCTTTGAATCAATAAAGTTTCAATTGCTCAATTCATATTTTACTATTTTTCTTGTGTTTTTTGCCTATGCACAAGCCATTCAAGCATTTTTTTATAAAAACTTGATGTAGAAACATTATTACATTTCTTGACATTATTTCAAGAGTGGAAGGTGTGGAGAACTAGGTTTTGAAATAAAACAAAGAGTTAAAGGTCTAAAAATGGTGGTTTTTTTCACTTGAAAATAGAGTTTTTAGCCTAGGGTTTGCAAAAATCTCTGACATACCAGAAGTTTCTTTGTTTTCTAAGCATATTGGGGCCTAAATAAAGGTGTCTAAGGTGGTGGAAAAGTATGAAAGGTTGTGGAAGTGCTACATCCAATAAACCCTCAAGAATTTCACTAAAAACAAGGGTTTTTTTATTTGATGGTTACAGGTCCGTACAAATGGAATCCAATTGTAGAATCTTTATTTTCTTGGAAATTTATTTGCTTCCCCAAGGTTTCTGGGGTCTTTGTGGTGTTTGAAGGTATGTTTCTTTGCATTTTTGGGCTACTTGAGTAGCTTGTTGAAGGGTGAATGTATAGGAAGTCAATGCTAGTCTTGTTGTGCAATTTTGCACACACGCCCCACTTGGAGTAGGGACCCTCTAATTTCTGATCTTGGATGTCTCTTTGACCTTTGGTTTTTATTGGATTTGTCCTTTCGAGGTCTCAGGATGTTGGTCTTAATTATCTTGGTCTTACCCTAAAGGTTGAATCGATCAAACTTGTATTTTCGATGGGGTCCGGGTTTTGACCTAGGTCTGGGATTTTCCTGCTCACCTAGATTTTCCTGGGTCCTGGTACATCGTCTGTCAATATCGGATTTTCTGGAGTCTAGGTTTCTGGTTGAATCCGAGATTTTTTGGATCACGTGGATTTTCTCGGATTTCGTCGGAGTCCCGGAGGGGTGCGTCATCTGTGGAATTCATGCCCACCAGGATAATTCGTTTGGCTTGGATTTTCCCAAAATTTTGTTTTGACCTTGGGTTTCTAGATTTTCTTGATACGTCTTGTCAGCCATTAATGCTTGGGGTACATCTTCTCTGGTGTGGGTGTGGGCGAATTTAAGGTCTTTTGGCACTCTTCCTAATTTCATTGTTCATTTTCTATTTGCTCTTGTGTTTGAGTTTGTTCATTTTTGAGCTTTGGTCGTTGGATTTGGTCTACTCGCGTGTGGATTCTTTGGGCATTCATGTTGATTTATCGCCGCTAGGGCACCTTGATTCATAGTGATTTCCTTGGGCTTGAGGTTCATTCCGATTTAATCTATGGTAAGTCGTCGTTGATTTCTCCTATTGTTTTGTGCTTTGTGATTGAATCTTTCAAGTGTTTGTTGATGATTATTTGGGTCAGCCCTTGTTCATTTTCATGGTTACATATTTATCAAATTAGGGTTTGATTCACCTTTCCATGGGTTTTAATGCCTGCACTCTGCATCCCTTTGTTTATCAATTGAATTTTGGGTGTATTTGTGTGACTGGGCATTCCTTTTAGGGTCTTGCCTTGTTTGTGCATAATCTGGTATAAGTTTTGAAGGTAGGGTTTTGATATATCTGCCCAGGGTTGTTAAGTTTGGTGGAGTTGTCGTGACCCTCATGTCCTGTGTCTAGGTCAACCTTGTTCGCAACACTTAAAACCCTGGTGTGCCCTAGTTTAATCATTTTGAGGGATAGTTTCTGAGAATTTTGAGCTTTCCCTAACTCTCATGGCAGAGGTTTAAATTCAAGTATGATCAAAATTTGGCTTATTGGGGTTGAGTTTATGTTCGTTGGATTCAGATAGGAGGTTTGTATGATCACTCCATAAATGGTCTACATGTCAAACGGTCATCGGGTTTTTGAGGTATCCGTAGAATTTACGTGCACCTAGATTTTCCCAGATTTTTCCATTTCCCCAGAGTGTGAAGAATTCCCAGAATTTCGAACTACCCATAGAAATCCGGCCTACCCGGATTCTTCCGGTTTTCTGCCTAGCTCTACTTGATTTTAATTTTTGAGATTGAAGTAATGAATCAAATGTGGGATGATGATTTCTTGTTGCTTAATGGATGAATCTTATGATAATCATGCATCTCTTTTGTCTGTATTGATGAGTTATTTGATGAAATGATGTCTTGGCTGCGGGAGTCCGTCTGGGTTGGATTTCTCCAAAATTCTGCCCTGACTAGATTTTCCCGGATTACCCAATTTTCCTGGATCTTCAAGTTGATGATTAGTGATTTATCTCAATGATTTCATGTGATTTTGAGGCTAACCTTTTGATTGAAATATGGATGATAATTGGATTTTCTTAAGGCTCTTTTATGAATGCAGGCTGAATCGAGGAAGGTAGCGGCAAGAAAGTCCAAAGGAGATACAGAGGGATCTTCAATTACAGATACCGAGAGGATAAAGCTAGATGTGAAGAACCAGTTGCTAGATAGTAAGTTGGATTCAGTTTGGTTAGAGGTATTGGATACCAATGTAGGAGCTTGGAAATATGAGGAGTTCAAAGAAAGGATAGCTCAGAGTGATTTATCAGTTTTGACCAAGGGAATGGTGAAGTCCGGGCTGGCTCATGTTGCAGGATTTCCTCCTATGATTCAATGCTATGAATTAATATTGGAGTTTGCTTGGCATTGTGACCTTGATACACAGAGGATCATTAGCCCTAATGGGAGAGTCCTAGCAAATTTTAATCTAGTCTCCATTGCCCAGGCATTTGATATGCCAGACTTACCATGTGTGTGTGCCTTGGAAATGGACTTTGATAGGACCTATTATGAGGATGAACCTACCAAAGCCCAACAGATGATCAATTCTTGGCTAGAAAAGCCAAAGTCTCATTTCTCTAAGCTGCCTAAACAACTACACAGGGTCAAGTTCTAACATGATATATATGATGCAATCACACTGTTGAGCAAGGTGGTGGGCTTGAAGAGTGCTAGGACATTGGAGAATTGGATGGTGCATGTCATTAACAAGATTGAGTAGGGTATCATTTACCACTAGGCAGGGATTATCAGTGCAATGATTGACAGGTAGATGAGAGATGTGCTAGAGACAAAGAAATTCACTGTGACATCTTATGTGATATATATATACTTGCCAGATTTTATCCATACAGGGGATTGAGTCCAAGAGGAGCATTTGGGTAGGATGTCATCTATGAGGTGCACCCTGAGCCGCACCTAGGGAATCTAAATTATAGAAGAGTGAATGATGCATTCACTATGCATATTACTAGGTTGCTTCAGAATGCAGAGCATGTGAGAATTTCTGATGGAGCCAAGGAACTGATTAAAAGATATGGAGCCTGGTTTATACAATTCCCCACCTTCTCCTATATCAGAATTGATGGATGCCCGACTGCTCCATATAGATTGCCAAGATATCCCACTGACCACATCATACTCTTGGAGGTTACTCGGCAGATATGTGATTTCGATGCTATTGTTAAAAATGTGAAGCACAAGACAGGGCTTGTTGGGGATTTTCCCTTGAAAATTAGCATAGGTGATGTCTTCCCTTCAATCCAATCAGCTCATGCATCAGGGGAGGAGTTGAGTACTTTTGGTTTCTCTTTCCATTCTAAGAGGATAAGTTTTGACATCACTGGTGAAGCACAAAAGAAGACTACCAAAGAATATCACCACAAAGATGATCTAGAGGACCACTGGGTGAATAACAAGGATGAATTTGAGGTGAGAAAGAAAAGGTATTCTAGGCTTCTAGTTGATGTAATCAGGATGTACAATGTCAAGTTGATTCCTGATCAGTTGGAAGATGACAGAAATTTAGTCCAGGATCATGCATTTGAATTAGTCAAGGATAGGCCCATTGGAAAGATAAACTAGTCAGAAAGGGAAATAACTAAGCTAGAGGAATTGATGGCTTCCTATTGTGAAATCCACCAACTCATGGCTAAAACATAAAGTATGGGAATTGTAGAGTGAGAAGGTACCTTGTACTTTCAATCTAATGGGAAATCTGAATGCTCACTCTACCTCAGAGGAATCAAGTGAGGATGATTCTACAGGAAAAACCAAGGTAGGCTCACCTTTTAAGATTAAAATCAGAGGCCCTAAGGAGGATGAGCCTAAAAAGAAAAGAAAACCTAGGGGAAAGAAGAGGAGTCATACTATGAAAATAGGTAAGTCTACCAAAGAGGAGGAACTTGAGAAGGCAGAGAAGGAAGACACTCCTCCAGAGCCAAAATGGACAAGGATAACCAAGGCCTCTAAGAAGAAAGATCAAGAAACTTCCAAGGATAAGGCAGACCCTCATGTGGTTAATGCAAAGAGCTCAGGAGAGAAAACCTAGGTTTATTCAAGAAGGTCAAGAACTCCATCTCCCAACAAGACTATGCAAAAAGTAGATCCCCTTCCAACAACATCCACTGTGGAACAACAAAAAGATACCTCTCCTTCATTGGGTATACCTGAGCAGATGACTCATGAAGAGCATGAGACCAGTGAGGAAGCAGAACTATTTAAGGAGGGGGAACTTTATGGTGCAGCTACTGAGTTTGAGGTAGGAGATGTGGAAATGCATCATTCTCTGTTGGTACAATATGAGGATTCTCCTACAAGTATTAAAGATAATAGACCTCCTGAGAAGCAGGATGTTCATGTTAAGACTCCACCACCCTGACATGAAGAGGAGCCAAAATTGGGAAGTAAAGGTGATCAATCTCCCAAAAAAGAAAAGGATGAAATGATAGATTGGCATGAAGAGGTCAAGAAAGATGAAACCCAGGTGGATCCTGCTGTCCTGGATTGGCTAGACAAAGAGATCAAAAGGAAACAGGTCATTGTTGAGGATACTCCTCTCAACTGGGATGAAATGTTGGCCAAGATTGGAAAGGGTAAGAAAAAGAAGGTAGTCAAGGTGGTTTCCAAGATCAAAAGGGATGAAGCTAGTAATAGGGTTATTCATATTGCCACCCTTGCTGCAAGTAAAAGTAAAGATGAGGTCACTCGGGAGGATTATGATGTATAGACCATTAATCTTGGGCCCACTTCTATGGAGCAAGATATTGAATAATATGAGGGGCCCAGTGCAGTGATCATTGGGAGATTGAGGAAGGAGACACAGTCTAAGCATGAACTAAAGAAAGAGAATGAAAGGCTTAGGAAATGTTTGGAAGATTTGATGAAGCCCTTACAATCTTTTCACCCATCCTCTTTTGCTACTGCTAGTTTCTTGCCGAAGGAGACCATCTCTGAAATAGAAAAGATGAAAGCTTCTACTCTAGCTACAATAAATTGGTTGTAGGAGGTATAGGCTAAGGGAGATGATGCAATAAAGGAGAACCTTTCAACTGGAAAGGATGCAATAAGGGCTAAGGATTGGTTAGATTATGTTTTATCTCAGGATAAGGAGGACACTGATCCCTTATTGCAGAAAACTAAAACAATCATGGAGTATAATAAGGATCAGCTAGTTGTTGATAGAATTCTTTCTTCATCTAGGGTTAATGAGCCTTGGGAGTGGTTTGAAGCCCTGCAAATCTGACAGAAAACCATCAAGAAGATCTACAAACAAAGGAAGCAGATTGATGGTAATTTAACTAATGTTTATGATGGATGCATCGCCTTTTTTGAGATAATGACTGGCAAGAGGAAGATCGCCCCTAGATACTTGAGTTTGGAACAATTGAGGGAATGGTGGCATGATGTCTATGCCCTTGATATTGAAAATTCCATGATAGGGCACCAATTGGATGATGCGGCTACTTATCTGGTTGTGATGGATAAGTACTTGGCATATAAGGGTGATTGGGATACAACGGTTAAGTAGTCAAGGGAAGAGATTGATTCAATTGAATTTTGGCTCAAAATCCTACCCTTGCCACCTGTTGTTGAGTTAGATAAGGTACTTTTGAAAGTTCATGAATCACTAGATCAGAACAAGGATAAGGGAGGTGGTAGTTAATACCATGCCACTTCGTGATTTGTGCTTCCTTATTATTATAGGGAATGTGTTGATCCGAGTCACATTGAGGAATGTGTTTTGGCTGACCTTGATGATGTATCGACATTTAATGTGTGCCTTATTTTGAATTTCCTGAGGCTGACTTGTTTTGGCTATTATGTTTTTGTAAATGTCTGGCTGGGCCGGCATGTTTTGAGGGTTCTCTTTAAATTGGCATTCCTGCCTCATTTGTAAGGGTTGGACAGATAATAGAGAATTAGACAAATTAGAAAAGAGCTAGAGCATTTTGTATTGGAGGTATTAGTTAGTTCTTTCGAGCAAGTGTTGTAACCTAGAATAGTGGAATTGTTGTTGCATTTTGGTGATCTAATACAATTGAAGGCATTGTGGTTTCTCTGGTGAATTCTTTTGTGTTAGTTTATCTTGCATGGTTCCTGTTGTTTCATCCTTTGAAATTGCTTGAAGATATAAGATTTGATGTTGAATTTAGAATTAGATTAGTTTGGTGAATAATGTTCATGGTTTCATGCTTGGAATGTTTGTAGCAATCTCTAGTCTATACTCCCAGTAACTATCTGATTGTAGTAGGCTGGTGAAGTCAACCTGGACCATACATCTATTTGTGCTTAGTTCGATTGTGGATGAATGTCTATGATTTGAAAATATGTATGCCTTAGAAGATTGCACCTTTCTTGTGATATTGGAGTGTGGGTTAAGCAGGAATTGGTTATTTGAGATTGGTCCATTCCAGGTATTTATTAGTTGCATTGTTCATCTTAGAAATAGTTTAGATTTCTTTATTTCTCTTATACCCTCATCTTTTGTTGTTTCTTTATTATTTGGTTAGATTTAGGATTTTAGATCATCATATTGCAAAATTTGATAAATTGGAAAGATACAATTTGCTTGTAGTAAGGTCTGATTGTGATTACCAACATTTTCACATAATATCTAAGTTGTTTATGCATTGTCATGACCTAACATCCGAGAGACCTTGGGGTGATTTTAGCACTTGTTGATGAGTATTCACCTTTCAGGAGATAGAATATTATTTTCTATCTGAGTTGTTCCTGTGCAAAAAACACCATCAATAGGTCCAAAGGAGTCTATGTTGTTTCTCAGTCATGTGTTTGTCTAGTGTTTTGGAAGATTGTGGAGGAATTGGACAAAAACTAGTTTCTCACTATTATAAGGGTTTAAGGGGGTTAAAGATGGAAATATGTATTTAGTTGCTTTTCAAGTTTTAAGGGATTTTTGGACTGTCCAATGAGGTCAAAAATATCTTGTTAGATGCCTCAAATAAGCAGGTTGCAAAGAATTTGTGATTGTGCCCTTGTGTCTACATCAATTTTTCACCTAATTTCACTTCATCCAATATAGCTTGGAGTGATTCAAAAAATTTGGGTGCAAGAGAGGACCATCCCTAGTGTAAGCATACCCATCCAGACATGTTGGAACAGTCTATTTGGTCATACGAGTTGCAAAATGAAAGTTGTACCACTTTGCAACTTTACACTACTTGCATCTCATAATTTTTCCCTCCATTGAAAAGTCATCACCACAGGAAAACGCCTTCGAGATAGAAAAAACTGAGAGAGGTTTTCATAGATGGTCCCAACATGATCCCATAGCCTTAGATGAAGAGTCTGTAAGCATCATGGTCTTCAAGAAATAGCCCTTCAAAGATTGCTTCCTTTTAGCAGTTTGGACTCTTGAGGGAAATCATTGATCCAATGTAGTTCGGAGTGATTCAGCTTATTTGGGTGCAAGAGAGGACCATCCATAGCGTAAAATTACCCATCCAAACTTGTTGGAACACTTCATTTGCTCGTACAAGTTGTGGAATGAAAGTTGCACCACTTTGCAACTTTACACTGCTTGCATCTGCCAACTTTTCCCTCCACTAAAAAGTCATCACCACAGGAAAACGCCTCCAAGATAGCAAAAACTGAGAGATTTTTTTGTAGATGGTCACAACATGATCCCATAGTCTCAAATGGAGAGTCTGTAAGCATCACAGTCTCTGAGAAATAGACCTTCAAATATTGCTACCTTTTAGCACCTTGGACTCTTAAGGGAATTCGCTGGTCCAATTTAGCTCAGAGTGATTCGACGTATTTGGGTGCAAGAAAGGACCATGCCTAGCATAAACATACCCATCCAGATGTGTTGGAATAGTCCATTTGGTCGTACGAGTTGCAAAAAGAAAGTTGTACCACTTTGCAACATTACACTGCTTGCATCTGGCAACTTTTCCCTCCATTGAAAAGTCATCACCACAGGAAAACGCCTTCAAGATAGAAAAACTGAGAGATTTTTTTGTAGACAGTCACAACACAATCCCATAGCCTTAGATGGAGAGTTTGTAAGCATCACGGTCTTCGAGAAATAGACCTTCAAATATTGCTTCCTTTTAGCACTTTGGACTCTTAAGGGAAATCGTCTGTCCAATGTAGCTTAGAGTGATTCAGCGTATTTGGGTGCAAGAGAGGACCATCCCTAGCGTAAACGTACCCATCTAGACATGTTGGAACAGTCTGTTTGGTCGTACAAGTTGCGGAATGAAAGTTGCACCACTTTGCAACTTTACACTACTTGCATCTGGCAACTTTACACTCCACTAAAAATTCATCACCACAGGAAAACGCCTCCAAGATAGCAAAAACCGAGAGAGGTTTTTGTAGATGGTCACAACACAATCTCATAGCCTTAGATGGAGTGTCTGTAAGGATCGCGATCTCTAAGAAATAGACCTTCAAAGATTGCTGCCTTTTAGCACTTTGGACTCTTAAGGGAAATCGTCAGTCCAATGTAGCTCAGAGTGATTTGGCATATTTGGGTGCAAGAGAGGACTATCTCTAGCATAAATGTTCCCATCCGGATGTGTTGGAATAGTCTGTTTGGTCATACAAGTTGTGGAATGAAAGTTGCACCACTTTGCAACTTTACACTGCTTGAATCTGGCAACTTTTCCCTCCACTAAAAAATCATCACCACAGAGAAATGCCTCCAAGACAACAAAAACTAAGAGAGGTTTCTGTAGATGGTCACAACACAATCCCATAGCCTCAGACGGAGAGTCTGTAAGCATCACGGTCTCTGAGAAATAGACCTTCAAAGATTACTACCTTTTAGCACTTTGGACTCTTAAGGGAAATCACCCGTCCAATGTAGCTCGGAGTGATTTGGCATATTTGGGTGCAAGAGAGGACCATCCCTAGAGTAAATGTACCCATTTGGATGTGTTGGAGCAGTCCATTTGGTCATACGAGTTGTGGAATGAAAGTTGCACCACTTTGCAACTTTACACTGCTTGCATCAGCCAACTTTTCCCTCCACTGAAAAGTCATCACCACAAGAAAACGCCTCCAAGATAGCAAAAACTGAGAGAGGTTTTTGTAGATGGTCACAATACGATACCATAGTCTCAGATAGAGAGTCTATAAGCATCATAGTCTCTAAGAAATAGACCATCAAATATTGTTACCTTTTAGCACTTTGGACTCTTAAGGGAATTCGCTGGTCCAATTTAGCTAAGAGTGATTCGACATATTTGGGTGCAAGAAAGGACCATCCCTAGTATAAAAATACCCATATAGATGTGTTGGAATAGTCCATTTGGTCGTACGAGTTGCAAAAAGAAAGTTGCACCACTTTGCAACATTACACTGCTTGCATCTGGCAACTTTTCCCTCCATTGAAAAGTCATCACCACAAGAAAATTCCTTCAAGATAGAAAAAACTGAGAGAGGTTTTTGTAGACAGTCACAACATGATCCCATAGCCTCAGACGGAGAGTTTGTAAGCATCACGGTCTCTGAGAAATAGACCTTCAAATATTGCTGCCTTTTAGCACTTTAGACTCTTAAGGGAAATCGTTGGTCCAATGTAGCTTAGAGTGATTTGGCGCATTTGGGTGCAAGAGAGGACCATCCCTAGCGTAAACCTACCCATCCAGACATGTTGGAATAGTCTGTTTGGTCGTACGAGTTGTGGAATGAAAGTTGCACAACTTTGCAACTCTACACTGCTTGCATCTGCCAGCTTTTCACTCCACTAAAAATTCATCACCATAGGAAAACGCCTCCAAGATAGCAAAAACCGAGAGAGGTTTTTGTAAATGGTCGCAACACAATCCCATCACCTTAGATGAAGTGTCTATAAGCATCACGGTCTCTGAGAAATAGACCTTCAAAGATTGCTGTCTTTTAGCACTTTGGACTCCTAAGGGAAATCATCGGTCCAATGTAGCTTGGAGTGATTCGGCATATTTGGGTGCAAGAGAGGACCATCCCTAGCATAAACATACCCATCTGAATGTGTTGGAATAGTTCGTTTGGTCATACGAGTTGTGGAATGAAAGTTGCACCACTTTGCAACTTTACACTGCTTGAATCTAGCAACTTTTCCCTCCACTGAAAAATCATCACCACAGAAAAATGCCTCCAAGATAGCAAAAATGAGAGAGGTTTCTATAGATGGTCACAACACGATCCCATAGCCTTAGACAAAGAGTTTGTAAGCATCACGGTCTCTGAGAAATAGACCTTCAAAGATTGCTACCTTTTAGCACTTTGGACTCTTAAGGGAAATCGTCGGTCCAATGTAGCTCAGAGTGATTCGGCATATTTGGGTGCAAGAGAGGAACATCCCTAGAGTAAACGTACCCATTTGGATGTTTTGGAACAGTCCATTTGGTCATACGAGTTGTGGAATGAAAGTTACACCACTTTGCAACTTTACACTGCTTGCATCTGACAACTTTTCCCTCCACTGAAAAGTCATCACCACAAGAAAATGCCTCGAAGATAGTAAAAACCGAGAGAGGTTTTTGTAGATGGTCACAACACGATCCCATCACCTTAGATGAAGTGTTTGTAAGCATCACGGTCTCCGAGAAATAGACCTTCAAATATTGCTGCCTTTTAGCACTTTGGACTCCTAAGGGAAATCGTCGATCCAATGTAGCTCAGAGTGATTCGGCATATTTGGGTGCAAGAGAGGACCATCCCTAGCATAAACGTACCCATCCGAACGTGTTGGAATAGTTCATTTGGTCGTACAAGTTGCGGAATGAAAGTTGCACCACTTTGCAACTTTACACTGCTTGCATCTGGCAACTTTTCCCTCCACTAAAAATTCATCGCCATAGGAAAACGCCTCCAGGATAGCAAAAAATGAGAGAGGTTTTTGTAGATGGTTACAACACAATCCCATAGCCTCAAACGAAGAATCTGTAAGCGTCACGGTCTCCAAGAGATAGACCTTCAAAAATTTCTGCCTTTTAGCACTTTGGACTCTAAAGGGAAATCATTGGTCCAATGTAGCTCGGAGTGATTCAGCATATTTGTTTGCAAGAGAGGACTATCCCTAGTATAAACGTACCCATCCAGACATGTTGGAATAGTCTGTTTGGTCGTATGAGTTTCAGAATGAAAGTTGCACCACTTTGCAACTTTTCTCTCCACTGAAAAGTCATCACCACAGAAAAACACCTCTGAGATAGCAAAAACTGAGAGAGGTTTTTGTAGATGATCCCAACACGATCACATAGCCTTGGATAGAGACTTTATAAGCATCACAGTCTCCAAGAAATAGACCTTCAAAGATTACTACCTTTTAGCACTTTGGACTCTTAAGGGAAACTAGTGGGCAACATAGTTAACTTCTTCACAAACTTGGTTTGAAGTAATTTCATTCTTTTTTGTGCATTTAAAATGGATTTTTAAGCTTTCCACCATAAAAGTGACCTCTAAATAACTTCAAACACCTTAACTACCTCATTCTTATTCATTTGTTTTGCAAACAAGCATTTTCATTCCAGGAGGCAATATAACTTTTGAGATTGCAAGAAGACATCTGATAACTCTTGAGTGTACTAAAATAATTCTTAAGATTTTTGAAGAATGTTGATAACTCTACTGTAGGAAGGTGACGAGAGATTTCTTAGCAATGAAAAGCTTGAGGCATCTTATGAGGAAGTGATGCCAACCAAAGAAATGATCAAGCGTGAAGTCACAACTTTTAGCCATGGGACTAAACCTATTGAACCTGAAGAAGATGGTTGTGTTGCTAACTGGAAGAGCACCTTTGGATGGTTGTGTTGTTGATCGAAAGAGTACTTAAAGATTCAGAGGGAGCCTACTAAACCTAAAAAAGATGATTGTGTTGCTGACTGGAAGAGCACCTCTGGATGTTGTTTCAGTTGAGGTCTACGATGAACACTTGTACACACCATAGTATGGTTGTAGCCATTATGGTTGATATCGTGTTGAGGCGATATCTAATATCAAGATGAGATGATATTCTTCTTTTCACTTATGGTTGTAGCCATAGTACTAGGCATCACGATGAGGTGATTTTCCTTATACAACTAGAAGTATCCTCCCTAGCTGAGAGGGAGAGTTGATTATTATTGCAGCGTCAGTCATATCCATCTAGCGATCTCCTCTACATAAGAATAAATTAAATATAGCCAAAGCTATTTAATTTATATATATATATATATATATCGATTTGTGATTAATGCTAATTCATCAAGAGATACGAGTTAATGAAGAGGTACATTTATGAAGAGGACGACATACTTGAGGCATGATTTATGTCAAATAATATTTATTATTTTATGAAGGCTGACTTCTATCTTGGAGGCGCAATATTTGAGGAGGCACATTCTTTTTTGGAAGGCGACCTATATTGTGAAGAGTTGCATCTCTCTCAGCTTGTATATATATTAGATACATTTCATTGTTTTGAGGCATACATTTTTCACACATTCCATTTCATATCAAGTGCAAGTTAGTGAGAAACTCTTCAAGTGCAGATCGAGTTATTGTGAGAAGGCTGATGATTATCATTTGAGAATTACATCATTGTATTGCTGTGTTGGCATCAGTCTGTGGTGCATATTATTAGGCCTCATTATTGGCCTTTATTGTAAAGGAGTTTCTATTGTGATTCAATAATATAAGTGATATTATTGGCTAGTTTTTTCTCCCTCAAGAGTAGGGTTTTTCCAGGGTATTTGATGTGTTATTGTGTTTGATTTAGAATTAATTTTCTATGCATTAAATTTGATCATAAAACTAACACAAGTAAATGGTTGCATAGCATTTGGAATGAGGGGGCAGTAGGCCAGAGACCCCTTTAAAGTTTCTTTGAGTACTTTCTTTTCATTTTTTGTGATTTTTGTGCCAAGTTTCCTCAAAGAAATGTGGTCTCATAGAATTCCATGACAAGCTAATGCAATTGATAGCTGCTCCTAGTTATTAGTTATGTAATGTGAAGTAATTGCATAACAGCTTAGGTTGACTTTGTAAAAACTATATTGTTATTGAATTTTTTTCATCTATCAGCATCTAGTTGTTACTTATGCAATGTGAAGTAATGCTTTGAGTTTGAAAGATGTGCAATGCAATTTAATCAACAATATGAATATAAACTACATAATATTTAACCATTCTTTTTATGCTATTGTACATTGACATTTAAATTTTCAAAGAGTTTAATCATGCACATGAGGAGGAAATTAAATTTGGATTGTCAACTTCTATATATATCAAATTATCCAATAATCAAGTGTATGTCCATATAAAAAAAAGGCATCAATGTCAACTCAAACAAAGTTTTACAATATGTGGCATATGCCATCTCAGTATCTATTCAATATTTACATGCCAAAATGTCTATCTCATCCTAAACTACTGGTGGATCATCAAAATGGAGCCTCTTTCAAGCACTTGTTGGCTCTGAAGGTAGTTGCAAAAGAAAAAGTCAAACCACAATTGAGATTAGTTATACTATATAATTTAAAATCAAATAATTAAAATAAAAATCAATACACATTGAATTATAATTGAACTCTAAACTTGAAATCTTGATTACCTAAAATATACATCTCTTCGAAGGGTCGGGAGTCCTAGAATATACCCCTCTCAAAGAACTAACCAAACCAAATTTTGTAACATCAATCTATATATGTGAACAAAAACATGAAATTGATCCAAGTTAGCATAGAATTGTCAGTAATAAGAACATATTTACCAAGCACAAAATAAAATAAACACATACCTCTTTAGGCTGATCTTTTTCTGTATCTCCTTTAGGTGTTTCAACACCTCCTCATTTAGGTGTTCGAATACCTACTCCTTCAGGTGTTGTAGCACTTATCAACAATGATGTATAGCTCACAACGGCCTATACATAAAAATGACAAGTACATATGAAACTATGAATCTATGTCAATGTATGCATAATCAATAAAATATCTTATAAATCTTAATTCAATCAAATTTGAGTTCAATTACCTTCCCCTTATCTAACATTGTGCATCCATAGTTTGGAGAGTATCGCACCTCACTCACACTAGGTGTTTCCTACAAGTAGAGAATAAGATAAACATATAAGTTAATATATAATTTCATTAATGACAAGAAAGTATGCAGTAAAAAAATGTAAATGTGTGAGTGGGAAAATACATACTGTGTGTGTCTTGAGGCCAAATGAAATGGCCCTAAGGGTGTTATCAGTCACCCGTGTGAGCTCCTCCTTAAACATTAACTATTAAATAGACATGTAAATAAATATTAGTACTTGATACTATCTCTTATTAATATTCATTTTTAAAAAAATGCAAATTATGAATTTACACCTTAAATGCTACCTGTGTAACTTCTCCAAGGTCCACCTCTCTAGTAGGAGAGGACTCTATTGGGTGTACTCCACTCCCCTGTGTGTGATCTACTATAATCTCCACATCCTAGATGTCATAATCAGAAGTATCTAATGGCTGCTCAGGGGGCTGTACAATAGGACCCAAACATATTTTTTGGCATGTATTGCAAATATGTGGCACAAAAATATGTGGACCTGAGGAGGATGATGCAACAGCACTGGATCCATCGTAGAGATCACCAGACTATGGCTAAGCTACTGAAGAAGCATGGGAAACCAAAAGACCACTCAAAGAGTGAATGGACTAGATTGTTTGTGTGGTTGCATCCTCCATAATATCTGGATGTTGTACTGGAGGTGGAGGAGGAAGGGGAGGATGGGGAACATGTGGGCCCCTAACTACTCTAGCTACCCTTGGCCTATCCTGGGGCATACCTCCACCAATGCCCTGGAAAGGTTTAATCTCAAAGTAATTGACATGATGCCCTAACAAAAACTTAGCATATAATTTTTTAATAAAGTAAAAAGGTACATCAAGATTATTGTTGGGTGGTTTATCAAAAACCATACACCAACGATCCCAAAAGTTATCTACTATGCCCCTATGCGTGCACCATTTTATAGAAAGTTTTGGCTTGTTAACATTAACTGGCAAACCAGTATTGGGGTTAAGAAATAAAGAGGCTATTTGGGCTTTTGTTATTTGGAGATCTTTCACATCATCATAAGACAATCCACATGCATAATATTGCCTAATGGTTTCTCACCACGAATGAAATGCATTATGTTGGGTGGAGAGGGTTTCTACATTTGTAATTATTCTTGTCAATGTGGTTAACATACGGATATTCGAGGGATTTTTTTATAAACATCACAAATTCCCCTGAATTGCTCCAATTTTTCATGAATTAAGTCTTCAATTGATGGCTGCGGAGGTGGTGGAGCATTTGGAATTTCTACATTTTGATTCTCAGCTGGTGGATTTTCATTCTCAACTGGTGGAATTTGTGCATTCTCATTCTCGGCAGCCATAATGCCTGATTAAAGTTAAAAAATAATGAATCTAAAATTAGACAATATAAATGAAACACTATTTTAAAATCAAAATCCATTAAAAAAATTCATTTTTTTTATCAAAATCCATTCTAAACTCAATTGTTTCATAAAAATTCAATCAAAAACCCTATTTTGAAAAAAATCCACAAAAAACATTCATTTTTTTATCAAAATCCATTCTAAATTCAATTTTTTCATAAAAATTCAATCAAAAACCCTATTGTGAAAAAAATCCACAAAAAACATTCATTTTTTTATCAAAATCTATTCTAAACTCAAAATTTTCACAAAAATTCAATCACAAACCCTATTTTTTAAAAAATCCTCAAAAAACCATATAAAATTATTCAAATCTAAATTTTTTTTGAATCAAATCAAATCAAAATAAAAAAATTTACCTTTCCAAATCGGATTTTTCCCAAATCGAATATTCGTTACGCGAAGAAGGAATGCACTATGCGCCCACAAATTCTTCACTGTCAAATGACTTCAAAACAACGCTGGAATTTTATTATATATCCTTTTTACAAATCAGATATCTGATCCAAATTGGATATCCGATTTGTAAAAAAGTAGATTTGGCGTTTGGTATGGTGACACCCAAGCCTAAAAAAAGTCAACAATTTCTTTTCACTTTTTTTGGTCGGTGAAAGACATGTTTTTTTCCTCATTGCCACTTTTTGGCCCACCATGACCTTGCACATACCCACATGTCATAAAAAACCTAAATTTCACTTTTTGCTTCCCTTTGGCGGTGGAGTTTGCATAGGTGGTGTAGTTTGAAGCTATCCAATAGTGCTATATAGTGTTGCTTGTCAGTTAGCATCGCTCTACAGTAGGGACAAAGACTATGATTGCGTCACTCTTTTTGTTAGCAGTGGAGTTTGGAATTTAAAAATTCTGTTGTGTGAGAATAGACCCAATGGTGTTGTTTGAGATTTTCAATTCTGGGTGAGAACACTTGAGCATCACAATTTGAAATTTAAAGTGGTTTTGTATGGTGATGTTGGGATGCTAGTGGTTATTAATAGTGATGTTGGTCTACTAGCAGTGGAGTTCCCTATAGCCACAAAAAAAAAACAAAAAGCACAAAATTTGATAGAAAATATGTGATTTAACTTTCTGGTTTTCCCTCCTAGTGCCAAAATGTAGAACCACGATCCTAGCACCTCCAAAACACAACAAACTAACACATTAGAAGATTGAAATGCAAGTTAGAATCTAAGTTCCCCATGAAATCCATTTTCAAAGCTTAAATTAGGAAATGAAATGAAGAACACAATAAGAAAGCAATAAAATAGATTAAATCCTAATTAAACAAGCAAACTCTTGATCCCATGGGGGAATTGGTGCCAATTTGATGTGAAAACTAGCCCTTTCCCAACTCCAATGATGTAATTTTGATTGGTGATGAAGAGTGATCCACTTTTTTGAAGATTAAAGTATGCTCCATGATGAAAAACCTACATAACCTAGCTAAGACTTTGATAAAATGGACAAAAATGCTAAAGCTTGAGGATGGATTTGAGTATAGTAAGTTTGCTCAAATTGTGGATGATGAAATGGGGAAAGAAGCCTCTTATTTATAAAATGAAAAGTTGGAGAAATTCCCAAAATGAAGCAATGTGGGACTAACTTTCAACCAATGGCAAGGTGCCTCTTGTCAAAAGATGGATGGATGAAGGATGTGCACATTTTGATGAATGTGCCCATAAATGCATAAATTTGAAATTTGAAAATGTTGAAATGACAAGGTGGATGAAGAATCAAATGGAGTAATGGCCACTTGGCTCAATGCAAAAGGACTTGTAAGATGAAATAAATTCCTTGTTGGAAGGACTAAGTCCACTTAGATTTGAATTCAAATTTGAAGGAATATTCTCTATTATGCCATGTTGAGAGAAAATAGAGATTTAATAAATGAATTAAATCTATTTTCATGTGCAAGTGGCAAAAGCTAGAGGATGGGACATGGATTAGGATTAAATTAATTAAGGTTTAATTAATTTAATGAAGGATTAGATGATGTGACAAATTTGACTTAGATTTATGGGTTAATTTAAATCAAATATGAGAAGAATATGATAAAAGGATTAATTAAATAAATATTTTTGGTTTATTTAATTAAAAGGGATGAATGTTAGATTAAATCAAATAAGGTTTTAATTTATTTAATTTAATGAGATGGACTTTAGAAATTAATTAAATAAAATTCATTTATTTAATTAAATAGGGATAATTAGATCATATTGATTGATTTAATTAACAAGAGAGAATGACTTAATGAGATAAAATATTTATTGAATTAAGGGAGAAAATTTGATGAATTTAATCAAATAAGGCTATTCGATTAAATGGTTAGATTGAGGGATGATTTAGGATGAAATGGTGTTAGTAGTCGAGATCAGATGTGCAATGTCAATCAGTATATTTTCCATGTCTACAACTTTAATCTCAGATCTGATGAGTGAATAGTAAACCATAAGCAATCAACACATCAAAGACATAGAGAACACCAATTTTTTTTACATGGAAATCCTATTAGGGGAAAAACCATGGTGGATGTTAGTCCACAATATTATACCCTATTAAAAGTATAATGAAAATAGTAAGGGGAATGCACATGCATTTAGGAACACTGCCTAAAGCTCATTGCTTAAATACAATAGGGCTCACTACCCAACAATACAAAATAGGATTAAATCTAGAGATTATGAACTGAGAAAATAGCTTCTAAACAAGCTTGATTATAGTTCCAATTAAGCACATAAAATTTTCTTCACACTTCACTCAAACTTCTTCTCACTCTACTCTACAATCGAATGATTAGAAAACTATTCACACATCTACACTTTCTCTGGCATACATTCACTCTCTTATTCACACCAACTTCACTCAAAAAATCACTCTTATATATCTGTAACATGGAATTACATCAACCACTTAGTCGGCCAAAAATATAAAACATATTTACAATGTTGGCCCAAATTTACAAATAAATTTTCAAAGTTGATCAAACATCGTCAGCTGATATTATGATGCGACCCAAAACAATATCCACAAGCACACCAAACATTCAAATTTCAATCTCCAAGGATTTGCAACATGTTACCACCATCATGTCGGCTAGGAACATGAAAACCCAAACATACCGTGAAAAAATATTTGACCACAAGCACACCAATCAACACAGATGTACAATAATGATGGAGAATGATCTAAAAAAATCCACAAAAACTAGGAACTAATAGATAGGAATTTTCAACAACTAGAATTACACAAACTTCAATCAGGAACACTAACAAAGACCATAGAAACATTGTCAGAACACAACATGATCAATTCTTCATGCAGACCTTTGAAACTTTCAGTAGATGAACTACATGCTCTCAAAAATAAACCCATTAGTCCACAATAGATAATATTCAACATACAAAACAAAATACCTTTATGACCTTCATTATTCCACTGGAAACTTGAAACTCTTATTTTAACAATTTTCTCAATATCCTTGACATATACAACCCTCAATACAATAATGCTAATAGTGTTGACATCAATGGAAACCACATATTAGCAACATAACCACAACATCTATAAAACTTCCAACAATATGTCCTGCATGGTGTAGTAAAATATTTTTGTATTGCTTAGACTCTTTAACATTGATCTGATTATAACTAGAAAATCCATCCATCATTGACAACAACTCACATCCTATTACTCTTTGCAATACAGTTTCCATATTTGGGAGAGGGTAATTATCTTTAAGGGAGGAAACATTTATATTTCTGAAGTCTACACATAGTCTAATATCCCCATTTTTCTTTCTTATTGGGACCAAGTTCGAGACCCATGTTGAATGTCTAATTGGCTTGATAATACCTCCTCTAAGTTTTGCATGTTCCTCTTGCATTTTAGGCTCCAGAGTTGGATTGATGGGTCTCTATTTTTTCCTGAATGGTTTTGCACCTAACTTTAATGGAATCTCATGTTGGAAGAGATTTTCTCTATATGCTTTAAGATCCTCATAAGACTAAGTGAAAACATGCTTGTATTTTCTTAACAATGCAATCAACATTTTTCTGATTGTTGGGCTTAGCTTCTTTCCAATGTAAACTCTTTTTGGTGCTAATTTAGTCCCTGGATTGATTTCCTCAACATCTTCTCTCTTCACTGGTGTTTGTTTCATGAGAGCATGATCATTTCCATCATATACCCTTTCTAGTGCCACAAGTCCTTAGGGAAGTTTGTTAGTTTCAAGCTGCAAAACTTCTTTTCCAAATACAGTCTATTTGCCATCTACTTCCTCAAAAAATGCATTAAATTCAATCTCCTAAGCTTCATACTAGTCTATGCAATGGAGAAACTTTATGAGATCAATGTCATCATTGAAAACTTTCCAACTATAGATATTATCAGGGATAGAAGATCTTGTTTTGAATTCAACTCAAGTGAGATAATCTAACTAGGGTGATATCATCTTTGTTTAGGGCTATATTGGCTAGGAGATCTATCAAGTTACTAGACTTGTCTATCTACTCAATGGAAAAAGCATCAAATAATTCAACTGTATCCAACACAACACTTCTATATTGTTTTAGCCTTTTTTTTTGCAACATATTTTGACCTGACTTGTGAAATGACCAACTCAAAGTCTCCAAGAATAGTTAGTAGTTTTATCTTGTGTTTGATAGCCATATTCAAACCAATTAGCAAGGATTGGTACTCTACTATATTATTTGTACATTCGAACATCATAAAAAATGAATACTTGAATGTAGTACCTTCAGGTGAGATAAATACTACCCTAGCTCCATTGCCTTCCTAACTACATGCTCCATCAAAATACATCCTCCACACATCGTATTGATTTTTAGAAACATGCTTGTCAATTGGATCAATATTCACTAATTCAGGCTGGGAAGGCTCTATCCTAAAACTCCCTAAATCCACATCAAAAAAATTAATTTAGCTTCTCTTGAGCAACATAATCCACAATATGATTCATCCTCATTTCTCTATATAACTTGACCTCTTCACCATTGACTGGTATTGTGGCATTGGACAAGTCAAACTATACATTTCCTCCAACTACTACATCCCATTGTCTTGACAAAAGTATTTCAAAATGAGGAAGTGTTTCAATCACAGTTATGTCAATATTATAAGTTGCTTGTGGATAAGCAACCAACTTCACCTCTACATCTTTCATAATTCTTATCACTAGGACATTCCTACTATCCATAGCATATCATTTTCCACCAGTAGTGTCTACCCACATTCCAAGTTGTTTCATGACCCCTACTGGAATGATGTTGATAGTGGCACCTGAATCTATCATACAATTCCTTACTATTTTATTAGTTATGATTAATGTAGTAAAGAATGGATCAACTTGTGGAGGATTTATCAATACATCGCCTAGAAAAACCTTAGGAACCTTTATCTTTTCCTGCTTATTAGTGATCTTGGTGGTCCCCTTGTTCTCCAAGTTTGTGATTTTATCATTTCCACTAGATATTAATTGAATAGCACTATCCCTATACTCTTTTATCTTCATCATTTCTAATAATGGAACATACATTTTTACCTGAGACAAGGCCTTTGTGAAGTCGAAAGATGTATTTTTTGTTTTGGTTTTCTACTTTTGCTCCACTAGATCTTCTTTGTTCCCCTCTTTCTCTCTTTTGTTTGTGTCATCAGTATTTTTTTTATCTTTATGTAACTTTTTGCTTTCTTATTTTTGAACATGTTTTTTCTCATTCTTATCAAGCTTCTTATTTTCTGTTGTTTTTGGTGCTCCTTTTTTTTCTCCTTTATCTTTCACAAATATCCCTCTTGGAACACCCTCTTTTGTATTTATTGTTTTGTTTCTAAGCCTATCATTACTTTTTGCTTGCTCCATTGCAGAAATAGTTAATTCTTTTATCTCCTCATTAGTAGGCCTCCTTATTGTACATTTACTTGACTGAGATAGTGTACAGGGATATGATTCCTCATCACTTTTATCATAATCAGAAAAGACTTGTTGTTCTGCCATATGGACATTGTACCTTTGGTTATCAACATCATACTTGTAACCTTCTTCTTTTGAAGATGAATATTCCTACTCAATTGGATGGAGGGTATGAGAGGTTAAATATATTGTATGATCCTCTTCTTCATTGTCCGCTAGTATTTCTTCTCCTTGTATTGACTAGGCTACAACATAATGATCAGAGGAATGTGTCAGGCTGCAAATTTGACACCAAGGATTATTGTTAACCATGTATGCTCCTCTCTTCTTTAAGGGATCAAGAGTTTCCTTATTCTTTGGTTTGTCAATTATGGGCTTTCCATCCTTCCAATTTGTGTTGTATGGTATATCATGCAACTTTGATCTTTCGTTCCTATATGTGTTCTCTTGTCTATTCTAAGGATTGTTAAAATTTTAGGGAACCTTGAGAGTATCTTTTTTACAAGTCATCCGCATAGCCTTTCTATTTTTTTCAATAGTCAATGCTATTTTTTGAGCTTCAGCTAAATTTCTAAGGCAAATATTTCTAAGCTCATATCTTTTTTCTTTGGATCAACTAATTTTAGATAAATACTTAATGCTACAAGGTCTGTCAATTTGGACCCAGGTGGTATCTTATTATGTAATTTGGAGAACCTTTGGTTGAAGTCATAAACTGACTCATTCTGATATTTTTGGATACTTATCAATTCATGCAAGGAAAACTTTGGTGCACACTGATTCCCATACTACTCAAGAAACTAATCATGAAGCTCTTGAATGGAAGTGATAGAAGCTATTGGTAAATAGTTAAACCAATCTCTAGCTTCTTCAGTTAGTGACATCATAAATAGCCTCATATGTACATCTTTATACTACATAGTGAGATCTTGAATAAAAGCATTAAAATTCCTTAAGCGTTCCTTAGCTATGACTACACTACTTACTATAAATTTTGGGACAATACCTCTCCAACTATTGTCCATAGGGTAAGGATATACTTGGAATCCTACTAAGTCAAATTGTTTGATCATAGTTGTGTAGTGCTAAGGAGGTACATTTTCAGGATGCTAATATTAGTATAATGGATTATTGTATTTTATGTGGGGTGGTGGCATATATTGTTGGCCAGGGGGTGGTTAAGCATTTGGGTGTTGTAATGGACATTTAGGTGGAGCAATTGATGGTTTGTATTGATTCTTAGATCGCTTTTGCAGTGTTTTTGGTGTATTTGGGGGTCCTTCATTAGTATTTTTTTTCCTATGAGGTGGTGTTTATTTAGGGAGGTTAGTTATCTAAGCATCAAATTAGGCTCCCTGTAGCTTTAAATCTTGGAGTTCTTTTATCACTTGGAGCTTCTTTTCATATTCTACTTTCTTTCTTTCCATTTCTTGTCTTTCATACTCCAATTGTGCATTTAATTCTTCCTGAGTCATATATTCATAATTTTCCTTAAAGGCTACATTATCAATAGGATAATTTTGATTCCCTTCAAGTAATGACATTTTATGATCATATTCATGTTGTTTCTTGAATCTTTCAGCCTCAAATCTAGCCTTGAGTTCTTCCTCCTTTTTAGGATTTGACTGAATGAAATGATTCTTTTTTTTTTTCAAGAGTGTGAGGTTCTCTAGATGAGCTATTTTCATTTGTAAATGTATCATAGCAATTATATGTCTCAAAGTGCAGTTTTGATGTTTTATCCTTATTTTTCATCCACATTTCATCAGACATCTTCTTACATTTATCATTCTTATGTGTCCATTTACTATTGTCATTAGGACCTTCTTTATACAGGGACCTTCTGCCATGCATATTGTCAACTATTGTGATGGTCTAAACTCTAGGATTTGCTCCTTTTGATGTGTACTTTATTTTATCAATCTCAATGCACTTATTATTTTAGAGTCGACACTCACTTTTAGAGAAGTGAGAAAATTTTATAATTTATTGTTCCTAGTGAAGTCTTATGTAAGGTATTGACTCTATCATGAAGGAATGTATTTAGATTTGACTCCCCAATAGAATTGCCAATATGTTAGTTCTCAAAAATGTTGGTTAAAAACCACAAGAGGTTGCCAAGCTCTTGATACATTTCAGGCTAACGAACAAGGCCAAATGGTGCATTTGAATCTTCTCTTTAGGCTATTCCAGACCTAGGTAGGTGTACCTATGTAAATGAAGTAGACTTAAACTATGTGTTTCCTACTTAAGCAATCTATCCACAATGGGAATTGGGATTGGAGAGATGTAATCCTAATTTTGTATAAATTGTATAAGCAATATGAAGGTGAAATTTAATATGTTCAATTGACAGATGTGGGATTTGAAATAAGTTTGATAAAAAATAAAAGATGAAATGGATAAGACTAGTGCCTTGCTGGGTAGATGGAGTCAAATAAAAGTCTATGATAAGTGGCTTGTATTAGGTAGTAACTCTAACTGTTTGGTACACTAATATTGGCTTATAACTTGTATAAATGTGTAGGCAAGTGATTGAAAAATGCTACTTATGGATCCAACTGACACAACCAGGTTACTTATAATTTATCAAAATGATTTAATCTTTACTTGAAAGAACCAATTGAATAAATTATGCAACAACACAAATAACACCAAATTGGAGACATATTGACAACCCTAATTATATGGATCTTCTTATTGATCCAAATAACACTTCCAAATTACTATGATTGACTAGAAGGATTTTAATTCCTTTGGGGAAACCAATTAATCATATCACACAAGTACAAAAAATGTGCATTGATAAATTGAATATATACTTGATATACCAATTTAAATAATAAAGTATTAAGATGGAGACAATCAAATAATTGAATAGCTCCAACAAATAGTTGATACCAAGATTATGCCAATAAATCAGATATATTTCATTGATTTCTTCAAAATTTTATGCATGCACCATGGTCTTTTGAAATGTAAGCATTATGGCAGTCTTATGTTTATATATGTATCCCTATTCACCTATATCATTCTCCTATATCTAATTATTTCCTCTGGTCTTGGTCTCTCTTATATATATGAGAGGCAACAAACTTTTGAAAAAAAGGACATGTCTTTTGATAACAAAACATAATTTTGAAATTAAACATAACTAAAGAAACTTAATCATAAATTTGTGTATCAATCCGTTAATCTCCGAGTAAAAACCCCTGGTCACCTAAGACCTGTTCAAAGCTTTTACTCTATGATACTTCCTCTTCATGATGTACATGATCAATCTTCTTCAAAGCTCAAATATTCTTCCTACCATTTATTAATTGTCAGGTCACTTAGCCATTTGAATTCCTGTACAACTGTGAAATTCGTAAGATGACTCTTCAATCTATTATCTAGGAGGTTTTTGACATCTAGCATGATGATCCCATCAAGAAAAGTATGGAACTTGTTGAGATTGATCTCCGCATCATCTTGTATATGTTCCAAGCATTTAGGAATCATTTGATCAAATTCTTCTCTCCATTCATCTATATCCTTCAACTGTTTATCATCTTTGAGGATTTAGGGGTTGAAGAGGTATTTAATGGAGTCAAATGCATTCTTCGTACTTTCCACCTTTTTCCTTATATCCACCAAATACTTATACTCATTGATCATACACTTTACCATCTCTTGTGTAGGTTTAAGCCTTGATGGGGCCTCTAGATCCCTGTGTGTAGCTTTGTGTAAAGTGGTCAATATGTGAAAGGTGGGTTGTCATCTCTTTTTGGAGCTCCTCGAGGATGGGGAGTTAGATTTTATCTATTCCAAAGCCTTAATTATATTATTGAAGTTTTCATGTACCCCATTTATCTTCTCCTTTAATGTCCCAATTCTATGTTCTAATACCCTCTTCAGGGTCTCTATGATATGATGCCTGACATCCTCCATGTTATGCTTCTTCAACTTATCAATTTCATTTCTCATTTTTTGTATCTATGGGTCCTCTACATGGATAGGCGGGTGATAGAAAATTAATTTATCTCCTCTCATTGTGGTGGTCTACTGCAACTGCTATTTTAGCTTTACATTTTCAATAAAAAACTTGTTCACCTCATCATTTGATAATTTCAATATCTTCTCATATTCATTAATCTTCTTCTCTATATTTTTGACTACATCCTTGGTGAACATTGCATAATGCATGGTCATAGTGGCAACTTCTGTAGGAGTTGTGTCTCTCATTGTTTTGACCATAGCTAACCCTCATTTCCTACTCTATATCCAAGAGTCAAGGCTTCCTTGTATTTTTTTGTTTCATCCATAGAGCAAGTGTTTGGGTAGTATGGTTATACCCTGTTCTTGAGACACCTTCTTATGAATCAAATTTTTCTACCAACATGGGATCATCCTACATTCTAATCTAATCTAGAATAAATGTCTTAGATGGCTCCATCCATGGAATAATTAGCATATCACTTTTCAATACCATCTCTCTCAGCTCCTGGGGGTGAAATTAATGCTATCAACATTTAACTTTGCAAATGTGTGAGCCTGTATCTCAGCTTGCTTCAACTCATCAACTCTAATAAGATTGATTTTCAACCTTTCATCAAATTGTATTATCTTCATTTTAATCCGAAAGTCCTTAAATTCATTGGTATGGATAGAATTATCATCTTCCGTGAACCTTAGAGAGGCTAGTACCCTCTCATCTTCTTGAATTTCATTAGCTCTGTCCTTTGAAAGCCTAACCTTAGGATTGTGAGGTTTTTGACTTCTTTGTTGTTCTACTGCATCCTTTATTTCAATAAGAGCTAGGACTGCTTGTTTTTCTTCATCATCACTTGAGTCATATTCAACAAATGGCTTAATCTTCTATCTTGTATCCTATGGTTCATTAGTAGGATATGGAGGGGATGGATTTGTAGGTGATGGGGGTGGTGTATGAGATTTGGATGCCTCATGTGGTGGTTGGTGAGTTGTGGGGAGTGGAATCAACCCCTCATCTTGGGCCATTTTGTATAATTCATAAAATTTATCAAGGATCATCTACATCATTTTCAGAAGATTGGGTTCACTTGCAAAAACCATCAAAAAATTCTATCCTTCTTCTTTTGATTCTCCTACTTCATCATTATTATCCACCCTTTTCTAGTTTGCATTACATCAGCAAAATACACTAAATTCCATATAACATCCTCCTTAGGGTCAAACTCATGTGAGATGACCCTCTTTGTCAACAAGGTTCTTCTAATCATGTTGATATGAACCTATGGGTCACACACTCTCTCTTTTCTAGATTTGAGGGGATAGTTAACCCTCATGAACCTCTACAATTCTTCTAGCATATTAGACCCAATGGCCAACTCATCAAATAAAGTCAAATCAGGAAAAAAATGTACCTTTCCTTTGATTTCTCATCAAATCATGCTCCATCAAAAGCATCTACCACATAAATTCTAGAAAACACACTCTTGTAGGTACAAAGTTAGGAAAAATATGTGGTGCTTGGTCACATCCATATACTTTGATCTGGCCTATACTGTATAGGCCTCATCACACTCATCAATGATTTGGGAAACCTTGGCATTGGGTAACCAAGGGAAGCTACTAGTCTAACAAAAAAATCATCTCAAAATATAACAAAATCACTTTATGTACATCTGCTATCCCAGGTGTAACACCAATTTTGCACAGGGAGTCTTACTCCACTATCTTGTGTACACAATTTCAATCTTTTAGTACACTTCACTTCATTCTGATATAGGATTAAGTGAGATAATAAAGAATATTTCCTAAAAGTAATAGGGGCCTTATCTTCCCTAACTTACAACAAACCATCATGTATGTGTTCCTCAATTATAGATGCAAAATAAAACTCTACATTAGACTCAAAAATTTTAATTATCATGGCCATTCTCATCAAGCCTATTAGAATATGCTCCTCTAATCTATCCCCAAGACTTGACACAATGCATGATAGGTATTCTTGAAATAAACTTGAAATTTTGAGGCTTGGAAAGGTTCCATTATGGAGGAAGGGATGGGGATTTTTTTGTTATCATCACCCCTCTTCACGTGTAGGGGGAGCTCATCACTTCAATATGTTCTTCTCAACCTCTTATACTCCTACTCCAGTTTCACTAAATTCACCTTTGTTACAACTTGTTTATTCATGTTGAAACACTTTATAATGGCATCTCTTGTGACACCAGCTAAGCACCCACCATTTGGAAGCCTAATAGTTTTTGTTGGGGCATGGTAGCTATGGGAAAGGTCTTTAATTAGCTCAATATCAATGAAAACAAGAGACAATCAATTTAGCCAAATCTAGGGTCCATGGGTTCGATGCAGGAACCTTGTCATTCCTCTTTTGATAGAATTACCAATAAAGGTTCCAACTTGAATGAGGTATAATGGGGTCCCTATAGCCTTGATCTAATCTTTGAAAAAAAATTTAGGTCCTTTGTCTACTGAACATGGCAACAAGGAAAGAAACATGGATTATAATGATGGTTTACTAGTTTTAGTTTCATCCCTTTTAACTCCTACTTCAATCTTCTTTGGTGACCTTTTATGAAATTCACAAAAGATGGTGATCAAAGCTTACCCAAGAATAAAACTGGCTTCGAAAAATTCCTTCACTCCCACAATTTGAGCTCATCTGCAACTTGGTTTCAACTATTATGAGTGAGAAATCTCAACTTATTTCATGTATTTTAACACCAAGATGCATTTACTCTTGACTCATAAATTCACACAATTAAATTCTTTGTATAGAGCTCAATTTTATATTTTGATGTTGACAAATGTGATTGGTGTGTTTTAAATGACCCAATGGCTTGGTTACCACAATACTTCATGTCACCTTTTTCTCCCCTGTGGTACCACAATTTCTCCCTAGTACCTATTTTTAATGCACCGCTCTACCGCAGGCTATCTCCTAACCCCCAGAGGTATAGCGATATAGTGTGTAGGTTGTAGTATATAGTAGCAGCTACTCTCACCATCATATTGCGAGCTGCTTGGGGATGATCTATGGCAGGGAGGTACGATATGGGTGTTATGAGGGGTGGCTAATGTGATAGAGGTAAGATGGTAAATGATAAAAATGACCTTGAAAGGTGATAATGTGATTTATTATGAAAATAGGAGTGGGAATTTTGAATTTTAAATGATAAAATACTTAGAATTTTTTATGAAAATTTACCTAGGTTCCAATAAATATTTAGGCTTGTAACTTTATAATATGAAATTCTATGCTAAAATAAACCATCTCACTAAAAAATAGCCTCCTTCATTGGTCAAAGTGAGATAAACACAATTTTATTAAACATTGTTTACCCTAATGGAGGGTTTGAGTCAGTCTACCAATAAATTACCATAACTTTCACAAAATTTCATCAATTTACATGAAATAAAATTTACCAAGAAGGTGATTGAAAGAACATCCACATGAAACCATTTAGAAATGAGCTTCTACCCATACAGGGCCATATAGTACATGAGAACAACAAATTTTTATAGAAAAGTGCAAGAAAACGGTGTTTTTCATTATTCAAGTTCAAAATTACAACCACCCACACCTCTTCAAATGTTCACAAGGAATTTTAAATTCTTTATAAATGTGACCAAAAAAACTCCAAATTATTTCCAATTAACTCGATCAAGATGACTCTTCACCTTCCCAACTTTGCACTTTTGCAATTTTATAATTTTGCATTGTGACAACTTTTGACATCTTTTCAAAATTGATATAAAACTTGACCATTGACTCCCTAGTGACCTTAAAATATGAAGAATTATCTATATGACCTCATTACAATGTAGAAACAACAAAAATGAATCAAAATCCAAGATTTTCCTCATGGAGGCATGAAGGTGTCATGGTGCTCTTGCACCAAGAGGGAAGATTTGGTTAGAAATTTTTAGTTGGTCAAAAAAATTGTTGAGGTATAGTTGGATCATCTCTTTGGGATACCCTTTGATGTAGAGGATTGTGAACAACAATGCTCATCTTTGGACTGGCCATCTTCATTTATGTTATTGACTCTACTGGACAGTATGTGTGTCAGAATGGTATCTGTAGTACAAGCTTGGAAGACGATTCTTCCAACTATGAGAGAAAGGTACAAGAAAATATTTCATGTGAAAAGTGTTTTTTTATTTTATTTCCTAAATGTTCTTATTTGTCCCTTTTCCTTTGATGGAAAAAAGGGGGAGAAGATGAAGAGAAAAAACAAAACCAAAAAAGAGGAAATTATTTTCTTAACAAAGGGGGAGTGCTTGGAGTTAATGGAGTTTTGTTTTTGCAGTTTTTGTGCTTTTTAGTTTTTTCTATTTTTCCATCAATGCCAAAGGGGGAGATTGTTGAGAAGTTGTTGAGATGATTTAGCATTGTTGTCATTGATGTCAAAACCTGGGATCTAGAAGGTTGTGCTTCAGATGATATACAAAAATGATCTATCCTATTGATTTTTATGATATTGTGTAGTGTGGATGTTATCCTTGATCTAGATATGGCAGTACTTATTTTTGGGACATCCATGGAAGATAGTTGATGAAGAATAACAAAGACTATTCTTTTGATATCAAATTCCATGCTCAAAGCTTATTCTTGGTATCCTTTGTTGGAAAACATGCCTCAATCTTACTGGCATGTAAACTCCTGTAAGAGAAAAGTCGGTGTGACATTCTTACTATCTAGCAAACTAGCAGTTGTGTAACCTTGTGGAATGGTCATGTCCCTTAGACATTGCTATTGTCTTTCCAACTGGTTTTATCACTGTGACATTTCTATCTCTGTGACATTTCTATCTATCTCCGCTCGGGAAGATCTCTGGCCGATGGTTTGGTTATACACTCAAAGTCATCGGGCAGACTCTTGGCTGAAAGGTTTACTTCGGTATGATGTCTCACCAATAGCAGTAGTCTTACCAATAGAGCTACATGTGTTTATCATCAATATGATGTCTCAGCAATATGGCATGTCTTGCTAACAATATTACAATTGGAGTCATCGGGGAGAGGCATAGAGGCTCGGTAAGAACTCTTAGCAATGGATCTAAGTATCGTTGATGGGTATGGACATCAGTATGACCTCTTGGCAATAGTGTTTCTCTCGCTAATGGATATATTGCTTTAGTGTGACAACTTGGTGAAAGTGGTAGTCTCTCTGACTATTCTATGTTCAGTATGATGTCTTAGCGGTAGTCTTGCCGATAGTGCTACATGTGTTTATTGTTGGTATGAAGTCTTAGCAATATGACTTGTCTCATTGACAACTTTTCTTGATGAATATTGGTATGACATAAAGATCTATGAGACTCTTGGTGATAGGAGAACTCTTACCAATAGAGCTTCACAAGATGTATTTGCATTTGGTATGACCTCTTGCCGATAGCAATGGTCTGGCCGATGCTTCTACAATGGATATTGGTATGATGTCTTAGCAACAAGGGTGAGTTTGAGCGACAACTTTTGAACTTGGGGTAACCTCTTGATGAAGGTGATGACTCTAACTGATATCAATAGTTGGGCTATGTGGCATCAGGGAGACACGGTTGGTGTCTCACTGACATGTGAATACTATTTGAACATTTTTGACTGATTGGAAGACTATCCTACATGGTATGTCTTCAACCAATTAGAGAAACAAAATAGGAACCATTGGAAGTTAGACTATTGTGGTTGTTCCTATGAGGAAGATCAACATATCATGGATGACATGGATATACTCAATGTTGAAGATGATGATTAGTTGAGTGAATAGTTTGGTGGGGTGATTAGTGTGTATGAATTTAATTCAGAGTGTCTTGTAAATTGAATGTTTTGTACAAGGTTGATCATTTGATTATGCTGCTATAAATTGGCATCAGAGAGTGAAGCTCGTACTCTATATGTAATTTTTTTACTATAATACAAACGGGTTTTTTTTGGTGTGGTGGTTTTTTCTCCTATAAGGGTTTTCCCACGTAAATCTGGTGTTCATCTGTTAATGTTTATTTATTTGTTTCTATTATTCCTTTCAAGTGTATCTTAATTGGACTATAATTGAAAATTTTTAAGTCACCTCTGCATTCTTCCTTGAGGTTTTGATGTTAGGAGAGTTAGTTCTGCACCTTAGCTTTCCTTACAAGTGGTATCAGAGCCTAGCCAGTTGTGTTATCCTTGTGGGTACATTGGGTTTTTTGTGTCAATTCTATTTCAGTGGGAGTCTTGTAGAAGTTTGGTAATTCAAATTATAGGTTAAGATGGCAAGCACATTAGGAAGGATTGAAATTGAGAAATTTAATAGCAGCAATTTTGAGTTGTGGAAACTTAAAATGGAAGATTTGTTGGTTGATCGTGATCTTTGGATTGTTGTGTCTAGAGTGAAGCCTATAGGAATGAAGCAAGAGGATTGGGAGCTTACAGATAGAAAATCAAAGGGGCTAATAAGGCTCTATTTAGTAGACTCTATTCTTCTAAATTTTCATGAAGAAAAGAATGCATCTTCCTTGTGGAAAAGAGTGGCAGCTATTTATCAGGGAAAGTCCTTGGTGAATAAATTGTTCTTGAGGAAGAAGTTGTACACTTTGAGAATGCAGGAGGGAGGATTTGTTGCTGATCATTTGAATGCTTTCAACATGTTGATTGTTGAGTTAGCATCTATGGGTGTGAAGATTGATGAAGAAGATCATTGTATGCGGTTATTATGTTCTTTTCCAGATTATTGGGATCACCTGGTGATGGCTATTGGGAGTACGACATCCACTTTTAAGATGGAAGATGTTGTTGCTTCTTTGTTATCAGAAGAGATGAGAAGGAACTATTCTAAGATGGCAAAGGAGGCTCTTGTTGTTAGAGGAAGATCAAAATAAAAAGGAAAGAAGAAGGACAAGAAGTACAAATCCAAATCAGAAGGGAGATCAAAGTCTCCTGGCAAGAAGTCCAAGGTGAAGTACTAGAATTGTGGGCAACCTAGTCATGTTCGAAAGGATTGCAAAAAGGAGAAAAATAAGAAGAATTATTCTGACAATGATTCTTCTCAGAGTGATGCATATGCTTTCATTACAGCCTTGGCTTACACAAGCATCAGTTGATGTCTGGCTAATTGATTCTTGAGCATATTTCCACATGACATCTCATAGAGACTGGTTCACAAAGTATGAAAATTATGATGGTGGAAAGGTGTATTTGGCAAGTGATTCATCTTTGGAAATAGTTGGTCGTGGAAGAGTTAGAATTCAATTCCCTGATGGAAGAGTGAAGGGAATCAAATGATGTAATGCATATACCAGGTCTAGTTGATCAAAATTTACTTTTTGCTAGTAAGCTAAACAATATTGGAGTGCAAGTCACATTCTTTGGAAATGGTTGCAAGATGACTAGAGGCTCGATGGTGCTAGCAAGGGGTGCTTGAATTGGTACCTTGTATAAGTTGGATGCACATGTTGTACAATGCAATAGTGTCTCTGTAAAGTCACAGAAAGCTACACATGGAGAAAAGAAGGTAAAAGTTCCTGATAGTGTAAACTCTATGGCAGTTAAACTTCCAGTAGAAAATACTATGCTCTAGCATCATAGGCTAGGCCACATTGGTGAAAAAGGTTTAAAAACCTTGAAGAATAAAAACTTGGTTGAGGGGCTTGATGATTGTAACCTGGAATTCGAGTTTTGTGAACATTGTATATATGGTAAACAACACCGTGTTTCTTTTTATTCCAGTCCTCACAAATATTTTGGCTTGCTTGATTATATACATTCTGATTTTTTTGGTCCAATGGATATTCCTTCTTTGTCTAAGTCAAGGTACTATGTATCATTCATTGATGATTATTCAAGAAGAGCATTTTTTTATTTTTTGAAAAGTAAATCAGAAGTGTTCAGCCAGTTTAAGGAATTTAAGAACCTTGTAGAAAATTAAACTAGAAGAAAAATAAAATGTTTAAGGACTAACAATGGTGGTGAGTTTTGTTCTGATGATTTTGAGAGGTACTGTAAAGATCATGTGATTAAAATACATAAAACTACACCTTACACTTTGCAACAAAATGGAGTTGCAGAAAGGTTCAACAGGACAGTGATGGAAAGAGCACAAAGTATGTTGAGTAGTGCTGGCTTGGAGGAGAAGTTTTGGGTTGAGGCAGTTGTAACAACATGTTACTTGATAAACTGTTCTCTGAATTCCACTCTTGTTGAGAAAACACCTTTGGAAGCATGGTCTAGAAAGAAGTCATCTTTGAGAAACATTCGAGTCTTTGGCTATGAGGCATATGCACATGTGTCATATGAGAAAATATCTAAATTAGAAAACAAGGCTGTCAAATGTACTTTTATTGGTTATAGTGCTAGCATAAAAGGATACAAGCTTTCAAATCCTGATACAGAGAAGTTTCTATACAATAGAAGTATTATCTTTCATGAGATGAAGCCTTCTACCCTGGATCTGCAGTCAGAGACAAAATTAGAAAACAAAAAGGATGTAGTTGAAATTCCTCTGACACCAAATAAAGAGGAATTCAAAATTCAAAATGTACCTAAAACTGAGGAGAGCTTAAGTAGTTTTGAGAGTTCTGAAGAAGAAATATAACCTTAGCCTCAGCCCGTGAGGAGGTCAACTCATGAAAGAAAGCAACCTAATAGGTATGGGTTTTCTTTGATAGATTCTACTTGTGTGTATGCTTTAATTTCTAGCACTCATGAGCCTAGGACTATGAAAGAGGCATTTGGAATGTCTGATTCAAACTCTTGGTTGGAAGCCATGAATGAAGAAATGGCATCAATAGAAAAGAATGATACTTGGAGTTTGGTGCCCTTGCCTAGAGGTAGAAAAGCAATTAGCTGCAAATGGGTATTTAAAAAGAAAATAGGTCTAGATGGCAGTGTAGAAAAGTACAAGGTGAGGTTGGTTGTGAAAGGTTATTCCTATGTAAAGGGAATTGATTATGGAGAGTTTTTTTCTCTAGTAGCTAAGTTGACATCTATCAGATTCCTTTTGTCACTTGTAACAGCGTATGACTTAGAGGTTGAATAGATGGATGTGAAGACAACATTTCTTCATGGTGATCTTGAAGAAGAGATTTATATGTCCTAGCCCGAGCACTTTGTGGAGAAAGGTAAAGAAAAACTAGTTTGCAAGTTGAAGAAATCTTTGTATGGATTAAAGCAGTCTCCTAGAATGTGGTACTAGAAGTTTGAAACTTTTGTTTAGTCATTGGGATTTGTAAGATCAAAATTTGATCATTGTGTGTATTAAAAAGCTGAAAGTGATTGATTTCTTATTATTCCTCTCTATGTTGATGATATGTTGCTCATAGGCAATAGTAAGTTAATGATTTATGATCTTAAGTCTCAGTTGTCTACAAAGTTCAAAATGAAAGATCTTCATGCAGTTAGGTATATTTTGGGAATGAAAATAACCAGGGATAGGAATAGTAGAAAATTTTGGCTCAGTCAGAGTAAGTATATTAAGACTATTTTAGAGAGATTTTGTATGACTGATTACAAGCAGTTAGTTGTTCAGTTTTGTACAGAACAAAGCTATTTGTTGAATACTTTCCAAAATCTCCTATTGAGATGGAGGACATGACCAGTGTGCCTTATGCTAGTGCGGTTAGCAGTCTAATGTATGCAATGGTCTGTACAAGGCCAGACATTTCTAAAGTAGTGGGAGTTCTTAGTTGGTTTATGGCTAACCTTGGAAGGACACATTGGGATTTTGTGAAAAGAGTATTCAGATATTTGAAGGGCACTTCAGAATATGCATTGTGTTACCATGGAAACTTGGTTGAATCATAGAGGACTCTCAGCATTCAAGGCTATGTGGATTATGATTGGGCAAGGGACATTAACAACAGAAAGATCCACCAATGTATATACTTTCATGATGAATGGTGGTGCAGTGAGTTGGATGAGTAAGCGTGTCAGTAATAGCTTTGTCCACTCTCTGAGAGGCATATATACTTTCATGATGAATGGTGGTGCAGTGAGTTGAATCGCGATAGTGATGGTTTGGTCGATGCTTATATAATGGATATCATATGATGTCTTAGTGATAAGGGTGAGTCGAGTGATAGATTTTGAACTCGTGTAACCTCTTACTAAAGATGATGACTCGGCTGATATTAATAGTTGGGCTATGTGGCATTGGGGAGACACGATTAGTGTCTCACCAAAATGCGAATACTATTTGAACATTTTTGACTAATTGGAAGACTATCCTACTTGGTTTGTCTTTGACCAATCAGAGAAGCAGAATGGGAACTGTTGGAAGTTAGAGTGTTGTGGCCATTCCTGTGAGGAAGATCAATAGATCAGGGATGACATGGATATACTCAATGTTGAAGATGATGATTAGTTGAGTGAATAGTTCAGTGGGGTAATTAGTGTGTATGAATTTATTTCAAAGTGTCTTGTAAATTGAATGTTCTGTACAAGGTTGATCATTCCATTATGTTGTTGTAAATTGACATCAAAGAGTGAAGTCCATACTCTATATGTAATCTATTTACTATAATAAAAAGGGGTTTTTCTTGGTGTGGTGGGTTTTTCTCCCGTAAGGGTTTTCCCATGTAAATTTGGTGTTCATCTATGTATGTTTATTTATCTGTTTCTATTATTCTTTTCAAGTGTATCTTAATTGGACTGTAATTGAAAATTTTTAAGTCACCTCTACATTCTTCCCTGAGGTTTTGATGTTAGGAGAGTTAGTTCCGCACCTTAGCTTTCCTTACATCCTTGTTATCTATGGATTCATGTAGCATGTTACAAGTTTTGGTATGTATGATTGTGTTTCTCTAGTTGGTACTAAAATTGATGAGAATCAAGATTTGATCTTGGTTGTGGCATTCCCATTAGCTCCAAAATATATTTCATGTAATTCAAAGTTTTCTATCTTATGTATGACCTATTTATGGGTCCCATGGTAACATATTAAGGAGATATTTTTATGCGACCTATCCTTTAGGTCCAGTGCTAGTGTGCCAAGCCTTATTGAATATTTCAAGGTTGTTCTTCAAGCCAACATGTTTTTCTAGGCTATCTCATTTTTCTCTACGAGTATATATATATATTTAGAATATCTTTTTGGTTCAAGAGAAAATATTATGGTGTGTACAAATAAATAAAATGTTACGAAGAATTACACAGAGAAGGAATTTGAATGCAAGTGTCAGGAAGAAGTAATCTATATTGTAGAGGTTGTGCAAGGAAAGTGAGAAGAAGATTATTGATTGACTGCTAGAGATAGATATAGTGCTTTTAACTAGAACTAACTTCACGTATAAGTAGATACAACTTCATCAGTACATGTTTTGTCAATAAGGCTATTTTATGTATTAATTGGGTTGTGAGCCCATCGATAGTGAGCCTTACCTATAATGAGCATTTTGGCAGTAAGCCCTTGTAAAAATCACCTTAACCGATGTCACCTTAATCGGTGTTTTATAATTGAGAATTAGCATTCTCTATTTGTTTTCCCTTCTTGGATTTCCATGTCAATTCTGGTGTTTATTGTGCATGGTGTTGTTATGTGCTTTCATGATCATATCTATTAGATTACTATCTAATTGATTTAAGTTTGCTCTGGATTAACTAAATTCAAGAAAATTGTTTTATCATAACTGATTAACCCCCCTTCTCCATTATCTAGACTATTCAATAGGTCCCATTTATGTTTTGGGGCCTAGATCTGAATTTGGCATAAAATTACAAATTTATTGAAATTTGTGTCCTAAGTTTAGCCTACTAGGACTCATATGCCCCAACTGGCATGTGAGTCCCACTTAGCTTGGGCCTAGTTTTGAATTCAATTCTTGGTGGGATTTTATTTTCCTAGATCTGATGTTAGGTTTTATTCTATTGTATTGTTGTTGGATTTGAGTAGCATAATGTAGTGTAGAAAAATATAGCCCTATACATTTTCACACTTGTTTGGGTCCTACTTGCTAAAATTGGGTTTTTTTGTGTCTTAATTGGTCCTATTTTGCATCCAAAATCCTTAATTAATGCATCTTTCTGAGGATGATCCTAACATATATCAATTGACCAATCATAATTTAATAATTTTAGATTGTATGGCCCATATTTAGTGATTTGGGACTGATACGCTACCTTAGACATATGGAACCCACCTAAGTTTTGGGATCTAGATCTGAATTTGGCATAAAACTAAACATTTCATGAAATTTGTGTCTAGAGATTAGCCTACTGGGACTCATATGCCCCAACTAGTGTATGAGCCTCGCTTAACTTGGACCTAATTTTTAATTCAATTCTTGGGGTTCGTATTCTCCTAAATCTAATGTCAACTTGTAGTGTTGTAATTTTAGAAATTTTGGCATAAACAAGTATAAATACAAGGTTATTTCACATAGTTTCTCCTAGAAATTCAAGTACTTAAGTATCCTAGCAAGTTTACAAGTCATCTAGCACTTTTTGAGATAAAAAATAATACCAAGTTTATGATTAAAAGAGCATTCAAGATAATTCAAGAGTGATTATAAAGCATTTTTTAGCATCATTCAAGATTCAAGCATCATGTCAAAGTCATCATGCATCATGTTTTTTTTTGAGCTAAGATTTGTGATGTAAGGTTTTATGATTCAAACAAGAATTCAAGTCAAGATACATACCATTCAAGAAAGAGTCAGGATCCACATTCATGTTAGCCATTACATATAAGTTTGTAGCCTTTATTCCAAGGGTTTGGTGAGTTGCAACATAGCTTATTTGTTCACTCATCATTCCTTCATTCTATTTCTATTTCATTTCAAGGTTTGATTACTAAAATGGGGTTTGACCAAGGAAAACCCCCATCCACTAACAAAATAACATTTTCCCCTCTCTTTGATGTATGATTGCAGATCTAGGTGGTTTAGGTTGAAGATCTATTTAAGAGTAAGAATGGAGAAAAATTGTCAAGTTTTCAAAGTTGTCATCTACATTGCAAGATCATGGAAAGTCACATACAGGTCGCAATTCAATGATTTTGACTTGGAGACTTGCAAGGAGAGAAGCTATAGGAGAACCTAAGAGGATATTATATTTTCAGAGAAACCCTAATATTGGGACTAAATAATGACTTGTGGCATATGAGTCCTAGTATATCTGATTTCATACATTTCTAGCAGATCCTGAGTTGCAAGTTCCATATTCTAGTTTCTGTCAGAAACCCTAATCTAGGACTAAATTGCCCAACCTAGAGTATGAGTCCTATTGTGTATTAAAAGGTATTATTTCTAATATTTTAGACCCTCATTCAAGCCTCTCAATTTTCCAAGTGCAACTCTATACTTTCTTAGTTTACTATTATGATTTGAGCTCATTTCTAGGTCATAAACTTAAATTTTGCATATCATTTGCATTTCTTATCTTTCCAAGCTGTTACTTGGTGGTGAACCCTTTTAGTCTTTAATCACACCCTCAAAAACCTTATTGTAGATCTCTTTCCCTAATTCTATTCCTTAACTAAGATCTCTAAGGTTTAAGTGAAAGTTGTAAGAAATTGGTTGTTCTATATCTCAAAACATAGAATGACTATTTTCTAGGTTTCACACAGTGCTCTTTGTAGTGTTCAAAATTCTCTCTTTCCATACTTTCTTTATTTCATTTCTATTTATCTATCTATCTAGCTATCTGTGAAGGTGGGAACACCAAAAAGAGGGTTTGATTGCAGCAAGCACTAAAACAACCCCAATATTTTTACTTGTTCTACTGTGTGTAGGTACTTTTTTTGCATGTAGCTTACTAGAGAACTAGACCTATCATTAGTTGAATTCTTACCTTTCTCATTATTTTCATTTCTAAATAATTTCCTTTACTATTTTCCATTTGCATCATCACAGTAAGCCTCTTTAGCTAAGTTTTTATTAGGTTTTTAATCATTTTATTTGTGATTTTTTCACTATCTTTTTGTACAAATGACAACAAACTTGTGAGACTCTAGATCATCATGCTATTGTCTTTGTTGCATGCTGCTATACTTTGGTAGAGAGATGATAGAGTTATAGTCTAGGTTCTAGAAACCTGCTCATTTAATCCAAACATAACTCTCAAGGTAGCAGAAAGATAGCAACATTGAGAGTTCTCTTCTTTCTCTACCTTAAACATCTTGTAAATTTCCAAAACCTTCCATCTAGCTTGAGGTAGATCAAGGTAGCTAATCCTTTTAGACCCTCCCATGACCTAGGGTCTTGAGCATTCAGCCGCCCTCCTCTACATTTTGGTGAAACCGATGTGAACCATTCTTGTCCCATTTCATCCCTCGTATTCTAGAGTGTTGTGGGTGTGAGTATTGCAAGGTTCCTTTCCTTACATCCCAACATACAACCCCCAGTGGTGTAGCTAGGAGGTTTCCTAAGCATTTCTAAACAAAATCTTGAGTGGTTCATTGTCTAATTGTGACACCCTTTGGGTCTCCTGCAAAAGTTTTGTCTAGTGTATGTAAAGATGGCTTTCTTTGTACATCTACCCATCCCATCTATGCAACCTGGGAGCGGATCTCCTACTATAACATTTACCTCACAGTATTTTATAATGAACTCTAATCAAGAACCATGCCCTTTGTACATCCCCACATGTATCAATGGGAATACTGTAACTGGTGTTCTCATTGATCCTACATGTCAGGTGAATTCTATAATAGAGGAGATCATGTTGATAAATTTTTTGCATAAGGATGGATATGATGAGTCTAGAAGCACTATACCTACTCACAATGGGATTTTCGTCCCTCCCATCAATTGTGTCACCTTGTTAGTCATGGTTGGTCCTAGGACTGTGAATGCACTATTTGACATCATCTTGGGATCTTAACTATTCAAAATGAAACTAGGCATTCCCTGGCTGGTATCCATGAATGCAATTCCCTCAATGATTCATAAGTGCTTGAAGTTTTCCCATGAGGGTTCTATGCATGTATTCCATGACACGGGTTATAAACCAATGACTACACATGTGGGCTACTCACTAAATCAACTTTTTCTTTCCCATGTTGGTCTGATCCCTCCTAGGATGGACTTGTATCAAACTTATGTGAAATACAAGTGTGGGGACATAACACCAAAAGTGAGATGTCATCCTTCTCCCTATGTCATTTCATATAGAGCTTGTAAGAATGCAAAATTTGAGACTTCCTTGGCCACTCGAAAAAGAGAAGAGGATAAGTTATCCTAGGGCTCTTCTTCTTCTATTGTCCCACCTATTGCTTCCTCTCATCCTACTGCGGTGCCATCAAATTTTGCTCCTATGCATTTTTTGGGGAGTTTTATGGTGCCCATTTGGAGAAAGCCCAAGTTTCTGACATTTGAAATTCCTGTCTAACCTGCAGTGCCTCACCCCATTTGGTATGGTAAGGGGAAGGGTCCCCATGGAGTGTCTTCTATGTCTCAGCCTCCATGACCTCTTACTGCTCCTACCTCCAAGGTAGTGAATAGGAAGAGGCCCATCGCTGAGGCACCCAAGCCTACTCCTATCATAGTTATTGAATCATCTTCTCCATCTCTTCCTCCTATTCTAGTCTAGGAGTCACTCTCTCCAAAATAAATAGTTGTTGTTATTGTGATGGTTGAGTAGGATCTCTAGCTCTTAAAGTCGTAAAAACCACCTTGTGTGTGAGTGCAAGCATCTAAGGAAGGCTCTGGCCACTAAGTAGGAAACCTTGTAGAAGAAGGAAAAGGAACCAAAACTCTCACTTTGACATCTTCTGTTGTGTCCTCCTCTTCCACTCTTTATGCTTCAGTTCCCTTGTTGGTGTAATTTATTATTTAATTACACTAGCATAAGTTTCACTTAGGTCTTTTATTTAATTAATTAATTCCCAGGTTGCATTATTAGGAAAACCATTAATAATGGGGTCATCCTCCTTTCCATGTATTTAGGAGATAAGATTCCTTCTAGAATATCATCTAGAACTTATCTTAATTAGTTCATCATTCCCTAGGTAGTTAGTTAGGGTTTACATGTTGTCACATATTGTTAGATCAAGACACATGGAAACATCTTAATTCATCTTATATCTCTCTCATCCCTATATATTTATGAAATTTGTACATTGTATCATCAATCTCTCATAATAGAATCTCATTAGAAGCTTGAGTTGCAACAATTTCTTGTTTGTGTGGGTGGACCTCTTCTTGGTTAAGATCTTGTGAAGTTTGGCAAACTTCATCAGAATTCATGTGCATCCATATTCTCAACATCCCTTAGCCCCATTTTTTCTCTTGGATCCCCCTGCAAGCGTGAACGATCCTCACTCAAAGTGGGTATAGGTATTCATTGCTCCTTCCATTGAACCTACCCATTTGATGTCCCTTTTGGAAATCTCACCCTTTTCCAAACCTATAGATATGCCAAATACCTCATTGGTGTCTACTGTAGTTTTCTCCTCTTCCTCCTCACCCTCTACTTCATGTGTGGTATCTCACATCCTTTGATGAAGTGAGAGATGGAGGACAACCTTTCTTGCAATTGGGGCTAGAAAAAGGTTTTCCTTCTTGATAGGGTGGTTCTATGATAGCATGTGATATCCTAGTGATGGAAGCAGCCTAGTGTTCCCATAGTTTGTCCTTGCTCCCAAGTCCTTCGGTGAGGCTAGGAGTGGATCTCATGCAATGCCTCCATCACCTACTAATTTGACACATGGCACTCTGATTAAGTGCATGTTCAACTCTGTAGACAATGTCTCGGCCCTAATAATGATCTTTATGAGATTTTTGATGTTCACCTCACATGAATTGAATGGAAAAGACCTTGAAGGGCCTTCTTCCTTGGCTTATTTTGTAGGAGGATCAAAAGGTACCCCTCCTATAGTATTTTCCACCCTCCCCTTGTTGGGACTTAAAATTTCATACAAATTTTAAGTCCCCATATTTAAAAAAGAGGATTTTAACACTCAGAAACTCAAGTGTAAAATCAGTCTCAGGAGCACCTTTTGAAAAATCATAATTTTGGATCTATATAATTTCACACAAAATCATTTTTCCAACATGTTCATCCACCATATGGGAATGTGCACGCTAAATTTTAGCTTCATATGATTAGTTTTGAAAAAGTTTCAAAGTGACAAGTTAAAGGGATCTACAAAGATTTGTTGTCAGCACACAGTAAAATATGTTAAAGTGGTTGTCTTTGAGGCTAAATATTAAGAAAATGGGTGATGATCATAACAAAATGAGTGGTTCCTTCAATTCTCTACACCAAAGTCTACCTCCATGCCAATTTTTAGGGTGTTTTGGATGTCATTTGGTATTTTTTCAAAATCAAAATCAAATGAGTTTTACACAGTTTGATAGGTGCAATTTTTCAAAAAATGTTGAATGGGAAACTTTGAGCATTAATAGTTTTCATTCTGGATCATTTCATGCCAAATCATTTGAAAAACATGTTCTCATACCATAACTCAACACACTGGTGAAATTTCATGGCTTCTAGAGATCATATGATCAGTTTTCTAAAGCAGTTCTGGAGGCTACTTGGCTCATTTTCGTCACTCTGCAGCAAAGCAAAATTTTATCAGAGAGACAGGTTTGAGGTATCACCAATCTGCAAGACATGTTTGAGGTCTTTCCAATCTATAAGATAGGTTTGAGGTCTCGCTGATCTGTAAGACATGTTTGAAGTCTCACCAATCAACAAGAAAAATGTTATCAGAGTGAGATTCTCAAGTTAGCTCGAGCATATATGTCACACCGATGGAATTTTATCATTAAGAAATTCACTTTGTCTCATCGATAAAGCAAAATGAAACATATCAAGGAGACATGAGCTATCAGAATGAGTTTCAAATGTCTTTCCAACTTCATATGTTTCACCGATATCGACAAGACTAGTATGAAGTCTTGGCGATATTTGCAAGAATGGTATGAAGTCTTGGTGATATCTACAAGACTGATTTGAAGTCTCGGTGATACAATCTTCCTACAAAAATTTGCATCAGTAAGACTCTCTGATATCAATGTAAGATAAAATAATTCTTCCCGATGCTTTATGTCACCCTGATGTGAGTATATATGGTCATAATGCACACAAAAAATTGAACAAAATATGCTTATGGTGGAAATCAATAATACTTTGAGAAAAAATAAATTTTATTCATTTTATCAAGGGGATTTAAAAGTGGAGAATTATTTTACTCAGGAGAAGCATAAAAGGTAAAAAATTATGAAATATTTGCACTAGGAGGAAAGATATTTTTTTACCAAAGGTGTAAAAGTGTTTTGGGAGGTAAAATATTTTTATGGAAGAATTAACCAATTAGGTAATTATTTTACCTAAAAAATATATTTTCATGTGAAAGGGTAAATAAATCAATTTTCACCAGGAGGACAAAAGTAGATAATTATTTTTACCCGAAGGACATATTGGAGATACATACCAATAAAAAAGTGAAGTGAAGATTTCCAGCATAGGAAGATTATTGAATTAATTTTCATAGAGATGAAGATTAAAATATTTAATTTTCTAATGGAAACTAATTAAATATTTTATTTTTCCAAAAATAATTAAGTGAGGAGCTGCATCGAAAAGAAGTGTTGCACCAAACAGATGTCGTGAAAAGTTGTAACCCTAAAATAATGTATATATGTCAAATAAAATCAAAAGAAAGGAGATTAGATTTAAAAGAGGAGAAATAAGTAGTAGGTTAGATAGTTGGTAGTTTGAATAGTTTTTGAAACAAAACATCATGATATGTATTGTAAAATATTTTAAAATTATATAATGCAAAAGAATATATTTATCTAGTGATCCAATTATGGTGTCAATTGTTTGTCGAATTTATTGAAAACATTATCTAGTTGTCTCTAAGTTTGTCATTTCCTGATTATTTAAATTGAAATATCAAGGATATTCTTCAATTTATCAAAGCTCACTTGTTGTTCTTGTGTGGTTCGGTTAACCGGTTCCTGCAAGATAGGATTAAATCCTTTCGATTAATCATAGTAATTCTGAAAAGGACATTTGGATCATTAAGGATAAATTGATAATTACACTCTTTGCACATTTACACAAGTTGTAAACAGTCACAAGTTCCAAGAAATTTGAATTATAGCCATTAAGCAAGCACCCATTATACAAATCTTGACTCCATTAGCCCTATAGAAGTATGCACTAGTCACACCAATTCCAGTTTAGAATTTTATAAAATATTATTCAAACATTCACATCTCACATTTCAATAGGAGTAGTTAGCAAGCTTTCATCTATTACACTTTGTACCACCATAATAGGTCCATCAAGTCAATCAAGTCACACAACTTTAAGTTTTCCTCATTCACACAAGTATACCCACCTAGGTCTAGTAGCACCTAAAGAGAAGAAGGTTCAAACCATTTGGCCTTGTCTGTTACACTAAAACATACCAAGAGTTTGGAAACCTCTTGATGTATTTTGCTTGTGGTTTTGAGAGCTAACAAATTGGTGACTCTACTGAGGAATAACATTAGAAAATTTGATTCCATCCTATCCATCCATAAAGTCAATAAAGTTTTGAAATCAGTCTTTAGCCAAAGTTTCATAATTGTTTCATTTGTACTCCCCATCTTAGTCAGACACCTAACAAATTGGAAACTCTACTGGGTAGTCAACTCAAAGTTAGGGCCTTAGTCATAGAGTTTGTAATCTTGTATAAACTCCACTAGGAATAAGAAACAACAAACATTTTCTCACTTTTAAGAAAGTGAGTGGTGACTCTAGTAAAATTTGATGAAAAATGCACAACCTTTTGGAAATACCTTTGAATGAGCTAAGTGATGAAATAAAAAAATTGAAAGTAGAAGTAGTAGAGAGCAAGAGAGTATTACTTCAAGAGCTGAGCGAATTGGGTAACTTTCCCACTTTAGATACACCACAATATATACCATTCTCCGATGAGGAAGGATATTCAAATGCAAGTGGTCCTTGGACTCCACAAGTGCCTCATAATACAATTGGGAATTTTCACAATGAAGGTAATGTACTTTATTCACAACAAAACATTTATTCACCACAACCATCAAAACAAATAAATGATTATCTAGTCCCTCTTGGAAAAATACTAGTAGGCTACCAAGATTATCAACACAGCCAATATCCTAAGCATTATCCATATCAATACTGAATGCCACATCAAAATGTGCAAAACAATTTCATCCCTCTTGGAAGTGATAATCAAAACCTGTAGCAAGATGTATACCAAAATCAACAATTTGAGGAGGAAAGTGGTGAGCATTCACATACTCAAGAAACAAATCAATACCTCGAATCAAAATGTTGCATATCTCCCTTGGATGCATTTTTTAACTTCAGAAGAAACAAGGGAGAATCTAGAAACTCTCTAATGAATCGATTTATTGTTATCCTTACACAAATACCTCTTAGTTATGAGATCGATAGGTCCATGTATGTTGATCAATTTATGAGGGCATATGAGCCTGATTCAATTTACTGGCTTGAATCATTAAAACCAGTTACTTTTGAACAAGTAAGAGAACTAATGAAAATTATAGAAAAGAAAAGGTATGAGGAAACTAATCAAGTGATATAGCTGGAAGATGAGAAATATGAAAGAGAAAATAATTCTTATGACAGCCTGCATGAGGAGGATGAAGATATTGATGATGTCTCCTAAATAACAGATTGTGGCAGTGCTTGTTATGAGGGATCCATTGAATATTCAACTAGTGAAGATGAGCCTGTGGATTTTGATCTACAACAAAGTGATTCTTGTAGTTCTTGTGATGACCAAGAGGAAGAAGTAATGGAAAATGTGGGTGCATTTGACAGTGAACAAATAATGCCTCTAGCTATAGTTGAATACCATGAAGACACATTTGATAAAGAAGAGGTTTGTACACTTGAAAATGGTTTCCATTTCTTTTCAAATCCATTATATGATGAGAAGATAGAAGAAGATCATATGATATTTTTCCAAGGTGAGATCAAAGCACTTAAATTTCCACTTTTTGATGATGAATACAACAACAATGATATGGATACAGAGGCATGTTCACTCAATAGTGAACAAATTTCAGATTTTCTGGAAGTAGAGTATAAAAAATATACAAATCAAGATTCGGAAAATTCATTTCCAACATTAATTGATTCAAATATGCATGATGATGGTTGTGTGGATAAGAATTTTGTGTTACTACCAATTAGTGATATGGAGGAAGTAAAAAATATTTCAAATCTAGTTGTTCCAAAAAATGTTGATGTGGAAGAATTTTTAGATTTATAAGAATGGTATTTTGATGGTAAATTTTTAATACAACTGGGAGAACATTTTACAAACCATAATAGTGAGCAAAATAATGAGAAATGTTGCATTAAATATGCATACAGATTGTATGGTGAAGATGAAAGAGATTTATCCCATGATGATGGAGAATATGAACTTCAGAATGGTAAAAGGAATTTGGGGCAAGCTGAACACAATGATCTTCTGAAGGTTTTCAATGACAGTGGAATGGTTGATTGTATGAGTGTTCTTGAGAAGGATTTGATGAAAACATATCAGATCAAGGTGTTTGACAAAGGAAAATAGGGGTAATTCTCTTTGGTGGACTTGTGCCATTAGTTGTGGTATGGTTTTTCAAAAAGCCATGTTAGTTCATGACAGAAAAAGTTTCAAGTCTGTTGCTCAAATGGATAAAATATTTGGTCTGCTCTTCCAGTGATTTGGATTCTTGCAATGATCTCACAATCATTCATCCCTAGACAGAGCAACTATTGGGACTTAAAATTTCATAAAAATTTTAAGTCCCCATATTTAAAAAAGAGGATTTTAACACTCAAAAACTCAAGTGTAAAATCAGTCTCAGGAGCACATTTTGAAAAATCATAATTTTGGATCTATTCAATTTTAAACAAAATCATTTTTCCAACATGTTCATCCACAATATGGGAATGTGCACAGTGAATTTTAGCTTCATACGAACAGTTTTGACAAAGTTTCAAAGGGACAAGTTGAAGGGATCTACAAAGATTTGTTGTCAGTACGCAATAAATATGTTAGAATGGTCATATTTGAGGCTAAATATTAAGAAAATGGTTGATGATCATAACAAACTAAGTAGTGCCTTCATTTCTCTATACCAAATTCTACTTCCATGCTAATTTTTAGGGTGTTTGGATGTCATTTGGTATTTTTTCAAAATCAAAATCAAATGAGTTTTACATAGTTTGATAGGTGCAATTTTTCAAAAAATGTTGATTGGGAAAATTTGAGCATTAACAGTTTTTAGTCTGGATCATTTCATGCCAAATCATCTGGAAAACATGTTCTCATACCATAACTCAACACACTGGTGAAATTTCATGGCTTCTAGAGATCATATGATCAGTTTTCTAAAGCAGTTCTGGAGGCTACTTTGCTCATTTTAGTCACTATGCAACAAAGAAAAATTTCATCGGAGAGATAGGTTTGAGGTCTCACTGATTTGTAAGACATGTTTGAGGTCTTGCCGATTTGCAAGACAGGTTTGAGGTCTCATTGATCTGCAAGACATGTTTGAAGTCTCATTGACTGACAAGAAAAATGCTATTAGAGTGAGATTCTCATGTTAGCCTGAGCACATATGTCACGCTGATGGAATTTTATCAAAAATAAATTCACTTTCTCTCACTGATAAAGCAAAAAGAAACATATCAGGGAGACATGAGCTATCAGAATGAGTTTCAAATTTCTTTCTGACTTCATATGTTTCACTGATATCGGCAAGACTGGTATGAAGTCTTGGCGATATCTGCAAGACTAGTATGAAGTCTTGGCGATATCTACAAGACTAGTTTGATATCTCAGTGACACAATCTTCCTACAACAATTTGCATCGGCAATACTCTCTGATATCAATGTAACATAAAATAATTCTTCTTGATGCTTTATGTCACCCCAATGTGAGTTATATGGTCATAATGCAAACAAATAATTGAACGAAATATGCTTATGGTGGAAATCGATAATACTTTAAGAAAAAAAATTATTCATTTTATCAAGAGGATTTAAAAGTGGAGAATTATTTTACTCAGGAGAAGCATAAAAGGTAAAAAATTATGAAATATTTGCACTAGAAGAAAATATATTTTTTACCAAAGGTGTAAAAGTGTTTTGGGAGGTAAAATATTTTTACGGAAGAATTAACTGATTAGGTAATTATTTTACCTAAAAAATATATTTTCATGTGAAAGGGTAAATAAATCAATTTTCACTAGGAGGACAAAAGGAGATAATTTTTTTTACCTGAAGGACATATTGGAGATACATACCAATAAAAAAGTGAAGTGAAGATTTCCAGCAAAGGAAGATTATTTAATTAATTTTCATAGAGATGAAGATTAAAATATTTAATTTGCTAATGGCAACTAATTAAATATTTTATTTTTCCAAAAATAATTAATCGAGGAGCTGCATCGAAAAGAAGTGTTGCACCAGACAGATGTCGTGAAAAGTTGTAGCCCTAAAATAATGTATATATGTCAAATAAAATCAAAAGAAAGGAGATTAGATTTAAAAGAGGAGAAATAAGAAGTAGGTTAGATAGTTGGTAGTTTGAACACTTGCCAAAACAAAACACCATGATCTGTATTGTAAAATCTTTTAAATTTATATAATGGAGAAGAATATATTTATCTGGTGATCCAATTATGGTGAAAATTGTTTGTCAAATTTATTGAAAACACTATCTAGTTGTCTCCAAGGTTGTCATTTCCTGATTATTTAAATTGGAATATCAAGGATATTCTTCAATTTATCAAAGCACACTTCTTGTTCTTATGTGGTTCAATTAACTTGTTCCTACAAGATAGGATTAAATCCTTTTGATTAATCACAATAATTTTGAAAAGGACATTTGGATCATTAAGAAGAACTTGATAATTACACTCTTTGCATGTTTACACAAGCTGTAAATAGTCACAAGTGCCAAGAAATTTGAATCATAGCCATTAAGCAAGTCACTCATTATACAAATCTTGACTCCATTAGCCCAATAGAAGTAGGCACTAGTCACACCAATTCCATTTTAGAATTTTATAAAATATTATTCAAACATTCACATCTCACATTTTAGTAGTAGTTAGAAAGCTTTCATCTATTACACTTTGTGCCATTGTAATAGATCCATCGAGTCAATCAAGTCACACAACTTTAAGTTTTCCTCATTCACACAAGTATACCCACCTAGTTCAGGCAGCACCTGAAGAGAAGAAGGTTCAAACCATTTGGCCTTGTTTGTTACCCTAAAATGTACCAAGAGTTTTGCAACCTCTTGAGGTATTTTGCCTGCATTTTTTGAGAGATAACACCCCTTACAATGATCTAGATTGGGAGCACAATGACCTCTTGGTTGATGAGGACTAGCGGGTTCCTCTTCTTTATTTGTAGATTAGATTGTGTGTGTGTTTGTTTTGTTGTGTTCCCCTATGCTTTCTTTATATCTTCCTAGATGACCTTTCTCATCCTTGTAGGTGCTTGGATACATGAGTTTTTTTGTGTCATAAAACCTCTATTTGTAGCATCAATTTGGTGTAGGAGCACCTTGTTCACTAAATTCCTTCAATAGGAAAATTTGTAAAAAATTGAATTTTCAAATGTAAATAAAAGTAAAAGGGTCATGTAAGGTCATATTTATTGTATTGGAGTGACAAATAGGTCTCTAGGTGATTAAAGAAGTGATATTACAAAAAAATGACTTTTATGACAAAAGTTGTCAATTATGCAAAAATGGACAAAAATAGGAAGTTGAAGATTCTTTTGTGGGAAAGTGAAAGGATAGGTCATTGGAATTGAAATGGTAGTTTCCTTAATTGATAAAAAAGCTCTATAAAGCATTGTAAAGGGAGGAGAAGAAGCAAATTTTGTATTCTTGAAACATTTTAATAAATAAAGTTTGCTATTTCTTGAATTTATAGAGTTTTATTCCCTTGACCAGTAGTCTAAAAGCTATTCGATTGTTTTATTTTCTTAGGGAAGAGAATTAGCAATTACTTAACATTTTTTTGATAGGTTTCCAGTAGATTTATAACAAAGAAGATCAAGCTTCTATGATTTGTCTGAAAAACCTAGTCAAGGGTTTGAGAATCTTGTAAAGATTTAAATTCCCCATCCCACCATTGTAAGTTTAGTACAATCGTGGGATGGACCATTTTGAATTTAGTTAGAATTCTTTAAATGTTGTGTGTGTAGATAGGAATAGGGAAGGCAAGAATATGAGGTTGTGGTCACTACCCTTACAATAAAATATAGAATTTTCCATGAAAGAGGATGGTTCATGTTGGTATATGTTTAAGAAGTATGCATGAAGGTTGGAAAATGATTCCCTGAGCATGTATAGACATATCCTAACTTGTTTAAAGCAATGTATAAGTGTAAAGAGTGTTGGGAATGGTATTTTTAATAAACCCCCTATTTTAAGAAGTTTTCAATGGCATATAATGAGGGTTTGTATTTTATGACCTTTGGAAAGGCTTTAGAGACCAAAAGTTTTGTGACCCAATTTAATGTTTTCCAAGGTTTTTAGATGATTTCAAGTTGATTCAATGGTGGTTTCTTTGTATTTGTCACATAATTTGATGCATTTACCAGCGGTCAGTCTATTGGTTCTCATACATTTTCCAAAACAAGTATATTTTCCCTTGAGGTATGTTAATCTAGGATGAAAAGGGTTCCTAATGGTGTGTTTAATTCCTAGGGATTCAATGTGGGCTTGATGGCATACCCATTTTTGTGGTCTTGCAATACTACAAGGGTTTTGGGTCTATGATTGCAAGAAAATGTAATTCTATGAATACAAAGATCTAAGTGATTTCCTTTGTATTGAAACTATTAAAATGATGATATTAAAGGTGTAATAATGGTTTGGGAAAGGTATAGAAACAAAAATTGTTGTTTTGGGTGTTTTGAACAATATGGAGTCAAGTTACAAATTAGTTGTCTTGATGTGTGTATTGATAGAAATGAGATTACTAGGGTCTAGTATGAGTTTTGTGGTGTTGATCCTAACAAGTTAATGTTGTTTGAGTTAAATTTGAGTTTTGTAAGAGGTTAGAAGCATGAATGGTTGGTTTGTTCCATTTTTCCTTGAGGAACAAGTTGCAATTAAGGGTAATTTGTTGAATAGTGAAAGATGTGATTGGTTCAGAGTTTCTAATGGTGGTTTCATTTTGGTATAGTCAATTTGATGATGGTTAAGGTAAATTTGAATCCTATAAAGGTCTGGAATACTGATTGGGTGAATTGATGTTTGCTAGCCTTGTGAATGGCTAGTGAAATTGATTGATTTTGTTGAAAATTTAAGTGAAACAATGGTGTTTTTGTAATGGATCTTCTCAAGTTGTGTTTAGGGTTAGAGGTACTCTTGATGGTTTGTGGATTTTGGTAGATACTTTGCATCAATTTGTATCAGAGCTAGCTGATTTGGTTGAGATCTTGTTGAGTTGTTGATTGGTTGCAAGTGCTTGATCCATCTAAACTGTAGAGAGGAAGAGTTCTGAGAAGTTGTGTGCTGGCAAACAAGCTGAGTTCGGTGTTCACCATCCTCCAATGAGGATTAAGCTAGGTAGAACGTGCATAAAGAGAGTGATGAATCTTCCAGGATCTACTATTTTGTAAGATGGATGGTTTGTTGAAGTTGTGTGGTGAAGCAATGAGGGAGGTGGATATCTATCTAAAGAAGCACTTGAGTTTGCAGCCATTTGAAGAGTTCAAAGTTATTTTGAGAGTACTCCACTGATGGGAGTAGATGAAAAGATGATTGGTCAGAGAAGGTCAAAGATAAATTGTGGAAAAAGAGGAAAGATTGCTTGGAAAAAGGAAATGAGAAAGGATAGTCCTGTGTCCTTTGAGAGAGAAAGAGTTGGTGGAAAGTTGAGATGTGTAAGAGGATATTCATGTGTCCTTTTGAATGAGAAGAGTGATTATGAACCTGATGAGTAGAGAAAGAGAAAGGAAAAAGGAAAAGAAAACACAAGAGAAGTTAGAAATGAAGAAAAAGCTAAAGGAAAAGGATGGAACCAAGACAAATACAAGGAAAATATTCAAGGGTAAAGAAAGTCCAAGAAAAATTTAATATGCAAGAAGCAAAGCTAAAGCATTTTAGTCCTCAAAGGGAATTGAGGAATTCTTTCAAGTGGGTTGTATGGTGTAGGAGCACCTTGTTCACTGAATGCCTTTAATAGGAAAATTTGTAAAAAAATGAATTTTAAAATGTAAAGAAATGTAAAAGGGTCATGTGAGGTCATATTTAATATATTGGAGTCACAAATAGGTCTCTAGGTGATTAAAGAAGTGATATTGCAAAAAGTTATCTTTTATGACACAAGTTGTCAATTATGTAAAAATACACAAAAATAGGAAGTTGAAGAGTCTTTTGTCAGAAAATGAAAGGATAGGTCGTTGGAAAGGGTATTTTCAATAAACCCTCTGTCTTAAGAAGTTGGCAATGGCATATAATGAGGACTTGTATTTTATTACCTTTGGAAAGGCTTAATAGACCAAAAGTCTATGGATTCAGAAGTTTTGTGACCTAATTTAATGTTTTCCAGGGTTTTTAGATAATTTCAAGTTGATTCAATGGTGGTTACTTCAAGTATTTTTGACCTAATTTGATGCATTTACCAGTAGACAGTCTATTTGTTCTCATACATTTTCCAAAACAAGTATATTTTCTTTTGAGGTATGTTAATCTAGGTTGAAATAGGTTCCTCATGGTGTGTTTAATTACTAGGGATTCAATGTGGGCTTGATGGTATACCCATTTTTGTGGTCTCATAATACTACAAGGGTTTTGGGTCTATGATTACAAGAAAGTGTAATTATGTGAATACAAAGATCTAAGTGATTAATTTTGCATTGAAATTTTTAAAATGATGATGTTGAGGGTGTAATAATGGTTTGGGAAAGTTCTAGAAACAAAAATTGTTGTTTTTGGTGTTTTGAGCAATATGGAGTCAAGTTACAAATTGGTTGTCTTGGTGTGTGTATTGAAAGAAATGAGATTACCAAGGTCTACTGTGAGTTTTGTGGTGTTAATCCTAACAATGTACTATTGTTTGAGTTGAATTTGAGTTTTGTAAGAGGTTAGAAGCATGAATGGTTGGTTTGTTGTCATTTTTCCTTGAGGAACAAATTGCAATGAAGGCTAATTTGGTGAATAGTGAAAGATGCAGTTGGTTTAGAGTTTCTAATGGTGGTGTTGTTTTGGGATAGTAAATTTGATTATGGTTAAGGTACATTTGAATCCTATAAAGGTTTGGAATACTAATTGGGTGAATTGATGTTTGGTAGCCTTGTGAATGGCAAGTGAAATTGATGGATTTTGTTGAAAATTTAAGTGAAAAAATGGTGTTTTTGTAATGGATCTTCTCAAGTTGTGTACTAGAGGCTGTCTATGTTGAGGATATTGAGAAAATTGTAAAAGGAAGTGTTCTAGGTTCCTAGTGGAACTCTGTAGGTCTTGAAAGTTTCCTATTCTTTACGTTGAAGATCAAGTACTATTGATTAAAAGGTTTATTGTTGAGTTTATCTAGATCATCTACTAGAAGTTTCAAAGATCCATGTGAAGTTTTAAGTATGTTGTGGTCTGACAGTGTTTTTGTGGTCTTTATTAGTGTTCCTAAATGAAGATTGTGTGATTCTATAAATCTCAGTTGTTGTGGATGCTTCTTTGTTGTTTCTTGGTGTTCTTGGATGTCTCTAGATAACTCTTTATCTTTTTGGTACTTCCACATTACTCAATGAGCTCCTAGTCGAAGATTTTTTGTGCATGTTCAGTTTTTCTTGTTCCTGACCAACATGTTAGTGGTGGTGTGTTGTGGATCTTCATGGTGAAATTAATTAAATTATTTTTGTATTGGAGATATTAATTTGGGTCTCCACTATGTTGTGGCCAACCTTGGTGGATTTTCATTGGAAATTTATTTGTAAATTTGGGCTGACATTAAAAATATGTTTTATTTTTTTGGCTGACTAAGTTGTGATGAAATCCCATGTAGCAATATCTAAGAGTGATTGGTTGAGAAAAGTTAGTCTGTGCATAAGTGTGAATGTATGCCAGAGAAAGCATAAATGTGTGAATAGTGTTTCTATCATTCAATTATTAAGTAGAGAGTGAAGAAGGTTTTCAGAGCTTAATTGGAACTGTAATCAAGCTTGTGCAAAAGCTATTTTCTCAGTTCATTTTAATCCTATTCTATATTGTTGTACAGTGAGTCCTCTTTTGTATTTGAGCAATGAGCTCTAGGTAGTGTGTCTAAATGCATGTGCATTCCCCTTATTATTTCTCTTTATACTTCTAATAGAGTATAATCTTATGTACTAGAATCCACCATGGTTTTTCCCCTAACAGGGTTTCCACACAAAAAATCTTGGTGTTATTTATCTCTCTAATGTGTTAATTGTTTGTGGTTAATTGCTTATTCATCAGATCTAAGATTAAAGTTAAGATAAGTTAAAAAAAATTAAGTTTATGTGACAACTGATTCACCCCCCCTCTCAGTTGTCTATCCTTATTTTGTGAACAATTGGTATCAGATCAGGCTCCTATGAAGAAGTCTAAAAGCTTGAGGTGATTTGAGATGCCAATAGTATTCAAGAAGGACAGTGCAAGATTTGATGGCACTAACTATTCAATGTGGAAAGTTAGAATGCAATGTCACTTAAAGTGTATTGGTGAAGTTTTCTAGAATATTACAAAATATCCATATACTATTCCTCAAAATGGTCCCTCAACTCTTGATGAGATCAAAGATGTTGAAAATAATGTTAGGGCTATTGAAGCTTTGGTGAGTGCTCTAAAAAATTTGGAGATGGCTAATGTGTTGGGTTTGGAGAAATATCATGACATTTGGATGAAACCAGAAACTTTGTATGAAGGAGATGCACAGGTGAAGATGGCTAAGCTATAGAGCTTGAAAGGAAACTATGAGAATTTGAAGATGGGTGAAGATGAAAATATCACTTCTTTTATGCAAAGAGTAAATGAAATAGTGATGGGTATTAAAGGTGTCTATGGTTCTGTGGATGAGGATGAAATTGGGGCTAAAGTACTAAGATCCTTGCCTCCCTCCTACAAAATGAAGGTTCATCTATTGAAGAGTTTAGATTAGTAAACAAGATAACAAGAGACACACTGATCGGGAAGCTTGTTGCTTTTGAAATAAGTGAATTTGGTGAATCTACACCAAAGATTGAATCTGCATTCAAGGCTACTGTATCTGGAAGTAACATGAAAAGATATAATCTGAGAGAGAGTTCCAAAAAGATATCCAAGTATGACGAAGAACTGAAATAGCTTGAAGATAAAGAAAGAGAGGTAGAAGAATTGGAAGCTATGATTGCAAAACAAGAAGGAAGAGGAAAAGGTAAGTATGAAGATGTATTTCCTATTAAATGTTTTTCATGCAGTAAAATAGGTCATTTTGCATCAAGATGTCCTGAAAGAGTTCCTAGATCTAAGCCTAAAAGGTATAGATTCTAAAAGAGATGCTACTTTGCTGTAGAAGTAGTGACTGATGATGAGTCTGATAAAGATAATGGAAAAGAAGATGAATGGGATTTCATTGCTACCAGTGAAGATAATCCTCTGGCTACCGAATCTACTAAAGATGAAAAATATCTTGCAACCAAAGTTGAAGAAAAAGAGGACTGGGTCATTGATAGTGGATTTTCACATCATATGACTGGTTATAAAAGAAAATTTGTGATTCTAGAGAACTATGACGATGGGGTTGTAAGATTTGGAGATAAAAATGTTGGTGTGATTTGTGGCAGAGGATCTATTTGCCTTGGTGGTAAGGATAACACTGATGATTTCCTCTATGTTGAAGGCCTAAAGCACAACTTTTTGAGTGTTGGATAGATGGTTCACAAGGGATATGATCTACAGTTCAAAGATGGAAGATGCAAGATATGTGGAAGTTCTAAGAATATGATTGCAATAGCCAAACAAATAAAAGTTAATATTTTTCATCTAAATACTACTAATGGAAGTTGTTTAATTGCTCAAGTAGATGAAAGCTAGTTGTGGCATAGGAGGTTGTGTCATGTACAATATCTTCCTAGGTTAGTGAAGCCTGCTAATATAATCTACAAGGAATGTCAAATGGGTAAACAAACTATAGTCTCTTTCCAGAGAAAATGTTTTCATTCAAATAATTAGCTGGAGCTGCTACATACTGACCTTTTTGGCCCCTCTAGAGTCAAAAGTATTCATGGAGAAAGGTATTTCATGTTGGTTATTGATGATTACTCTAGAATGATTTGGGTTTCCTTTTTAAGAGACAAATTTGAAGCATTGGAGAAGTTCAAAAGTTTCAAAGCTATGGAAAAAAATGAGAAAGGTCTAAAAATCAAGTGCCTGAGATTTGACAAAGGTGGTGAGTTTATTTCCAAGGATTTCAACTCTTATTGTGAAGAGAATGGAATTAAAAGATAGTTATCTGCCCCTCGAACTCCTCAACAAAATAGAGTTGTAGAGAAAAAGAATAGAACAATTCTGGATGCTGCTAGAACAATGATGATGGAAGGAAATGTATCTCAAATGTACTGGAGTGAAGCGATAAGCACTATTGTGTATACATTGAATAGGGTAAATGTTAATGGAAATTCTGGTAAGACTCCTTATGAGTTATGGTTTGGTCACAAGCCTACTATTAAGTTCTTCAAGATCTTTGTAAGCAAGTGTTATATCAAAAGAGATGATAATATAGGAAAATTTGATGCAAGAAGTGATGAAGGAATCTTCCTAGGTTACTACACTAAAAGTAAAGCCTATCGGTGCTATAAAAAAAGACTAAGAAAGATGATTGAGAGTACAAATGTCAGAGCTGATGAGAATTCTATCAAATCATCTAGACATTCTAGTTATGATTCAGGTAAAGACATTACAAGACAAGGAAATAATACTCAGGAACAAAATCTACGTTAGATTATTCCATATGCTCTAGTGAAGCAACCTCAATTTGTTTTGGTAAATCAAGTCAATCAAGAGACATAGACAAGTGTAAGTGTAGAAGAAAGATTAGAAGAGTTAGAATTTCAAGAATGTCCCAAAAATCCAAGGAATGTAAAGCTGAATCATTTTGAAAATCAAATCATAGGAGATAAGAGTAAATGAGTACAAACTAGAAGAAAAATTGCAGAAGAATACTATATGATATCCAAAATTGAGCCTAAAAGTGTGATTGAAGCTTGTCAAGATGAAAACTGGTTGGAAGTTATGAAAGAAGAGCTTACATAGATTGAAAAGAATGACACATGGATACTAGTTCTGAGGCCTAAAGACAAAAATTTGATTGGTACTAAATGGATATTTAGAAACAAGCTAAATAAAGAAGGTGAAGTGGTCTAGAATAAAGAAAGACTAGTATGTAAAGGGTATTCTCAAATGGAAGGTATTGATTTTGAAGAAACCTTTTCCCCTGTTGCTAGGATTGAAGCTGTTAGACTATTTCTTTCTTATGCTACACACAAGAACTATAAAGTCTATCAAATGGATGTAAAGTCTACATTTGTGAATGGATAACTAGAAGAAGAAGTGTACATTAAACAACCAGATGGATTTCAGCTAATAGACAAAGAAGATATGGTTTGCGGGTTGAAGAAAGCTCTATATGGACTTAAGCAAGCCCCTAGAGCCTAGTATGCTAGATTGGAAAAATACCTACTGAAGCTTGGATTCACAAAAGGTACTGCTGAAATAAACTTATACTTCAAACTAGATAATGATAAGGAATTGATTATAGAAGTTTTTGTTGATGATATCTTTTTTTGGAGGAGATGATAATCTATGTATGAAGTTTGTTGATGAGATGAAGAATGAATTTGAGATGAGTATGATTGGAGAAATGAAGTTCTTTCTAGGATTGCAAGTTACATATTTGGACAAGGGGATTTTCATATCTTAGTCCAAATATATGAAAAAACTACTAAAGAAGTTTGGAATGGATGACTCCAAACTTGTTGATACTCCCATGGTGCCCAAATGTAAGTTGACTCAGAATGATGACTCTCCTAAGGAAAATAAAACTAGATATAGGTCAATGATCGGTGGATTACTCTACTTGACTCAAACTAGACCAGACATTATGAATGTTGCATGTATGGTTGCTAGATTTCAAGATGATCGAAAAGAATAACATGTAACTACTATGAAGAGAATTTTTAGGTATCTAAAAGGAACAATTGACTTTGGACTTTGGTATCTCAAGGATGATGATCTCACTTTGTGTGCTTATACTAATGCAGATTGAGTTGGTGATGTAGATGATAGAAAAAGTACTAGTGGTGGTGCTTTCTTCCTAAGGAAGAAGCTGGTATCCTAGTTAAATAGAAATCAAAACTAAATTTCTCTAGCTATTGTTGAGGCAAAATACATTTTTGTTGTCAATAACTATACTCAAGTGATAGGGATGAAATAGATGCTGAGAGATATCAGGGTGATATTTGAATAGCCTATTGCCATATACTGTGACAATTCAAGCATAATAAACATCTCAATGAATTTGGTGCTATACTTTAAGAATAAACATATATCAATCAAGTTTCATTTCTTGAGGGAGAAAGTGAATGAGAAGAAGTCATATTGGAGTATGTGCCTACCAAAGAACAAATTACAGATATATTTATTAATCCTTTCCCAAAGGATAATTTTGAGTATCTCAGATGAATGCTAGGGGTAATCACCCCTCCCGATAAGAACTAAAAGATGCATTTTCTTGCATCAATCTGAGAGCTTCATTGCTATATTCTAATCCAGCTTGATGTTTATGTGGCTGCTACTCAAGGGGAGTAGTCAAATGTGCAAATATGTGGTTTAAAGTGTGTATATGGAAAGGTCAGTGGTATCTTTTCCATTCATGTCAAATGGGGAGAAGTGTAATGTGAAAAATCCTTTCAAGAGGAGAAGTGTAGAAGAAGTCAGTGTGTTGGGTTGATGGTATTTTTCACATCATGTGTTACCATCAATGCCAAAGGGGGAGATTGTTGGATGTTGTAGATATGGTTGTTGATATGTGGTTGTCATTGATTTCAACACTATTAGAATTTGGTGTACTAGAGGTTGTATATGTTGAGGATATTGAGAAAATTGTAAAGTGTTATAGGTTCCTAGTGGAACTGTGTTGGTCTTGAAGGTGTCTTATTCTATACATTGAAGATCAGCTATTATGGATTAAAGGGTTTATTGTTGAGTTTATCTAGATCATCTATCGAAAGTATCAAAGGTTCACATGAAGTTTTGAGTATGTTGTGGTTTGAAAGTGTTTTTGTTTGTTCCTGAATGAAGATTGTGTGATTCTATAAAGTTGTAGATGCTTCTATGTTGTTTATTGGTGTTCTTTGATATCTCTAGATCATTCTTTATCTTTGTGATACATCCACATTACTCGATGAGCTCGTGGTTGAAGATCTTTTTGTACATATTTGGTTTTTCTTGTCCTTGGTTGACATGTTAGTGGTGGTGTGTTGTGGATCTTTGTGGTGAAATTAATTAAAGTATTTTTGTGTTGGAGATATTAATTTGGGTCTCCACTATGTTGTGGCCAACCTTGGTGGATTTTCATTGGAAATTTATTTGTAAATTTGGGTCAACATTGAAAATCTATTTTATTTTTCTAGCCAACTAAGTTGTGATGAAATCCCATGTAGCAGATATATAAGAGAAATTGGTTGAGTGAAGTTAGTGTGTGAATAAGTGTGAATGTATACTAGATAAAGTGCAAATGTGTGAATAGTTTTTCTATCGTTCGATTACTAAGCAGAGAGTGAAGAAGTTTGAGCAAAGTGTGAAGAAGGTTTTCAGAGCTTAATTGGAACTATAGTCAGGCTTGTGCATAAGCTATTTTCTCAGTTTGTATTCTTTGGATTTTAATCCTATTTTTCATTTTTGGATTGTGAGTCCTCTTTTGTATTTGAGTAGTGAACTCTAGGAAGTGTGCTTGAATGCACGTGCATTCCCCTTATTATTTCTCTTTATACTTATAATAGAGTATAATATTGTGGACTAACATCTACCATGGTTTTTCCCCTAATAGGGTTTCCATGCAAAAAATATTGGTATTATTTGTCTCTCTGATGTGTTAATTGTTTGTGGTTAACTTCTTATTCATCATATTTGAGACTAAAGTTAAGATAAGTTAAAAAAGTTTAAGTTTCTCTGACAACTGATTCACCACCACTCTCAATTTTCTGTCCTTATTTTGCCAACACCTTGATGGTTTGTGGACTTTGGTAGATGCTCTACATAACATTCTTCTCTTTATTGTGTATTGATTTTTAAAAATTGGGGATGATGTAAAGAGTTGGGGGAATTTAGGCCTCCCTTTCATGTTGACCCAATTTTTAATTTTTATTTAGTTTTTATGTACCTTTCTTCACATGGTCTGATATAGCAGGGGGTTGATGATATTTCATTTATATACTATTATACTTATTTATCTATATTTATGAGCAACTCTGACCTTAAAATATTAGATCCCCTATCTCTTGTTCATTGCATCATTATTTCTCCTTAACTTTCTCTCTTTCTTTCTTTGTGATGTTCTAGTACTCATGTGTTATCCCTCACATGTGTGACAATATTACCACAGTTACATCTATTTATTTTATAAGGGCCACAACATCACTTTCATTCTTGTTTTCCTCTCCTTAATATGTTGGGTTCCTTTGTGTTTGGAATGCACCATCCTAAGAGGGGAAAATTATACTACTTTTATTTTTAAAAGGTGCATTCAGTGGCTAATGAATCTCTTCTTAAAAATCTATATTTTTAAAAAATTGCATTCTTCGACATGGATTATTTGAAAAAAAATTCTTTTATCTCAAATTCATAAGACAAAATCCGTACTTTCCCTTGCAAGGGAAAATTCTTTCTTTTGAATTCCATGATGAAATGATTTTTTCAAAAGGAACCCTTGATGCTAGAAGCGTTGGTGAAAAATTCTATCCCTTTTTCTATTGCTTTCAAATAGAGCATCCCTTGAGTGAACCCATTTTTCATTTCAAGGGTTATGAAGGGACCTCTATGAATGCTCTTCCTTCAATTGTTGACTATTTGCATGACTATTTGCATGACTATTTTCTTGTCTACATATGTAGCATCCTTTTGATATCTAACATGTTTTATCTATGGATTAACATGTTGCTTTGTAGGTGCACCTGTGAAGCTTATTTTCTATAAAACTCTACAAAGCTTCTCACATGGGTATTCCTTAGGACTAAACACCTGGGGTGCCTTCTTTGTAAGTTTGAGAACCTGTAAAGTGCTTTCATCCTATGGGATCTATTCATCATTGGTCTATGGGCCTCTAGTGAACTTTTCTCAACTCTCTTCAAGATTGAGCACCTATAGAGCCATTTTCCTACCCTGCCCTTTCAAGCATGCCAGATTGTGGTCTACTTCCTCGATGATTTAGGTATGTTTTATTGGAACTTTTTTGACCTAATTTATCAAAAATTGATTGGCACTCATGTTCACTAAAGTGGGGGAAAAATTTATAAGAATGAATTTGCACCCCCCTTGCATGTGTCCCTTTTACACCCTTAACCTTAGAAAAATAAACCCAACAATGTAATTCCACATCCTTTGTCGATACTCCATCCACTTAGTTCCTTTCTGTATTGTTGGTGGGGGAATTTTTGTTAGGGAAGCACTTACGATATGTGAATGTCTATGTGGCACGCTTTCATCCTGATAGGATTCCTACCTCTAGAATCTATAAAGGCATTACATTCACCATTGGTGCTGAAGCATAACATATATGTGCCTCCCAACCTACCTTTAAATGACTCTTTCCCTCCCATATTCAACTAAAAATGACTATTCTCTCTTCTCATTCATTCTTCTTCACATTCTTGACAATCCTCATGCTTCTACATAACTCTTGAGCATATCCTTGCAACTTCTTAGCTAGTGGCTGCACTATCAACTCTACCATTTTAACATCACAAAGTTCTTCACATCTACCATAGATATTGCAACTTGATGTCTTGTGAGACTTCCTTTGGCATCACTGTGGCAACATCAACTTTTCTAAAATTGTAATCCTACACTCCTCTCACATTGGCCTTAAGTTCCTTTGGTTGAGGGTGGTATTATTCATTTACTATTGCATTATTATTAGATTTGAGTAGCATAGTTCTCTTTGTAGTGTTCAACATTCCTTCTTTCCATAATTTATTTATCGTATTTCTATTTCTCTATCTATCTAGTTTTCTATGAAGGTGGGAACACCAAAATGGGGGTTTGACTATGGCAAGCCCTGAAATAGCCCTAAATCATTTTTCCCCATTCTGCTATGTGTAGGTACTTCATTCGTATGGAGTTTTCTAGAGAACTAGACCTATCATGAGTTGAACTCTTACCTTTCTCATTCTTGTAATTTCTAAAGCATTTCCTTCATTATTTTCCATTTACATCATCACAATAAACCTCTTTAGCTAAGATGTTAGTAGGTTTTCTATCATTTTTTTTGTGCTTTCTTTTATCTAACCATATGGATGAGAATGTTGGATGTTGTTGTTGTGTTGTTGATATTTCGTTGTCATAGATGTCAACACTATTAGCATTATTGTATTGAAGGTTGTATATGTCAAGGATATTGAGAAGATTGTTGAAGGAAGAGTTACAAAGTTGTTGGTTGCCAGTGGAACAGTAAATGTCAAGGTGTTTTTTTTCTGTACTTTGAAGATCAGTTGTTGTGGACTAAAGGGTTTATTTCTTAGAGTATCTAGTTCATCTACTAGAAGTTTCAGAGGTCCACATGAAGATTTGATTGTGCTATGAATAGTTGTGTTTTGATAGTGTTTTTGTGGTCTCTTTCAGTGTTCCTGATTGAAGTTTATGTGATTTTGATAGTTTCTATTTCTGCAGATGTTTCTCTATTAGTTCTTGTTGATTATGGATACTTCTATATCCTTCTCTATTCTTCTTGTACATCTACATTGATTGCAATGCTCGTGATTGAATATTTTTCTAGTGTATGTTTGGGTTTTCATGTTCTTCACCGACATGATGGTTGTAATGTGTTGTGGATCCATGAAGATCCAAAATTTGAATGCTTGGCATACTCAAAGATATTGTTTTGGGTCTCATCATATTATTGGCTGACGGTGTTTGATTCACATTACAAATTTATTTGTAAATTTGGGCCAACATTGGAAATATGCTTTATATTTCTAGCTGACTAAGTTGTTGATGTATTTCATGTTGTGGATATATAAGAGTAGTTGTTTGAGCAAAGTTAGTGTGTGTGAAAGAAAAGGAAAGCCAGAAAAAGAGAAAGTGTGTAAACATTGATCTAATCATTTGATTACAGAGCAGAGTGAGAAGAAGGTCGAGCGAAGTGTGAAGAAGGTTTCCTATGCTTAACTAGAACTATAATCAGGCCTGTGTAGAAGCTATTTTCTTAGTTCACACCTTATGGATCTAATCCAAGTTACTGTGTATTGTTGGGTAGTGAGCCCTCTTGTATTTGAGTAGTGAGCTCTAGGTAGTGTGCCTAAATGCATGTGCATTCCCATTATTATTCCCATTATACTTTTAACAGGGTATAATATTGTGGAGTAACATCCACCATGGTTTTTCCCCTAATAGGGTTTCTGCATAAAAATTCTTGGTGTTCGTTGTGTTTCTGATGTGTTAATTGTTTATGGTTTATTATTCTTTCATCAGATGTGAGGTTAAGTTAGGTGTGAAAGGTTTAAATATTTTATGACAACTAATTCACCCCCCCTCTTAGTTGTTTGTCCTTTTTTTTTCCAACAATTGGTATTAGACTAGGTTCCTTAGAAGAAGTTTAAAAGCTTGAGGTGATTTGAGATGTCATCATACAAGGACAGTCCTAGATTCGATGGAACAAACTACTCACTATGGAAAGCTAGGATGGAGTGTCATTTGAGGTGTATTGGTGAATCCTTCTGGAAGATTACAAATAATCCATATTCTATTCCTTAGAATGGTCCTTCCACTACTGATGAGATTAAAGAGGCTGAGAATAATTTCAGGGCTATGGAAGCTTTGTTGAGCACTCTAACAGACTAAAAAATGAAAACTGTGATAATTCTGAAGATAGTCATGAGATTTGGATGAAGTTGGAAACTTTGTATGAAGAAGATGTACATGTGAAGATGGCTAAGCTATAGAGTTTGAAAGGAAAGTACGAAAATTTGAAGATGGGTGAAGATGAAAATATCTCTTCTTTTATGTAAAGACTAAATGAAATAGTGATGGATATTAGATGTGTCAGTGGTACCCTGGAAGAGGAAGAAATTGTAGCTAAAGTGCTCAGATCATTTCCTCCCTCTTACAAAGAAAAATATCATGCTATTGAAGAAACCACAACATTGAAAAATATGACAAGAGATGCACTGATTGGAAAACTTGGCACCTTTGAGTTGAGTGAATTTGGTGAATCTATTCCCAAGAATGAATTTGCATTCAAGGATATTGTATCCAGAAGAAACAACCAAAGATATGATACGAGAGAGTGTTCCAAAAAATCATCCAAGTATGATGAAGAATTGAAACAGCTTAGAGATGAAGAAAGAGAGGTAGAAGAATTGGAAGCACTGATTGTGAAGAAAGAAGGCAGAGGACAATGTAAGTATAAAGGAGTGTTTCCTATTAAATGTTTTTCTTGCAGTAAAATAGGTCATTTTGCATCAAGGTGTTCTAAAAGAGTTCCTAGATCTAAGCCTAACAAATCTAGATTCCAAAATAAATGTTACTATGCTAAAGAAGGAGTGACTGATGAAAGGTCTGATAAAGAAAATGGAAATGAAGATGAATGGGTGTTCCCTGCTATCAAGGAAAATGGTCTGGTGGCTACTGAATCTGCTAAAGTTGAGAAAGCTCTTGTGGCCCGAATTGAAGAAAAGGATGAGTGGGTTATTGATAGTATATGCTCACATCACATGACTAGTGACAAAAGAAAATTCATAAGTCTATAGAATTATGACGATGGGGTTGTAAGATCCAAAGATAACAATGCTGGTGTGATTCATGGCAGAGGATCTATTTGTCTTGGTGGTAAGCATAACACTGATTGTGTTCTTTATGATGAAGGCTTGAAGCACAACTTGCTGAGTGTTAGAAAAATGGTGGACAAGGGTTATGATCTTTAGTTAGAAGGTGAAAGATGTAGGATACTCAAAAGTTTTGGTAATGTAATTGTTTCAGGTAAAATGACAAAAGGTAATATTTTTCACCTGAATGCTACTAGTGAAATTTTTTTAATTGCTCAAGTAGATGAAAACTAGTTATGCATAGGAGGTTGTTTCATGCGAATTTTTATCATATTATCCAAGTAAGTTCCACCCAAGCAGTAAGAGATCTAGGTATGTGTAGGATCATCATGGAAAAAACAGGCCCTTAAGTGGCAATTTTTTTAGAAAAATCAAAGTTAGGCAACTTGATGCAAAAAATTGAATAAGTTATCTATATTATTTCAAAAATATGTAAGAATAGAATCTGATAGCAAATTGAATGTAGTTTCTAAACTACTATTTATTTAAAAATAATAATAAATCTATTTGGTGAAAATTTGAAATTTCAATGTAGTAGTACTTAAATTTTAGGGAAAAAATAAGTAGGTGTTTGTCTGACCATCCTAACCACAAATAAAGTGATAATATTTTTTAATAGGATTTTATATATAAGTAGAGGACTCATGTCCCAATGTGATGCATAATTTTTTGTAATTATTTTCCAAGTAAATAATTAATTATGAATTTTTTATTGCAAATTTTTAAAAATATAAAAACTCTTATGTCTGACCATCTTAACTTGGTCAAAACTTCATAATTTTTATTTATTTTTAATTGTATAGTATGTGAAGCATAAAATGTGACATATGTTTTAGATTCAAAAAATGTGATACTATTTGAAAGTTATAGATGTTTTTCAATCAGCCTATCAATCAGGACTTTAGTCGTAATTCAAATAGAAAATAAATAATAATTATTTATTAAATTCAAAGTAAAGCATAATTTATATTGGTGGGAAGTTGGGAATCTCCTTTAAAAACCCTTTTTGTTTCATTAATTTTGGGTAAAAACAAAGTCATTAGCCACATGAGCCATCATATTAGTTACATATTGTGACTTTTTGGCCTATCATGATCCTACACATACCCATCTACCTAAGCTAGTAAAGCCTACTAACACAATTTGCAAGGAATGTCAGATGGGAAAATAGAATAGAGTTTCTTTTCAGAGAAAACATCATACAAATGGATTATTGGAGTTGGTACATACTAATCTATGTGGTCCCTCTAGAGTCAAAAGTCTTCATGGAGAAAGGTACTTTATGCTGCTTATTGATGATTATTCTAGCACGATATGGGTTGCTTTCTTAAGAGAAAAATGTGAAGCATTCAAGAAGTTCAAAATTTTCAAAGCTATGGAAGAGAATGAGAAAGACCTGAAAAATCAAATGCTTAAGGTCAGATAGAGGTGGTGAGTTCACCTCTAGGGAGTTCAATTCCTTTTGTGAAGAGCATGGAATTAGAAGACGGTTATCTACTCCCCAAACCCCTAAATAGAATGGAGTTGCAGAGAGGAAGAACAAAAAAATTCTGGATGCTACTAGAATAATGATGGTAGAAGGAAATGTACCTCACATCTATTTGAGTGAAGTTGTAAGAATTTTTTTGTACACTTTGAACCAAGTAAATGTCAATGATAATTCTGGTAAGACTCCTTCTGAACTATGGTTTGGTTATAAGCCTATTGTTAGATATTTCAATATCTTTGGAAGTAAGTGTTATATCAAGAGAGATGAGGATATAGGAAAGTTTGATGTAAGAAGTGATGAAGGAATCTTTCTAGGTTACTCTACCAAAAGCAAGGCCTATCGGTGCTATAACAAAAAACTAAGAAAAATGGTTGAGAGTGAAAATTTCAAAGTTGATGAGGACTCTACTAGATCATCCAAATGCTATGGATATGATTTAGATGACTAGGAGGATAGTACAAACAAAAGGAAGAATGCTCAGACATAGAATCAACTTCAAATTTTGCCATATGTTTTGGTAAAACAACTTCAATTTGTTTCGGTAAATCAACTAAGTCAGGAAGGAGAGACAAGTGCAAGTGCAGAAGAAAGAACAAAAGAACCAAAAGCTTGAGAGAGTCCCAAAGTTCCAACATATGTGAAGGTAAATCATTCTAAAAATAAAATTATAGGAGACAATAATAAAGGAGTACAAACTAGGAGAAAAATTGCAGAAGAATATTGCCTAATATCCAAGATTGAGCCTAAAGATGTTAATGAAGCTTGTAATGATGAACACTAGATGGAAGATATGAAAGAAGAACTGATGCAGATTTTTAAAAATGATATGTGGATACTTGTTCCCAGACCTAAAGATAAAAATGTGATTGGTACTAAATGGGTATTTTGAAATAAGATGAATGAAAAAGGTGAAGTGGTCCAAAATAAAGAAAGGCTGGTATGCAAAGGGTATTCACAAATGGAAAGTACTAATTTTGAAGAAACCTTTTCCCCTATTGCCAGAATTGAAGATGTTAGATTATTTCTTGCTTATGTTGCATATAAGAACTATAAATTCTATCAAAAAGATGTAAGTTAGCTTTTCTGAATGGTGAGCTAGAAGAAGAAGTATATATTGAATTGCCAAATGGATTTCAATTGATTGATAAGGAGGACATGGTTTTCCAATTAAAGAAAGCTCTATGTGGAATCAAGCAAGCCCCTAGAGCTTGGTATGCTAGACTGGATAAATATTTACTAAAGCTTGGATTCAATAAAGGTACTACTGACAACAACTTGTATTTCAAGTTGGATCATGACAAAGAATTGATTATTGAGGTCTTTGTTGATGACATTATTTTTAGAGGAGATGATAATCTATGTATGAAGTTTGCTAATGAAATGAAGAGTGAATTTGAGATGAGTATGATTGGAGAGATGAAGTTCTTTCTGGGATTACAATTTACTCAACTAGACAATGAGACTTTCATAGCTCAATCAAAATATGTGAAAGAACTATTGAAGAAGTTTAGCATGGAAGACTCAAACCCTATTGGTACTCCCATGGTGACTAAATGCAATTTAACAAAGAATGATGATTCTCCTAAGGAAAATAAAACAATATATAAGTCAATGATTGGTGTTTTTTTCTATTTAACTCAAACCAGACAAGACATTATGAATGTTGTATGTATGGTTGCTAGATTTTAGACTGATCCAATAGAGTCTCATGTGATTGTTTTAAAGAGAATCTTCAGATATCTTAAAGGAACAATTAATTTTGGACTTTAGTATCCTAAGGATGATGATCTTACTTTGAGTGCATATACTAATGTGGATTGGGTAGGACATGTTGATGATAGGAAGAGTACTAGTGGTGGTGCCTTCTTCCTAGGGAAGAAGTTGGTGTCTTGGTTGAGTAAAAAGCATAATTGCATTTCCCTATCTACTACTGAGGCAGAGTATATTGTTGTTGCAAACAACTGTACTCAAGTAATATGGTTGAAACAAATGCTAGAAGATGTCAAAGTAGCATATGAAGAACCTATTTCCATATACTATGACAACTCAAGGGAAATTAACATATCAAAGAATCCAGTACTATACTCTAATACTAAGCATATATCAATCAAGTTTCACTTCTTAAGGGAGAAAGTGAATGAGAAAGAAGTCAGACTAGAGTATGTGCCTACCAAAGAATAGGTTGTAGACATTTTCACTAAGACATTGCTAAAGGATACTTTTGAGTATCTCAGAAGGATGCTAGGGGTGATTACCCCTTCGGATATGAACTAGAGATGCATTTACTTGCATCAATCCATGTGCTTCATAGATATTTTCTGATCCAAATTTATGTTTTTGTGGCTACTACTCAAGGGGAGTAGTCAAATGTGCAAATATGTAGTTCAAAGCTTGTATGTGGGAAGGTAATGCTTACCTTTGCCATTGATGTCAAAAGAGGAGAAGAGCAGTTGAGGAGAAGAGTCATAATCTAAGGGGGAGTTAGTGTAGCTGTGTTGATGGTATTTTTCACATCATGTGTTGCCATCAATTCCAAAGTGGGGGATTGTTTGATGTTTGGTGCAGGAGCACCTATTTGATCACATGCCTTCATGAGGCCATATTGATTCATTTGTTCCATTTTGATTTTTTTATATTGAAATAAGGCCCAAGAGGCCACCTTTGTGGTGTTGTAAGTCCTAGGATGTTGTTCATTTCTCATATATTGCAAAAATTGTCAAAAGTGCAAAATTAGGTAGATGAAGTGCCATTAAGGTGTTTTGTCAACAAAATAATCAAAAGGTGGTTGAAAATAGTTGGTTTTGGTTTAAAATGTATAAATAAACCCTCCAAAACTCGAATTGGGGGTTGGAGACATCATTTTGGAAGTTTGATAAATGGAAACCTCAAATTTTGTGCATTTCCTGATTTTTACATTGTTACTAGATTGAAGCTGTGATTTGTATGACCTGGTATGGACTCAAATAATGAAGTATCATATATTGATGGAAATATCTCTATTTATAGTTTCTAATTATTTTTTTCTCATTGAATTTTATTGAGTTTTGTGGAAGATATGATTATTTTGGTGAGACTGTCTATTTTAACAATATTGTGCAGAATTTATAGTCTAAAGAAGTGTGATGGTATGGAATGTAAATTATATATTTTGGATATGAAATCACTTTTATTTTGTTTCCTTATGAATCTAATTTCTTTTTCTTCAAGTCTCATCAAATTTCATTAAGATTTGAATAAGTTATGACCATTTTTGTGAGGGCAGGTCTGAACCCTACCTAGGGTTTGCAGTTTTGGGAAAAATACAATAACTTTTGTTTCCACCATTGGATCTTCATAAGAATTGGAAAAAAAGTCTATAAATATGTTTTATTAAATATCACTGGATAGATTGGCTTCATTAATTTTTTGGTAGAAGTTATTAATGACTGTTCATGGCAATAAATTGTGGGCTGCCATAGTTATGTTTCCAATGTGATATACAATGCCTAATAGCATGTGTTATACAAATATTGTTTTGGATTATTATTGAAGTTTGTGAGATGTGTTGTGAATCCTCCTAGATATACATCAAAATGTAATCAGATCCTAGAAGAGATATGGGCTGGTGAAGTTTGTTGGTTTTGTGTTGGTATTTGTGGTTGTGTGTTGTGCAGGTTGAGGAAGGAACCTGATTACCTAGGTGTGGCAAAGTGAAGTGGAAGAAATGAGAGAATTGCTTGTGAAGATGGATTTGTTGAGAAGATTGGAAAGATGTTTGGAAACTGAGGATTCACAAAGCAATAAGGAAAGAGAGGAAAAAGAGTTGAGAAAGATGGAGAGAAAGAAGGCAAGACAAATAGAGTTTGAGAAAGCCATGGAAGAGATAAGCCAAAGGTTTGAAAGATAAGACAAAGAACACCAAATTCTTAAGAAATAACTAAGGAGTTGGAATATACCAATGTTAAAGTGGTTAAGATGGCCTCTAAAGAAGATTATGAAGAAGCAAAGAAAACAAGAGAAGGTAGAAAATTCAGTCAAAGATGAAGAAGAAGATTTATGGGCATAATATGCAGCCATTGAAGAAGAATGGAATAGTAAGGTTGGTGATGGAAAATTCAAACAAGAGGAAGAAGAACTCATCAAGATAGAAGGAAAAAAGGATATTGAGGTTGTAAGTGAATTGGTTTCAAGATTGGATAAGTTGGTCATGGGTGAAGAGGAATTTGAAGTACAAGAAGACAAGGAGGAGATCTCAAGGTCTCTATATTTTGTTTCTAATTTTTCCTTGGACTATGTATGTGTAGGTTATGAAGGAAAAAGTGAATTGTATGATGATATGATAGAGTTTTAGGACTTCCATGTTGCAAGAATGATTGATAGAAGAAGGAATAAGAAGAACAAAAGGAAGAAAAGACAAAATTTTATTGAAAATACAAAGGACAAGGTGAAAAGTAATTGGAAGACTAGGAAAAAGACAATTCAAAGGGGCTTGAATTCTTTTGCCCTTGGGAGTTTGGTGTAGGAGAACCTATTTGATCACATTCCTCCATGAGGCCATATTGAGTCATTTGTTCCATTTTTATTTTTTTATATTGTAATAAGGCCCAAGAGGCCACCTTTGTGGTGTTATAAGTCCTAGGATGTTGTTCATTTCTCATATATTTTAAAAATTGTCAAAAGTGCAAAATTAGGTAGATGAAGTGTCATTAAGGTGTTTTGTCAACAAAATAATCAAAAGGTGGTTGAAAATAGTTGGTTTTGGTTGAAAATGTATAAATAAACCTTCCAAAACTCAAATTGGGGGTTGGAGACATCATTTTGGAAGTTTGATAAATGGAAACCTCAAATTTTGTGCATTTCCTGATTTTTACATTGTTACCAGATTGAAGTTGTGATTTTTACAGCCTGGTATGGACTCAAATAATTTAGTATTATATATTGATGGAAATATCTCTATTTCTAGTCCAATTATTTTTGTCTCATTGAATTTTATTGAGTTTTGTGGAAGATATGATTATTTTGGTGAGACTATCTATTTTAACAATATTGTGCAGAATTTACAGTCTAAAGAAGTGTGATGGTACGGAATGTAAAGTATATATTTTGGATATTAAATCACTTGGATTTTGTTTCCTTATGAATCTAATTTCTTTTTATTCAAGTCTCATCAAATTTCATTAAGATTTGAATAAGTTATGACCATTTTTGTGAGGGCAGGTTTGAACCCTACCTAGGGTTTGCAGTTTTGGGAAAAATACAATAACTTTTGTTTCCACCATTGGATCTTCATAAGAATTGGAGAAAAAGTCTATAACTATGTTTTATTAAATATCACTGGATAGATTGGCTTCATTAATTTTTTTGTAGAAGTTATTAATGACTGTTCATGGCAATAAATTGTGGGCTGCCATAGTTATGTTTCCAATGTGATATACAATAGCATGTGTTATATAAAGATTGTTTTGGATTATTATTGAAGTTTGTGAGATGTGTTGTGAATCCTTCTAGCTCTGCATCAA
>VDFB02252616.1:91506469-91628689 GCA_007258455.2 Sequoia sempervirens
GTGATTTATTATGAAAACAGGAGTGGGAATTTTGAATTTTAAATGATAAAAAACTTAGAATTTTTTATGAAAATTTACCTAGGTTCCAATAAATATTTAGGCTTGTAACTTTATAATATGAAATTATATGCTAAAATAAACCATCTCACTAAAAAATAGCCTCCTTCATTGGTCAAAGTGAGATAAACACAATTTTATTAAACATTGTTTACCCTAATGGACGGTTTGAGTCAGTCTACCAATAAATTACCATAACTTTCACAAAATTTCATCAATTTACATGAAATAAAATTTACCAAGAAGGTGATTGAAAGAACATCCACATGAAACCATTTAGAAATGAGCTTCTACCCATACAGGGCCATATAGTACATGAGAACAACAAATTTCTGTAGAAAAGTGCAAGAAAATGGTGTTTTTCATTATTCAAGTTCAAAATTACAACCACCCACACCTCTTCAAATGTTCACAAGGCATTTTAAATTATTTATAAACGTGACCAAAAAAACTCCAAATTATTTCCAATTAACTTGATCAAGATGACTCTTCACCTTCCCAACTTTGCACTTTTGCAATTTTATAATTTTGCATTGTGACAACTTTTGACATCTTTTCAAAATTGATATAAAACTTGACCATTGACTCCCTAGTGACCTTAAAATATGAAGAATTATCTATATGACCTCATTACAATGTAGAAACAACAAAAATGAATCAAAATCCAAGATTTTCCTCATGGAGGCATGAAGGTGTCATGGTGCTCTTGCACCAAGAGGGAAGATTTGGTTAGAAATTTTTGGTTTGTCAAAAAAATTGTTGAGGTACAATTGGATCATCTCTTTGGGATACCCTTTGATGTAGAGGATTGTGAACAACAATGCTCATCTTTGGACTGGCCATCTTCATTTATGTTATTGACTCTACTGGATAGTATGTGTGTCAGAATGGTATCTGTAGTACAAGCTTGGAAGACGATTCTTCCAACTATGAGAGAAAGGTACAAGAAAATATTTCATGTGAAAAGTGTTTTTTTATTTTATTTCCTAAATGTTCTTATTTGTCACTTTTCCTTTGATGGAAAAAAGGGGGAGAAGATGAAGAGAAAAAACAAAACCAAAAAAGAGGAAATGATTTTCTTAACAAAGGGGGAGTGCTTGGAGTTAATGGAGTTTTGTTTTTTGCAGTTTTTGTGCTTTTTAGTTTTTTCTATTTTTCCATCAATGCCAAAGGGGGAGATTGTTGAGAAGTTGTTGAGATGATTTAGCATTGTTGTCATTGATGTCAAAACCTAGGATCCAAAAGGTTGTGCTTTAGATGATATACAAAAATGATCTATAGTATTGAGTTTTATGATATTGTGTAGTGTGGATGTTATCCTTGATCTAGATATGGCAGTACTTATTTTTGGGACATCCATGGAAGATAGTTGATGAAGAATAACAAAGACTATTCTTTTGATATCAAATTCTATGCTCAAAGCTTATTCTTGGTATCCTTTGTTGGAAAACGTGCCTCAATCTTACTAGCATGTAAACTCCTATAAGAGAAAATTCAGTGTGACATTCTTACTATCTAGCAAACTAGCAGTTGTGTAACCTTGTGGAATGGTCATGTCCCTTAGACATTGCTATTGTCTTTCCAACTGGTTTTATCACTGTGACATTTCTATCTCTGTGACATTTCTATCTATCTCTGCTTGGGAAGATCTCTGGCCGATGGTTTGGTTATACACTCAAAGTCATCGGGCAGACTCTTGGCCGAAAGGTTTACTTCGGTATGATGTCTCACCAATAGCAGTAGTCTTACCGATAGAGCTACATGTGTTTATCATCAATATGATGTCTCAACAATATGGCATGTCTTGCTAACAATATTACACTTGGAGTCATCGAGGAGAGGCATAGAGGCTTGGTAAGAACTCTTAGCAATGGATCTAAGTCTCGTTGATGGGTTATGACATCAGTATGACCTCTTGGCAATAGTGTTTCTCTCGCTAATGAATATATTGCTTTAGTGTGACAACTTGGTGAAAGTGGTAGTCTCTCTGACTGTTCTGTGTTCAATATGACATCTTAGCAGTAGTCTTGCTGATAGTGCTACACGTGTTTATTGTTGGTATGAAGTCTTAGCGATATGACTTGTCTCATTGATAGCTTTGCTTGATGAATATCAGTATGACATAAAGATCTATGAGACTCTTGGTGATAGGAGAACTCTTACCAATAGATCTTCACAAGATGTATTTGCATTTGGTATGACCTCTCGCCGATAGCAATGGTCTGGCCGATGCTTCTACAATGGATATCGGTATGATGTCTTAGCAACAAGGGTGATTCTGAGTGACAACTTTTGAACTTGGGGTAACCTCTTGATGAAGGTGATGACTCTAGCTGATATCAATAGTTGGGCTATGTGGCATCAGGGAGACACGGTTGGTGTATCACCGACATGCGAATACTGTTTGAACATTTTTGACTGATTCGAAGACTGTCCTACATGGTATGTCTTCAACCAATTAGAGAAACAGAATGGGAACCATTGGAAGTTAGACTATTGTGGTTGTTCCTATGAGGAAGATCAACATATCATGGACGACATGGATATACTCAATGTTGAAGATGATGATTAGTTGAGTGAATAGTTCGGTGGGGTGATTAGTGTGTATGAATTTAATTCAGAGTGTCTTCTAAATTGAATGTTTTGTACAAGGTTGATCATTTGATTATGCTGCTATAAATTGGCATCAGAGAGTGAAGCTCGTACTCTGTATGTAATTTGTTTACTATAATACAAACGGGTTTTTTTTGGTGTGGTGGTTTTTTCTCCCATAAGGGTTTTCCCATGTAAATATGGTGTTCATCGGTGTATGTTTATTTATCTGTTTCTGTTATTCCTTTCAAGTGTATCTTAATTGAACTATAATTGAAAATTTTAAAGTCACCTCTGCATTCTTCCCTGAGGTTTTGATGTTAGGAGAGTTAGTTCTGCACCTTATCTTTCCTTACAAGTGGTATCAAAGCCTAGCCAATTGTGTTATCCTTGTGGGTACATTGGGGTTTTGTGTCAATTCAGTGGGAGTCTTGTAGAAGTTTGGTAATTCAAATTACAAGTTAAGATGGCAAGCACATTAGGAAGGATTGAAATTGAGAAATTTAATAGCAGCAATTTTGAGTTGTGGAAACTTAAAATGGAAGATTTGTTGGTTGATCATGATCTTTGGATTGTTGTGTCTAGAGTGAAGCCTATAGGAATGAAGCAAGAGGATTGGGAGCTTACAGATAGAAAATCAAAGGGGCTAATAAGGCTCTATTTAGCATACTCTATTCTTCTAAGTTTTTATGAAGAAAAGAATGCATCTTCCTTGTGGAAAAGACTGGGAGCTATTTATCAGGGCAAGTCCTTGGTGAATAAATTGTTCTTGAGGAAGAAGTTGTACACTTTGAGAACGCAGGAGGGAGGATTTGTTGCTGATCATTTGAATGCTTTCAACATGTTGATTGTTGAGTTAGCATCTATGGGTGTGAAGATTGATGAAGAAGATCATTGTATGCAGTTATTATGTTCTTTTCTAGATTCTCGGGATCACCTGGTGATGGCTATTGGGAGTACGACATCCACTTTTAATATGGAAGATGTTGTTGCTTCTTTGTTATCAGAAGAGATGAGAAGGAAATATTCTGAGATGGCAAAGGAGGCTCTTGTTGTTAGAGGAAGATCAAAAGAAAAAGGAAAGAAGAAGAACAAGAAGTACAAATCCAAATCAGAAGGGAGATCAAAGTCTCCTGGCAAGAAGTCCAAGGTGAAGTGCTAGAATTGTGGGCAACCTAGTCATGTTCGAAAGGATTGCAAAGAGGAGAAAAAGAAGAAGAATTCTTCCGACAATGATTCTTCTTAGAGTGATGCATATGCTTTCATTGCAGCCTTGGCTTACACAAGCATCAATTGATGTCTGGCTAATTGATTCTTGAGCATATTTCCACATGACATCTCATAGAGACTGGTTCACAAAGTATGAAAATTATGATGGTGGAAAGGTGTATTTGGTAAGTGATTCATCTTTGGAAATAGTTGGTCATGGAAGAGTTAGAATTCAATTCCCTGATGGAAGAGTGAAGGGAATCAAATGATGTAATGCATATACCAGGTCTAGCTGATCAAAATTTACTTTTAGCTAGTAAGCTAAACAATATTGGAGTGCAAGTCACATTCTTTGGAAATGGTTTCAAGATGACTAGAGGCTCGATGGCGCTAGCAAGGGGTGCTCGAATTGGTACCTTGTATAAGTTGGATGCACATGTTGTACAATGCAATAGTGTCTCTGTAAAGTCACAGAAAGCTACTCATGGAGAAAAGAAGGTAAAAGTTCCTGATAGTGTAAACTCTATGGCAGTTAAACTTCTAGTAGAAAATAATATGCTCTAGCATCATAGGCTAGGCCACATTGGTGAAAAAGGTTTAAAAAACTTGAAGAATAAAAACCTAGTTGAGGGGCTTGATGATTGTAACCTGGAATTCGAGTTTTGTGAACATTGTATATATGGTAAACAACACCGTGTTTCTTTTTATTCCAGTCCTCACAAATATTTTGGTTTGCTTGATTATATACATTCTAATTTTTTTGGTCCAATGGATATTCCTTCTTTGTCTAAGTCAAGGTACTATGTATCATTCATTGATGATTATTCAAGAAGAGCATTTTTTTATTTTTTGAAAAGTAAATCAGAAGTGTTCAGCCAGTTTAAGGAATTTAAGAACCTTGTAGAAAATCAAACTGGAAGAAAAATAAAATGTTTAAGGACTAACAATGGTGGTGAGTTTTGTTCTAATGATTTTGAGAGGTACTGTAAAGATCATGTGATTAAAATACATAAAACTACACCTTACACTCTGCAACAAAATGGAGTTGCAGAAAGGTTCAACAGGACATTGATGGAAAGAGCACGAAGTATGTTGAGTAGTGTTGGCTTGGAGGAGAAGTTTTGGGTTGAGGCAGTTGTAACAGCATGTTACTTGATAAACCGTTCTCTGAATTCCACTCTTGTTGAGAAAACACCTTTGGAAGCATGGTCTAGAAAGAAGCCATCTTTGAGAAACATTCGAGTCTTTGGCTGTGAGGCATATGCACATGTGTCATATGAGAAAATATCTAAATTAGAAAACAAGGCTGTCAAATGTACTTTTATTGGTTATAGTGCTAGAATGAAAGGATACAAGCTTTCAAATCCTGATACAGAGAAGGTTCTATACAATAGAAGTGTTATCTTTCATGAGATGAAGCCTTCTACCTTGGATCTGCAGTTAGAGACAAAATCATAAAACAAAAAGGATGTAGTTGAAATTCCTCCGACACCAGATAAAGAGGAATTGAAAATTCAAAATGTACCTAAAACTGAGGAGAGCTTAAGTAGTTCTGAGAGTTCTGAAGAAGAAATATAACCTCAGCCTCAGCTCGTGAGGAGGTCAACTCATGAAAGAAAGCAACCTGATAGGTATGGGTTTTCTTTGATAGATTCTACTTGTCTGTATGCTTTAATTTCTAGCACTCATGAGCCTAGGACTATGAAAGAGGCATTTGGAATGTCTAATTCAAAATCTTGGTTGGAAGCCATGAATGAAGAAATGGCATCATCAGAAAAGAATGATACTTGGAGTTTGGTGCCCTTGCCTGGAGGTAGAAAAGCTATTAGCTGCAAATGGGTATTTAAAAAGAAAATAGGTCTAGATGGCAGTGTAGAAAAGTACAAGGTGAGGTTGGTTGTGAAAGGTTATTCCTATGTAGAGGGAATTGATTATGGAGAGTTTTTTTCTCCAATAGCTAAGCTGACATCTATCAGATTCCTTTTGTCACTTGTAACAACGTATGACTTATAGTTTGAATAGATGGATGTGAAGACAACATTTCTTCATGGTGATCTTGAATAAGAGATTTATATGTCCCAGCCCGAGCACTTTGTGGAGAACGGTAAAGAAAAACTAGTTTGCAAGTTGAAGAAATCTTTGTATGGATTAAAGCAGTCTCCTAGAATGTGGTACCAGAAGTTTGAAACTTTTGTTTAGTCATTGGGATTTGTAAGATCAAAATTTGATCATTGTGTGTATTACAAAGCTGAAAGTGATTGATTTCTTATTATTCCTCTCTATGTTGATGATATGTTGCTCATAGGCAATAGTAAGTTAATGATTTATGATCTTAAGTCTCAGTTGTCTACAAAGTTCAATATGAAAGATCTTCGTGCAGCTAGGTATATTTTGGGAATGAAAATAACCAGGGATAGGAATAGTAGAAAATTTTGGCTCAGTCAAAGTAAGTATATTAAGACTGTTTTAGAGATATTTTGTATGACTGATTACAAGCAGTTAGTTGTTCCATTTTTGTATGGAACAAAGCTATTTGTCGAATACTTTCCAAAATCTCCTATTGAGATGGAGGACATGACCAGTGTGCCTTATGCTAGTGCGGTTAGCAGTCTAATGTATGCAATGGTCTGTACAAGGCCAGACATTTCTAAAGTAGTGGGAGTTCTTAGTTGGTTTATGGCTAACCTTGGAAGGACACATTGGGATTTTGTGAAAAGAGTATTCAGATATTTGAAGGGCACTTCAGAATATGTATTGTGTTACCATGGAAACTTGGTTGAATTATAGAGGACTCTCAGCATTCAAGGCTATGCGGATTATGATTGGGCAAGGGACATTAACAACAGAAAATCCACCAATGTATATACTTTCATGATGAATGGTGGTGCAGTGAGTTGGATGAGTAAGCGGTAGGCTGTAGTCACTTTTTCCACTACAGAGGCATAATACATATCAGCAACACACACCTAGAAAGAAGCAATCTAATTGAAACGTTTGTTTTCTAATATTGGTTTTGATGCAATCAAAATAACAATTTACTTTGATAGTCAGAATGCTATTTTTTGGCAAAGAATCCTACTTTCCATGCCAGGATGAAACATATAGATGTACAGTATCATTTTGTACAAGATATGGTGGAGGATGGAAAGGTCTCTTTAGAAAAAGTGGATACTCTAGAGAATGTTGTAGATGCATTGATGAAGCTAGTGAGCATAGACAAGTTCAAGTGGTGTGCCAATTCAATGGGCCTAAGTTCTCATGAATTTCAATAGTTTTTTTGTGCTCTGGAGGTGTCAATAAGATCTTCGTCAAGTGGGAGATTGTTGGAAAATGTGCCTCAATATTATTGGCATCTAAACTCCTATAAGAGTAAAGTAAGTGTGACATTCTTATTATCTAGCCAACTAGTAGTTGTGTAACCTTGTGGAATGCTCATGTCGCCGAGACATTCCTACTATCTTGTCAACTGGTGTTATCATTGTGACATTTCTATTGCTATGACATTTCTATCTCTCTCCACTCAGGAAGATCTCTGGCCGATGGTTTGGATATACACTTGAAGTCATCGGGGAGAATCTTGGCCAAAAGGTTTTCTTTAGTATGATGTCTCACTGATAGCGATAGTCTTACACATAGAGCTACATGTGTTTATCATTGGTATGATGTCTCAGTGATATGGTGTGTCTCGCCAATAGTGTTACACTCAAAGTCCTTGAGGAGAGGCATAGAGGCTCGGTAAGAGCTCTTGGCGATGGATGTAAGTCTCGTCGATGGGTATGGACATTGGTATGACCTCTTGGCGATAGCATTTCTCTCACTGATGGATATATTACTTTAGTGTGACCTCTTGGAAAAAGTAGTAGTCTCTTCGACTGTTCTATGTTTGGTATTATGTCTTACTTATAGTAGTAGTATTTCCAATAGCACTACATGTGTTTATTGTTGGTATGAAGTCTTAGTGATATGGCTTGTCTCATTGATAGCTTTGCTCGATGAATATCGGTATGACATAAAGATTTATGAGACTCTTTGCGATAGGAGAACTCTTGCTGATAGAGCTTCACAAGATGTATTTGCATCCGGTATGACCTCTCACTGATAGTGATGGTTTGGTCGATGCTTCTATAATGGATATCGGTATGATGTCTTAGTGATAAGGGCGAGTCTGAGTGAAAGCTTTTGAACTTGGTGTAACCTCTTACTGAAGATGATGACTCTGGCTGATATTAATAGTTGGGCTATGTGGCATTGGGGAGACACGATTAGTGTCTCACTGAGATGCGAATACTGTTTGAACATTTTTGACTAATTCAAAGACTATCCTACTTGGTTTGTCTTCAACCAATTAGAGAAGTAGAATGGGAACTGTTGGAAGTTAGACTATTGTGGCCATTCCTATGAGGAAGATCAACAGATCAGGGATGACATGGATATACTCAGTGTTGAAGATGATGATTAGTTGACTGAATAGTTCAGTGGGGTGATTAGTGTGTATGAATTTATTTCAAAGTGTCTTGTAAATTGAATGTTATGTACAAGGTTGATCATTCCATTATGTTGTTGTAAATTGACATCAGAGAGTGAAGTCTGTACTCTGTATGTAATCTATTTACTATAATAAAAAGAGGTTTTTCTTGGTGTGGTGGGTTTTTCTCCCGTAAGGGTTTTCCCATGTAAATTTGGTGTTCATCTATGTATGTTTATTTATCTGTTTCTATTATTCTTTTCAAGTGTATCTTAATTGGACTATAATTGAAAATTTTAAAGTCACCTCTACATTCTTCCCTGAGGTTTTGATGTTAGGAGAGTTAGTTCCGCACCTTAGCTTTCCTTACATCCTTGTTATCTATGGATTCATGTAGCATGTTACAAGTTTTGGTATGTATGATTGTGTTTCTCCAGTTGGTACTAAAATTGATGAGAATCAAGATTTGATCTTGGTTGTGGCATTCCCATTAGCTCCAAAATATATTTCATGTAATTCAAAGTTTTCTATCTTATGTATGACCTATTTATGGGTCCCATGGTAACATATTAAGGAGATCTTTTTATGTGACCTATCCTTTGGGTCCAGTGCTAGTGTGCCAAGCCTTATTGAATATTTCAAGGTTGTTCTTCAAGCCAACATGTTTTTCTAGGCTATCTAATTTTTCTCTACGAGTATATATATATATATTTAGAATATCTTTTTGGTTCAAGAGAAAATATTATGGTGTGTGCAAACAAATAAAAGGTTACAAAGAATTACACAGAGAAGGAATTTGAATGCAAGTGTCAGGAAGAAGTAATCTGTATTGTAGAGGTTGTGCAAGGAAAGTGAGAAGAAGATTATTGATTGACTGCTAGAGATAGATATAGTGCTTTTAACTAGAACTAACTTCACGTATAAGTAGATACAACTTCATCAGTACATGTTTTGTCAATAAGACTATTTTATGTATTAATCGGGCTGTGAGCCCATCAATAGTGAGCCTTACCTATAATGAGCATTTTGGCAGTGAGCCCTTGTAAAAATCACCTTAACCGATGTCACCTTAATCGGTGTTTTATAATTGAGAATTAGCATTCTCTATTTGTTTTCCCTTCTTGGATTTCCATGTCAATTCTGGTGTTTATTGTGCATGGTGTTGTTATGTGCTTTCATGATCATATATATTAGATTACTATCTAATTGATTTAAGTTTGCTCTGGATTAACTAAATTCAAGAAAATTGTTTTATCATAACTGATTAACCCCCCTTCTCCGTTATCTAGACTATTCAACAGGTCCCATTTATGTTTTGGGGCCTAGATCTGAATTTGGCATAAAATTAAAAATTTATTGAAATTTGTGTCCTAAGTTTAGCCTACTAGGACTCATATGCCCCAACTGGCGTGTGAGTCCCACTTAGCTTGGGCCTAGTTTTGAATTCAATTCTTGGTGGGATTTTATTTTCCTAGATTTGATGTTAGGTTTTATTCTATTGTATTGTTGTTGGATTTGAGTAGCATAATGTAGTGTAGAAAAATATAGCCCTATACATTTTCACACTTGTTTGGGCCCTCCTTGCTAAAATTGGGTTTTTTTGTGTCTTAATTGGTCCTATTTTGCATCCAAAATCCTTAATTAATGCATCTTTCTGAGGATGATCCTAACATATATCAATTGACCAATCATAATTTAATGATTTTAGATTGTATAGCCCATATTTAGTGATTTGGGACTGATACACTACCTTAGACATATGGACCCCACCTAAGTTTTGGGATCTAGATCTGAATTTGGCATAAAACTAAACATTTCATGAAATTTGTGTCTAGAGATTAGCCTACTGGGACTCATATGCCCCAACTAGTGTATGAGTCTCGCTTAACTTGGACCTAATTTTTAATTCAATTCTTGGGGTTCGTATTCTCCTAAATCTAATGTCAACTTGTAGTGTTGTAATTTTAGAAATTTTGGCATAAACAAGTATAAATACAAGGTTATTTCACATAGTTTCTCCTAGAAATTCAAGTACTTAAGTATCCTAGCAAGTTTACAAGTCATCTAGCACTTTTTGAGATAAAAAATAATACCAAGTTTATGATTACAAGAGCATTCAAGAGAATTCAAGAGTGATTATAAAACATTTTTTAGCATCATTCAAGATTCAAGCATCATGTCAAAGTCATCACGCATCATGTTTTTTTTTTGAGCTAAGATTTGTGATGTAAGGTTTTATGATTCAAACAAGAATTCAAGTCAAGATACATACCATTCAAGAAAGAGTCAGGATCCACATTCATGCTAGCCATTACATATAAGTTTATAGCCTTTATTCCAAGGGTTTGGTGAGTTGCAACATAGCTTATTTGTTCACTCATCATTCCTTCATTCTATTTCTTTTTCATTTCAAGGTTTGATTACTAAAATGGGGTTTGACCAAGGAAAACCCCCATCCACTAACAAAATAACATTTTTCCCTCTCTTTGATGTATGATTGCAGATATAGGTGGTTTAGGTTGAAGATCTATTTAAGAGAAAGAATGGAGAAAAATTGTCAAGTTTTCAAAGTTGTCATCTACATTGCAAGATCATGGAAAGTCACATACAGGTCACAATTCAATGATTTTGACTTGGAGACTTGCAAGGAGAGAAGCTATAGGAGAACCTAAGAGGATATTAGATTTTCAAAGAAACCCTAATATTGGGACTAAATAATGACTTGTGGTATATGAGTCCTAGTATATCTGATTTCATACATTTCTAGCAGATCCTGAGTTGCAAGTTCCATATTCTAGTTTCTGTCAGAAACCCTAATCTAGGACTAAATTTCCCAACCTAGAGTATGAGTCCTATTGTGTATTAAAAGGTAGTATTTCTAAGATTTTAGACCCTCATTCAAGCCTCTCAATTTTCCAAGTGCAACTCTATACTTTCTTAGTTTACTGTTATGATTTGAGCTCATTTCTAGGTCATAAACTTAAATTTTGCATATCATTTGCATTTCTTATCTTTCCAAGCCGTTACTTGGTGGTGAACCCTTTTAGTCTTTAATCACACCCTCAGAAACCTTATTGTAGATCTCTTTCCCTAATTCTATTCCTTAACTGAGATCTCTAAGGTTTAAGTGAAAGTTGTAAGAAATTGGTTGTTCTATATCTCAAAACATAGAACGACTATTTTCTAGGTTTCACACAGTGCTCTTCGTAGTGTTCAAAATTCTCTCTTTCCATACTTTCTTTATTTCATTTCTATTTATCTATCTATCTAGCTGTCTGTGAAGATGGGAACACCAAAAAGAGGGTTTGATTGCAGCAAGCATTAAAACAACCCCAATATTTTTACTTGTTCTACTGTGTGTAGGTACTTTTTTTGCATGTAGCTTACTAGAGAACTAGACCTATCATGAGTTGAATTCTTACCTTTCTCATTCTTTTCATTTCTAAATAATTTCCTTTACTATTTTCCATTTGCATCATCACAGTAAGCCTCTTTAGCTAAGTTTTTATTAGGTTTTTAATCATTTTATTTGTGATTTTTTCACTATCTTTTTGTACAAATGACAAAAAACTTGTGAGACTCTAGATCATCATGCTATTGTCTTTGTTACATGCTGCTATACTTTGGTAGAGAGATGATAGAGTTATAGTCTAGGTTCTAGAAACCTACTCATTTAATCCAAACATAACTCTCAAGGTAGCAGAAAGATAGCAACATTGAGAGTTCTCTTCTTTCTCTACCTTAAACATCTTGTAAATTTCCAAAACCTTCCATCTAGCTTGAGGTAGATCAAGGTAGCTAATCCTTTTAGACCCTCCCATGACCTGGGGTCTTGAGCATTCAGCCCCCCTCCTCTACATTTTGGTGAAACCGATGTGAACCATTCTTGTCCCATTTCATCCCTCATATTCTAGAGTGTTGTGGCTGTGAGTATTGCAAGGTTCCTTGCCTTGCAACCCAACATACAACCCCTAGTGGTGTAGCTCAGAGGTTTCCTAAGAATTTCTAAACAAAATCTTGAGTGGTTCATTGTCTAATTGTGACACCCTTTGGGTCTCCTGCAAAAATTTTGTCTAGTGTATGTAAAGATGTCTTTCTTTGTACATCTACCCATCCCATCTATGCAACCTACGAGCGGATCTCCTACTATAACATTTACCTCACATGATTTTATAATGAACTCTAATCAAGAACCATGCCCTTTGTACATACCCACATGTATCAATGGGAATACTTTAACTGGTGTTCTCATTGATCCTACATGTCGGGTGAATTCTATAATAGAGGAGATCATGTTGATAAATTTTTTGCATAAGGATGGATATGATGAGTCTAGAAGCACTATACCTACTCACAATGGGATTTTCGTCCCTCCCATCAATTGTGTCACCTTGTTAGTCATGGTTGGTCCTAGGACTGTGAATGCACTATTTGACATCATCTTGGGATCTTAACTATTCAAAATGAAACTAGGCATTCCCTGGCTGGTATCCATGAATGCAATTCCCTCAATGATTCATAAGTGCTTGAAGTTTTCCCATGAGGGTTCTATGCATGTATTCCATAACACGGGTTATAAGCCAATGACTACACATGTGGGCTACTCATTAAATCAACTTTTTCTTTCCCATGTTGGTCTAATCCCTCCTAGGATGGACTTGTATCAAATTTATGTGAAATACAAGTGTGGGGACATAACACCAAAAGTGAGATGTCGTCCTTCTCCCTATGTCATTTCATATAGAGCTTGTAAGAATGAAAAATTTGAGACTTCCTTTGCCACTCGAAAAAGAGAAGAGGATAAGTTATCCTAGGGCTCTTCTTCTTCTATTGTCCCACCTATTGCTTCCTCTCATCCTACTACGGTGCCATCAAATTTTTCTCCTATGCATTTTTTGGGGAGTTTTATGGTGCCCTTTTGGAGAAAGCCCAAGTTTCTGGCATTTGAAATTCCTGTCTAACCCACAGTGCCTCACCCCATTTGGTATGGTAAGGGGAAGGGTCCCCATGGAGTGTCTTCTATGTCTCAGCCTCCATGACCTCTTACTTCTCCTACCTCCAAGGTAGTGAATAGGAAGAGGCCCATCACTGAGGCACCCAAGCCTACTCCTATCATAGTTATTGAATCATCTTCTCCATCTCTTCCTCCTATTCTATTCTAGGAGTCACTCTCTCCAAAAGAAATAGTTGTTGTGGATATTGTTATGGTTGAGTAGGATCTCTAGCTCTTAAAGTCGTAAAAACCACCTTGTGTGTGAGTGCAAGCATCTAAGGAAGGCTCTGGACACTAAGTAGGAAACCTTGTAGAAGAAGGAAAAGGAACCAAAACTCTCACTTTGACATCTTTTGTTGTGTCCTCCTCTTCCACTCTTTATGCTTCAGTTCCCTTGTTGGTGTAATTTATTATTTAATTAAACTAGCATAAGTTTCACTTAGGTCTTTTATTTAATTAATTAATTCCCAGGTTGCATTATTAGGAAAACCATTAATAATGGGGTCATCCTCCTTTCCATGTATTTAGGAGATAAGATTCCTTCTAGAATATCATCTAGAACTTATCTTAATTAGTTCATCATTCCCTAGGTAGTTAGTTAGGGTTTACATGTTGTCACATATTGTTAGATCAAGACACATGGAAACATCTTAATGCATCTTATATCTCTCTCATCCCTATATATTTATGAAATTTGTACATTGTATCATCAATCTCTCATAATAGAATCTCATTAGAAGCTTGTTTGTGTGGGTGGACCTCTTCTTGGTTAAGATCTTGTGAAGTTTGGCCAACTTCATCAGAATTCATGTGCATCCATATTCTCAACATCCCTTAGCCCCATTTTTTCTCTTGGATCCCCCTGCAAGCGTGAACGATCCTCACTCAAAGTGGGTATAGGTATTCATTGCTCCTTCCATTGAACCTACCCATTTGATGTCCCTTTTGGAAATCTCACCCTTTTCCAAACCTATAGATATGCCAAATACCTCATTGGTGTCTACTGTAGTTTTCTCCTCTTCCTCCTCACCCTCTACTTCATGTGTGGTATCTCACATCCTTTGATGAAGTGAGAGATGGAGGACAACCTTTCTTGCAATTGGGGCTAGAAAAAGGTTTTCCTTCTTGATAGGGTGGTTCTATGATAGCATGTGATATCCTAGTGATGGAAGCAGCCTAGTGTTCCCATAGTTTGTCCTTGCTCCCAAGTCCTTCGGTGAGGCTAGGAGTGGATCTCATGCAATGCCTCCATCACCTACTAATTTGACACATGGCACTCTGATTAAGTGCATGTTCAACTCTGTAGACAATGTCTCGGCCCTAATAATGATCTTTATGAGATTTTTGATGTTCACCTCACATGAATTGAATGGAAAAGACCTTGAAGGGCCTTCTTCCTTGGCTTATTTTGTAGGAGGATCAAAAGGTACCCCTCCTATAGTATTTTCCACCCTCCCCTTGTTGGGACTTAAAATTTCATACAAATTTTAAGTCCCCATATTTAAAAAAGAGGATTTTAACACTCAGAAACTCAAGTGTAAAATCAGTCTCAGGAGCACCTTTTGAAAAATCATAATTTTGGATCTATATAATTTCACACAAAATCATTTTTCCAACATGTTCATCCACCATATGGGAATGTGCACGCTAAATTTTAGCTTCATATGATTAGTTTTGAAAAAGTTTCAAAGTGACAAGTTAAAGGGATCTACAAAGATTTGTTGTCAGCACACAGTAAAATATGTTAAAGTGGTTGTCTTTGAGGCTAAATATTAAGAAAATGGGTGATGATCATAACAAAATGAGTGGTTCCTTCAATTCTCTACACCAAAGTCTACCTCCATGCCAATTTTTAGGGTGTTTTGGATGTCATTTGGTATTTTTTCAAAATCAAAATCAAATGAGTTTTACACAATTTGATAGGTGCAATTTTTCAAAAAATGTTGAATGGGAAACTTTGAGCATTAATAGTTTTCATTCTGGATCATTTCATGCCAAATCATTTGAAAAACATGTTCTCATACCATAACTCAACACACTGGTGAAATTTCATGGCTTCTAGAGATCATATGATCAGTTTTCTAAAGCAGTTCTGGAGGCTACTTGGCTCAGTTTCGTCACTCTGCAGCAAAGCAAAATTTTATCAGAGAGACAGGTTTGAGGTATCACCAATCTGCAAGACATGTTTGAGGTCTTTCCAATCTATAAGATAGGTTTGAGGTCTCGCTGATCTGTAAGACATGTTTGAAGTCTCACCAATCAACAAGAAAAATGTTATCAGAGTGAGATTCTCAAGTTAGCTCGAGCATAAATGTCACACCGATGGAATTTTATCATTAAGAAATTCACTTTGTCTCATCAATAAAGCAAAATGAAACATATCAAGGAGACATGAGCTATCAGAATGAGTTTCAAATGTCTCCAACTTCATATGTTTCACCGATATCGACAAGACTAGTATGAAGTCTTGGCGATATTTGCAAGAATGGTATGAAGTCTTGGTGATATCTACAAGACCGATTTGAAGTCTCGGTGATACAATCTTCCTACACAAATTTGCATCAGTAAGACTCTCTGATATCAATGTAAGATAAAATAATTCTTCCCGATGCTTTATGTCACCCTGATGTGAGTATATATGGTCATAATGCACACAAAAAATTGAACAAAATATGCTTATGGTGGAAATCAATAATACTTTGAGAAAAAATAAATTTTATTCATTTTATCAAGGGGATTTAAAAGTGGAGAATTATTTTACTCAGGAGAAGCATAAAAGGTAAAAAATTATGAAATATTTGCACTAGGAGGAAAGATATTTTTTACCAAAGGTGTAAAAGTGTTTTGGGAGGTAAAATATTTTTATGGAAGAATTAACCAATTAGGTAATTATTTTACCTAAAAAATATATTTTCATGTGAAAGGGTAAATAAATCAATTTTCACCAGGAGGACAAAAGTAGATAATTATTTTTACCCGAAGGACATATTGGAGATACATACCAATAAAAGAGTGAAGTGAAGATTTCCAGCATAGGAAGATTATTGAATTAATTTTCATAGAGATGAAGATTAAAATATTTAATTTTCTAATGGAAACTAATTAAATATTTTATTTTTCCAAAAATAATTAAGTGAGGAGCTGCATCGAAAAGAAGTGTTGCACCAAACAGATGTCGTGAAAAGTTGTAACCCTAAAATAATGTATATATGTCAAATAAAATCAAAAGAAAGGAGATTAGATTTAAAAGAGGAGAAATAAGTAGTAGGTTAGATAGTTGGTAGTTTGAATAGTTTCTGAAACAAAACATCATGATATGTATTGTAAAATATTTTAAAATTATATAATGCAAAAGAATATATTTATCTAGTGATCCAATTATGGTGTCAATTGTTTGTCAAATTTATTGAAAACATTATCTAGTTGTCTCTAAGTTTGTCATTTCCTGATTATTTAAATTGAAATATCAAGGATATTCTTCAATTTATCAAAGCTCACTTGTTGTTCTTGTGTGGTTCGGTTAACCGGTTCCTGCAAGATAGGATTAAATCCTTTTGATTAATCACAATAATCTAGAAAAGGACATTTGGATCACTAAGGATAAATTGATAATTACACTCTTTGCACATTTACACAAGCTATAAACAGTCACAAGTTCCAATCAATTTGAATTATAGCCATTAAGCAAGCACCCATTATACAAATCTTGACTCCATTAGCCCTATAGAAGTATGCACTAGTCACACCAATTCCAGTTTAGAATTTTATAAAATATTATTCAAACATTCACATCTCACATTTCAATAGGAGTAGTTAGCAAGCTTTCATCTATTACACTTTGTACCACCATAATAGGTCCATCAAGTCAATCAAGTCACACAACTTTAAGTTTTCCTCATTCACACAAGTATACCCGCCTAGGTCTAGTAGCACCTGAAGAGAAGAAGGTTCAAACCATTTGGCCTTGTCTATTACACTAAAACATACCAAGAGTTTGGAAACCTCTTGAGGTATTTTGCTTGCAGTTTTGAGAGCTAAAAAATTGCTGACTCTACTGGGGAATAACATTAGAAAATTTGATTCCATCCTATCCATCCATAAAGTCAATAAAGTTTTGAAATCAGTCTTTAGACAAAATTTCACAATTGTTTCATTTGTACTCCCCATCCGAGTCACACACCTAACAAATTGGAAACTCTACTGGGTAGTCAACTCAAAGTTAGGGCCTTAGTCATAGAGTTTGTAATCTTGTATAAACTTTGCTAGGAATAAGAAACAACAAACATTTTCTCACTTTTAAGAAAGTGAGTGGTGACTCTAGTAAAATTTGATGAAAAATGCACAACCTTTTGGAAATACCTTTGAATGAGCTAAGTGATGAAATAAACAAATTGAAAGTAGAAGTACTAGAGAGCAAGAGAGTATTACTTCAAGAGCTGAGCGAATTGGGTAACTTTCCCACTTTAGATACACCACAATATATACCATTCTCCGATGAGGAAGGATATTCAAATGCAAGTGGTCCTTGGACTCCACAAGCGCCTCATAATACAATTGGGAATTTTCACAATGAAGGTAATGTACTTTATTCACAACAGAACATTTATTCACCACAACCATCAAAACAAATAAATGATTATCTAGTCCCTCTTGGACAAAGACTAGTAGGCTACTGAGATTATAAACACAGCCAATATCCTGAGCATTATCCATATCAATACTGAATGCCACATCAAAATGTGCAAAACAATTTCATCCCTCTTAGAAGTGATAATCAAAACCTGTAGCAAGATGTATACCAAAATCAACAATTTGAGGAGGAAAGTGGTGAGCATTCACATACTCAAGAAACAAATCAAGACCTCAAATTAGAATGTTGCATATCTCCCTTGGATGCATTTTTTAACTTTAGAAGAAACAAGGGAGAATCTAGAAACTCTCTAATGAATCGATTTATTGTTATCCTTACACAAATATCTCTCAGTTATGAGATTGATAGGTCCATGTATGTTGATCAATTTATGAGGGCATATGAGCCTGATTCAATTTACTGGCTTGAATCATTAAAACCAGTTACTTTTGAACAAGTAAGAGAACTAATGAAAATTATAGAAAAGAAAAGGTATGAGGATGGGGAGATCACTGATGAGTATGAGGAAACTAATCAAGTGATATAGCTGGAAGATGAGAAATATGAAAGAGAAAATAATTCTTATGACAGCCTGCATGAGGAGGATGAAGATATTGATGATGTCTCCTGAATAATAGATTGTGGTAGTGCTTGTTATGAGGGATCCATTGAATATTCAACTAGTGAAGATGAGCCTGTGGATTTTGATCTACAACAAAGTGATTCTTGTAGTTCTTGTGATGACCAAGAGGAAGAAGTAATGGAAAATGTGGGTGAATTTGACAGTGAACAAATAATGCCTCTAGCTACAGTTGAATACCATGAAGACACATTTGATAAAGAAGAGGTTTGTACACTTGAAAATGGTTTCCATTTCTTTTCAAATCCATTATATGATGAGAAGATAGAAGAAGATCATATGATATTTTTCCAAGGTGAGATCAAAGCACTTAAATTTCCACTTTTTCATGATGAATACAACAAAAATGATATGGATACAGAGGCATGTTCACTCAATAGTGAAAAAATTTCAGATTTTCTGGTAGTAGAGTATAAAAAATATACAAATCAAGATTAAAAAAATTCATTTCCAACATTAATTGATTCAAATATGCATGATGATGGTTGTGTGGATAATAATTTTGTGTTACTACCAATTAGTGATATGGAGGAAGTAAAAAATTTTCAAATCTAGTTGTTCCAAAAAATGTTGATGTGGAAGAATTTTTAGATTTATAAGAATGGTATTTTGATGGTAAATTTTTAATACAACTGGGAGAACATTTTACAAACCATAATAGTGAGCAAAATAATGAGAAATGTTCCATTAAATATGCATACAGATTGTATGGTGAAGATGAAAGAGATTTATCCCATGATCATGGAGAATATGAACTTCAGAATGGTAAAAGGAATTTGGGGCAAGCTGAACACAATGATCTTCTGAAGGTTTTCAATGATAGTGGAATGGTTGATTGTATGAGTGTTCTTGAGAAGGATTTGAAGAAAACATATCAGATCAAGGTGTTTGACAAAGGAAAATAGGGGTAATTCTCTAAGGTGGACTTGTGCCATTAGTTGTGGTATGGTTTTTAAAAAAGCCATGTTAGTTCATGACAGAAAAAGTTTCAAGTTTGTTGCTCAAATGGATAAAATATCTGGTCTGCTCTTCCAGTGATTTGGATTCTTGCAATGATCTCACAATCATTCATCCCTAGACAGAGCAACTATTGGGACTTAAAATTTCATACAAATTTTAAGTCCCCATATTTAAAAAAGAGGATTTTAACACTCAAAAACTCAAGTGTAAAATCAGTCTCAGGAGCACATTTTGAAAAATCATAATTTTGGATCTATTCAATTTTAAATAAAATCATTTTTCCAACATGTTCATTCACAATATGGGAATGTGCACAGTGAATTTTAGCTTCATATGATCAGTTTTGAAAAAGTTTCAAAGGGACAAGTTGAAGGGATCTACAAAGATTTGTTGTCAGTACACAATAAATATGTTAGAATGGTCATATTTGAGGCTAAATATTAAGAAAATGGGTGATGATCATAACAAACTAAGTAGTGCCTTCATTTCTCTACACCAAATTCTACCTCCATGCTAATTTTTATGGTGTTTGGACGTCATTTGGTATTTTTTCAAAATAAAAATCAAATGAGTTTTACATAGTTTGATAGGTGCAATTTTTCAAAAAATGTTGATTGCAAAAATTTGAGCATTAACAGTTTTTAGTTTGGATCATTTCATGCCAAATCATCCGGAAAAAATGTTCTAATACCATAACTCAACACACTGGTGAAATTTCGTGGCTTCTAGAGATCATATGATCAGTTTTCTAAAGTAGTTTTGGAGGCTACTTCGCTCATTTTAGTCACTATGCAACAAAGCAAAATTTCATCGGAGAGACAGGTTTGAGGTCTCACTGATTTGCAAGACATGTTTGAGGTCTTTCCAATTTGCAAGACAGGTTTGAGGTCTCATTGATCTGCAAGACATGTTTGAAGTCTCATTGATCGACAAGAAAAATGCTATTAGAGTGAGATTCTCATGTTAGCCTGAGCATATATGTCACGCTGATGAAATTTTATCAGAAATAAATTCACTTTCTCTCACCGATAAAGAAAAAAGAAACATATCAGGGAGACATGAGCTATCATAATGAGTTTCAAATGTCTTTCTGACTTCATATGTTTCACTGATATCGGCAAGACTGGTATGAAGTCTTGGCGATATCTGCAAGACTAGTATGAAGTCTTGGCGATATCTACAAGACTAGTTTGATATCTCAGTGACACAATCTTCCTACAACAATTTGCATCAGCAATACTCTCTGATATCAATGTAACATAAAATAATTCTTCTTGATGGTCTATGTCACCCCAATGTGAGTTATATGGTCATAATGCAAACAAAAAATTGAACGAAATATGCTTATGGTGGAAATTGATAATACTTTGAGAAAAAAAAAATATTCATTTTATCAAGGGGATTTAAAAGTGGAGAATTATTTTACTCAGGAGAAGCATAAAAGGTAAAAAATTATGAAATATTTGCACTAGAAGAAAAGATATTTTTTACCAAAGGTGTAAAAGTGTTTTGGGAGGTAAAATATTTTTACAGAAGAATTAACTGATTAGGTAATTATTTTACCTAAAAAATATATTTTCATGTGAAAGGGTAAATAAATCAATTTTCACTAGGAGGACAAAAGGAGATAATTATTTTTACCTAAAGGACATATTGGAGATACATACCAATAAAAAAGTGAAGTGAAGATTTCCAGAAAAGGAAGATTATTTAATTAATTTTCATAGAGATGAAGATTAAAATATTTAATTTGCTAATGGCAACTAATTAAATATTTTATTTTTCCAAAAATAATTAATCGAGGAGCTACATCGAAAAGAAGTGTTGCACCAGACAGATGTCGTGAAAAGTTATAGCCCTAAAATAATGTATATATGTCAAATAAAATCAAAAGAAAGGAGATTAGATTTAAAAGAGGAGAAATAAGAAGTAGGTTAGATAGTTGGTAGTTTGAACACTTGCCAAAACAAAACATCATGATCTATATTGTAAAATCTTTTAAATTTATATAATGGAGAAGAATATATTTATCTAGTGATCCAATTATGGTGAAAATTGTTTGTCAAATTTATTGAAAACACTATCTAGTTGTCTCCAAGGTTGTCATTTCCTGATTATTTAAATTGGAATATCAAGGATATTCTTCAATTTATCAAAGCACACTTGTTGTTCTTATGTGGTTCAATTAACTTGTTCCTGCAAGATAGGATTAAATCCTTTTGATTAATCACAATAATTTGGAAAAGGACATTTGGATCATTAAGAAGAACTTGATAATTACACTCTTTGCATGTTTACACGAGCTATAAACAGTCACAAGTGCTAAGAAATTTGAATCATAGCCATTAAGCAAGTCACTCATTATACAAATCTTGACTCCATTAGCCCAATAGAAGTAGGCACTGGTCACACCAATTCCATTTTAGAATTTTATAAAATATTATTCAAACATTCACATCTCACATTTTAGTAGTATTTAGAAAGCTTTCATCTATTACACTTTGTGCCATTGTAATAGATCCATCGAGTCAATCAAGTCACACAACTTTAAGTTTGCCTCATTCACACAAGTATACCCGCCTAGTTCAGGCATCACCTGAAGAGAAGAAGGTTCAAACCATTTGGCCTTGTTTGTTACCCTAAAACATACCAAGAGTTTTGCAACCTCTTGAGGTATTTTTCCTGTATTTTTGAGAGATAACACCCCTTACAATGATCTAGATTGGGAGAACAATGACCTCTTGGTTGATGAGGACTAGCGGGTTCCTCTTCTTTATTTGTAGATTAGATTGTGTGTGTGTGTGTGTTTTGTTGTGTTCCCCTATGCTTTCTTTATATCTTCCTAGATGGCCTTTCTCATCCTTGTAGGTGCTTGGATACATGAGTGTTTTTGTGTCATAAAACCTCTATTTGTAGCATCAATTTGGTGTAGGAGCACCTTGTTCACTAAATTCCTTCAATAGGAAAATTTGTAAAAAATTGAATTTTCAAATGTAAATAAAAGTAAAAGGGTCATGTAAGGTCATATTTAATGTATTGGAGTGACAAATAGGTCTCTAGGTAATTAAAGAAGTGATATTACAAAAAATTGACTTTTATGACAAAAGTTGTCAATTATGCAAAAATGGACAAAAATAGGAAGTTGAAGATTCTTTTGTGGGAAAGTGAAAGGATAGGTCATTGGAATTGAAATGGTAGTTGCCTTAATTGATGAAAAATCTCTATAAAGCATTGTAAAGGGAGGAGAAGAAGCAAATTTTGTATTCTTGAAACATTTTAATAATTAAAGTTCCCTATTTCTTGAATTTACAGAGTTTTATTCCCTTGACCAGTTGTCTAAAAGCTATCCGATTGTTTTCTTTTCTTAGGGAAGAGAGTTAGCAATTACTTAATGGTTTTTTGATAGGTTTCCAGTAGATTTATAACAAAGAAGATCAAGCTTCAATGATTTGTCTGAAAAACCTAGTCAAGGGTTTGAGAATCTTGTAAAGATTTAAATTCCCCATCCCACCATTGTAGGTTTAGTACAATGGTGGGATGGACCATTTTGAATTTAGTTAGAATGCTTTAAATGTTGTGTGTGTAGATAGGAATAGGGAAGGCAAGAATATGAGGTTGTGGTCACTACCCTTACAATAAAATATAGAAATTTCCATGAAAGAGGATGGTTTCATGTTGGTATATGTTTAAGAAGTATGCATGAAGGTTGGAAAATGATTCCCTGAGCATGTATAGACATATCCTAACTTGTTTAAAGCAATGTATAAGTGTAAAGAGTGTTGGGAATGGTATTTTTAATAAACCCCCTATTTTAAGAAGTTTTCAATGGCATATTGATCTGGGGGACAATTTTTTAGTGAAAATTGAAGTGTTCCCAATGCTCCAAATTTTAGCTTCATCAGAAAGAGAACGACGTCCTGATTCCAACGCAACTTGAACGGGTCGAAAAGGACTCCGTTTGTGCAAGTTACGGCCAGTCAAACTTCCAGTCAAACTGGCTTCAGGGGCATCCAGAAGGTGAAAAAAATAATCATCTCGAAAATTGACAGAACTAGCGTCATCGTGAAGAGCTCGTCGAGACGATTCCGACGTCATATGCTCAAGATACAGGCAGTCAAAGTTCGGTTGACTTGAGGGTACAGAGGATGACGTCATCATGCGGCGTGTCGGTACAGTCGGAAGTCAAATGGATGAATTCGACGACACGTGGCAAGTGACTCAGATCGTACGGACCAATCATAGCATGACACGTGTCCATCACGTACGTTCCGTACAACGGTCAAGATCTATGTCATCCAGCACCAGCCGGGCTTTGCGGCGATGCCGTCGTACAGAATGTCATCGGCCATCATCTGATTTGCTTGGTCGAGGTTTCGCTTCATTGGCACCCCATCGGCGTGCCACGTGGCCTCACTGTGTATCTGCGCGGGTGGAATTTTATAGTCAGTTTGTTTAAAAGTGTTGGTTGGGGGATTCAAAACCCCAACCCTTCATCGGCGAATTTCATGCGCGACCGTTGCACCCGCCAGGATACACCTGACCATGTATAGGCAGCGGTTGTTTTTGTTATCTATCAATTCTGAGTTAGTGGATAAAAGCGAGGCCGACGGGGTTGGAACCGCCGACCCCGTGGCCACTAAAATCCTATGTTGCTGGTGGACCACGCAACATACCCGAAGATTATAAGGACACAGTTTTTTTTTATTGTTTGTTTGTTAACTGAACCTTAACAAATGGCTTTTAAGCCACAAAAATGTAAAACTACCTCCAACAATCAAAACCAACAAACTAAATGGAGCTAACAGAGGATGATACGAACTGATAGAGGGAGATATGCATTTATTTTGGTTGTTAGGCCTAATTAGGCAAACTTTTTGTATAAAATGAGGGGTATAGGCCTTGATTTTCCAAGTCCAGGTTGAGATAGCGGGAGAATGCTCGAGAGTCTTTGAAGACATTTATGCATATCAGAGTACTGTCATGCTGCTGAATGCTTGAAGGAGATAGTCTTGAAGCCATTGTAATTGAATTTGGAGCTAATCGGATCGGTCCTCCATTGGAGAGGGACCTGGAGACGTAGTCCTTAGGGATGAACTCCGTTATCAACTTTGGTTTCATCTCTCTATTTCTTCTCTCTTTTCTTTCTTAGTATATTCTTGGCATTTAATTATTTTATGTTCATTATTTCATTTGAGCATTTAATTTGTAATCATTTAAGTTAAGCGTTGTAATAATTGATCTTTTAACATTAAGCATTCTGTAAGCAACTAGTCCTAGATCCTAAATAGATCAAGTTGGTATAAGAGCTTTGTGTGTGGCTTGTATTGCAATTTGAATGCTAACGAGATCCAGGTTGCAACGAGGTGAAGGAGAACTTGAAGAATACAATCCAGAAATCGGAAGACGAAGAGTTAATCAACCGTCACAGATGGAAGAGAAAGAAGGTGGACAAAGTTCAGAGCTCAGTGACAAGGATTTCTAGAAGTTATTCCTTGACATGAAGGCGATGGTGGACGAACTTTATGCTGAAAAGAAGAAGCGTGAAAAGGGAAGTTCTTCAAAGCATGAGAAGCAGGAAGATCAGAAAGAAACAGAGGAGAAAGCTCTAGAAACTCCTTCTCCTCCATCTTCTCCCTCTTCTTCTTCTCCTCCTACTCCTCCTCCTTCTCCTTCTTCTAATGTAAATCCATTTAAGAGCAAGTCTAAGCCTGTGATTAAGCTTGATGTAAAATTTGAGTTACCTAAATACTATGGGGAGTTAAATGCTGAGAAGTTAGACAATTGGGTCCAACAAGTAGAAGTATACTGTAGGATTCAAGGCCTAGTAGAAGATGCTTCTAGGATTCAATTAGCAACTCTCCGGTTGGGAGGTACAGCTCTCACCTGGTGGGAGAGTAAAACTCGTGAAGAAATTGCTCGCCATGGTCAAGTTAATATGTCTTGGATGGAGTTTGTTGCTGCCCTTAGGAAACAATTCTACCCTTTAGGTTACATGCAACAGTTAACCATGAATTGGCAAACCTTTAGGCAAGGTAAGGGGCAGTCTGTCCAGGAGTATACTCATGAGTTTAGGAAATGGGCCATTGCTCTAAATGTTCCCTTGTATACCCAAGACACATTACTTAAGTATATTGGTGGTTTACATTCTTACCTTAGGCACACTATTTTGATGTTGAGTCCCAACAATCTAGACGAGGTGTCTGTTCAAGCTACTCATATAGAGTCAAGGGGTAAGAACACATTTAGTGATAACTTTTCTAAGAAGCCATCTAAGTTTGAGGGTAAGTCTAAAGGGAAAGAAAAAGACAAAGATAAAGGCAAAGGGAAGAAAACAACTACAGCTAAGAAAGAGGGTGAGAAACCTACGTGCTCCCATTGCAAGAAAGAGGGGCATGATGATTCAAGATGCTGGAAGCTTCATCCTGAGTTGAGGCCGAAAAGATATGGAGGTAATAAAGGCAAGAAGACTACTGCAGTGATTCAACAGGATCTTGGTTCAAACTCCGGAGATGAGACAAAGATTGTTGCTACCAGAATCCAAGGTAAAGGGAAAGGTATATCTCTCTCATCTGATGCAAGTTTTTCTAATGCTAGTGCAAGTACAAGTAAAGAATCTTCTCCTAAGGTTGATAAGCAAAGAAATGAATTGTTTCACATTCGTGTTGTAACAAAACACACTAAGATTGATACTCTGTTTGATACGGGTTCACAAGTCAACTTAATATCTGAAGAAGTTGTAAAGAAACTTAATTTGACTACAACACCTCATCCAAAACCATATCCACTTGGATGGGTTTGCGATGATGCTCAACTACAAGTAACTAAACAATGTAAATTGAGATTTGCTATCACTGCAAACTTTGTAGATGAGGTAGAAGTAGATGTGGTCCCTTTGGATATTTGTGGGCTTGTGTTAGGGAAGTCCTTATCTTTATGACAGAAAAGCAATCTTTTATAGGGGGAGAATAAGTATCATCTTTTTAAAGATGGGGTAGAATACATTGTACGGGCACATAAGGTGAAGACTAATCTTACACTAGTTAATGCTGGTCAAATGAAGAGGTTGGTCAATTCAAGTAAAAACTTTGTATTGATGCTTGTAAAAGCCAAAGAAGATGATAAATCTGAGGTATTCAGTCGAACTTTGAAAGATCATGTAAGTCATGTAAAGAAAGTCTTTGATGTATTGAGAAAAGAAAAATTGTATGTAAAGATGTCTAAATGTGAATTTGCTAAGACATCCTTAGTGTACTTAGGCTATGTCGAGGGGGTGGTCAATTGAAAGTAGACCCTGCGAAGGTCGAAGCTATTGTAAAATGGCCTAAGCCAAGTACAGTCACAGAGGTCGAAGTTTCCTAGGTGCAGTTCAGTACTGGAGAAAGTTTATTGCAAATTTCTCTTATATAGCATCACCATTGCATGCATTAACCAGTAAAAGCAAATTTTCAGTGGGGAGGTCCACAACAGAAGGCTTTCGACACTTTGAAGGGAAAGTTGAGCACCGCACCAGTTTGGCCTTACCAGATCTACATCAACCATTTGAGATCGAGACAGATGCGAGTGGGTTTGCCATGGGAGCAGTACTCATGCAAGGAGGTAAACCAGTTTGCTACCACTCTGAAACTTTTTCAGGAGCAGTAAGTAACTATCCCACATATGATAAAGAACTTTATGCTTTAGTTCAGAGTGTTAAAAAATGGAAACATTACATAATGGGGAAAGAAACTGTAATCCACACTGATCACCAGCCACTTCAATATTTGCACTCACAAACTAAACTGCAACAAAGTAGGCACTTTCGGTGGATGGGTTTTCTACAACAATTTCATTTGGTTATTAAGTATAAGAAAGGTACCCATAACAAAGTAGCAGACATGCTCTCTAGACCTCCTATGATGAATGCTTTGATAATCCTTCAGAATAGTTCTATGGTTCATGAAAGTTTTCAGGAACAATATGCTAATGATAAGAACTTTAAGGATATCTATGCTGCTTTAATGAAATGGTAAACATGTAGAAGAGAAAGACTATTATGTGCAGGATAAACTGTTATATCACTTGGGTAAATTATGTGTTCCAAAAGATGAACAAGCACAGGTGATTAGAGAAGCACATACCTCATTGATTGCAAGACACTTTGGGGTAAACAAAACATTGACTCAGCTGCAGAAATATTGTTATTGGCCTCATATGCAAGAAACTGTAACTAAGTATATTAGAGGTTGTGTTATGTGTGCAACTAGTAAGCCTAGTAACAGGAAGTTGGGTTTGTACACACCTCTACACTGTACCTTCTCGTCCATGGGAAAGTGTGTCAATGGACTTTGTAGGGGTTACCTATGTCTAGGAAGGGACATGATTATTTGTATGTAGTATTTGATCGGTTCAGCAAAATGTGTATCTTAATGCCATGTAAAAAGCAAGTCACTGCTGAACTGACACCTCATATGTACTTTCAATTTGTATGGGTTCATTTTGGGTTACCTACTTCTATTGTATCGATCGAGATTCTCATTCTTGGGGAATTTTGGTCAACTTTGTGGGGACTCATGGACACCAAACTCAAGAAGAGTACACCTTCCATCCGCAGACCGACGGGCATGAGGTTGTAAATGGACTTGTGCATCTACTCAGAGGTTACGCAGTAAGCATCCTAAGTTGTGGGATGAGAGTCTTCATTATGTGCAGCATGCCTACAACCATGCAGCACACTCTTCTACTAAGAGGTCTCCTTTTGAGACATGCTTTGGTTATGTGCCCAAGACACCGATGGATTTTTCTTTTGGGAAAGATGATGTTGAAGATGGACGCCATGATGCAGAGAAGGCTTTGAAGTTCATCCAGAAAGTCCAAGCAATTCATCAGGCAGTAGAAGCACGGTTGGAACAGAGCCAAGCAAAATACAAGGTTCGCCAAGACAAGCATCGCACTGATCATCATTTTCAGGTTGGAGACAGAGTTTGGTTACATATCAGCAAGGAAAGGATGCAAGGTGAAGGTAAAAAGCTTAAGCCAATTAGATATGGTCCTTTTGAGATCCTTGAGAAGATTGGTACTAATGCCTTCCGCCTCAATCTTCCTCCATACATGCATATTTACTCGGTTGTCAATGTTGAGAATTTGAAACTGTATGAGCCTCCAATGATCCTAGATGAAGTCTCAGACATTCAAGTTCCATCAGTTGATGACCTTTCTCTAGAGTACATGTCAGAGTTGCCAGAAGATGTTATTCTCGACAGGAATGTCAGAACTTCACGAAGAGGAGATGTTGAGTACCTCAGAGTGGGCCTGAAGGGGATGCATCCAAGCAAAGCAAGATGGATGGAGATTGGAAAAGTGAGGGAACTTTACCCTCACTTACCTTCCAATCAACTTCGGAGGTCCTAAAGCTCTCCGTGGGAGATGATCGGGGACAATTTTTTAGTGAAAATTGAAGTGTTCCCAATGCTCCAAATTTTAGCTTCATCAGAAAGAGAATGATGTCCTGATTCCAACGCAACTTGAATGGGTCGAAAAGGACTCCGTTTGTGCAAGTTACGACCAGTCAAACTTCCAGTCAAACTGGCTTCAGGGGCGTCTAGAAGGCGAAAAAATAATCATCTCGGAAATCAACGGAACTAGCATCATCACGAAGAGCTCGTCGGGATGATTCCGATGACGTTTGTTTCGTCAAAATCTGACGTCATATGCTCAAGATACAGGCAGTCAAAGTTCGGTTGACTTGAGGGTACAGAGGATGACGTCATCATGCTGACGTGTCAGTCTGTACAGTACGGAAGTCAAATGGATGAATTTCGACCTGACACGTGGCAAGTGACTCGGATCGTATGGACCAATCATAGCATGACACGTGTCCATCCGTACGTTCCGTACAACAGTCAGCAGTCTACGTCATCAGTCCAGTCAGCATGTCGTCGGCTTTGTTGGCGGTCGAGTCAGCGTATAGAATGTCATCCAGTCAGCGTATACGTCATCATGATTTGCGAGTTAGGTTTCGCCATGTGGCACCCCATCGGCGTGCCACGTGGCCTCACTGTGTATCTGCGCGGGTGGAATTTTATAGTCAGTTTGTTTAAAAATGTTGGTTGGGGGATTCGAAACCCCAACCCTTCATCGGCGAATTTCATGCGCGACCGTTGCACCCGCTAGGATACACCTGACCATGTATAGGCAGCGGTTGTTTTTGTTATCTATCAATTCTGAGTTAGTGGATAAAAGCGAGGCCGGCGGGGTTGGAACCGCCGACCCCGTGGCCACTAAAAGCCTATGTTGCCGGTGGACCACGCAACATACCCGAAGATTATAAGGACACAGTTTTGTTTTATTGTTTGTTTGTTAACTGAACCTTAACAAATGGCTTTTAAGCCACAAAAATGTAAAACTACCTCCAACAATCAAAACCAACAAACTAAATGGAGCTAACAGAGGATGATACAAACTGATAGAGGGAGATATGCATTTATTTTGGTTGTTAGGCCTAATTAGGAAAACTTTTTGTATAAAAGGAGGGGTATAGGCCTTGATTTTCCAAGTCCAGGTTGAGATAGCGGGAGAATGCTCGAGAGTCTTTGAAGACATTTATGCATATCAGAGTACTGTCATGCTGCTGAATGCTTGAAGGAGATAGTCTTGAAGCCATTGTAATTTAATTTGGAGCTAATCGGATCGGTCCTCCATTGGAGAGGGACCCAGAGACGTAGTCCTTAGGGACGAACTCCGTTATCAACTTTGGTTTCGTCTCTCTATTTCTTCTCTCTTTTCTTTCTCAGTTTATTCTTGGCATTTAATTATTTTATGTTCATTATTTCATTTGAGCATTTAATTTGTAATCATTTAAGTTAAGCGTTGTAATAATTGATCTTTTAACGTTAAGCATTCTGTAAGCAACTAGTCCTAGATCATAAATAGATCACATATAATGAGGGTTTGTATTTTATGACCTTTGGAAAGGCTTTAGAAACCAAAAGTTTTGTGACCCAATTTAATGTTTTCCAAGGTTTTTAGATGATTTCAAGTTGATTCAATGGTGGTTTCTTTGTATTTGTCACATAATTTGATGCATTTACCAGCAATCAGTCTATTGGTTCTCATACATTTTCCAAAACAAGTATATTTTCCCTTGAGGTATGTTAATCTAGGATGAAAAGGGTTCCTAATGGTGTGTTTAATTCCTAGGGATTCAATGTGGGCTTGATGGCATACCCATTTTTGTGGTCTTGCAATACTACAAGGGTTTTGGGTCTATGATTGCAAGAAAATGTAATTCTATGAATACAAAGATCTAAGTGATTTCCTTTGTATTGAAACTATTAAAATGATGATATTAAAGGTGTAATAATGGTTTGGGAAAGGTATAGAAACAAAAATTGTTGTTTTGGGTGTTTTGAACAATATGGAGTCAAGTTACAAATTAGTTGTCTTGATGTGTGTATTGATAGAAATGAGATTACTAGGGTCTAGTATGAGTTATGTGGTGTTTATCCTAACAAGTTAATGTTGTTTGAGTTAAATTTGAGTTTTGTAAGAGGTTAGAAGCATGAATGGTTGGTTTGTTTCCATTTTTCCTTGAGGAACAAGTTGCAATTAAGGGTAATTTGTTGAATAGTGAAAGATGTGATTGGTTCAGAGTTTCTAATGGTGGTTTCATTTTGGTATAGTCAATTTGATGATGGTTAAGGTAAATTTGAATCCTATAAAGGTCTGGAATACTGATTGAGTGAATTGATGTTTGCTAGCCTTGTGAATGGCTAGTGAAATTGATTGATTTTGTGGAAAATTTAAGTGAAACAATGGTGTTTTTGTAATGGATCTTCTCAAGTTGTGTTTAGGGTTAGAGGTACTCTTGATGGTTTGTGGATTTTCGTAGATACTTTGCATCAATTTGTATCAGAGCTAGCTGATTTGGTTGAGATCTTGTTGAGTTGTTGATTGGTTGCAAGTGCTTGATCCATCTAAACTGTAGAGAGGAAGAGTTCTGAGAAGTTGTGTGCTGGCAAACAAGCTGAGTTCGGTGTTCACCATCCTCCAATGAGGATTAAGCTAGGTAGAACGTGCATAAAGAGAGTGATGAATCTTCTAGGATCTACTATTTTGTAAGATGGATGGTTTGTTGAAGTTGTGTGGTGAAGCAATGAGGGAGGTGGATATCTATCTAAAGAAGCACTTGAGTTTGCAGCCATTTGAAGAGTTCAAAGTTATTTTGAGAGTACTCCACTGATGGGAGTAGATGAAAAGATGATTGGTCAGAGAAGGTCAAAGATAAATTGTGGAAAAAGAGGAAAGATTGCTTGGAAAAAGGAAATGAGAAAGGATAGTCATGTGTCCTTTGAGAGAGAAAGAGTTGGTGGAAAGTTGAGATGTGTAAGAGGATATTCATGTGTCCTTTTGAATGAGAAGAGTGATTATGAACCTGATGAGTAGAGAAAGAGAAAGGAAAAAGGAAAAGAAAACACAAGAGAAGTTAGAAATGAAGAAAAAGCTAAAGGAAAAGGATGGAACCATGAAAAATACAAGGAAAATATTCAAGGGTAAAGAAAGTCCAAGAAAAATTTAATATGCAAGAAGCAAAGCTAAAGCATTTTAGTCCTCAAAGGGAATTGAGGAATTCTTTCAAGTGGGTTGTATGGTGTAGGAGCACCTTGTTCACTGAATGCCTTTAATAGGAAAATTTGTAAAAAAATGAATTTTAAAATGTAAAGAAATGTAAAAGGGTCATGTGAGGTCATATTTAATATATTGGAGTCACAAATAGGTCTCTAGGTGATTAAAGAAGTGATATTGCAAAAAGTTATCTTTTATGACACAAGTTGTCAATTATGTCAAAATACACAAAAATAGGAAGTTGAAGAGTCTTTTGTCAGAAAATGAAAGGATAGGTCGTTGGAAAGGGTATTTTCAATAAACCTCTGTCTTAAGAAGTTGGCAATGGCATATAATGAGGACTTGTATTTTATTACCTTTGGAAAGGCTTAATAGACAAAAAGTCTATGGATTCAAAAGTTTTGTGACCTAATTTAATGTTTTCCAGGGTTTTTAGATAATTTCAAGTTGATTCAATGGTGGTTACTTCAAGTATTTTTGACCTAATTTGATGCATTTACCAGTAGACAGTCTATTTGTTCTCATAAATTTTCCAAAACAAATATATTTTCTTTTGAGGTATGTTAATCTAGGTTGAAATAGGTTCCTCATGGTGTGTTTAATTACTAGGGATTCAATGTGGGCTTGATGGTATACCCATTTTTGTGGTCTCATAATACTACAAGGGTTTTGGGTCTATGATTACAAGAAAGTGTAATTATGTGAATATAAAGATCTAAGTGATTAATTTTGCATTGAAATTTTTAAAATGATGATGTTGAGGGTGTAATAATGGTTTGGGAAAGTTCTAGAAACAAAAATTGTTGTTTTTGGTGTTTTGAGCAATATGGAGTCAAGTTACAAATTGGTTGTCTTGGTGTGTGTATTGAGAGAAATGAGATTACCAGGGTCTACTGTGAGTTTTGTGGTGTTAATCCTAACAATGTACTATTGTTTGAGTTGAATTTGAGTTTTTTAAGAGGTTAGAAGCATGAATGGTTGGTTTGTTGTCATTTTTCCTTGAGGAACAAATTGCAATGAAGGCTAATTTGGTGAATAGTGAAAGATGCAGTTGGTTTAGAGTTTCTAATGGTGGTGTTGTTTTGGGATAGTAAATTTGATTATGGTTAAGGTACATTTGAATCCTATAAAGGTCTGGAATACTAATTGGGTGAATTGATTTTTGGTAGCCTTGTGAATGGCAAGTGAAATTGATGGATTTTGTTGAAAATTTAAGTGAAAAAATGGTGTTTTTGTAATGGATCTTCTCAAGTTGTGTACTAGAGGCTGTCTATGTTGAGGATATTGAGAAAATTGTAAAAGGAAGTGTTCTAGGTTCCTAGTGGAACTCTGTAGGTCTTGAAAGTTTCCTATTCTTTACGTTGAAGATCAAGTACTATTGATTAAAAGGTTTATTATTGAGTTTATCTAGATCATCTACTAGAAGTTTCAAAGATCCATGTGAATTTTTAAGTATGTTGTGGTCTGACAATGTTTTTGTGGTCTTTATTAGTGTTCCTAAATGAAGATTGTGTGATTCTATAAATATCAGTTGTTGTGGATGCTTCTTTGTTGTTTCTTGGTGTTCTTGGATGTCTCTAGATAACTCTTTATCTTTTTGGTACTTCCACATTACTCAATGAGCTCCTAGTCGAAGATTTTTTGTGCATGTTCAGTTTTTCTTGTTCCTGACCAACATGTTAGTGGTGGTGTGTTGTGGATCTTCATGGTGAAATTAATTAAATTATTTTTGTATTGGAGATATTAATTTGGGTCTCCACTATGTTGTGGTCAACCTTGGTGGATTTTCATTGGAAATTTATTTGTAAATTTGGGCTGACATTAAAAATATGTTTTATATTTTTGGCTGACTAAGTTGTGATGAAATCCCATGTAGTAAATATCTAAGAGTGATTGGTTGAGAAAAGTTAGTCTGTGCATAAGTGTGAATGTATGCCAGAGAAAGCATAAATGTGTGAATAGTGTTTCTATCATTCAATTATTAAGTAGAGAGTGAAGAAGTTTGAGCAAAGTGTGAAGAGGGTTTTCAGAGCTTAATTGGAACTGTAATCAAGCTTGTGCAAAAGCTATTTTCTCAGTTCATTTTAATCCTATTCTATATTGTTGTACAGTGAGTCCTCTTTTGTATTTGAGCAATGAGCTCTAGGCATTGTGTCTAAATGCATGTGCATTCCCCTTATTATTTCTCTTTATAGTTCTAATAGAGTATAATCTTATGTACTAGAATCCACCATGGTTTTTCCCCTAACAGGGTTTCCACACAAAAAATCTTGGTGTTATTTATCTCTCTAATGTGTTAATTGTTTGTGGTTAATTGCTTATTCATCAGATCTAAGATTAAAGTTAAGATAAGTTAAAAAAAATTAAGTTTCTGTGACAACTGATTCACCCCCCCTCTCAGTTGTCTATCCTTATTTTGTGAACAATTGGTATCAGATCAGGCTCCTATGAAGAAGTCTAAAAGCTTGAGGTGATTTGAGATGCCAATAATATTCAAGAAGGATAGTGCAAGATTTGATGGCACTAACTATTCAATGTGGAAAGTTAGAATGCAATGTCACTTAAAGTGTATTGGTGAAGTTTTCTAGAAGATTACAAAATATCCATATACTATTCCTCAAAATGCTCCCTCAACTCTTGATGAGATCAAAGATGTTGAAAATAATGTTAGGGCTATTGAAGCTTTGATGAGTGCTATAAAAAATTTGGAGATGGCTAATGTGTTGGGTTTGGAGAAATATCATGAGATTTGGATGAAACCAGAAACTTTGTATGAAGGAGATGCACAGGTGAAGATGGCTAAGCTATAGAGCTTGAAAGGAAACTATGAGAATTTGAAGATGGGTGAAGATGAAAATATCACTTCTTTTATGCAAAGAGTAAATGAAATAGTGATGGGTATTAAAGGTGTCTATGGTTCTGTGGATGAGGATGAAATTGGGGCTAAAGTACTAAGATCCTTGCCTCCCTCCTACAAAATGAAGGTTCATCTATTGAAGAGTTTAGATTAGTAAACAAGATAACAAGAGACACACTGATCGGGAAGCTTGTTGCTTTTGAAATAAGTGAATTTGGTGAATCTACACCAAAGATTGAATCTGCATTCAAGGCTACTGTATCTGGAAGTAACATGAAAAGATATAATCTGAGAGAGAGTTCCAAAAAGATATCCAAGTATGATGAAGAACTGCAATAGCTTGAAGATAAAGAAAGAGAGGTAGAAGAATTGGAAGCTATGATTGCAAAACAAGAAGGAAGAGGAAAAGGTAAGTATGAAGATGTATTTCCTATTAAATGTTTTTCATGCAGTAAAATAGGTCATTTTGCATCAAGATGTCCTGAAAGAGTTCCTAGATCTAAGCCTAAAAGGTATAGATTCTAAAAGAGATGCTACTTTGTTGTAGAAGTAGTGACTGATGATGAGTCTGATAAAGATAATGGAAAAGAAGATGAATGTGATTTCATTGCTACCAGTGAAGATAATCCTCTGGCTACCGAATCTACTAAAGATAAAAAATATCTTGCAACCAAAGTTGAAGAAAAAGAGGACTGGGTCATTGATAGTGGATTTTCACATCATATGACTGGTTATAAAAGAAAATTTGTGATTCTAGAGAACTATGACGATGGGGTTGTAAGATTTGGAGATAAAAATGTTGGTGTGATTTGTGGTAGAGGATCTATTTGCCTTGGTGGTAAGGATAACACTGATGATTTCCTCTATGTTGAAGGCCTAAAGCACAACTTTTTGAGTGTTGGATAGATGGTTCACAAGGGATATGATCTATAGTTCAAAGATGGAAGATGCAAGATATGTGGAAGTTCTAAGAATATGATTGCAATAGCCAAACAAATAAAAGTTAATATTTTTCATCTAAATACTACTAATGGAAGTTGTTTAATTTCTCAAGTAGATGAAAGCTAGTTGTGGCATAGGAGGTTGTGGCATGTAAGATATCTTCCTAGGTTAGTGAAGCCTGCTAATATAATCTACAAGGAATGTCAAATGGGTAAACAAACTATAGTCTCTTTCTAGAGAAAATGTTTTCATTCAAATAATTAGCTGGAGCTGCTACATACTGACCTTTTTGGTCCCTCTAGAGTCAAAAGTATTCATGGAGAAAGGTATTTCATGTTGGTTATTGATGATTACTCTAGAATGATTTGGGTTTCATTTTTAAGAGACAAATTTGAAGCATTGGAGAAGTTCAAAAGTTTCAAAGCTATGGAAAAAAATGAGAAAGGTCTGAAAATCAAGTGCCTGAGATTTGACAAAGGTGGTGAGTTTATTTCCAAGGATTTCAACTCTTATTGTGAAGAGCATGGAATTAAAAGATAGTTATCTGCCCCTCGAACTCCTCAACAAAATGGAATTGTAGAGAAAAAGAATAGAACAATTCTGGATGCAGCTAGAACAATGATGATGGAAGGAAATGTATCTCAAATGTACTGGAGTGAAGCGATAAGTACTATTGTGTATACATTGAATAGGGTAAATGTTAATGGAAATTCTGGTAAGACTCCTTATGAGTTATGGTTTGGTCACAAGCCTACTATTAAGTTCTTCAAGATCTTTGTAAGCAAGTGTTATATCAAAAGAGATGATAATATAGGAAAATTTGATGCAAGAAGTGATGAAGGAATCTTCCTAGGTTACTACACTAAAAGTAAAGCCTATCGGTGCTATAAAAAAAGACTAAGAAAGATGGTTGAGAGTACAAATGTCAGAGCTGATGAGAATTCTATCAAATCATCTAGACATTCTAGTTATGATTCAGGTAAAGACATTACAAGACAAGGAAAGAATACTCAGGAACAAAATCTACGTCATATTATTCCATATGCTCTAGTGAAGCAACCTCAATTTGTTTTGGTAAATCAAGTCAGTCAAGAGACATAGACAAGTGTAAGTGTAGAAGAAAGATCAGAAGAGTTAGAATTTCAAGAATGTCCCAAAAATCCAAGGAATGTAAAGCTGAATCATTTTGAAAATCAAATCATAGGAGATAAGAGTAAATGAGTACAAACTAGAAGAAAAATTGCAGAAGAATACTATATGATATCCAAGATTGAGCCTAAAAGTGTGATTGAAGCTTGTCAAGATGAAAACTGGTTGGAAGTTATGAAGGAAGAGCTTACATAGATTGAAAAGAATGACACATGGATACTAGTTCTGAGGCCTAAAGACAAAAATTTGATTGGTACTAAATGGATATTTAGAAACAAGCTAAATAAAGAAGGTGAAGTGGTCTAGAATAAAGCAAGACTGGTATGTAAAGGGTATTCTCAAATGGAAGGTATTGATTTTGAAGAAACCTTTTCCCCTGTTGCTAGGATTGAAGCTGTTAGACTATTTCTTTCTTATGCTACACACAAGAACTATAAAGTCTATCAAATGGATGTAAAGTCTACATTTGTGAATGGATAACTAGAAGAAGAAGTGTACATTAAACAACCAATGGATTTCAGCTAATAGACAAAGAAGATATGGTTTGCGGGTTGAAGAAATCTCTATATGGACTTAAGCAAGCCCCTAGAGCCTAGTATGCTAGATTGGACAAATACCTACTGAAGCTTGGATTCACAAAAGGTACTGCTGAAATAAACTTATACTTCAAACTAGATAATGATAAGGAATTGATTATAGAAGTTTTTGTTGATGATATCTTTTTTTGGAGGAGATGATAATCTATGTATGAAGTTTGTTGATGAGATGAAGAATGAATTTGAGATGAGTATGATTGGAGAAATGAATTTCTTTCTAGGATTGCAAGTTACATATTTGGACAAGGGGATTTTCATATCTTAGTCCAAATATATGAAAAAACTACTAAAGAAGTTTGGAATGGATGACTCCAAACTTGTTGATACTCCCATGGTGCCCAAATTTAAGTTGACTCAGAATGATGACTCTCCTAAGGAAAATCAAACTAGATATAGGTCAATGATTGGTGGATTACTCTACTTGACTCAGACTAGACCAGACATTATGAATGTTGCATGTATGGTTGCTATATTTCAAGATGATCGAAAAGAATAACATGTAACTACTATGAAGAGAATTTTTAGGTATCTAAAAGGAACAATTGACTTTGGACTTTGGTATCTCAAGGATGATGATCTCACTTTGTGTGCTTATACTAATGCAAATTGATTTGGTGATGTAGATGATAGAAAAAGTACTAGTGGTGGTGCTTTCTTCCTAAGGAAGAAGCTAGTATCCTGGTTAAGTAGAAATCAAAACTAAATTTCTCTAGCTACTGTTGAGGAAAAATACATTTTTGTTGCCAATAACTATACTCAAGTGATAGGGATGAAATAGATGCTGAGAGATATCAGGGTGATATTTGAATAGCCTATTACCATATACTATGACAATTCAAGCGCAATAAACATCTCAAGGAATCTGGTGCTATACTTTAAGAATAAACATATATCAATCAAGTTTCATTTCTTGAGGGAGAAAGTGAATGAGAAGAAGTCATATTGGAGTATGTGCCTACCAAAGAACAAATTACAAATATATTTACTAATCCTTTGCCAAAGGATACTTTTGAGTATCTCAGATGAATGCTAGGGGTAATCAACCCTCCCGATAAGAACTAAAAGATGCATTTTCTTGCATCAATCTGAGAGCTTCATTGCTATATTCTAATCCAGTTTGATGTTTATGTGGCTGCCACTCAAGGGGAGTAGTCAAATGTGCAAATATGTGGTTTAAAGTGTGTATATGGAAAGGTCAATGGTATCTTTTCCATTGATGTCAAATGGGGAGAAGTGTAATGTGAAAAATCCTTTCAAGAGAAGTGTAGAAGAAGTCAATGTGTTGGGTTGATGGTATTTTTCACATCATGTGTTACCATCAATGCCAAAGGGGGAGATTGTTGGATGTTGTAGATATGGTTGTTGATATGTGGTTGTCATTGATGTCAACACTATTAGAATTTGATCTACTATAGGTTGTATATGTCGAGGATATTGAGAAAATTGTAAAAGGAAGTGTTATAGGTTCCCAGTGGAACTGTGTTGGTCTTGAAGGTGTCTTATTCTATACATTGAAGATCAGCTATTATGGATTAAAGGGTTTATTGTTGAGTTTATCTAGATCATCTATCGAAAGTATCAAAGGTTCACATGAAGTTTTGAGTATGTTGTGGTTTGAAAGTGTTTTTGTTTGTTCCTGAATGAAGATTGTGTGATTCTATAAATCTTAGTTGTTGTAGATGCTTCTCTATTGTTTATTGGTGTTCTTGGATATCTCTAGATCATTCTTTATCTTTGTGATACATCCACATTACTCGATGAGCTCGTGGTTGAAGATCTTTTTGTACATATTTGGTTTTTCTTGTCCTTGGTTGACATGTTAGTGGCGGCGTGTTGTGGATCTTTGTGGTGAAATTAATTAAAGTATTTTTGTGTTGGAGATATTAATTTGGGTCTCCACTATGTTGTGGCCAACCTTGGTGGATTTTCATTGGAAATTTATTTGTAAATTTGGGTCAACATTGAAAATCTATTTTATTTTTCTAGCCAACTAAGTTGTGATGAAATCCCATGTAGCAGATATATAAGAGCAATTGGTTGAGTGAAGTTAGTGTGTGAATAAGTGTGAATGTATACTAGATAAAGTGCAAATGTGTGAATAGTTTTTCTATCGTTCGATTACTAAGCAGAGAGTGAAGAAGTTTGAGCAAAGTGTGAAGAAGGTTTTCAGAGCTTAATTGGAACTATAGTCAGGCTTGTGCATAAGCTATTTTCTCAGTTTGTATTCTTTGGATTTTAATCCTATTTTTCATTTTTGGATTGTGAGTCCTCTTTTGTATTTGAGTAGTGAACTCTAGGAAGTGTGCTTGAATGCACGTGCATTCCCCTTATTATTTCTCTTTATACTTATAATAGAGTATAATATTGTGGACTAACATCTACCATGGTTTTTCCCCTAATAGGGTTTCCATGCAAAAAATATTGGTATTATTTGTCTCTCTGATGTGTTAATTGTTTGTGGTTAACTTCTTATTCATCATATTTGAGACTAAAGTTAAGATAAGTTAAAAAAGTTTAAGTTTCTCTGACAACTGATTCACCACCACTCTCAATTTTCTGTCCTTATTTTGCCAACACCTTGATGGTTTGTGGACTTTGGTAGATGCTCTACATAACATTCTTCTCTTTATTGTGTATTGATTTTTAAAAATTGGGGATGATGTAAAGAGTTGGGGGAATTTAGGCCTCCCTTTCATGTTGACCCAATTTTTAATTTTTATTTAGTTTTTATGTACCTTTCTTCACATGGTCTGATATAGCAGGGGGTTGATGATATTTCATTTATATACTATTATACTTATTTATCTATATTTATGAGCAACTCTGACCTTAAAATATTAGATCCCCTATCTCTTGTTCATTGCATCATTATTTCTCCTTAACTTTCTCTCTTTCTTTCTTTGTGATGTTCTAGTACTCATGTGTTATCCCTCACATGTGTGACAATATTACCACAGTTACATCTATTTATTTTATAAGGGCCACAACATCACTTTCATTCTTGTTTTCCTCTCCTTAATATGTTGGGTTCCTTTGTGTTTGGAATGCACCATCCTAAGAGGGGAAAATTATACTACTTTTATTTTTAAAAGGTGCATTCGGTGGCTAATGAATCTCTTCTTAAAAATCTATATTTTTAAAAAATTGCATTCTTCGACATGGATTATTTGAAAAAAAATTCTTTTATCTCAAATTCATAAGACAAAATCCGTACTTTCCCTTGCAAGGGAAAATTCTTTCTTTTGAATTCCATGATGAAATGATTTTTTCAAAAGGAACCCTTGATGCTAGAAGCGTTGGTGAAAAATTCTATCCCTTTTTCTATTGCTTTCAAATAGAGCATCCCTTGAGTTGACCCATTTTTCATTTCAAGGGTTCTGAAGGGACCTCTATGAATGCTCTTCCTTCAATTGTTGACTATTTGCATGACTATTTTCTTGTCTACATATGTAGCATCCTTTTGATATCTAACATGTTTTATCTATGGATTAACATGTTGCTTTGTAGGTGCACCTGTGAAGCTTATTTTCTATAAAACTCTACAAAGCTTCTCACATGGGTATTCCTTAGGACTAAACACCTGGGGTGCCTTCTTTGTAAGTTTGAGAACCTATAAAGTGCTTTCATCCTATGGGATCTATTCATCATTGGTCTATGGGCCTCTGGTGAACTTTTCTCAACTCTCTTCAAGATTGAGCACCTATAGAGCCATTTTCCTACCCTGCCCTTTCAAGCATGCCAGATTGTGGTCTCTTCCTCGATGATTTAGGTATATTTTATTGGAACTTTTTTGACCTAATTTATCAAAAATTGATTGGCACTCATGTTCACTAAAGTGGGGGAAAAATTTATAAGAATGAATTTGCACCCCCCTTGCATGTGTCCCTTTTACACCCTTAACCTTAGAAAAATAAACCCAACAATGTAATTCCACATCCTTTGTCGATACTCCATCCACTTAGTTCCTTTCTGTATTGTTGGTGGGGGAATTTTTGTTAGGGAAGCACTTACGATATGTGAATGTCTATGTGGCACGCTTTCATCCTGATAGGATTCCTACCTCTAGAATCTATAAAGGCATTACATTCACCATTGGTGCTGAAGCATAACATATATGTGCCTCCCAACCTACCTTTAAATGACTCTTTCCCTCCCAAATTCAACTAAAAATGACTATTCTCTCTTCTCATTCATTCTTCTTCACATTCTTGACAATCCTCATGCTTCTACATAACTCTTGAGCATATCCTTGCAACTTCTTAGCTAGTGGCTGCACTATCAACTCTACCATTTTAACATCACAAAGTTCTTCACATCTACCATAGATGTTGCAACTTGATGTCTTGTGAGACTTCCTTTGGCATCACTGTGGCAACATCAACTTTTCCAAAATTGTAATCCTACACTCCTCTCACATTGGCCTTAAGTGCCTTTGGTTGAGGGTGGTATTATTCATTTACTATTGCATTATTATTAGATTTGAGTAGCATAGTTCTCTTTGTAGTGTTCAACATTCCTTCTTTCCATAATTTATTTATCGTATTTCTATTTCTCTATCTATCTAGTTGTTCTGTGAAGGTGGGAACACCAAAATGGGGGTTTGACTATGGCAAGCCCTGAAATAGCCCTAAATCATTTTTCCCCATTCTGCTATGTGTAGGTACTTCATTCGTATGGAGTTTGCTAGAGAACTAGACCTATCATGAGTTGAACTCTTACCTTTCTCATTCTTGTAATTTCTAAAGCATTTCCTTCATTATTTTCCATTTACATCATCACAATAAACCTCTTTAGCTAAGATGTTAGTAGGTTTTCTATCATTTTTTTTGTGCTTTCTTTTATCTAACCATATGGATGACAATGTTGGATGTTGTTGTTGTGTTGTTGATATGTCATTGTCATAGATGTCAACACTATTAGCATTATTGTATTGAAGGTTGTATATGTCAAGGATATTGAGAAGATTGTTGAAGGAAGAGTTACAAAGTTGTTGGTTGCCAGTGGAACAGTAAAGGTCAAGAAGGTGTTTTTTTTTGTACTTTGAAGATCAGTTGTTGTGGACTAAAGGGTTTATTTCTTAGAGTATCTAGTTCATCTACTAGAAGTTTCAGAGGTCCACATGAAGATTTGATTGTGCTATGAATAGTTGTGTTTTGACAGTGTTTTTGTGGTCTCTTTCAGTGTTCCTGATTGAAGTTTATGTGATTTTGATAGTTTCTATTTCTGCAGATGTTTCTCTATTAGTTCTTGTTGATTATGGATGCTTCTATATCCTTCTCTATTCTTCTTGTACATCTACGTTGATTGCAATGCTCGTGATTGAATATTTTTCTAGTGTATGTTTGGGTTTTCATGTTCTTCACCAACATGATGGTTGTAATGTGTTGTGGATCCATGAAGATCCAAAATTTGAATGTTTGGCATACTCAAAGATATTGTTTTGGGTCTCATCATATTATTGGCTGATGGTGTTTGATTCACATTACAAATTTGTTTGTAAATTTGGGCCGACATTGGAAATATGTTTTATATTTCTAGCTGACTAAGTTGTTGATGTATTTCATGTTGTGGATATATAAGAGTAGTTGTTTGAGCAAAGTTAGTGTGTGTGAAAGAAAAGGAAAGACAGAAAAAGAGAAAGTGTGTAAACATTGATCTAATCATTTGATTACAGAGCAGAGTGAGAAGAAGGTCGAGCGAAGTGTGAAGAAGGTTTCCTATGCTTAACTAGAACTATAATTAGGCATGTGTAGAAGCTATTTTCTTAGTTCACACCTTGTGGATCTAATCCAAATTACTATGTATTGTTGGGTAGTGAGCCCTCTTGTATTTGAGTAGTGAGCTCTAGGTAGTGTGCCTAAATGCATGTGCATTCCCATTATTATTCCCATTATACTTTTAACAGGGTATAATATTGTGGACTAACATCCACCATGGTCTTTCCCCTAATAGGGTTTCCGTATAAAAATTCTTGGTGTTCGTTGTGTTTCTGATGTGTTAATTGTTTATGGTTTATTATTCTTTCATTAGATGTGAGGTTAAGTTAGGTGTGAAAAGTTTAAATATTCTATGACAACTAATTCACCCCCCCCTCTTAGTTGTTTGTCCTTTTTTTTCCAACAATTTGTATTAGACTAGGTTCCTTAGAAGAAGTTTAAAAGCTTGAGGTGATTTGAGATGTCATCATACAAGAAGGACAGTCCTAGATTCGATGGAACAAACTACTCACTATGGAAAGCTAGGATGGAGTGTCATTTGAGGTGTATTGGTGAATCCTTCTGGAAGATTACAAATAATCCATATTCTATTCCTTAGAATGGTCCTTCCACTACTGATGAGATTAAAGAGGCTGAGAATAATTTCAGGGCTATGGAAGCTTTGTTGAGCACTCTAACAGACTCAAAAATGAAAAATGTGATAAGTCTGAAGATAGCTCATGAGATTTGGATGAAGTTGGAAACTTTGTATGAAGGAGATGTACATGTGAAGATGGCTAAGCTATAGAGTTTGAAAGGAAAGTATGAGAATTTGAAGATGGGTGAAGATGAAAATATCTCTTCTTTTATGCAAAGACTAAATGAAATAGTGATGGATATTAGATGTGTCAGTGGTACCCTGGAAGAGGAAGAAATTGTAGCTAAAGTGCTCAGATCATTTCCTCCCTCTTACAAAGAAAAATATCATGCTATTGAAGAAACCACAACATTGAAAAATATGAAAAGAGATGCACTGATTGGAAAACTTGGCACCTTTGAGTTGAGTGAATTTGGTGAATCTATTCCCAAGAATGAATTTGCATTCAAGGATATTGTATCCAGAAGAAACAACCAAAGATATGATACGAGAGAGTGTTCCAAAAAATCATCCAAGTATGATGAAGAATTGAAACAGCTTAGAGATGAAGAAAGAGAGGTAGAAGAATTGGAAGCACTGATTGTGAAGAAAGAAGGCAGAGGACAATGTAAGTATAAAGGAGTGTTTCCTATTAAATGTTTTTCTTGCAGTAAAATAGGTCATTTTGCATCAAGGTGTTCTAAAAGAGTTCCTACATCTAAGCCTAACAAATCTAGATTCCAAAATAAATGTTACTATGCTAAAGAAGGAGTGACTGATGAAAGGTCTGATAAAGAAAATGGAAATGAAGATGAATGGGTATTCCCTGCTATCAAGGAAAATGGTCTGGTGGCTACTAAATCTGCTAAAGTTGAGAAAGCTCTTGTGGCCCAAATTGAAGAAAAGGATGAGTGGGTTATTGATAGTATATGCTCACATCACATGACTAGTGACAAAAGAAAATTCATAAGTCTATAGAATTATGACGATGGGTTTGTAAGATCCAAAGATAACAATGCTGGTGTGATTCGTGGCAGAGGATCTATTTGCCTTGGTGGTAAGCATAACACTGATTGTGTTCTTTATGATGAAGGCTTGAAGCACAACTTGCTGAGTGTTAGAAAAATGGTGGACAAGGGTTATGACCTTTAGTTAGAAGGTGAAAGATGCAGGATACTCAAAAGTTTTGGTAATGTAATTGTTTCAGGTAAAATGACAAAAGGTAATATTTTTCACCTGAATGATATTAGTGAAATTTTTTTAATTGCTCAAGTAGATGAAAACTAGTTATGCATAGGAGGTTGTTTCATGCGAATTTTTATCATATTATCCAAGTAAGTTCCACCCAAGCAGTAAGAGATCTAGGTATGTGTAGGATCATCATGGAAAAAACAGGCCCTTAAGTGGCAATTTTTTTAGAAAAATCAAAGTTAGGCAACTTGATGCAAAAAATTGAATAAGTTATCTATATTATTTCAAAAATATGTAAGAATAGAATCTGTAGCAAATTGAATGTAGTTTCTAAACTACTAGTTTTATTTAAAATAATAATAAATCTATTTGGTGAAAATTTGAAATTTCAATGTAGTAGTACTTAAATTTTAGGGAAAAAATAAGTAGGTGTTTGTCTGACCATCCTAACCACAAATAAAGTGATAATATTTTTTAATAGGATTTTATATATAAGTAGAGGACTCATGTCCCAATGTGATGCATAATTTTTTGTAATTATTTTCCAAGTAAATAATTAATTATGAATTTTTTATTGCAAATTTTTAAAAATATAAAAACTCTTATGTCTGACCATCTTAACTTGGTCAAAACTTCATAGTTTTTTTTTTTTTTTAATCATATAGTATGTGAAGCATAAAATGTGACATATGTTTCAGATTCAAAAAATGTGATACTATTTGAAAGTTATAGATTTTTTTCAATCATCCTATCAATCGGGACTTTAGTCGTAATTCAAATAGAAAATAAATAATAATAATTTATTAAATTCAAAGTAAAGCATAATTTATATTGGTGGGAAGTTGAGAATCTCCTTTAAAAACCCTTTTTGTTTCATTAATTTTGGGTAAAAACAAAGTCATCAGCCACATGAGCCATCATATTAGTTACATATTGTGACTTTTTGGCCTATCATGATCCTACACATACCCATCTACCTAAGCTAGTAAAGCCTACTAACACAATTTGCAAGGAATGTTAGATGGGAAAATAGAATAGAGTTTCTTTTCAGAGAAAACATCATACAAATGGATTATTGGAGTTGGTACATACTAATCTATGTGGTCCCTCTAGAGTCAAAAGTCTTCATGGAGAAAGGTACTTTATGCTGCTTATTGATGATTATTCTAGCACGATATGGGTTTCTTTCTTAAGAGAAAAATGTGAAGCATTTGAGAAGTTCAAAAATTTCAAAGCTATGGAAGAGAATGAGAAACACCTAAAAAATCAAATGCTTAAGGTCAGATAGAGGTGGTGAGTTCACCTCCAGGGAGTTCAATTCCTTTTGTGAAGATCATGGAATTAGAAGACAGTTATCTACTCCCCAAACCCCTAAATAGAATGGAGTTGCAGAGAGGAAGAACAAAACAATTCTGGATGCTACTAGAATATTGATGGTAGAAGGAAATGTACCTCACATCTATTTGAGTGAAGTTGTAAGAATTTTTGTGTACACTTTGAACCAAGTAAATGTCAATGATAATTTTGGTAAGACTACTTCTAAACTATGGTTTGGTTATAAGCCTATTGTTAGATATTTCAATATCTTTGGAAGTAAGTGTTATATCAAGAGAGATGAGGATATAGGAAAGTTTGATGTAAGAAGTGATGAAGGAATCTTTCTAGGTTACTCTACCAAAAGCAAGGCCTATCGGTGCTATAACAAAAAACTAAGAAAAATGGTTAAGAGTGAAAATTTCAAAGTTGATGAGGACTCTGCTAGATCATCCAAATACTATGGATATGATTTAGATGACTAGGAGGATAGTACAAACAAAAGGAAGAATGCTCAAACATAGAATCAACTTCAAATTGTGCCATATGTTTTGGTAAAACAACTTCAATTTGTTTCGGTAAATCAACTAAGTCAGGAAGGAGAGACAAGTGCAAGTGCAGAAGAAAGAAAAAAAGAACCAAAAGCTTGAGAGAGTCCCAAAGTTCCAACATATGTGAAGGTAAATCATTCTAAAAATAAAATTATAGGAGACAATAATAAAGGAGTACAAACTAGGAGAAAAATTGCAGAAGAATATTGCCTAATATCCAAGATTGAGCCTAAAGATGTTAATGAAGCTTGTAATGATGAACACTAGATGGAAGCTATGAAAGAAGAACTGATGCAGATTTTTAAAAATGATACATGGATACTTGTTCCCAGACCTAAAGATAAAAATGTGATTGGTACTAAATGGGTATTTTGAAATAAGATGAATGAAAAAGGTGAAGTGGTCCAAAATAAAGAAAGGCTAGTATGCAAAGGGTATTCACAAATGGAAGGTACTAATTTTGAAGAAACCTTTGCCCCTATTGCCAGAATTGAAGATGTTAGATTATTTCTTGCTTATGTTGCATATAAGAACTATAAATTCTATCAAATAGATGTAAGTTATCTTTTTTGAATGGTGAGCTAGAAGAAGAAGTATATATTGAATTGCCAAATGGATTTCAATTGATTGATAAGGAGGACATGGTTTTCCAATTAAAGAAAGCTCTATGTGGAATCAAGCAAGCCCCTAGAGCTTGGTATGCTAGACTGGATAAATATTTACTAAAGCTTGGATTCAATAAAGGTACTACTGACAACAACTTGTATTTCAAGTTGGATCATGACAAAGAATTGATTATTGAGGTCTTTTTTGATGACATTATTTTTAGAGGAGATGATAATCTATGTATGAAGTTTGCTAATGAAATGAAGAGTGAATTTGAGATGAGTATGATTGGAGAGATGAAGTTCTTTCTGGGATTACAAGTTACTCAACTAGACAATGGGACTTTCATAGCTCAATCAAAATATGTGAAAGAACTATTGAAGAAGTTTAGCATGGAAGACTCAAACCCTGTTGGTACTCCCATGGTGACTGAATGCAATTTAACAAAGAATGATGATTCTCCTATGGAAAATAAAACAATATATAGGTCAATGATTGGTGTATTTTTCTATTTAACTCAAACCAAACAAGACATTATGAATGTTGTATGTATGGTTGCTAGATTTCAGACTGATCCAATAGAGTCTCATGTGATTTTTTTAAAGAGAATCTTCAAATATCTTAAAGGAACAATTAATTTTGGACTTTAGTATCCTAAGGATGATGATCTTACTTTGAGTGCATATACTAATGTGGATTAGGTAGGACATGTTGATGATAGGAAGAGTACTAGTGGTGGTGCCTTCTTCCTAGGGAAGAATTTGGTGTCTTGGTTGAGTAAAAAGCATAATTGCATTTCCCTATCTACTACTGAGGCAGAGTATATTGTTGTTGCAAACAACTGTACTCAAGTAATATGGATGAAACAAATGCTAGAAGATGTCAAAGTAGCATATGAAGAACCTATTTCCATATACTATGACAACTCAAGGGAAATTAACATATCAAAGAATCCAGTACTACACTCTAATACTAAGCATATATCAATGAAGTTTCACTTGTTAAGGGAGAAAGTGAATGAGAAAGAAGTCAGACTAGAGTATGTGCCTACCAAAGAATAGGTTGTAGACATTTTCACTAAGAAATTGCTAAAGGATACTTTTGAGTATCTCAGATGGATGCTAGGGGTGATTACCCCTTCGGATATGAACTAGAGATGTATTTACTTGCATCAATCCATGTGCTTCATAGATTTTTTCTGATCCAAATTTATGTTTTTGTGGCTACTACTCAAGGGGAGTAGTCAAATGTGCAAATATGTAGTTCAAAGCTTGTATGTGGGAAGGTAATGCTTACCTTTGCCATTGATGTCAAAACAGGAGAAGAGGAGAAGAGTCATAATCTAAGGGGGAGTTAGTGTAGCTGTGTTGATGGTATTTTTCACATCATGTGTTGCCATCAATTCCAAAGTGGGGGATTGTTTGATGTTTGGTGCAGGAGCACCTATTTGATCACATGCCTCCATGAGGCCATATTGATTCATTTTTTCCATTTTGATTTTTTTATATTGTAATAAGACCCAAGAGGCCACCTTTGTGGTGTTGTAAGTCCTAGGATGTTGTTCATTTCTCATATATTGCAAAAATTGTCAAAAGTGCAAAATTAGGTAGATGAAGTGTCATTAAGGTGTTTTGTCAACAAACTAATCAAAAGGTGGTTGAAAATAGTTGGTTTTGGTTTAAAATGTATAAATAAACCCTCCAAAAATCGAATTTTGGGTTGGAGACATCATTTTGGAAGTTTGATAAATGGAAACCTCAAATTTTGTGCATTTCCTAATTTTTACAATGTTACCAGATTGAATTTGTGATTTGTACGACCTGGTATTGACTCAAATAATGAAGTATCATATATTGATGGAAATATATCTATTTATAGTTTCTAATTATTTTTGTCTCATTGAATTTTATTGAGTTTTGTGGAAGATATGATTATTTTGGTGAGACTGTCTATTTTAACAATATTGTGCAGAATTTATAGTCTAAAGAAGTATGATGGTATGGAATGTAAATTATATATTTTGGATATGAAATCACTTGGATTTTTTTTCCTTATGAATCTAATTTCTTTTTCTTCAAGTCTCATCAAATTTCATTAAGATTTGAATAAGTTATGACCATTTTTGTGAGGGCAGGTCTGAACCCTACCTAGGGTTTGCAGTTTTGGGAAAAATACAATAACTTTTGTTTCCACCGTTGGATCTTCATAAGAATTAGAGAAAAATTCTATAACTATGTTTTATTAAATATCACTGGATAGATTGGCTTTATTAATTTTTTGTGGAAGTTATTAATGACTGTTCATGGCAATAAATTGTGGGCTGCCATAGTTATGTTTCCAATGTGATATACAATGCCTAATAGCATGTGTTATACAAATATTGTTTTGGATTATTATTGAAGTTTGTGAGATGTGTTGTGAATCCTCCTAGCTCTACATCAATTTTTTAGTTGTGTTGTTGATATGTGGTTGTCATTGATGTCAACACTATTAGCATTATTGTATTGAAGGTTGTATATGTCAAGGATATTGAGAAAATTGTTGAAGAGTTAAAGTGTTGTTGGTTGCCAATGGAATAGTAAAGGTCATGAAGGTTTTTTTTTTATGTATGTTGAATATTAGTTGTTTTGGAATAAATGGTTTATTGTTGAGAGTATCTAGTTCATCTACCAGAAGTTTCAGAGGTCCGCACGAAGATTTGATTGTGCTATGAACAATTGTGTTCGGATAGTGTTTTGTGATCTCTATAAGCATTCATGATTGAAGTTTATGTGATTTTGATAATTTCTATTTCATCAAATGCTTCTCTCTTAGTTCTTGTTGATTGTGGATGCTTCTAGATCATTATATATTCTTATTGTACGTCTACATTGATCGTAGTGATTGTGATTGAAGATTTTTCTAGTGTATGTTCAGGTTTTCATGTTCTTGGCTGACATGATGGTTGTAACGTGTTGCAGATCTGTGAAGATTGAAATTTGAATTTTTGGCATGCTCGAAGATATTGTTTTGGGTCTCATCATATTATTAGTTGATGGTGTTTGATTCAAATTATAAATTTATCTGTAAATTTGGGCCAACATTGTAGATATGTTTTATATTTCTAGTCGACTAAGTTGTTGATTTATTTCATGTTGTGGATATATAAGAGTATTTGTTTGAGCGAAGTTAGTGTGTGAAAGAAAAGGAAATCCAGAAAAAGAGAAAGTGCACAAACATTGATCTAATCATTCGATTATAGAGTAGAGTGAGAAGAAGGTTGAGTGAAATGTGAAGAAGGTTTTTTGTGCTTAACTAGAACTATAATCAGGCTTGTGTAGAAGCTATTTTCTCAGTTCACACCCTATGGATCTAATCCAATGTACTATGTATTGTTGGGAAATGAGCCCTCTTATATTTGAGTAGTGAGCTCTAGGCAGTGTGCCTGAATGCATGTGCATTCCCATTATTATTCCCATTATACTTTTAACAGGGTATAATATTGTGGACTAACATCCACTGTGGTTTTTCCCCTAATAGGGTTTCCACATAAAAAAATCTTGGTTTTCTGTATGTTTCTATTGTGTTAATTGTTTATGGTTTATTGTTCTTTCATCAAATATGAGGTTAAGTTAAGTGTGAAAAGTTTAAATATTCTGTGACAATTGATTCATGCCCCCTCTTTTTTTTTTTCCTTTTTTTTCCAACAAGCAACACACCTGTGAGTCACCAATGCACCATGCTATCATCCCTCTTGAGCATTTCTTTCCTTTGGAAAAGAACTAACAGAGTTACAATCTAGGGTTCCAAAATTCTACTCGTTTAATCCAAACATAACTCTTAGGCTAGTAGAAATATAGTAGCATTGAGAGTTCTGTTCTTTCTCTACCTTAAATATCTTACAACTTTTCAAAACCTTCCATCTAGCTTGAGATAGATCAAGGTAGTTGATAACTCTACACTTTCCCATAACTTGGGGTCCTAAGCATTCGGTCCCCCTCCTCTACAAGGAGTAATTTTTTTCTTTTCCATTGAATTTGACAAAGGGAAAGTTTTTAAATGGCGAGGTCAATTTTTTTTCCATAGTTACAAATTTGTAAAAGAGGAGTCACCTTTTACTTTTGTAATGAATTTTGCAGAAGGGGTCTTGTTTTCATTTTGCAATAACTTGCATAAGGAAGGGGGGTTTCATTTTCTTTTAGGTTTGATAGGCATATGTCTTCTTAATCCACCTCATGAAATTAAACTTTGAAGAACTTGTAACAATAATTTTTTTTGTAAATTCACTCAAATAAAGTTCCACAAAATTGCATGTGTGTTCCTATGGAGGGAATTTGGGAAATTTTTGCACTCACACTAAATTATAAAGTGTAATGGGGGGTTGTGTAGGGCCTTGATTTCACATCACAGTTGTGGATCCTCATGAATTAACATCAGAAAATTGTCTCCTCATGGTTCTCACCTCATTCATGTGTGCCTTGATACAAACCATTTTTTAGTTTCTTATACATCTCTACATTCCATGCACACTCTTGTGCTCGATTTTAGTTGGTCTACTTATATCTCTTATCATTAAGGTGGGAAGTACGATAGTATTATGCTAATTCTTCTTTCAATGAAGTAGTAGAGGAATATTCATTTATGGAGGACTCATGATCCTTCTATCTTGATCTCTCATATGGGGGATTATTTCAATGGATTACATTATGATATTATAGTACTCCTAATCACATTACTAGATTTATTTTAAAATTTAAAAAGTTTGATTCACTTTATGTGCATTGGTTGAGTAGTGCTCACATGTTCAATCATGTAGTATTTTGTATCTCTCATCTTGATCTATATTTATCAAAGATTTGTTAATTCCAACAGACACCGGTCCATCTTAGGAAGAATTTACAATGTCTACATGCTTCAAGAGTGCATTATAATATTCCTATCACTAAGAGACATCTTTTCAAAATTCTTTAAATCCTTCTTAATCTCCTTTTTGGAGAGGAGTTTTTTTCCTACTCGATTTTCTCCTTTTTCTCCATTTGTGACAGAATGCATTGTACATGGGTACCTAACATGGCACCTAGTCGGAACCCATTTCTATCTATTTTCACTTTTTTGATCTCCCAAAGTATCACCTAAGGGGGGCTATTAGAGTGAATAATTTATCTATTCATTAGACTTAATTGTACTTAGGTTAATGAGGTTAGGCAACATCTTGTCTAACTGAATGTCAAACACTTTAGACCTCTAGATGTTACCAAGTTATTTGGTAAAACTCATGTGCTACCTTTTTGAGATTGGAAGAATGTCCATCTCACCTCAAAGGTAATTCAACACTTGCCATCAAGGTTTATGACTTGGTCAAATAGGTTGTTGGTTTGCACACTCTAATTTATCCTAGGGTTGACACCTATAGGACACTTGTCTACTCTTTTGTGAATCTTCATGGGGCACTTCTCAATCCACATCATTGGTGGATTTCCTTTTCCTTTCATATATATGCAAGGACTTTTACTCATTGTAATTTGGGTCAAGTAAATACAATATTGGATATTGTTCATTGTGCTTGTTTCTCATTATTCATTTGTGCTTGTTATTTTATATCCACGATCTCCTAATTCTTATATTTTTTTGTATTATCTATTTGTTGTTTCAATATATCATATCTAGAAGTTTGATAAAAATATGTCCCCAAGTTGAAAATTTTATATGGGAGAGATATTAATGATTTCTGCCTAAGAGCTCACCAATGGAAGTTGGAGAATTTATGGAATAACTACTTGTTGAATTTGTCTATACTGTGCTAAGAAGTACTTGATGGACTACATTGGGGATATTGTGGTAGAAGTGGATGGATACTCTAGAGATTGTAGGGATTATGTAAGTATTTTTTGAACCTCAAAATGGTTTATTTATCCAAAGAGAGATGATGGGACCTCCTCATTTTCTCTTCTCCCTATAGATTCTTATTGAAATTTTTAGTAGGCCCTTTGATCTCTTCTTGAATTTGTTTGGTAATCCTTGATTTCTTTAGCATTAAATTTCTCTTTATTTTTCTCAGAGTTCTCTCCCTTATATTTGGGAATGTTTCTATTTTTGTATAGTTACAATGGAAGGTATAATCCCTTCAATTGGTTCATCTTTTAGTTATTATTCTTCTTGGTCAACTTTCTCCCATTTTTGGCATGAGGAATTAGCTAGTGATTGTGGGAACTTATTTATCACACTATCTAATGTCTTGGGAGAAGAAACCATGTATCGAATGATGGTTGGTTCAACTATAACTCTATTTAGTGCACCCATTTCTTCATAGATTATTAGTATTTGGTCTAAATACCTTTATGAAGAGTCTATTGTATAGATTATCTTCATTAAAAAGGATCTTTCAATACTCATCAATAGGATTTTATACTTGTTTCTCACTTATTTGGATGGGGAAGTCTCCTTGTATTCCTTCTTCCTCTATCTCTTTTTATTTCTATCTGCAATCATTTAGAGGAGTGCTTTAGTGGTTTTCTCTACTAATGGCTCACTTTGTTCTAGTGTGGTGGGAAATTTTATCTTTTCTTTATCCTTATTTTCTATAGACTATGTAGATGTGGGAGGTGATGTTCCAACATGTAGTCTCCTAGACCTTTGTGAAGTGGAAGTAATTTTTTGTTCAAGTTATTCTTGTGTCAATCCCAATTTTTCTCTTAGTTCCTCTTTGTATTTCTCCATGTTTTTTATATTTTTCTTTCAAAATTTATCTTTTTATTCATAGTAGGTTTTAAATTTATTTTCATCTAGATATTTTAGTAGCAAAAGTAAAGTTTCTACACAAGAATCAATTTGTGTATTGCTTACTTTGTAAGGTATTTGCAATATCCATGATGTTCAAGGTTCAATAACTTCCAAGAGGGTGTAGTCCTTATCAACAAAAAAGACAATTTATTTGATATACCTTCACACATCATATGAGACACATTCTTTTTATCCTCTAATGATGTTGGAAATAAAAATTAAAATATAAACTATCCTATTAGAAAGATAAACATCAAATCATTACACACTAGAGAAAATATATGCTTGCACAAGATCAATTGAAACTAAACTTCATTAGAAAAAAATGTATAGGTTTTAAAGACTATTGTGTGAGTTCTAGAGAGTTTCAGCCATAGAAACTAGTGCCTAGCATAGACATCCTCATGACACACTATTTTTTGATACAAAGAGGTTATTGAAAGTACAAATTGCATAGAAAAATTCCTAAACACGTAGAAATAGAAATATAAATTTAAATAGAATAAGAATCACTAAACCAATGAAAGTAATCTCACGATTAATCAATTGAAATGGAAACTAAATGAAAATAAATTTTTAGAAATATATAAGTAGCATTTCTCTTCTCCTTGTCTAATAGAAAAATTGCACACACACAAGTTTTTTCTTTAGTTGTTTAGGTCTTTGCCTTAATCAAACCCTTTTTTTGGTATTTCTACCTCCAAACAACTAGGAATATATATATATATTGAAAATATGCAATGAAAATTGCTATTAAAAATATAGGAATAGATTAACAACAAGATATTAACAACCAATGCATTTAAGTTCTAATATGCAAGAAAAAATGACTAATAAGAAAAACACTCACTTTGAAGCATTAAATAACCCTTAATAATGATTTTTTCACTTCAACATTATTGTCATGAATGAAGATTGTGTTGGATGTTGTGGTTGTCATTGATGTCAACACTATTAGGATTAATGCATTTGAAGTTATATATGTTGAGGATATTGAGAAAATTGTAAAGAAATGAGTTCCACATTATCAATGGTGAAGTGATGTTCAGTATGGTGGTATGTTTTGTACATTGGTGATCATAGGTGGTGGACTAAAGGGTTTGTTTCTGAGTGTATCTAGTTTATCCACATCGAGTTTTAGAGATCTGCATGAATATTTGATTGAGTTATGAAGATTTTCATTATGACATTTTTTCTATTTCTTCAATTGGTGTTCCTGATTGAAGATGAGGCTATTTCAATTAGTTTAATTGTTGTGTGGTGCAGGAGCACCTAGGAAACACTAACCAGTTAGGAAGTCTAGAGTGAAGTTTTGTTTTTTTGCAATGATATCATGAAGGTTATGTTGACCATTGAGTTGAGGAGATAGCTTAGGGATGTTTTTGAGCTTTAGGATAGAAGTTGTGAAAGGATGGATGAGTTTAGTAACTCACCTTTGTTTTCTAGAATTTGGAAAAAGTTGAAAAACATAGTGCATTTTACAAATTTGCCACTTGATAGCTTACATGTATGACCAAGAGAGAATAACTGATTTAGGTACCCTATATAAGGTGTGCCTCGACCTGAGAGCAAAGTTGGAAGCATTAACATTGTGTGAAAACTTTGTGAATTGAAAGTAAACAGGGTTTTTGTGAGTCATTTTCTGATTTTGCTTCAAAGAAGAGCTTTAATGGATTGAATTTATTACTATTTTGTATGGAGGATGTGGTGTTGTTAGTCTTCAAATTTTGTGTGTCATTATTTAGCTCTTTTATTCATTTTTAATCACTGTTTGTAAATATTCTTGCTTTAACCCTATTGCTGGTCTGAACTAGACAGTCTAGAAAGGATGGAGTGCTAGGCCACTTTCCCATAGTACAAATTGTACGGCCCTTTGGGAACAGTGACTAGACTCCATGTGTGTACATATGGTAGGTTCTATGGTAGGTGTGAGCACAGGAGCTGTCAGCAAAGTCTTGCCCTAGGTGAGCCAGGAAGAGTCCGGCTAGGGAAGACAGGGAGTGCAAAGCACTTAACTTGCAGGGGTGATTGATTCTTGCTATATTTTCTTTTTGAGAAAGCAGGGGAAGGTCTTACCAAGGTCTGGTAAGCAAGAGGAGGTTCCACTAACTCGTTTGGTGAGTGAAACACTTGATAGATTGAAGGCAACCAGAAAATGGTTTAAAACCCTAGTTTATGTCCATTTTCAAGATTTGGCTTTGTACGGCTGATAAAGGCCCAAAATTCCAAAAATATCTGAGAGGTGTGCAATTGAACCAAGGACCTCAGAGAAAGAATGAGGTGTTCTTGGGAAAATTTTGAGCAAAGACCAGTTTTCTTGGAGATGGAGGCCTAATTGGGGCTCTTGGCTAGTAGCCTTTTTAACCCTAGATGAGGGTTTGGTTGAAAGTGATGAAAAGGTGGAGTGTAGTGAACCTTCAAGAACCCTAGGAGGATGGTTTGAAACTATTGAAGGCATCTCTACACCGCTGCAAGGTCTAATTGAGAGTTGAGGTGTTGTTAGTCTTTAGGGCAGATTAAAGGCTAAGGAATAGTTAGAGCTTTGGCACCAAGTTTGACTTGGTTGGTTGAATAAGTGTTGATAGTGGGGTTGGCCAGGAGAACCAGGGGTACCTAAACATGAGAAGGGGACCTATAGGTTACGGTGATGGAGAAAAACACCTTGAAAGTGTTCTAACAAGACATAGAGCATGAAATTGTGAAAGTTTCACCCAACCTCCCTATCAGATTGGTATTAGAGCAAGTTAAAGATTTGGGAAAAATCTTGTATGTCAGACCTTGAATCTAGTGGTTCTACCATCATGGTGACAAACGCTGAATTGGCTAAGATGGTTGAAGAACAAGAGGAAGAAAATAGGCTAATGAGGGAAAGAATAGCCCAACTTGAGCAAGTAATGAGGAACGCGTAGTTAGAAGGAAGGCTACCAAAGGAAGAAGAGGTTGCAGAGGAAGAAAAGACCCCTGAACTTGACCCTGTTTTGAAAGAAGAGCCTTTCTTGAAAGCATTGAAGGTTGTGAGTGGAAAATCACTTGAAGGCATACCACTGTTTAGTGGAAAAATGGAAGTTGATTTAGTTATGGATTGGATAGAGGGAATGGAAAACCATTTTGAGTGTGATGGGGTCACAAAAGCATAGAAGGTAAAGGTGGCCAAATCAAGACTAAGAGGTTCTGCCTTGACATGGTGGAAGTTCATTTAGACAGAGAGGGAAAAAGAAGGCAAGCAACCTATCTCTACTTGGAAGGGAATGGTTGCCAAGGTAAGAGAAGCATACATGCCAGATGATTATGAGATTCAGTTGCATAAGAAAATATAGAGCTTGAGGAAAAGAGACCAAGATATGAACTCTTATACTGAGGAGTTTCAAAAAATTTGCATGAGGTCTAATGTGATAGAGGATGAAAGTCTCAAGGTGGCTAGATATCTTAACAGCTTGAAAGTGGAACATTCAAGAGGAGATGAACCTTTTAAGTCCCAAGATAGTACACCAATGTTACCAATTAGCTATAAAGATTGAGGAAAGAAGCAAGAGGAAACAAGAACAGACTTCTAAGAGTAGAGGTAAAGGCAGAGATCAAAGAGGACATAGAGGTGGATATCAAGGTAGAGGGACTGAACCAAGAAGTCAGGAAGAGTCTAAACTCACAGAGCATGGAGGTGAAACAACTTCTAGAGGAGGATATAATAGAGGTAGAGGACCTCAAGGAGGTTCAAATAGAGGAAGAGGAGCAGGCAGAAGTAGTTCATACTTTGCCACTATGAAATGTTATAACTATGGTCAAGTAGGTCATCATGCTTATAGGTGCCCAGAGAAAGCATCCTCATCAAATACAAAGAAGAAAGTGGCATATGCACAAGAGGACACCATGAGTGTCAAGTCACCAGAGGTTAGTCACATTGAATCAGAAGTGGGGGAGAATCTGATGTTTAGTAGAGTTTTGATCAGACAACCTATCAAGGAAGAGCCAAAATAGAGAAGAGCCTTATTTAGAGTAAGATGCAAGATATTAGGAAAGGTGTGTAAGATTATAGTGGACTCAGGTTCTACTGACAACATAATCTCAAAGGAGGCAATGATGAAATTGAAGTTGGAAAAGGTACCCCACACTAATCCCTACAAGATGACATGGTTGAACAAAGGACAGAGTGTTCTTGTCAATGAGCAGACAACGATGGAGTTCTCCATTGGAGGATACAAGGACAAGTTAATTTGTGATGTATTACCCATGGATGCATTCCATCTTCTATTGGGCAGACCATGGCAGTATGACAGAGGTGCCATCTATTATGGAAAATCCAATACTATCTCATTCAAGAAGGATGGAAAGACATTCAAGTTGCAGCCATTGTCAGATGAAGAAGGATAGTCAAAGACCCCTAGTGTCTTATTGAGCAGTGGAAAAGAGTTCATTAACAACCTACACCAAGGGAGAGGACGAGACTGAGAAAACAATCATACCCAGAGTAGTCCAGAAGTTGCTTGAGAAGTATAAGGACATAGTGAGTGATGGAACACCAACAACCTTACCTCCAAAGAGAGCCATTAGTCATCAGATTGACTTCATACCAGGGGCTTCATTGCCAAACAAAGCAGCCTACAAGCTTACCCTATATTAGAACCTAGAGGTAGCTAGACAAGTGCAGGAGCTGTTAGATCAAGGGTTGATTAGGAAGAGCATCAGCCCATGTGCAGTACCAGTGGTTTTAGCAACCAAGAAAGGAGGCAAGTGGAGATTATGCACTGATTCTAGGGAAATAAATATAATCACAATCAGGTATAGGTTCCCTATTCCTAGAATTGAGGACTTGATGAATTGTCTTGGAGGAGATCAGTACTTCACCAAGTTGGATCTCAAAAGCAGATACCATCAGATCAGAATCAAGGATGGAGATGAGTGGAAGACAACTTTTAAGAAAAATGATGGGTTGTATGAGTGGAGAGTTATGCCATTTGGCCTCTCTAATGCCCCTAGCACATTCATGAGGCTCATGAATGAAGTGCTCAAAGACTTTATAGGGATATTTGTGGTAGTATACCTTAATGATATACTCATTTTTAGTAAGACAGTAGAAGAACACCTAAAACATGTGGAGTTGGTTCTTAGAAGATTGCAAGAAGAGAAGTTAGCCATCAACCTAGAGAAATGTGAGTTCTTCAAATAGGAGCTTGTGTATTTGGGGTTTGTAGTATCCCAAGGATCATTGGAGATATCCAAGCAAGGTGGAAGCTATTCTAAACTGGCCTACACCAACCACAGGGACAGAGGTAAGGAGTTTTCATGGATTGGCTCAATTTTATAGAAAATTCATAAGGAACTTTAGTGGCATATGTGCACTAGTCTTAGATACAATAAAAGGTGGTTTAAAGACTAAGTTTAAGTGGACTCAAGAAGCTAAGAAAGGTTTTGAGAAACTGAAACAAGAAGTGGCAACTCAACCTATAATTTTGTTACCTATTTTTGACAAGTTGTTTACTATGGAATGCGATGCTAGTGGAGTTGCAGTAGGAGGAGTGCTAAGCCAAGAAGGCAAGCCTATAGCTTTCTTTAGTGAAAATCTCAATGAAGCTAAGGAAAAGTACTCTACCTATGACCTAAAACTGTATGCTTCAGTTCAATCACTTAGGAATTGGGGGCATTACCTTCTACCCAAAGAGTTTGTAGTCTTTACTAACAATCAGGCACTTAGCTATATCAACACACAAGAGAAGCTGAGTAATAGGCATTTGAAATGGATGGAATACATCCAAGATTTTACCTTCACCATCAAGCACAAGAAGGGATAGTTGAACAAGGTGGTAGATGTACTAAGTAGAAAATTGCTGACAGTGCAAGAGATACAGATCAAGAGCATTGGAATAGAGAGTTTCAAGGATCTCTATGGTGAAGATGAAGACTTCTCGGAGGCCTACAAGGTATGTTCTGACTTTGAGAATCATTTTCATAGTCAATACTTGGAGTATACATTACAAAGTGGATTGTTATTCAAGGGAAATCAGTTGTGTGTGCCAAAAGGTTCTATGAGAGAGAATCTTATCCAAGAAAAACACAATGGTAGTCTTAGTGGTCATTTTGGTTCAACAAGACAATGGAACTAGTGCAAAGGTTTTACTATTGGCCCAAGTTGCCAAGGGATGTCAGGAGGTATGTGGAGTAGTGTGTAGTTTGTATGAAAGCCAAAGGGGGAGCTAGAAATGCAAGTTTGTATCAACCTCTACCCATTCCAAATAGACCATGGGAGTGTGTTAGCATGGATTTTGTTGGAGGACTCCCTAAGACTAAGACAAGGTTTGATAGTGTTTATGTGGTGGTGGATAGATTTAGTAAGATGAGCCACTTTATTCCTTGCAAGACCACACATGATGCTAGTTACATTGCTCATCTTTTCTTCAAGGAAATTGTAAGGATCCATGGATTGCCTTTGAGCATTGTCTCGAACAGGGATGTGAAGTTTATGAGTCATTTTTGGAAGACTCTATGGAGTAGATTAGCTACCAACCTATCTTTTGGATCAGCTTACCATCCTCAGACCGATGGAAAAATTGAGGTGGTTAATAGGGTGTTAGGTAGCCTTCTAAGATGCCTAACCAAAGAGTATGGAGAGACATGGGACTTGGTCATATCACAGGCTGAGTATGCATATAATGACAGTGTGAACAGGACTACAAGGAAGAGTCATTTTGAAATAGTGTATGGGATGCACCCAAGAGGAATATGTGAGCTCAGAGATCTAGGAGCTATGGAGCATAGGAGTGGACATGCAAAGGACTTCACTCAGACCATGAAAGAGATTCAGGAGCAGGTAAAGAAGACAGTCACCAAGGCTACACAAAAGTTGAAGGATAAGGTAGATTTGACAAGAAAAGATTTGCAATTTGCAGTAGGAGACTATGTCATGGTCCACCTCAACAAATCCAGGTTGTAGAAGGGTACATCAATGAAATTGCAAATGAAAAGAGTGGGACCTTGCATGGTGTTAGCCAAATATGGGAAGAATTCCTACAAGGTGCAATTACCTGCAGATCTCGGCATCTCTCCAGTGTTCAATGTAACTAATCTGATCAGATATAAGGGAACAGTCAATGACATGGATCAAAATAGCAGGGATATCTTCAAGGATGTCAGCAACATAGCCTTACCAACTCAAGAAAAGCTTTAGGCAGAAAGAATCTTCGAGTCAAGAGTGAAGAAATCTACAAGGCATAAGGTGTACATGGAGCATCTTATCAAGTGCAAGGACAAGCCAAAATCTGAGGCTACTTGGGTAGACAAAGCTCAGTTTAAGAAGTAGGGCATTGATGTGTCACTGATCCCTCCTCACATTCCTTAGTGTTTGTGCAGAGAGGGGGAGAATGGTGCAGGAGCACCTAGGAAACACTAACCAGTTAGGAAGTCTAGAGTGAAGTTTTGTTTTTTTGCAATGATATCATGAAGTTCATGTTGACCATTGAGTTGAGGAGATAGCTTAGGGATGTTTTTGAGCTTTAGGATAGAATTTGTGAAAGGATGGATGAGTTTAGTAACTCACCTTACTATGTTTTCTAGAATTTGGAAAAAGTTGAAAAATGCAGTGCATTTTATAGCTTTGCCACTTGATAGCTTACATGTCTGACCAAGAGAGAATAACTAATTTAGGTACCCTATATAAGGTGTGCCTTGACCTGAGAGCAAAGTTGGAAGCATTAGCATTGTGTGAAAACTTTGTGAATTGGAAGTAAAACAGTGTTTTTGTGAGTCATTTTCTGATTTTGCTTCAAAGAAGAGCTTTAATGGATTGAATTTATTACTATTTTGTATGGAGGATGTGGTGTTGTTAGTCTTCAAATTTTTTGTGTCATTATTTAGTTCTTTTATTCATTTTTAATCACTGTTTGTAAATATTCTTGCTTTAACCCTGTTGCTGGTCTGAACCAGACAGTTTGGAAAGGATGGAGTGCTAGGCCACTTTCCCACCATACAAATTGTATGAACCTTTGGGAATAGTGACTAGAATCCATGTGTGTACATATGGTAGGTTCTAGGGTAGGTGTGAGCATAGGAGCTGTCAGCAAAGTCTTGCCCTAGGCGAGCCAGGAAGAGTCCGACTAGGGAAGACAGGGAGTGCAAAGCACTTAACTTGCAGGGGTGATTGATTCTTGTTGTATTTCCTTTTTGAGAAAGAAGGGGAAGGTCTTGCCAAGGTCTGGTAAGTAGGAGGAGGTTCCACTAACTCGTTTGGTGAGTGAAAGGCTTGACAGATTGAAGGCAACCAGAAAATGGCTTAAAACCCTAGTTTATGCCCATTTTCAAGATTTGGCTTTGTACGGCTAATAAAGGCCCAAAATCCCAAAAATCTCTGAGAGGTGTGCAATTGAACCAAGGACCTTAGAGAAAGAATGAGGTGTTCTTGGGAAAATTTTGAGCAAAGACCAGTTTTGTTAGAGATGGAGGCCTAATTGGGGCTCTTGGCTAGTAGCCTTTTTAACCCTAGATGAGGGTTTGGTTGAAAGCGATGAAAAGGTGGAGTGTAGTGAACCTTCAAGAACCCTAGGAGGATGGTTTGAAACTATTGAAGGAATCTCTACACCCCTGCAAGGTCTAATTGAGAGCTGAGGTGTTGGTAGTCTTTAGGGCAGATTAAAGGCTAAGGAAGAGTTATAGCTTTGGCACCAAGTTTGACTTGGTTGGTTGAATAAGTGTTGATAGTGGGGTTGGCCAGGAGAACCAGGGGTACCTAAACATGAGAAGGGGACCTATAGGTTAAGGTGATGGAGAAAAACACCTTGAAAGTCTTCTAACAAGACATAGAGCATGAAACTATGAAAGTTTCACCCAACCTCCCTATCATTGTGGATGCTTGTATGTTGGTTATTAATTTTTTTGGATGCTTCTAGATCATTCTCTATCTTTGTTGCATGTCTGCATTGATTAATGTGCTCGTGGTTGGCGATTTTCTCTTGCGTATTCATGTTTTTCATGTTCTTGGTTGGCATTGTGTTGAAGCATGTTGTGGATCTTCGAGCTATAATTAATTGAAAAAAAATTAGGTTAAAGATGTTGATTTAGGTCCTCACTAAGTTTTGTCTGACTTTGGTTGATTCACATTAAATATTATCTATTCTTTTGGGCTGATAGTTATATTCATTTTATTATTTCTTTGTGGCTGACTTGTAGTGGTAAAAATTTTTGTTGCAGATGTATAAGAGTGGTTGTTTGTTCGAATTGAAGTATAGATAATGTGTGTGTGTTTGTTTGAATAATTTCCTAATAATTTGAAGGAAGAGTAGAAAAGTGAAGGAAAGTGAAGAAGAGTGAAGAAGAGTGAAGAAGAGTGAAGAGGTGTTCATGTGATTAACCAGAACTGTGATCAGGCATTAGCAAATACTATTTTATCAATTCAAATCCCTTTAGATGGCTATAATCCAAATCTATTTGTAAGATAGTGTGTCTTCCTTTGTAATTGAGTAGTGAGCTCTAGGAAGTTCGCTTGAATGCAAGTGAGTTCCCCATATTTCATTCTCTTATACTTTTAACAGGGTATAATCTTGTGGACTAACCTCCACTGTGGTTTTTCCCCTAAAATGGTTTTCACATAAAAAAATCTTTGTGTTATGTGTGTTTCTGATGTGTTGTTGATTCATTCTTTCATAGTTAATTATCAGATTTGAGATTAAGGTTAATAAGTTGAATAAGTTTGAATTTATGTGACAACTGATTCACTCCCCCCCTCTCAGTTGTCTACCCTTCTATTTCCAACAATTGGTATCAAAGCTAAGTTCCTTTGAATAAGTTTAATAGCTTAAGGTGATCTAGGATGGAAAGTTACAAGAAGGATAGTCTGAGATTTGATGGAACAAATTACTCTCTGTGGAAGACTCAAATGGAGTGCCATCTGAGATGCATTGGTGAACCCTACTACAACATTACAAGTAATAGGTATGTTATTCAACTAAATAGTACATATGTTGATGACTTTCATGCTAAGAGTGAATGAAATTTTGTGTGGTATTAGATGTGTTAGTGGAAAGATAGATGAATCTAATATTTTTGCTAAAGTGCTTAGATCCCTGCCTGATTCTTACAAAGTCAAAGCTAGTGCTATTGAAGAACTCTGAACCATAACAAACATAACCAAAGATGCATTGGTTGGTAAGTTGACTGCTTTTGAGTTGAGTGAATTTTGTGATTCCGTTCATAAAGTCGAATATACATTTAAGGCTACTACTTCTAGAAGAGATAGATAGAGATATGATCTAGGTGAGAGTTCATCTAGAAGGACATTCCTAGTATGAGGATGAAATCAGATAGATTGAAGAAGAATAAAGAGAGATGGAAGAACTAGAAGCACTTATTGTCAAAAGAGTATGGAGAGGAAAAGGTAAGTATGAAGGAAATTTTCCTCCTAAATGTTTTTCTTGCAATAAGATAGGTCATTTTGCATCAAGGTGTTCAGAAAGAGCTGTTAAACCAAGACATAACAAGCCTAGATTTCAAAAGAAATGTTACTATGCTACTGATGAAGGTGTGAGAGATGAGGATGAATGGGTATTTATTGTTGTCAGAGAAAATAATTTTGTATCTACTGAATCTGCTAGTTGCACAAGTGTGGAGAAATCCCTACCTGCTCAAATTGAAGAAAAAGATGAATGGGTCTAACAATGGATGTTCACATCATATGACAGGAGACTAAAGTAAGTTTGTAAGCTTTGAAAAGCATGATACTGGTGTTGTCAGATTTGGTGATAATACATCTAGTGTGATCCATGCAAGAGGATGCATTTCTCTCAATGGTAAGAATAATACTGATGATGTTTTGTATGTGGAAGGCTTAAAGCATAATCTTTTGAGTGTTGGTCAAATGGTTGATAAGGGTTACAATATTCAGTTCAAGGATGGCAAGTGAAAAATATTGAGTTAAGGAAATGTAATTTCCCCAGGTACAAAAACAAAAGGTAATATCTTTCACTTGAGTGCTACTAGTAAAAGTTGTTTGATTGATCAAGTTGATGAAAGTTGGTTATGGCATAGGAAATTGTGTCATGTTAACTTTGATAATATTGTCAAGATAATTTCTACAAAGGTTGTGAGAGATCTACCTAAGTTGGTGAAACCTACTAATGCAATATGCAAGGAATGTCAGTTGGGAAAGCAAACTAGGATTTCATTTTAGAGTAAAAAGCATTGTTCAAATGAATTTTTAGAGATGGTGCATATTGATCTGTGTGGTCCCTCTAAGGTCAGAAGTTTACAAGCTTATAGGTATTTCATGTTACTCATTGATTATTATTCTAGAATGATATGGGTTACCTTCTTAAGAGAGAAATATGAAGCACTGGAAAAGTTCAATATCTTTAAAGCTATGGTTGAGAACGAGACAGGTTTGAAAATTAAATGTTTGAGATTAGATAGAGGTGGTGAATTCACTTCTGGTGAATTTAATTCTTCAAAATGGAGTTGTGGAAAGGAAGAATAGAATAGTTGAATATGCTACTAGAAAAATGATGCTGGAAGGAAATGTCCCTCATATCTATTGGAGAGAAGTTATGAGTACTATTGTGTACACACTCAACTCAGTACAAATCAAAGGTGATACTGGTAAGACCCCTTTTGAGCTATGGATTGGTCAAAGGCCTACTATTAAATACTTCAAGATATTTGGAAGCAGATGTTACATTAAGAGAGATGAAGACATAGGAAAGTTTGATGCTAGGAGTGATGAAGGTATCTTTTTGGGTTATGCTACTAATAGTAAGGCCTACTAGTGTTACAATAAAAGATTGAAGAAAATGGTTGAAAGTGCAAATGTCAAGGTTGATGAAGACTTAGGTACATCTTCCAAAACCTATGGATATGACTCTGATGATTAAGATGATAATACAAATCAAGGAAAGCAATATTAGACTACAAATCAAGTGCAAATCAATATGATAAATTAGGAGAATGAAGAAGGAGAAACTTGTGGAAACACAAAGAGAGATAAGAGGAACTTGAAGTTGAATAACATTCTAAGAAGACTCTGAGGTATGTAAGACTGAATCATTTAGAATATCAAATTATAGGTTATAAGAATAAAGGTGTCTAGACTAGGAGAAAGATTGTAGAAGAATATTGCTTGATTTCTAAGACTGAGCCTACTAGTGTGAGTGAAGCATGCAAACATGAGCATTGGGTTGAAGCAATGAAAGAAGAGACAAAACAGATTGAAAAGAATGATACATGGATTCTTGTTCCCAGACCTAAGGATGAGAATGTTATTGGAACTAAATGGGCTTTTAGAAACAAATTGAATGAGCAAGGTGAAGTGATTAGAAACAAAGCAAGACTGGTATGTAAAGGATATTCACAAATGGAAGGAATTGATTTTGAAGAGACCTTTGAACTTGTTGCTATAACTGAATTTGTAAGATTATTTCTTGCCTATGTTGCTCACAAGGACTACAAAGTTTATCAGATGGATGTCAAATTAGCTTTTCTAAATGGCGAATTGGAAGAAGAAGTGTATGTTGAGAAACTTGTTGGATTCCAATTGATTGATGAAGAAGACATGGTGTGTTGGTTGAAGAAAGCATTGTATGGACTCAAGCAAGCCCCTAGAGCATGGTATGCAAGATTATATAAGTATTTTCCAAAGCTTGGATTTAACAAAGGTACTACTAATAGTAATTTGTATTTCAAGAATGATGATAAAGATCTGATTGTTGAAGTCTTTGTTGATGATATCATTTTTGGAGATGATGGTTTGTGCATGAAGTTTGCTAATGAGATGAAAAATGAATTTGAGATGTCAATGATTGGTGAGATGAAATTATTTTTAGGATTAAAAATTACTTGGTTAGATAAAGGGATAGTTATATCTCAGTCCAAGTATGTGAAGGAATTGTTGAAGAAGTTTCGTATGGAAGATTCAAAGCTAGTTCGTACACCCATGGTGATAGGATGAAAGTTGACTACAAAAGATGATTCTCCAAAAGAAAATCAGACAAGATACAAATCAATGATTGGTGGATTGTTGTATTTAACTAAAACTAGGCCTGATATCATGAATGTTGTATGTATTTTGCAAGATTTCAAGCTAATCTGAAGCAATCTCATGTGACTGATGTGAAGAGAATTTTTAGATATTTGAAGGGAATTGTTTATCTTGGCCTATGGTATCCTAAAGATGATGATCTTACTTTGAGTTCCTTTACTAATGTTGATTGAGCTAGAGATGTGAATGATAGGAAAAGTACTAGTGGTGGAGAATTTTTCTTGGGTAAAAAGCTAATTTCATGGTTAAGCAAGAAGCATAATGCCATTTCCTTGTCCACTATTGAGGCCAAATTATACATTGTTGCTGCTAACAATTGTACTCAATTCCTATGGATGAAGCATATGTTGAAGGATATTAGAGTTGTATATGATAAGCCTATTGCTATATTCTATGATAATTCAATTGCTATTAATATTTCCAAGAATCTGGTGCTGCATTCAAAAACAAAGCATATATCTATCAAGTTTCACTTTTTGATGGAGAAAGTAAGTTAAAAAGAAGTAAGATTAGAGTATGTGCCTACTAAGGAGAAGATTGTAGGCATATTTACTAAGTCATTGTCTAAGGATACTTTTAAGTATCTCAAAGGAGGTTAGAGGTGATTATCCCTCCTAATCAGAACTAAGATGCAAAGCAATGCATTGCATCAATATGTGCATTTCATGATCATATTTTGATCTAGATTGATGTTGTGGTGGCTGCTACTCAGGGGGAGTAGTCAGATGTTCAAAAATTTAGATATGTGATGCAAAGGTTAGTGATATTTTCCATTGATGTCAAAGGGGGATAAGAGTCATGTGAAAAGTTGGTGATTATCTAAGGAGAAGAGTTATGTGGGAGAAGATTTGTGAGAATGAATTGAGGAGAAAATGAGTCAATTCCTAATGGGGAGTAAGTGTTAAGAGTTAGTTGTGTTGATGGTGTTTTTAACATCATGTGTTGCCATCAATACCAAAGGGGTAGATTGTTGGATGTTGTGGTTGTGTTGCTAATATGTGGTTGTCATTGATGTCAACACTATTAGCATAATGTATTTGAAGTTGTATATGTTGAGGATATTGAGAAAATTGTAAAGAAATGAGTTCTAGGTTGTTAGTTGTGAACTGATGTTCAGTATGGTGGTATGTTTTGTACATTGGTGATCAAAGGTTGTGGAATAAAGGGTTTTTTTTTTAGTGTATCTAGTTTATCCATGCTGAGTTTCAGAGATCCACATGAAGATTTGATTGAGTTATGAATATTTTCATTATGATAGTTTTTATGTTTCTTTAGTTGGTGTTCCTGATTGAAGATGAGGCTATTTTAGTTAGTTTAGTTGTTTTGGATGCTTCTCTATTGGTTATTAATGTTTTTGGATGCTTCTAGATCTTTCTCTATCTCTATTGCACATCCACATTGATCGTTGTGCTCGTGGTTGGCAATTTTCTCTTGTGTGTTCATGTTTTTCATGTTCCTGGCTGACATGGTGTTGAAGCATGTTGTGGATCTTTGAGGTGTGATTAATTGAATATTTTTCATGTTGAGGATGTTGATTTAGGCCCTCAATAATTTGTGGTCAACTTTGGTTGATTCACATTAAATATTATCTATTGTTTCAGGCCGACAATTATATTCATTTTATTATTTCTTTGTCGTTGACTTGTAGCAGTGAAATTTCTTGTTGCGGATATATAAGAGTGGTTGTTTGTTAAAATTGAAGTATGTCAAATGTGTGTGTGTGAAAAAATGTCCTAATCATTCTAAGGAAGAGAAGAAAAGTGAAGAGGAGTGAATAAGAGTGAAGAGTTGTTCATACGCTTAACTAGAACTGTGAGTAGGCTTTAGCAGATGTTATTTTATTAGTTCAAATCCCTACAAATGGCTATAATCTGAATCTATTTGTAAGATAGTTTGTATTCCTTTGTAATTGAGTAGTGAGCTCTAGGCAGTGTGCCTGAATGTAAATGCATTCCCATATTTCATTCTCTTACACTTTTAATAGGGTATAATCTTGTTGACTAACCTCCACCACGGTTTTTCTCCTAACAAGGATTCCATGTAAAGAATCTTGGTGTTATATGTGTTTCTGATGTGTTTTTGATTCATGCTTTCATTGTTAATTATCAGATCTAAGATGTTTGAATTTATGTGACAACTGATTCACCCCCCCCACTTTGAGTCACCTACCTTTGTAATTCCAACAGATTGATAGCCTATGTTGTGAACAACTTGATTTTATGTTAATGGTGAGTGATTGTATTACTACTTCAAAGATTTTTCTTCCAAAGAGTATCCTTGAGAGTTAAAATATAGTGTGCCAATCTAATAAAGTGAAAAATTTGTACAATGGTAAGAGGTATCCTATATCTAATTAGTAGATTAACCCAAATCTATATTTATTTCCCTAACAATAGAACTCAAACTAACAAGGATATTATTATTTTCTAATAATCTAGAAGGAAAGCTCCAATCTACCTTGGGTTTAATTCCTTGGTTGCTAAGAAAGTGGATTGAATTAATGTGATTTGGTTCACCTAATCTTACTATAAATACTTAATCTTGAAAACATTAATTATTCCCATAGATGAAATTGAAAATTTATGGAATACTGATAGATCTAAGAAGTGTATATGTTGGTGCACCCGTGATAAAAAATGATCCAAAACTAGGTGGTCAAGGGTGTGGGTGCCCTTAATAGAGAAAGGAGGTTCTTGAACTTCGAAATCTTGATATGTAACCTATAGGTTTGCCTATCTTGAGATTTATTGTTTTTGGATGTAAACCTACAAAATTCTTAAAAAAGAGAAGGAAAGGGGTGGTTATATAGGACTTTTCCTTTGTCAAACCCTTGTTTTGGTATTTCTACCTCCACAAATAGTTGGTTTGTTGATTAATAAAGGATGTGATCTAAATCTATGGTTTTTAAAGTATTTAACGAGCTGTAACATGCAAAATAAATGATCAAAATCTACTTAAATGTGTTAGATAATAATTACTAAATGACAGTCATGAGATGCAAGGTCAATTCAAGAGAAAGTTAAATACCCAAGGGAAAATCAATAAGCTTAACTACCTTAGGATAACAACGAGATCAGAGTTTGAAGGTAAGAATGTACATTAAAAATAAAGACATTACACTCTTGAAAGAAGTCAAGGCTATCAACAAACCCTAGATTCCAACATTTTCTTCCATTGGGATTAAACTTCAATCATTGTGATAAACTTGATCAAATCTAAAAATTGCTTGTAGTTTTGTAAAATAGGATGTCGATTTTGGAAAAGCATTATTATAATTGTGATTACATACTTTTATAAATAATAATTGATGTTTAAATAGTGAAATATAGGATAAATTAAAGTGTAGGTTGACTCATCTTAATTTAAGATAAATTTACCACCAAATCTCGAAATTGAATTCACAATGCATAAATCAAAGATTGAGATAAATTAAGGGTCAAATTTATCAGGAAAAAACTTAGTATAGGTAACTCATGCCCTTTACCATGTTTTTTGCACACATTAAAGTGTGATCCATGAATTTACGATCTATTTTGATGCAGGAGCATCTAGTGGTGTAAGGGCAATCCTGCATCACCCAAAAATATGTTTTCATTTATGCTTCCTTTTGTTATATTTTTGTAGATTTTTTTCATTTCTGGATACTCTTTTTTGTCGAATAAGAGTTCTCAAATTTTAGAATTGTATTTATGCTTTTTCTACTTAATTTTTATTTTTGGGTATGTGCGAGATCATCATGGAAAAAATAGGCTCTTAAGTGGCGAAAAATTCAGAAAAATCATAGTTAGGAAACTTGACATAAAACTTTGAATAAGTTATCTCTATTATTTCAAAAATATGTAAGAATAGAATATGTAGAAAATTGAATGTAGTTTCTAAACTACTAGGCTTATTTAAAAAGAAAAAAAATCTATTTGGTGAAAATTTGAAATTTCAATGCAGTAGTACTTGAATTTTAGGGAAAAAATAAGTAGGTGTCTGTTTGACCACCCTAGCCACAATAAAATTGATGCAGGAGCATCCAGTGGTGTAAGGGCAATCTTGCATCACCCAAAAATAGTTAAATTTCAAGATTATCATTTTTCAAATGTTTTTACATTTTTGGATACCCTTTTCATCATAATGGAATTCCCAATTTACGGTTTTTATTTTTTGTTCTTGGGTGGAAAGATATTGCAGTTTTAGTTTCCCATATTTGCACCTGAAAAATCTTCTGAGTTGGATTTGAGGCACTTAGATCTTCCGGATCGGCCTCAAAACTTGCCAAAATTGGTGTAGTATATTTTAAGCGTTTTCTTGACTTCGAGACCTTTCCAACGGTTCAAACGGTTCGCAAATCAGAGTCTCGAATCAAAAGTTATGGCTCCAGGAAGTTGGTGCACTTTCTAGAAGATACCATTGCAAATGCTCTTTTGAAATTCAAACTTCATGTTGTAAATTTTCGGTTCCAAACCGCCTAAACTCAATTTGAATGTTGTTTTGGCTCCAAACTAATGGGGAGCTCTATTTATGCGCTGGTTTTCTAATTTTTGCATAACTTTTTGGGGGACAAGCTCGCATATTGTGAAAGGGTTATTCTGTAGCTTTCTATAGCTTGCATATGTTGTAGAACTTGGGGATTTGAGATCCTCTGCATGTAAGAAGGTCCATTTTCTGAATAATAAAATTAATCTCTTGTTTGTGGGTTATTTTATGTGTCTCGGGTTGTGCCCTCATCAAAAATGATAATATTTTTTTATAAGATTTTAGATATAAGTAGAGGACTCATGTCTCAATGTGATGCATACTTTTTTGTAATTTTTTTGCAAGTAAATAATTAATTATGAATTTTTTATTACAAATTTTTAAAAATATAAAAACTCGTATGTTTGACCACCCTAACTTGGTCAAAACTTCATGAAATTCAATTTTTCTTTTTTTAATCCTATATTATATGAAGCATCGAGTGTGACACATGTTTTGGATTCAAAAAATGTGATATCATTTGAAAGCTATAGATGTTTTTCAATCAGCCTATTGATAAGAACTTTAGTAGTAATTTAAATAGAAAAATAATAATAATTATTTATTAAATTCAAAGTAAAGCATAATTTATATTGGTGGAAAGTTGAGAATCTCCTTTAAAAACCCTTTTTGTTTCATCAATTTTTGGTAAAAAAAAGTCGTCAGCCACATACCCATCATATTGCCACTTCTTGGCCCATCATGATCCTGCACATACCCTTTTAGTAGTTTTGAATTTGAAGGTGTGAGACTAAAATTTGTGGGAAGATTTAGGATAGAAAACTAAGAAATTTTGCGAAAGAATAAGGTCAAGATCATTCCTGGTTTGAAAGTTATTCAAGTTTGAGTTTCTACTTTTTGCCCTAAAAAATCTTTTGAGTCTAGTTTGAGGCACTAAATAGTCCTGTACATGCCCAAAAATACCAAATTTGATGGAGTGAGTTCTTAGCATATACTTCACTCTGAGACCTTTCCAATTGTTCAAACGGTTTTCAAACAAAGTTCTGGATCAAAATTTATGGCTCTCGAAAGTTGGTGCATTTTCAAAAATGTGCTATTTTTTTTAATGAGGTTTTAAAATTTGAATTTCAAATTGTAATTTTTGTTACCAAGCTTCTAGAAAACATATTTTGAATGTTTTTTTGGCTCCAAACCAAAATGGGAGTTATTTATGGGCTAGTTCTAATTTTTGGGATAGCTTTTGGAGAAAGAGTGCACACTGAGAAAAGGGGAACTTCTGAAATTTTCTGTAACTAGCATGTATTGCAAAACTTGAGGATTTGAGATCCCCTGAATGTAATATTTTCATATTCTAAATAATAATAATAGTATCTAGTTTGTGTGTGATCTTTTGTGTCTCAGGTTAGCACCTTTGTCATATTTAATCAAGACTCATCCAAAAAACAAGCATTTTCCTAAGTTAAAATAATCAAATGTAATGAGGAAGATGCTTTCAGGGTAGTATTGACACATTCTATTGGGTTGAAATGTAAATTCAAGGATAGGAAGTGGCTCTAAAATTCACTAAGGGAGTGGAAACTTAAGCAAGCCACAAATAAAGCTTGAAGATTTTCTTTCACCTTTAGGGATCATAATTTTTTATGCTATAAAATCTAATTAGAGATCTATGTAAGGAAAGTTAGTTTTATTCTATTCAATGCAACTACATGCAAGGCCATTGTGTGAGATAAATTTGTGGGAATGTAATACTCCATTGGAAACTAGTATTATGAATTTTTAGATTATGCTAGTGCACTTCATAGACATCCAAGTGAAATGCTCCATTATGAAAAAATTAGACACAAAAGATCAAGAACAAAGTGAAATTAGCATAGATGCATAATTCAAGTGTGAATATTTGGAAATTAAACTATTTTTGTAAAAAATTTAAAGAGGTGTTGTGTAGTGTGAAATTATAAGGGTATGCAATTTATGACATTATGTTTTTCCCTCATTATAGTATGCATGTGAATTATTCTAATATATGCATGCTAAAGTAGAATTTAACAATCATACATGTTATTGAAGGATATAGTAGAGGATGCATAATCTTCAATCTAGGCCAGACATGCCCCTAAGGGGAAGACCTACAAAGAAACCAAGATATCCTTCACGAAACATAAACATTATGCCAATACTAAAAAAATTCATATTTTAGTTGGATAAATTTACATCATACACAATATAAACAAAAGTTTGACACTCAAACAAATAAACACATAAAAAACAACATTCAAAAATAGAGAAAGAGAAATAAGAGATAATAAGAAGAGAAGGAGGTAAATTATTTAATAGGTACAACTAGCAAGTTTAATTATGCTAGAGTCCATAAAAATGATTTTGATTGATCATCATTACTATAACTTATGTTATAGGATAATGATGAAAGGGGTGGGACATCTGATTACCTATGGTCTAGCAAGCTATGTTATGTTAGGTGGATGATGCAGGAGCATCCAAGAAAATTGGCAATCCTACATCACCCAAAAATAATTGCCTTTTATATTTTTCATTTTAAATTTGATGCCTACTGCTCGTTAAATTCTATCTTGTAGTAGTGGTTGTGCTAATTAAATTTATTGTTTGACAATTGGTTTTTTAAAAGGAGGAACAATATCTATTGCTCCATTTTAAATTAAATGTAGAGTTAAGAGCATTCAAAAAGGATGGCATTAGAATAGATAATTAAATATTTTATAATTGAAGGCATATTATGCCCAACCCCATGCCCTACTAGAAAAGGAAATTGTATGTAGAGGTGGTGCACCACATTCAATGTTGAATTTGAAAAGGAAAAAAAAAGGAGAAAAAATTGTGCAACTAAGGAGTCGCACGTAGAAGCTAAAGGGAGAGTTTATGAAACAAAACAGATTGGGGTCCCTAGCATGGGAGACCTGGGGGAAGAGAAGACAAAGGCACATTGGACCAGAGTAAAGGTAGCATGGGTATTGTGAAAAGGTATGGGGAAATACAACATTACAATGGATCAAAATAATATTAAGAAAGTAGAATATTGGCAAGAAATGACATTACTCTGGCTACATAGGAAGGAGAAGGGGGCCTACTAGGGGAATTCAACATATACAAAATAAAAATTAAAAAATCTAGAAAAGAGGGACAAGTCAAGGGTGTGGAAAAAAAAGGAGAAGGCTATGAATTAAATCAGATTCTAGCAAAGGAAAATAAATAAAATATAAGAGCGGGGTACTAGGTGAACATAGTGTTGGAAATTGATAGGTTGTCATTGATGTCAATAGATAATGGAATTCTATTGATTTCCAATATTTTCCTGCTCTGGTTATGAATGCTTGTTGATCTAGTATTTTGATCCAAACTATCCTATTTTTGTATGATCTAATCAAAATTTGATAACATTATTTACCCTAACATTAGTTGCATTCCATGACATGGTTTTAATTGACTAGGGTGTATGGGTTGTGAGGTATTGTTACTAGTTGGTTGTGAATAGTGCTACACTTTTACACTGGCTCTATACATCAGTTTTTGGGTCTATATTCTATCTCAGTAAAAGATATCATTCCAAGACTTTGTACACAAGTTTGAGTCTACAATATGTATTCTACATTGGAGTTTCATTATGATATGCAAAGGAATTTTGGAGATATGAATGGCAATATTCTATTTTTCAAGCCTCAGTGAATTTTCCTCCTACACTCTATTGTTGGAGATTCCACATTTTCTCATAATTAATTATCATACCATGTAGTGTCAAAGATAAGTATTTTCATGTCATCTAAGAAAGAATTCAATGAGTTAACAAGTTTTTGTGTTACATGTTTGATGAAGAGTACATATGTTTGGAATTTTGGTTTATCTCTAGCCAATCAAACTACATATTAATATTAAAGGGATATATGTTAGGTCCATGCCGATAAAATTAGTTTTTGAATTGAGGGTTTCTCTAATTAGGTCAACCTAATTAAGAAACATGGATACACATGTATATATGTAAGAAATTATTTGGTATGGGTGTTGTGGTGAGAGAAAGAGAGGAAGAGAGAAGAATGTTCACATGGAAGAAGTTGAAAATGAATATGTGCAAATTGTGCAAATGAGAAACTGAGTTACTCAAGCATTGTACTTCACTAGAACTGAACTCCAACATAAGGAAGATGCATTCTTCATTAGGTCACACATGTGGCCTAGTAATCCATACACTTTTGTATCTTGGTGATTAGCCATCCCTTTTTTATTCAGGCTATGAGCCTTTCAAGGATAGTGAGTCTTGGCAATGTGCCCTATAATATTCTATATTCAGATATATTATATTGTGAGCTAATCCTCACCATGGTTTTTCCCATTTTGGGTTTTCCATGTAAAAATTTGAGTGTTCATGTGTGTTGATGCTTTATCTTGATTTCATGTCTTCCTTTGGTAATGCAGTCATATTTGTGATAATGCTTAGATGGAATTTATGTGAATGGTTTTATGGAATACTCATTCACCACCCCTCTCAATATTCTGAATGTTCAACATATAGCTTGTGGAAAGGAAAAGGAAAAAAACAAATATGAAACAAGTAAAAGGTAATGATTGGGAGGTTGATTCCAATGTGTAGATGAACCCATCTACCGAGGAATGGTTGTCTAAATACATATCAAGTTTGTTAGTTGTAAGAAATCATAGTTGAGAATACAAATTTGTATGACCAATTGATTCACTCAAAAAAACAATTGAATTTAGAAGATATTTGATTTGAAATAATCTTCTTGTAACATTTTACGAACTGAATTTTAAAATTTATTTATTTGAGTTATGTGAAATTTTAATTTATTGAGAGACAAGAGAGAAATTTTTATTTATTGGTTGATAAAAAAAAAATTCAATCCAATACCATCACGAATTTGTGAATTGTATTCTAAATATTTTTGTACCTACATCAATTGGTATTAGAGTAGAATTTTTTTAGTGTGCAAATAGAGCACCCCTTGTGAGGAAGTCCGCACTAGGAATTGTGGGTGAGAGATTTGAGAATATTATTTTGGAGAGTAGAGTGAAGTGTGAGATTTGTTCCAAGATTCCACCTCGAAGAGGGATACCTAGGATAGAAGAGGTATTATAGAAATTTCATGAGATGATAAGAGAGGATATCAGAAATGATATAAGAAATGAGGTAAGAATAGCTATAAGAAATACAAGAGATACCATAAGTGAAGAAGAAAGTGAATTGGAATAAAAGAGAAGAGAAATAATTTTTGAGAGTTCTATCAAGAATTGTGAAGAGCAACAAGATGGTTGTGCAAATTTTTTTGGAAACATTGAATCCAAAATAGCTAATCAATTGGATAGGAGAGCTAGAAGAGTATTTTGAATTGGAAGATATTAGAGATCCACAATGGGTGAATTTATCTCAAACAAAATTAAAAGGGCATGTTGCATTATGGTGGAGAGAATTACAAAGAGAATGAGTAATGAATGGATACACCAAAATAACCAGATGGAATTCGATGGTGACTAGGTTGAAGAAAAAATATATTCCTAAGGATAATGAAATGGATTTATTCAAAATATTTTAGAATCTGATGTAGAGAGAGATGAGTGTAAAGGATTACATAAAATAGTTCTACAAGCTAACCATACGATCAAGAAGATATGAAATTGATAGGGAGAAGACAACCCAATATGTGAATTGTTTGTAGTTTAATATTCAAGATGAAATGAGTATGTTGAAGGTTACCTCAGTGGAGGAAGCATATCAATATGTTTTGAAGGCTGAGGAAAACCTAACGAGAAGGCAATTGAATAATTCTAGAAATCATGGAAGGATTCCAGTAGAGAAAGAACAAGTGAGCAATAGTAAAGGAAAATAAATTGAAGAGGAGTCAAAGCCCAAATAGAGTAAGGAAGTAGGAAAAAGCACAAAAGAAAAGGAATTTCTAGCAAGAGGATGTGGTGGATACAACAAAGAGTGCCCTAGTAAATGTTTCCAATGTGGAGAAGTGTGATGTCATGCTTATGAGTGTCCACAAATACAAGAAGGCCACAAGAAGAGCGCAAAAAGAAATCACTTACCACAAGAGGATGAGGAAAGTGATGTATCCCTAAAAGGTGAAGAAACTAAAGAAGGTGAATCTCTCATGATGAGGAGAGTGCTCATATTTATCTAAAGATATCTAAAGAGGAACCATACCAAAGAAGTCTCTTTCGAACTATGTGTAAGGCTGGAGGTAAGTGTTGCAAAGTTATAGTAGACAGTGGTAGTAAGGATAACCTAGTTTTAGAAGAGATGGTAGAAAAGCTAGGTTTGAAGAGGTGTAAACACCCAAGCCCATATAAATTTTCTTGGTTACAAAAAAATATGATATGACTATTAGTCAAAAGTGTTTGATTAATTTTCACTTTGGTTCCTATGAGGATGAGGTGTTATGTGAAGTAATGCTAATGAGTGCTTGTCATGTGTTATTGGGAAAGCCGTGGAAATTTGATAGGGGGAATTTATGAAGGTAGGAAGAATATATACACATTCTAAAAATATGGAAACATGTGTGTTAAAATATATGAAGGAAAAGGAGAAGCAAATAGAGAAGTCAAATTTCATTGTTTGTCGTGGTGCTAGAAAATAGAACATAGAGAAAAAATAAATCAATAACTATGTTGACGAGAAAACATTCAAGGGGTAGATTTAAAAAGAAGGTATATTGGATTTGTTGTAGTAGAATAGTAAAGGAAAATATAATCACAACTTAGAAGCATGTGATAGCCAACAAAGTGTCAACTGTATTGAAGTTCATGAAGAAGAGAATAATGGAAGAGGAAAGGATCCTCTGAAAAAGGAGTAGATTGGGATTATAAAAAAATGTGGAATCACCATTTCATGCCTCTCTAAATTTTCTTGAGTTTGACAACTCATGGAACATTTCACTTACCCTATGTGTCTGATCCAGGAGCATTTGAGCCAATTGGTGATCTTGATACAAGAATGGAAAAAGGAATGAAAGTGTTGCCATTGGTGTCAACTAGTGAACTAGTTATCTACTAGTTGTTGTTGGTTGTATATTTTGAGGATATTGAGAAAATTGTATTAAAGAAAGATTATATGTATTTATTTGTTGATCTGGTACTTGTCCCTATCTTTTCCTGTGTTCTGGTTAAGGTCTGGGAGAAGATTTTCTAGTCCGGATTTCCCCATTGTAAAGTCTTTTGACTTGCAGTTCTAAAGTTAAGATATTCTAATTAAATTAAAGATATATTTGGTTTTTGGAAGTTTTGAACTTAATTTTTCTATGTGTTTTACACTGGTTTGGCCAACCATGTGTTAAGCACTATCTTTGAAATTAATGAAGCCTGTTGGATCTATTCTGGGTCCTAGTGAAGTGTTTGTTTGGGTCACCCTCATTCTAATTACACCCTATGATGTTTTGGTGCCAACCTAATTTGAATTTGAAGTTGGATGGCCAAATTTGTATCTTTTTCAAGGTTTAAGATAGTATAAATATAGGATGAGCTAGTAATAAAAAATATACATAAGAAAAGAAGGAAGATAAGTGAAAGAGTAGATGCAACTTTGATTCTATTTAGAAAGTGTGTGTGAGTTATGTGTGTATTAGATCAGTGCAAAGCTTAATCTTGAGTTTCTAGATGTAGTGAGTAGAAGGTGAACTCTATCATTGCAAGTTGATCAAGTGATTGTGTTGGAATCCTTTGTTGCATTAGGATTTTTGTCTCTCTGTAACAAGTCTTCTTTGTCTTCTTTGTATCTCTATGGAAATGAGCCCTCTAAGTTGTAGCCTTGTTGGAAAATGAGTCCTTATCTTAGGTAGTGAGCCTTGTTTTAGCTAGTGAGCCTTTTGTTGAATAGTCTAGATAACTGGGAGGGGGCGGTGAATCAGTTATCATAAAACAATTTTATTTCCTTAAATTAATCTAGAGTAGGCTATATCAGTCAGAAAATAACCAAATAGATATGAACATGAAAGAACACAACAACACCATGTACAATAAACACAAAAATTTATGGGGAAACCCAAGAAGGGAAAAACCACAGAGAATGCTAATTCTCAATTATAAAACACTAGTTAAGGTGACATCAGTTAAGGTGATTTTTACAAAGGCTCACTTCCAGATTGCTCACTACAGGTAAGCCCACTATTAGTGGACTCACTATCCGATTCATATAGAAACATATGATTACAAGATAGTCTCACTAAAAAATGTGAACTAATGAAGTTGCATCTACATATGCATGAATTCATTTTTGGTTAAGAGCACAATAACTATATGAAATAGATTCGATCAAAAATATTCTACACACCTTCCTCACACAACATTTGCAAAACAAGTTACTTCTTCCTTTAGATCCTTTTATTTTCTCGCACACACCATACTCCATAGTTCTTCTTTCATCAAACAATTTTATTTTTTTTACATATACCACTCCATGTCTTCATAATCTCCTAGATTGGCCAGACATAATGTCGTCATAGTCTTCTAAGTCAACCAAACATAATTTGAGTTAGGTCACCACAAAACATGTTGACATAAGGAAAAACCATGAAATATTCAATATGGCTTTGCACGCTAGCACCAAACCCAAAAGATAGGTCACACATAAATATCTTCTTACCAAGTTACCAAGGGATCCATAAATAGGTCATACATAAGATAGGTTCATTACATAAAATAATTATCAAATGATAGTAAAATTTGAACTACATGAAATATACTCTAGAGCCAATGGGAATGCCACAAACAAGACCAAATCTTGATTATCATCAATTTCAGTATCAATTGGAGAAACACAATTTGACATACCAAAACTTGTAACATGCTACATGAATGTCTAGATAGCAAGGTTACCTAGAGTAAGCTTTGAGCATAGTAGCCAATGTCAAAAGGTTAGACTTCATTATTTTGTGCTGACTGTCTTTCAAGAATGTCCCAAAAAGAAGTACTGCCATATCCAAATCAAAGATAACATCCACACTACACAAAATCAAAGCATACGATAGGATAGATCATTTTTTGTATATCATCTGGAGCTCAACCTTCTATATCTAGGTTTTGACATCAATGAAAATAATTCTAAATCATCTCAACTACTTCTCAACAATATCCCCCTTTGGAATTGATGGAAAAACAACAAAAACACAAAAACACAAAACTCCAAAACTCCAAGCACTGCCCCTTTGACAAGCAATTCAATACCTCTTCTTGTTTTTGTTTTCTCTTCATTTCCTCCCCTTTTTTCCATCAAAGGCAAAGGAAAAAATAAGAACATTAAGGAGATCAAGTAGAAATAACACTTTTCACATGAAAATTTTTCTTGTACCTTTCTCTCGCAATTGGAAGAATCTTCCTCCAAGCTAGCACTGTAAAAACTATTCTAGCACACATATTGTCTAGTAGAGTCAACAACATAAATGAAGATGAGCAATCTAGAGATAGGCACTATCATTCCCAGTCATCTACACCATAAATTATCCCAAAGAGATGATCCAACTAGACCTCAACAATTTCTTTGACCAACCAGAAAGTTTTAACAAAATCTTCCCTTTGTCTCTAAGTAGAAAATAGCTCAGCTTGCAACTCTCCAACTCTTATTCTCTATTTTCCATATTTATCTTTGAAGAATTCAAAACACTTCCCAATATCATTCAATTCAAATTCAATAACTTCAATTCTACTTCTAAAATTATCAACTATAACAAGTCACCAAAGACAATACCTGTAGATGGAATACATCTCCTTAATGCATTCACTTGTTGCACCAATGTGTTTGGATAACTTTTTTTTGGCTTTGACACACCTTCTCTCAACCATAGCTTGGAACTTATTTCCTTCATATCATTCCCACAATAACCTTCCTTCAACAACTTCTACCAGATCATCTAGCAACAAGTCAGAAACATCTGAAATAGTATTACCCTTTTTGAGCAGATAGTCAAGCAAGGAAACATCAATTGTAAGCCTACTAACCAGAGAGCAAGAATACCACATTTCACCAATATTTTTCATGTCACCTTCATCCAACACTATATGAACTTCATCTCGATTGAAAGAGTCAAATCTAGGTAGAGACTTCTCCTTTTCTTCTGAGATAGAAATAACATCCTTTGAGTTATTTTTTCTCCTTTCAGTTTCCAAAAGGGAACCACCAATAAAAATATCCAAATCCTTCTTATTAAAGGAGAAACCCTCAAATTGACTAGAAACTATCACACTGGAGCACATATTCATCTGAAAGTATGAGAAATAAAATTTTCATGAACTTGCTTTATCTTGCATACATTCCAAAAACCTGTAGACTTGCTTTCTGACAGGGATGTCAGACTTCCACTTAACATTATCCTTTGATGGTAACAAACTCAAAAAGTAAAATACTAGACATATGAGAAGAGACCCAAACTAGAAAGGATAACTCTCAACCAAAGACATTTTGACATTCTCAATTAGGTTTTCCATTATGAGGCTACACAAGTCAAACTACTTATTTTTCTTCACCATCTTATGTGCAAGATACACAATAATAGCCGAAGTAGAACCTTTACAATTTTTGAAATAGATTTTGTAAGTGGCACTATAAGAAACATACCTTATTGTAGGATTGACAATGGTGTTTATCAGTAGACCTTGGGTGTCTTTGTCAATACTAGTAAGTTCCTCATCTCTATATTTCATTGTTTTCTTCCTAGGGAGGTCACCAACAATGAAAAATCCAATAATATCTTCAATAGCTTCCTTAGTGATCAGATAGGATTTGTCCAAAACAATGTTGCCATCCTTGAATTGACTTACATGAACACGATAATCTCTCTATTGGAAAACTAGGGAAATTCTCCCCATAAATCCATACCCAGAGCACTTACATTCTACAATTCATTAGACTTTAACCCTAGTTCAATTTCCTTCATCTTCCAATGATTAAATTCATCCAACTATACTCCCTTCACTCTTAGCGGAATACCACCACTTAGTTCTCTATCAATGGATTCCATCATTGCACTTGTCTTTTTCAATCTTTTACTGCTTTGTAAAACTTCTTTGCAAACTATGAGAAATGTTTTGAAAATTCCACCTTTTAATCTTAATTTCTCATAATGAACTTGCTGCCAAAAACTTACATTGAGGATGCCATCAATTGTACTATGCTTTTCAATCAGCTAGATTAAGCTTCATCATATATCACAAACCAGATAAAACTTAGTCATGTCAAAAACACATCAATATTACTTGGGAGAGGGGGAACTGATAGGATATACATATCTATACTCCCCCTAAGCCAAGGCGGTTGGATCAATTTCTAGAAGATCTTGCATTGAGATTCGGTACCACATAAGATTTTTCCACACTCATTTCCTTTTTCTTCCAAACTATGAAAGTCTTCTTCTTAGATTCATCTAATTATGCAACCTTTTTGTTTTCATATTTTTCCAGAACAACATATCTACATGTGTTAGCATAACGTATGGGTTGGTTGCACTTGTAACATCTTTGTCCTAACTTAACTAAGTGATCCCTAGATATGCATTGATTAGCTTTATGACCATAATTATGGCATAAATATCAATTACCATGAAAGATATTATTCATTCCATTCCTTCTATCCAAATTAGATAATTCACTTCTACAATGACTTGCTTTGTGTCTAAACTTGTGACAATTAAAGCATTGAGTACTTGGTTCCTTCTTTCTTTTTCACTTTATAGCCTTATGCTCAAAAATTTTGCATAGAAAACAATATACATTAAATGATAAGTACCTTTGAGCATTTGGTCACTTTATCGATGGTGTTTTAGGTTTTCTAGGGCTTTGGACCTTACTTGTTACACTAGATATTGCTTCAACTTCAACTACTTTGTCTTCACCCTTGGTGTTCTGATTTGAGTTTTCATTGGTGACACCAAGTCCTCCCTTATCCTTGTGTATTTCTGTAGGGACAAGAGTTGATATAGAATTATGCTACTTTCACATACTCTTACTTCTATTTTTAGCCTGCTTAACTCTTGATCTGACTTCTCATTTTCTTTTGATTTATGTTTGATGGTATCCTCGAGATTTTCTTTAGTCTTCATCCATTTTCTATTTGATAGTATCTTTGAGATTTTCTCCAGTCTTCTTGCATTCATCCAGTTGTTGCTTTAAATTCACAATAATTTCCTTTGAATCCTCTAATTCCTAGCTAACCTCTCTATGTCTTGCTTTGAATTTCTATATTTTCTCCCTTAGCTTTGTGATACAAGAATTTTCCTCCTTGAGATTGTATTTCAATTCTTTATTTTCATATTTCATTCTTTCCATATCATCTAACATTATCTTTAGTTCTTCCTCAAAGTGATAAGCTATTGCCATCTGTTCAAATTGCCAAGATCTCCCTCAAGTGGTTAAGCTCTATCTCCAAGGGACCAAGCTTTGATACCACTTGTTGAATAGTCTAGATAATTGAGAGGGGTGGGGGTGAATCATTTATCATAAAATAATTTTATTTCCTTTAGTTAACCTAGAGCAGGCTTATATCAATCAGAAAATAATCAAACAAATATGAAAATGAAACCACACAACAACACCATGAACAATAAACACTAGAATTTATGTGGAAACCCAAGAAGGGAAAAACCACGGAGAATTCGAATGCTCAATTATAAAATGTTGGTTAAGGTGATACTGGTTAAGGTAATTTTTACAAAGACTCACTACCAGATTGCTCACTACAGGTAAGTTTCACTGTCGGTGGGCTCACTACTCAATTAATATAGAAATATATAATTATAAGATAGTCTCATTGAGAAAAGTGAACTAATAAAGTTGCATCTACATATGCATGAGTTTCATTTCGGTTAAGAGCATAATAATTGTCTACAACAGATTCAGTCAAGAATATTTTGCACACCTTCCTCACACAACCTCTGCACAATAGATTACTTCTTCCTTTGCACCCTTTTATCTGCTAGCACACACCATAATCCGCACTTCTTTCATAAAAAAAAAAACTTTTACTTATACTATTCCATGCCTTCATAATCTCCTAGGTTAGCCAAACATAATGTCTTCATAGTCTTCTAAGTTATCCAAACACAATTTGAATTAGATCACCACAAAACATGTTGGCATAAGGAACAACCTTGAAATATTCTATACATCTTTGCATGCTAGCACTAAACCCAAAAGATAGGTTAGACATAAAGATATTCTTTCCACATTACCAAGGGACCCTTAAATAGGTCATACATAAGATAGGTTCATTACATAACATAATTATCACAAGATAGCAGACTTTGAACTACATGAAATGTATTCTAGAGCCAATGGGAATGCCACATCCAAGACCAAATATTGATTATCATCAATTTCAGTATCAACCAAAGAAACACAATTTGACATACCAAAACTTGTAACATGCTATATGAATGTTCAAATAGCAAGGTTATCCAGAGTAAGCTTTAAGCATTGTAGCCAACATCAAAAGATTAGACTTCATTATTCTGTATTGACTTTCTTCCATGAATCATCTGATGTTAGGATCTAGGGTTGTTGCATGTGAATAATAACTTTTAAAATGATTAAATTGAAGGTCTTTAAAATGTAATTCAAATGCTTAATTTCAAATGTAATTGAAATGCTTAAGAATACATTAAGATGATCAAAGGAAAATAATAGTAATTTTATCATCAATTTCAGTATCAACCAAAGAAACACAATTTGACATACCAAAACTTGTAACATGCTATATGAATGTTCAGATAGCAAGGTTATTTGGAGTAAGCTTTGAGCATTGTAGCCAACATCAAAAGATTAGACTTCATTATTCTATATTGACTTTCTTCCATGAATCATCTAATGTTAGGATATAGGGTTGTTGCATGTGAATAATAAATTTTAAAATGATTAAATTGAAGGTCTTTAAAATGTAATTCAAATGCTTAATTTCAAATGTAATTGAAATGCTTAAGAATACATTAAGATGATCAAAGGAAAATAACAATAATTAAGAAGCTAAGAAGAGAAGAGAAGACAACAAATTGATAATGGAGTTTTCCAATTGGCCATGTCTCCGGTCCCTCTTCATCAGAGTGACTGATCCTCAATTATGCTCCAAAAGGTTGATTTCAAGGCATCTTCAATCTGCTCCAAAATTTTACAAATTCTCCTCTAGATAATGAAATGAAGAAAATCTCCTCTCTCTTGAAAGTACAATTCACTTGGAAAAATTCTCCTCATTGTATAGAGTGGAAATAATTTCACTATCCAATTTTCTCCTAACTCCCATTACCCTTACAAAGCCAAATATCCCCCTTCTATACACCTTTACATGCCAATTAAGGGTTAACAATAATATTTTTCCCGTATTGCCCATATCTCCAATTTTGAGATAAAAAATCTTTTAAATTATGGCTTATATTCATGAGCCATATAAAAGCCTTCTTTAAAAAAATTTAATTATCTCTATTTATAGAGATAAATCCTCAACTATTCTCATACAATATCATTAAAATTCTTACAAGACCTTAAGTAATCTTTTAAAAACATCCTAAACCCCTTAAGATAATTTTAATTAATCTTTTCATATCTTTCAATATTGTTTTGAGCCCTTTGGGCTATTAAGAATCTTTAAAATAGGGGTTAATGTTTAATTTTAGAGGTTTGGACTTTAAACTATAGTTTAAGAGTGACCCACCTCCTTATAATGTGCCAAATAATTGCATGGTGCAGTAGCCAAGGTGAACGGTTTGTGGATAGAAGGTTGGCAGGTCGAACCTGTCGGCCTTCTTTTCGGTGATCTAATTTTGGAAACATGTCAAAAAAACCCATGCCACATATCTACTAGCACATTGTGTGTGTTGCAATGGTAAAGTGGATAGTTTGGAATGATGAGGTTGGGGGCTCAACCCCCAACTTATTATTTTGGTAATAAGCCATTCAAACCGAGCTAACCATCGCTAACAAAGAGGTATCATGTGGCACAATTTAAATGGCTAAGAGAAGACACGTGTCGTTATGACATAAGTCCATTTCATCACCTTACCACTTTACTCCAATGTGTTAGGATATGATTGGTCCTTGTTAATTGTATCTATTGACATCACCTTGCCATGTGTCACATGCTGGTTCTGCTACATCATTGTGTTGATGTCAACATTGTACTATCTAGTCAACATAGTTAACCTTCAACTTTTACTGGTCATATCTTTGTCCTACAAGATCCGATTTTGAAAAAATGAATGACACCAGAATCATGAAAAAGAGCTCTTCATTTTGATGTTGATTTCAATAAATTTTGAGATGATCATTTTTTTCCTTTCTAACTAACCTCTGGTACCTGTTTTGATCCAACTTTGACTGAGCATAACTTGAGCGTACATACTCTGATTGACTCTGTTCAAGTTGCGTTGGGTTTAGTTTTCTGAGCATTTTGACATGGAGATGAATTCTAGAACATTTGGAACACTTCAATTTTTTATGACAAGTATCTAGTTGGATCAACGAATGTCCCAGAAAGAAGTACTGCTATATCTAGATCAAAGATAACATCCATACTACACAACATCAAAGCATACAATAGGATAGATCATTTTTATATATCATCTAGAGTTCAATCTTCTGGATCTAGGTTTTGACATCAATGAAAACAATTCTAAATCATCTCAACAACTTCTCAACACCTTTTGTAATTGGTTTTGATATTCTCTATAGTGTGAGTTAATCCTCACCAAAAAAATTTCCCCATTGGGTTTTCTATGTAAATCTAGTGTTATTGTGTTTATCTGTTGGATTTGAGTTTCTGCATTGGCATTTGATAATTAATCATCTTAGAAATTTAAGTATTAGTTTTGGTAATTGAATTGAAGATTAAAATATGTGATAAATGATTCATGCCCCCCCTCTTAATTGTCCTATTCAAAAATTGGTATCAGAGCTTGCTTCCTTGGTGAAGAGATTAACCACTTGAGGAAGGTCCGGGATGGCTAGCAAAATTGTATTTGATTATCTAATGTTTGATGGAACTAATTATGGTATCTAGAAAGTATTGATGGGAGAATATCTAGATTATTGTGGATATGATGTAGAGAAAGCTTATAAGAATCCCTACACTCCTCCTACTAATGGTTCAATTACACTTGGAGAAATTAGAGCACTTGAAGTGAATAATAAGGTGAAGTTCATCTTGAAGAATAGTCTAGTACATTCTAAGTTGATTAAGGTTCAGAATTTGAAGACAGATATGGAAGTCTAGGATGCTTTAGAAAGAGCACATGATGGTGATGAAAGAGTTAAAGAGGTGAAATTACAGAATTTGGAAACATAGTTTGATCTTATACATATGTCTGAACATGAAAATGTCAAAGCTTATGTACAAAGATTTGATGAGGTAGTGGCTAGAATGTGAGCTCTTGGTGATATTGTAGATGAAACCAGGATTGTAAAGAAGATTCTCAGAACTCTTGTTGATGCTTACAGTGAGAAGGTGAGTGCTCTTGAGCAGACTATAGATTATAAGACTTGTACTAAGGATCTATTATTATGATTTTTCACATCTTATGAGATGAGGAAACTGAATCTATGAAATGGAGGAAAAGTAGAGACTACTTTTAAAGCTAAAAAAATTGAAGATCTAGATGAAGGAAACTTTGATGAAATAGAAGCTAAATTTGTAAGAAGAATGACAAAAGGCTTTGGTAAGTATGAAGGTAAATTTATGTTTAAGTGCTTTAGTTGTGGAGAAATAGGTTATTATGCTGCAAAGTGTTCAAAAAGAGCTAAAAGGAATAAACAAAGAATTGAGAAAGAAAAGTAAGGAAAGAAGATTAATAGAGCATACTATGTGAATGAGAATGCTAGTATTTCATATGAAGATTCAAAATATGAACATCTAGATGAAAATGAATGCTTGCTCTTGGTGGTTAAGGATGAACCTACTACTAATTCAAAAAAATAGGTAAAGGAAAGTCCTTCGGAGAAGGAGAAGGAGAAAAATGAAGGTACAATTATCTCTTCCCTACATGCTAAGAAAGAAGAGAATGTTTGGGTAGTTGATAGTGGCCACTCACATCACATGAATGGTGGTAAGAGTAAGTTTGCAAAGCTTGAGAAATATGATGGAGGTCTAGTTATGTTTGGAGATAATACCAGTACTAAAATATGTGGGATAGGTTCAGTAAGTTTTGATGGAAAACATCACACTAGCAAAGTTTACTATGTTAAGGGTTTAAGACATAATTTGTTGAGTGTTGGATAGATGTGTAGGAAAGGATATGATCTTGTGTTTAAGGATGAGAAATGTGAGATCCGAAAAGGATCCAGAACATTGATTGCTACAAGAAAGAAATCTGAAGGGAATATTTATCAACTTAAGGGTGCTAATGGATGATGCTTTATGACTTAGATAAATGAAAATTGGTTATGGCATAGGAGAATGTGTCATATAAATTTTGATAACTTGGAAAGGATTAGTGTTGTTCAAGCCATGAGAGATTTACCAAGAATTATAAAGCTTGTCAATGTTATTGGCAAGAATTGTCAATATGGGAAACAAGCAAGAAATCATTACATATGAAGAGAATAATCTACTACTAGATTACTGGATTTAGTTCATACAGATCTTTGTGGTCCTATGAGAGCACGAAGTCTACTTGGTGAAAGGTACTTTATGCTTTTAATTGATGATTATTCTAGATATACATGGGTTACATTACTCAGAGAGAAATCAAATGCATTAGATAGATTCAAGGCATTCAAGGCTATGGTTGAAAATTAATTGAATTTGAAGATAAAATTCTTTAGATCTGATAGAGGTGGAGAATTCAACTCCCATGAGTTCAATATGTTTTGTGAAGTGCATGGAATGAAGAGACAGTTGTCTACTCCAAGAACTCCTTAGTAGAATGAAGTCGTTGAAAGGAAAAATAGAACAGTTTAAGAGGTTGCTAGGTCAACAATCACTGAAGTTGGATTACCAAAAGTACTCTGGAAATAATCTATTCATACTATTGTGTAAGTGCTCAATTGAGTTCAAGCAAGAGATGAAATAATTCCTATAGTTAAATATTTCAAGTTATTTAGAAGAAAATTCTATATAAGAAGAGAAGAAGAAAATTTAGGAAAGTTTGATTCAAGAAGTGTTGAAGGAATATTTCTTGGATACTATACCAAAAGAAAGGCATATAGATGTTTCAATACAAGACCGAGAAATATTGTAGAGAGCTCAAATGTGAAGGTTGATGAGACAGTGAAGAATTCTATCGATATTGATGGATATGTGTCTAGTGAACATGACTCTACAAGAATAGAAGAAATTGTGGAAGAATAGGATAAAATGAGTAGAACAAGCAAGATGAATAAAATGAAATAGAAGAAGATGCTCTGGTGATGTCCCCTAGGACACTGAAATATGTATAGAGGAATCATTTAGAAAATCAAATCATTGGAGACAAGACAAAATGTGGGTTAACTAGAAGCAAAGTTGCTACTGAATAAATTTTGTGTTTATTCTTTGAGATTGAGATGAATAGAGTAAGTGAAGCCAATAAAGATGAATGTTGGAAGGAAGCAATGAAAGAAGAACTTTTGTATATTGAGAAGAATCGGACTTGGGAATTGGTCCCAAGATTGACAAAAAAAAAATCATTGGATCAAAATGGGTATTCAAAAATAAGTTGAATAAGAATGGAGAAGTTGTCAAAAACAAAGTGAGGCTTGTGTGTAAAGGCTACTCACAAGTAGATGGCATAGATTTTTAGGAGAATTTTTCCCTAGTAGAAAAATGAAAGCTATAAGGATGTTCTTGGCATTGATTTCTTATAAATATTTCAAATTCTATCAGACGGATGTCAAGTCAGCATTTCTGAATGGTCCTCTGGAAGAAGAAGTTTACATGGAAAAACCATAAGGATTTTAGTTAATAGATCAATCAGATATGGTGTGAAAATTGAATGGATTTAAGTAATCTCCTAGAACTTGGTATGCAAGGCTAGACAAGTATTTGATTCAACAAGGATTTAACAAAGGCATGACAGACAACAATTTGTGCTTTAAGATGGAAAATGAAAAAATATTGATTAAAGTTGTATATGTTGATGACATTATCTTTGGAGGAAATGAAAAGATGGGCAATATGTTTGCAGAAGAGATGCAAAAATAATTTGAAATGTCTATGTTTGGGGAAATGAATTTCCTTCTTGGGCTACAAATTAATCAAATAGAGAAAGAAATTTTCATTTCACAATCTAAGTATGTGAGAGAGATGTTGAAGAAGTTCAAGATGGATGGTTCCAAACTAGTAAGTACTCCAATGGTAACTAGTTACAAATTGGGTAAAGATGATGATTCACCAAAGTTTGATCAAAGAAAGTATAAATCTATGATTGGTGGAATATTGTATTTGACTACTACTAGACCATATATTATGCATGTAGTCTATCTTGTGGCTAGATTTCAAGAAGATCCCAAGGAAACACATGTTGTCGCAGTTAAAAGAATACTCAAATATTTGAATGGCACTCTAGATTATGGATTATGGTATCCTAAAGATACCAAATTTACACTTAGTGTTTATACAGATGTAGACTGGGCCATATGTGTAGATGATAGAAAGGGTACAAGTGGCGGTGCATTCTTTCTTGAATGTAGATTGGTGGCATCGTTGAGCAAGAAGCAAGATTCAGTCTCTTTGTCTACTATTGAAGCTGAGTATATTGTTGTTGTATCTTGTTGTACACAAGTTCTATAGATGAAACAAACATTGAAAGATATCATAGAGCTATATAATGATCCCATTTCTATTCTCTATGATAATACAAGTACAATTAAAATTTCAAAGAATCCTATGATGCACTAGAGGAAGAAGCATATATCTATTAGATATCATTTCTTGAGAGATAATTTCATGGAGAATGAAGTCAAGTTTGAGTATGTTTTGAAAATGGATCAAATTGTTGATATATTTACAAAGGCTCTTCCTAAAGATAATTTTGAGTATCTCTAGGAGAAGTAAGGGGTTATTTGCCCTCCTTTCAAAAAATAAGATGCATTTGGAGATACATCAGTCTGGTGGATTCATGGTTCTATCTTTTTGAACTAATTTTTTGGTGGCTACCTCTTAGGGGGAGAAAGTAGTTTCAAGTGTTGTCATTGTGAGTATTATGTTTTCATGTCAAAGGAAGATTCAATGGACATTTTTTTTTCCTTTTCAATTAATGTCAAAGGGGGAGAGAAAGAAGTTAATGAGATAGATGATCTTTTTAGGGGGATAAGTAAAAATAAATTTTTTAAGTATAATTAGAACTTGTATGGTGTCTTGATGGTTTTTCACATCATGTGTTGTCATCAATGACAAAGGGGGAGGTTTTTGCAAGAATGGAAAAAGAAATGAAAGTGTTATCATTAATGTCAATTTTTCAACTAGTGATCTACTAGTTGTTGTTTGTATATATTGAGGATATTGAGAAAATTGTATTAAAGAAAGATTGCAAGTATTCAGTTGTCAATCTGGTACTTGTCCCTATGTTTTTTTGTGTTCTAGCTGAGGTTTGGGAGAATATTTGTTGGTCCAGATTTCCCCTTGGTGAAGTCTTTTGACTTGTGGTACTAAAGTTAAGATTTTTTGAATGCATTGAAGATTTTTGTTTTGTATAATTTTTGAGCTTAATTATTCTATGTTTTTTACACTATTTTGCCCGACTGTGTGTTAAGCACTATCTTCAAACTTAATTAAGCATGTTGGATCTATTTTGGGTCCTATTGAAGCATGTGTTTGGGTCACCCTCATTCTAATTCCACCCTAGGATGTTTTAGTGCTGACCTAATTTGAAATTGAAGTTGGATGGCTGACTTTATATCTTTTTCAAGGTTGGAGATAATATAAATACAAGATGAGCTAGTAATGAATAATATACATAAGAAAATATGGAAGATAAGTGAAAGAGTAAAAACAACTTTGATGCTATTCCGAAAGTGTGTCTGAGTTATGTGTGTGGTAGATCAGTGTGAAGCTTAATGTTGAGTTTTTGAATGCAATGAGTAGAAGGTGAACTCTATCATTAATGCAAATTGATCAAGTGATTATGGTGGAATCCTTTATTGCATTGGGTTTTTTATCTCTCTGTAATAAGTCTTCTTTTTCTTCTTTGTATCTTTGTGGCAGTGAGCCCTCTAGGTTGTAGCTTTGTTGGATAGTGATTCCTTGTTGTAGACATCAAGTCCTTATCTTAGGAAGTGATCCTTTTTTAATTGGTTTTGATATTCTCTATAGTTTGAGTTAATCCTCACCTTGGTTTTTCCCTCATTGGGTTTTCCATGTAAATTAGGTGTTATTGTGTTTATGTGTTGGATTTTAGTTTTTGTATTATCATTTGATGATTAATAATTTAAGGAGTTTAAGTATTAGTTCTAGTAATTGAATTGAAGATTAAAATCTGTGACAAATGATTCACCCCCCCTCTTCGTTATTATATTCAACAGATCCTACATCACCCAAAAATAATTTCCTTTAATATTTTAAACTTTTTTTGGTGTGTGACAATTGCTAACCAATTTACATTTTAAATTTTATGCCTAATAAGTTATATTCTATTCTATAATGGAGGTTATGCCAATTAAATTAATTATTTGACAATTGGTTGTTTGGAAGGAGGACCAATATCTATTGCTCCATTTTAAATGAAATGTAGAGATAAGTGCATTCAGAAAGGATGCAATTAGCAAAGATAATTAAATATTTTATAATTGAAGGTATATTATGCCTAGCCCCATGCCCTACTAGAAAGTGAAATGGTATGCATAGGTGGAACACCACATTCGATGTTGGATATGAAAAGGCCAAAAAGGAGAATGTTAGAAACCAAGATTCTGATTGCAAACCAAAAAAATCACCTTCCACAGAAGAGAAAAAAGAAAAAGCAGAGATTTGCAAAAGATGTGCAAATTGATATATTCAAAGTACAAAATATTACAAGAGATAATTTTATTTATAAAAGCAAAGATGCATAAACCTAATCTTATCTTGAGCAACAAGATAGCTCAACAAGATAAGGATAAAACCTATAACTTAGGAATTAAATATGCCTAAGTAAACTTATGCAAAGTGTAATTAAATATTAATTACATCAACACCCTCCATAAGTGCAACTTAGTGAGAAGTAGATTATTATGCAAATATGAGTCCCGACAATAAGGCCTAATCAGGTACTCATGTACAAATACAAAGAGAGAGAAAACCTAGTGGGAAAACCCCCCCTTAGAGAGATGAACTGTTGCGAAGAAGCACTGGAAGAACTCTGAAGAAGCAACAATGGAACCCCAAATCCAACAAGAAAGGAAAGATACTTTTGTTTGCAAAATACCATATCAGAATCACAAATGCAACAATAGACCCGATGCCAAGGAACACTAGAAACTCACATACTAGATCAACCCTAGAATTTGTAAGCAATAGTAGATGAAAGGATGAAATGACCCATAATGATGAAAAATCTGGAAGTTGTGTCTATCGAAGCCAATGCCAAACTGAAACTAAAACTGCCCATAGGATGAGTACCATCAATATTCTAGAACAATCACCATAAAAACATGGCCTTCAAATGAGAAATATCTGAACCAATGTGGATCAAGAACTATAAAAACCCAATGTGAAGTGTGAACCGAAGCAAACCAAAGATGTGTCCAGCTAAACAAGAAAGAAGCTAAAAGGAGACAACAAGAAACCAGACAAACTCATGCGAGTTGTCACCAATACAAAAGATGGATGCAAGAACCCCCCTCAATGGAACTTTATATTAGTTTGTTATTACAATACCCAATGATTGTAGAAGGAGAGAATGCAAAACTACAAAAACATAAGCGAAAATGAAAACCTAGTGCATGAAACAAAAATCAATTCATGCATAAAATAAGGTACACATATTCTATAAATGACCTCAAATCTTCATAGAGGCCAAAACCAGCTTTCCAACACTGTGAAAATTGTGAAAAATAGATAAGCGAGTTAAAAGATATGCTTCCCAAAGTGAAAATGGAAACATCTAACTTCTGAGGCTAAAAAAGGCATCAAAAAATAAAAACAAGAAAATGACACCAACACCATTGCGTAGAGCATCAAAACAACTTTATGACAATATCTCATTTGCAAAAAAAGGACATTGTATGCCCAAGTTACGCCCGTTTCCATGAAAGTTGTCCAAAAATGTCTGATTTGGCCCCCAAAAGCCCTTAGGGGCTAGAAAAATAAGGCCCCTAGTCGCCTAGGCAGACCAGGGGGTTAAACAACAGGGGTCAGCAATGGAGCCCCCAGTCACCCACGTGACCGAAGGCTGGGGCTGGGAGTTTGGCTGGGGGCTGGTGCGTGGGCCACTAGTTCCCAATGGAACCTTGGATTGCAAGTATAAGCCCATGGGGGCTGTGGGCCCGGGGCTCCTAGTTCCTAAGGTGACCTCCACTGGCCGATTGAAGCCCTCGGGGGTGGATGCGTAGGCCGGTGGCGCTGAAGGAGGAGCCGCCGGTGGCGGTGGCGACCCGATGGAGTGGTGGTGGCTGCCCAATGGTGTAGTGGCAACGCTGCATGTTTGAATGGGCCACAATTTTTTTAAACCATTTTTTTTTTTTTAATTTTTATTTTTTTTCTATATTCATGCCTCGAAAACTATGCCTAGGGGCTGTACGGCCCTTGGGCAAAAACATTTTGCCTCTCCAGACGACTGTGTCCAAATTAGACAAATTTTATATAGAAATAGGGGTTTTTTGGTGCTACGAATCCAATGGCAAGGTCCGTTTGGGCCCAAAGTGCTCCGAAAATCAGGCGACCCCTAGATCTATGAGAAAAATCACCGACATTGAAACCCTCGTAGATCTGGCAAACGGTGATGAAAATGAATAAAATAAAAGTCATTTCTGACTTTTTCTAGTGCTTTGAATCCAATGGAAAACCCCAATTTGATCCAAGATGTTGCATAAAGATGCTCAAGGAAAGAAACCCTCAAGGGACCTCGAATGAGCTCTGCAATGTGTTCCTCCAAAAAATCTGAGAAGGGGCTGCAAATCGAGGCTCTGATACCATGTTAGAAACCAAGATTTGATTGCAAACCAGAAAAATCACCTTCCACAAAAGAGAAAAATGAAAAAGTAGAGATTTTCAAAAGATGTGCAAATTGATATATTCGAAGTACAAAATATTACAAGAGATAATTTGCTTTATAAAAAAGAAGATGCATAAACCTAATCTTATCTTGAGCAACAAGATAGCTCAACAAGATAAGGATAAAACCTTTAACTTAGGAATTAAATATGCCTAAGTAAACTTATGCAAAGTGTAATTAAATATTAATTACACCAACAGAGAAAAGATTGTACAATTGAGGAGTCATGGATAAAATATGAAGGGTGAGTTTATCAAACAAAATAGATGGGGGGTCCTAGTGTGGGAAATAGTGGAGGAAAAGACAAGGGAATGTTGGACCAAAGGAAATATAGGGTGGATATTGTGAAGAGGTATGGGAAAATGCAACATTATAGTGGATCACAATAATCTTAAGAAGAAAAAATATTGGCAAGAAAAAAAATTTGGAAAAAAATAAATTACTCTAGTTGTGCAGAAAGGAGAAGAGAGCCTGATAAGGGAAGTCCTAATATAGCAAATAAAAAATCAAATAAAAACTAGAATGGAGGGACAAGTCAAGGGTGTAACATGAAAAGGTGAAGGTTGCAAATTGAATTAGCTTCTAGCAAAGGAAAATTGATAGAAGATAAGAGGGGGGTGCCAAGTGAACATATCATGCAAGAAGAAAAAGGAAAAAATAAATACATAACAAGTAAAAGTAATGATTGAGAGGTTGATGCCAATATGTGAATGAACCTATCTACTGAGGAATGGTGGTGTGAATACATATCGAGTTTTTTAGTTGTAAGAAATCATACTTGAGAATATAAAATTGTCTGACCAATTGATTTAGTCGCAAAAATAATTGAATTTAGAAAATATTTGATTTAAAACAATTTTATTGTAACATTTTGTGGACTAAATTTAAATTTTATTTTTATGAGCTATGTGAAATTTTGATTTATTGAGTGACAGGAAAGAAATTTTTATTTATTGGTTAACAAAAAAAGTTATCAATCCAATAACATTGTAGCATTTTGAATTTCCCTATTAAAGTGTGTGAATTACATTCTGAATATTTTTTGACCTACATTAGTGGCTCATATTCTACCAAGATACAAGAAAATTCTATGTGAAAGATGGAAAATTGTCACCTCCTATGGTTGAGGACATAGAACAACAAGTTTTCTTCTCTTTCATTTAAGGAAGCCCTAGAGATCTCAATCCAAAGATAGAAAGGGGGAAAGAGATTTGTAATAGGATGTCCTAGGGTTTTATTGGAGACTATAAAGGGGTTCAACACCAAGCTAGGGCTTGGAAAGACAACAAATGAATGTAACATGCAAATTACTATGCAAAACCTAACTAAATGACCTAGGAAATGAAACTGAAATGTAGAATAACAAACTAAGAATGAATAGAGGTGCACCTAGAAGAAGGATGAGGTTAGGAAAAGCTTCAAAACCCTGTAAAACTACTATTTAATGCCCACTGGAACTCATACACCAATCTAGGTGATTTAGTCCTAGACTATGGTTTCTGGGTGGAAACAAGAATTTGATAGTGGTGAGTTTGAATCTCCTTAAATCTGGAAAAATCCTTGTACTAGGACTCATATGCCACAAGTGACATATCAATCCTACTTTTCTTTTTCAAAGGGTGAAGCCCTAAATCTAGTCTCTAATCTCTTCTCTTCCTTTCACACTTTGTTTTTGGATCCAAAACCATTATTTGCAACTTATAGGTGACTTTCCATGAAGATGGCAACCTTGTGACAACTTGATGACTTTCTTCAACCTTGCAACCTAATATTCAAAGGATCTCCAAGTTTCAAGACACCTAGATCTACAATCACACATGTAGAGAGAGAGAAACTTGTTGATTTGTTAGGAAATAGGGGTTTTCCTTGGTTAAACCCCATTTACGTAATTAAACCTTATGATGAAACAATGAAATATGAACATGAAACATGAAATATGAGACATGAACAATGATACCTTGGAGAATGTCTTGAAATGTAAATCAATAATCTAACATGAAGTGGCCATGTAGAATGTAGATCTTGATCTTGAATTTGGATATGAGACAATGCTTGCAAATGGATCTTGAATGCTACATCACAACACTAACTCAACAACATGCTTGATACCTTATGATTTTGATGTGATGATGGATTTTGAATTTCTACAACAAATGATGAAGAATTTTTCCCTTCAATGCCTTAGAAATGATCTTGTAAACTCTCTTAACACTCTTGTGAAGTATTGGAATGCTTAACTCTTGATTACTTAGGATGATATCATGAAGGATTATATGAATTAATGATTTGAGACCTTATTTATTTAGGAAATCCATCTAGCTTACCATTTATTAGATACCAGAGGTTGGCATTCATGAAATTTGAACTTAAAACCCTATTTTCATGCTCAAAGTCCTAAAAAGGGGCCAAATGGGACTCACATGCCCAAGGTGGCATATGGGTCCCACCAAGCCTTTTAAGCTTTAGGAAATGTTAGAGAATTGAGAAATTAAGTATATTTGATGATCTTCCCAAAATTTTGATTTAAGTAAGCCTCAAGATGCATAATATAGGGTCATAAGGTGATGTAGAGGGAATGGGACTTTAGGAAAAACACAGATTACAAGGATTTCAATGAAGCACTCTTAAACTTTGTTCTAGGCACCCTTATGGAGATAAGCCTCAATAAGTCACTTGTTACTCAAAAAATTCTCTTATGGACCCAAACCCTAGGAATGTTCTTAAGGGACCCAATTACACTTGTCTTGAATGACTAAAAATCCCCAAACCTCTGTCTTATATGCAAACCCACTTTTCCACCTTAACTAGGCTTCTAGCCCAACTAGGCCTCTAGCGATGGATTTTGAAAATTCACTCAACTTCCCCAAAGGACCCTCCAATATAATGATTTATTAAGATGTGGTTTATGATGCTAAACAACATTTAAAATCCCTGATGGCACTTGTTTTAGAACAACCTTCCCAAATCCTATTGTCTCCACAAAATCAAGGCCTAATTAGCCCTATTTTTCAAAGCAATCCCTCTCTAATCTTATCCCCTGACTATGAAACTTTCAACAGTGTCTTAAAATGTTTCCAAACCAAATATTTTCAAGGTATTAGTCTTCTTTGACACCCTTAAGACCCTCAAACACAAAACCCTCAATAAATAGCTCCCAAACTAAGGCTTCTTGAATCTTGGCCTCCCAAACACTTCCAGAACCTATTCCTTGACTTTTCACCATTAGTTCAACATATTTAATCTATCCCAACTCAAAAAAACACCCCTTATTAAGGCATAACTCCCACTGCTATACCTTAGCCTCCATTTTATGCACTTTGCCCTATGACAACTCAGTGTACACCTTGATATTCCTTCCTACCTACATGTTATCTTGTTAGATTTGTATTATACTTGTTAGAATAGATCCATTTCATAGGTTACAACATCATCCTTCATGAAATGGATCAAACATCCAAGAAAACTCTCAAAACTAGTGCAAAATCTATCTTTTCTTGTGGACAGTCAGTTATAATGTACAAATAATTGATCTCTATTGCTTATCAATACATGTAAAGGTGTTAAAACATGCAAATACAAATTCCTAAAGAATCCAACTGAACATATCTTCAATATAAATTAGTAGTTCATCAAGAAAAACATAGAAAAATGCAAGAAAACATAAATTCTATTGAGTTTTCTGAAAATAGTCTGTACAGTACTTGCAATATTAGCCCAACCTTCATGAAAATTCTTCCTCTAAGGCTATAGATCAATTCCCCAACTGCCCCAACTGATTAGAGTTGGTTTTATTACATTATAATTGCTTAAACTTCTAAAACTCACTTTCCCACCAAAAGATTTCAAAAATTTAAATTTCCAACATTGCAATTTATTAACTCCTATTAACTAAAGCCTTCTAAATCTTATTGAATTTCATTATTCAACCCTATTTAACCTAATTAAAACATTATATACCTATTTTAAACTCCTAGAACATTATTGTTCCATTTGCAATGCATTTTGGTCCTAGGGTCCTTATCAGGATCCTCAGGACTTTTCACTTCTTTAATATTTTTATCCATTTCAAAATCCATTATAGGCTTCAAGATGTTATAGTTGATGCTCTGACGTGATTGATAAACCCTCATGTCACCTGCACTCTCCTAACTCTTCAACTGACCCCTAAGGAGCTTGGGTGCCCCTGCACCATAGGGGCCTATTAATGATGATATGAAGGTCATATATACAAGAGGGCCCAAAAATTAATGTAAAGATGCAAATAAATACACTTTACAATATTAAATTAAGGAAAAATTAGGTCTATTTAGCTTAAAAGAGCCCTAAATCCAATGCAAATGTGTAAAATACATTACAACACTAGATCAAGGGAACATTAGGTCCATTTTAATGTTAATAATTCCCAAATGAAGTCATAAATTTGTTTGATGTTGTGGTTGTGTTGCTGATATGTGGTTGTCATTGATGTCAACACTATTAGCATTAGTGCATTTGAAGTTGTATATGTCGAGGATATTGAGAAAACTGTAATGGAACGAGTTATAAGTTTTTAGTGGTGAAGTGATATTCTATCTGTCGATGAGTTTTGTTCATTTTTTATCAGAAGTTGTGGACTAAAGGGTTTCTTGTTGAGTATATCTAGTTTATCCATGTTGAGTTCCAGAGATCCGCATGAAGATTTGATTGAGTTATGAAGATTTACATTTTGATAGTTTTTATGTTACTTTAGTTTGTGTTCCTAAATGAAGATTATGTGATTCCAATTAGTTTAGCTATTTTGGATGCTTATCTAATGATTCATGATGCTTTTGGATGTTTCTATATCATGCTCTATCTGTGTTGCACATTTGCATTGATCGTTGTGCTCATTATCCAATATTTTCTCTAGAGTGTTCATGTTTTTCATGTTCTTGGCCAAAGGTATTGAAGCATGTTGTGGATCTTTGAGGAGAAATTAATTGAAATGTTTTTTTTTTGGATATGTTGATTTAGGTCTTCACTAAGTTGTGGCTAGCCTTGGTTGATTTGCATTAAAAATTATCTATTGTTTTGGGCCGACAATTTGTATTCATTTTATTATTTCTTTGTGGCCAACATGGAGCGATGTAATTTCATGCTGCGGATATCTAAGAGAAAATATTTATTCAAATTGAAGTGTGGGAGAAGAAATTCTTGTGTATGAGATGTGTGAATAATGTCCAAATCATTTGGCAGTAGAGAAAAGTGTGAAGAAGAGTGAAGAAGTGTTCATGTGCTTAACTAGAACTATAATCAGGCATTAGCAAATGCTATTTTCTCAGTTCAAGATGGTTGTAATCTAAACCTCTTTGTAAGATAGTGTGCCTTCCATTGTAATTGAGTAGTGAGTTCTAGGTAGTGTGCCTGAATGCATGTGCATTCCCCATTTATTCTTCTTATACTTTTAACAAGGTATAATCTTGTGGACTAACCTCCACCATGGGTTTTCCTATAACAAGGTTTCCATGCAAAGAGTGTTGGTGTTATGTTTGTTTCTGATGTATTGTTGATTCATGCTTTCATTGATATTGATCTTATCTAAGAATAAGGATTAATAAGTTTAAAAAGTTTAAAATTCAATGACAACTGAGTCACCCCCCCTCTCAGTTATTTTCCCTTGTGTTTCCAACAATTGGTATCAAAGATTAGTTCCTTCCAAGAAGTTTAATAGCTTGAGGTGATCTAGGATGGTGACATACAAGAAGGATAGTATGAGATTTTATGGAACAAATTATTTTTTGTGGAAGAATTGAATGGAGTTCCATCTAAGATACATTGGTGAACCCTACTAGAGCATTACAAGTAATATGTAGGTTATTCCACTGAATGGTCCTACTACTTATATTGAGATCAAGGATGCAGAGTATAATATCAGGGTTAAGGAAGCATTGTTGAGTGCTTTGACTGATACTGAGATGACTAATGTTATGGATCTGAAGACTGCTTATGAGATCTAGAAAAAGTTGGAAACTTTGTATGAAGGTGATGCTAATGTGAAGATTGCTAAGTTACAGAGTCTGAAAGGGAAATATGAAATGTTGAGAATGGGTGATGATGAAAATGTTATTACTTTCATGCAAAGAGTGAATGAACTTGTGTGTGGTATCAGATGTGTTGGTGGAAAGTTGGAAGATTCAAAGATTGATGCTAAAGTTCTTAGATCCTTTCTTTCTACTTATAAATTCAAAGCTACAACTATTGAAGAACTCCAGACTATAACAATGTAACCAAAGATATGTTGGTTGGTAAGTTGACTTCTTTTGAGTTGTGTGAATTTGGTGATGCCCTTCCTAAGGTTGAATCTACATTTAAGGTTACGACTTTCAAAAGAGATAGACATAGATATGATTCAAGTGATAGTTCATCTAGAAATACATTCAAGTATGAGGATGAAATTAGATAGATTGAAGAAGAAGAAAGAGAGCTAGAAGATCTAGAAGCACTTATTGTCAAGAGAGTATCAAGAGGAAAATTTAAGTATGAAGGAAAATTTCCTCTTAAATGTTTTTCTTGCAATAAGATAGGTCATTTTGCATCAAGGTGTCTAGAAAGAGCTTCAAAACCAAGACATAACAAGCATAAATTTCAAAAGAAGTGTTACTATGTTGTTGATGAAGGTGTGACAAATGATGAATTTGATAAAGGTGAAGATGTAAGCGTGTTTATTGCCAAGGAAAATAATATTGTGTCTACTAAATCTACTAGTTGTACAAATGTGGAGAAAGCCCTAACTACTTGAGTTGAAGAGAAATATGAATGGGTAATTGGTAATGGATGTTCACATCATATGATAGGAGACAAAAGTAAGTTTGTAAGCTTGGAAAAGTATGATGGCGGTGTTGTGAGATTTGATGATAACACAGTTGGTGTGATCTGTGGAAGAGGATGCATTTCTCTTGATGGTAAGAATAATACTGATGTTATCTTGTATGTCGAAGGTCTGAAGCATAATCTTCTAAGTGTCAGATAGATGGTTGATAAGGGTTACAATCTTTAGTTCAAGGATGGAAAGTGTAGAATATTGGGATGTTCTAGAAATGTGATTGCATTAGGTACAAAAACAAGAGGTAATATCTTTTATTTGAATGTTGCTAGTAAAATTTGTTTGATTGCTCAAGTTGATGAAAGTTGGTTGTGGCATAGGAGAATGTGTCATGTTAACTTTGATAATATTGTCAAGATAAGTTCTACTAAGGCTGTGAGAGATCTACCTAAGTTGGTAAAACCTACTAATGCCATTTTCAAGGAATGTCAGTTGGGAAACACAACTATAATTTCATTTCGAAGCAAACATCATTGTTCAAATGAATTGTTGGAGCTTGTGCATACTGATTTGTATGGTCCCTCTAGAATTAGAAGTTTACAAGGTTATAGGTATTTCATGTTGCTTATTGGTGATTATTCAAGAATGATGTGGGATACTTTCTTAAGGGAGAAATATGAAGCTCTAGAAAAATTCAAGATCTTTAAGGCTATGGTTGAGACAAAGACTAGTTTGAAAATTAAATGTCTGAGATTGGATAGAGGTGGTGAATTCACTTCAAATGAGTTTAATTCTTTTTGTGAAGAACATGGAATAAAGAGACAATTATTTACACCCGCAGAACCCTCATAAAAATGGAGTTGTGGAAAGAAAGAACAAAATAGTTCAAGATGCCGCTAGAACTATGATTGTGGAAAAAAATGTTCCACATATCTATTGGAGAGAAGCTGTGAGTACTACTATCTATATTCTCAATTGGGTACAAATCAAAGGTGATACTAGTAAGACCCATTTTGAGCTATGGACTGGTCATAAGCCTACTGTTAGATATTTCAAAATCTTTGGGGGTAAATGCTATATCTGAAGAGATGAAGATATAGGAAAGTTTGATGCTAGGAGTGATGAGGGAATCTTTTTGGGTTATTCTACTAAAAGCAAGGCCTACCGGTGTTACAATAAGAGATTGAAGAAAATGGTTGAAAGTGCAAATGTTAAGGTTGATGAAGACATTTCTAGACCATCCAAAACCTGTGGATATGATTCTAATGATCAGAATGACAAGTACAAACAAAGGCCAAACTTCAAATCAAGTGAAAATCATTTTGGTTAATCAAGAAGATCAAGAGGAAGAAGAAACTGGTGAAAGAGCATAAGAGAGATCAAAAGAACTTGAAATTCAAGAACGTTCTAAGACTCTGAGGTATGTAAGATTGAATCATTTAGATGATCAAATTATTGGTGATAGGAATAAAGGTTTCCAGACTAGTAGAAGAATCACAAAAGAATATTGCTTGATTTCAAAGATTGAGCCTACTAGTGTGAATGAAGCATGCAAAGATGAACATTGGGTTGAAGTAATGAAAGAAGAGCTACAACAAATTGAGAAAAATGATACATGGATTTTTGTTCCTAGACCTATGGATAAAAATGTAATTGGAACTAAATGGGTCTTTAGAAACAAACTAAATGAGAGAGGTGAAGTGGTTAGAGACAAAGAAAGACTAGTTTGCAAGGGATATTCTCCAATGGAAGGAATTGATTTTGAAGTATTTTTCCCTTGTTGCTAGAATTGAAGATGTGAGATTGTTTCTTACTTGTGTTGCTTACAAAGACTACAAGGTTTATCAGATCGATGTCAAGTCTTCTTTTCTAAATGGTGAATTGGAAGAAGAGGTATATGTTGAGCAACCTGATGGATTTCAATTAATTGATCAAGGAGATATGGTTTGTTGGTTGAAGAAAGCACTATATGGACTTAAGCAAGCCCCTAGAGCTTGGTATGTCATATTGGATAAATATTTGTTGAACCTTGGATTTAACAAAGGTACTGTTGATAGTAATTTGTATTTCAATAATGATGATAAATATTTGATTGTGGAAGTTTTTGTTGATGATATCATTTTGGAGGAGATGATAGTTTGTGCATGAAGTAATGAGATGCAGAGTGAATTTGAGATGTCAATGATTGGAGAGATGAAATTATTTTTGGGATTATAAATTATTTAGTTAGAAAAAGTTTTGGCATATGGATTCTAGTGTTGTCATTGATGGCAACTAAAGTCATTGATCAGGTCCACACTATAGTAACTGACTATACTAGAAGATAGAGTGTAGTATAGGGTATTCGACTGAAGTTGAATCTGTCAAGTGGTCTGCTTTATCATTTTAACAATTTAGGTTGTAGACCTTAGGGAAGGTCATTGGATATATGAAATGTGTTATTCTCAAGTTTTTTGCTATTGCATCAAGTGGTGTATGAGTTAGGAGATCCAGTCATTCAATTTTCTATTCATCAGTATATGAAGGTCGACTAAGTGAATGTAAGGTGTTGCAGATGTCTAAAGAAAAATTGTTTGAAGTATTTTTTTGTTGGAGATTTTGTTTTGGGTCCTAACTATGATATGGACAACTTTGGTGGATGCACATTAAATGTTATTCATGATTTGAGCTAACAGTTGGAAGACATTTTCTATTCTATTTAAGCTGACATATAGCTACTGAATTCTTGGTAGAGGATATATAAATATATATGAGATCGGTTAATTCATTTTGATAGGTGTGTGTAGTGTTTGATATTTGTGTGTGTATTTCAAATATTAGAAGAGTAGTTAAGAAATTTTCATTTGTGCAAAAGAGGATTTGTGAAGTGAATTAAGGTAGATTAGAGCGAAGTGAAAAATGAGACAAAAGGTCCAAAATCTGATTTATGAACCTAACCAGAACTGTACTCAAGTATTTGTAGATAATATTTTCTTAGTTCAACCTTTTATTGTAATCCAAATCTTTTGTAAGGCAGTGAGCCTTCCTGATTTTGAGCAGTGAGCTCTAGGAAGTGTGCCTAAATGCAAGTGCATTCCCTATTTTGTAAAACACTTATATTTTGAGTACTCAAATTGTGGATTGACCTCCACTGTGGTTTTCCCTTAACTGGTTTTCCATGTAAAAATCCTTGTGTTATGGTGTTGTGGATTATTGTTCTATGTTCATGCATCCTTCTTTTGATTGAATGTTATATACACTTGAGAGATTAGTTTAATAAAGTTATTTTTTCACAACATTGATTCACCCCCCTCTTAGTGTTGCTTGAGTCCAACAATTGGTATCAGATCTAAGTTCCTCAGATGAATTTTAACATCTTGAGGTGGATCTTGGAATGTTATGGACTCTAGTAGTCTTCAACAATAGCTTTTGGTGGAACTTTATGACCTTGATCAGCCTAAAGTAGGAGTCTGAAAATTGAGAGAAAATATTAATGATGCTGAGAAATTCATTCAGAAGTTGAAGGATCAAATTATTAAGTCTAGGGAGAAGAGAAAGGATCTTTGTGATTAGATTAAGTAGAAAGAGAGAAAAAGCATGGATGATGTTTACTTGAATCAAACCTTGAAGGAAATAACTTAAGAATGTGAAAAGATCACTAGAGACAATCCTACCCTAAAGCATGACATGGAGTCTATGGTGATGAGATGACTAAGGAGATTGAAGAAAGAAAGAAGACTGATGAAAATCTTGTCCAGTCCCTAAAAGAGAGATTTGATTAATGTAGAAGAATTAATGGAGAATTCATTCAGTTAGAGATTGAACTACAACAATCTAGAAAAAATGAAGAAGAGCTTGAAAAATAGATTGTTATTCTCAGGGATGAACTCACTACTACAAATCGATACAAGGAGAAGTTCAAGATTAGCTTTGTTAGGATTGATGAGTTGACTGAAGGGTAGAAGAATGCAAATGATAAGCGAGGTCTTGGTTATGAAAAAAGAGAAAGTTTTGGATCTGGACAAAGGAATTTTAAGAAAGGAAATTTGATAAACAAAGCAAAAAGGAATACGGTAAGACAACCTAATGCTCAAAAGTTTTATGGATACTTTTTTTCTTGCAATAAATTTTTGTCATATGGCTACTCAATGTAGAAGAAAAATGAAATCAAGTGATTCATCATTTTCTGATCAATGTTTCAATTGCAATAAGTTTGGTCACAAGTCAATTGAATGTGGAAATATGTCAAACAACTTTGTTAATAGAAGGAGTGTTAGATGTTATACCTGTGGAAGATTTGGGAATATTGCTAACCAATGCAAATCAAGAAGAAATCAATGAGTAACTAGTCTAGACAAGGAAATTTTTTGTGTTTTAATTGCAGCAAATATGGCCACATTGCAAGATTATGTAGAAACAAGAATATGGATAGAAGAGGTCTGGTATATAAAGGAAGAAATATGTAGATATATGATAATGGAAAAGGAAAAGTGATTGTGGATGAAATAAGAGATCAGATTAAGAATACATGGGTGAAGAAGTGTCCCTCTATTATAGGAAATGATCCTACACCAAAACTTGTTTCTAGTAATTCCTCTAGGAATTAGTTTTAGGCCTTTGGCCTAGGGGGAGCTATCAAGAAAATATTTCAAACCCCCTATTGGTAATTGACACCAAGATGTGGATGAGTACAATGGTTGCACTGATGATTTATAGATGTTGTTAAGTAGTCAAAAATGATATTGTGTTGAGTTGGAGATCTGCAGAAGAGCTATCTTTCACAAACTGAGAAAATAGGGTATGTAGATAAGTTAGGGAAAAATAATTTATTACAAGAAAAGTTAGGTGTGTAAAATATAAAAGTCAACTTGAAACCCTCATTTTCCACTTTGTGTCGAATAACAAGAAGAAGGAGAGCACTCTGCACCCAAATTTTGAAAGCATATTTGGTAGTGAAACCCTAATTCATTAGGTATTTTGGTAGTATTGATTTTTTTAATTCGGTGTGAGGTTGAAGAACTTATTTTCAAGACATGTGTATGGAAGGGAAAATGGAAAAAATCAAAGGAATGGTAAAACTAGGTGAATATAGTAGTGAGAATATTAGAGCTGAAAGAAACATCCTATCACACAATGAATTGAAATTGTTGAAAGAAGCAAAACACAAAAGCTTGGATATTTGGAGTGAATTCCCCTATTTCAGAAATGCAGAAGTCATTGAGCTTATTTTGGATAGATTGAATGATAATATTCTGACTCTAGATAAACCCTATCACATCTTGAAAGAAGTGATTGCAACTATAACTAGGTTATGCAATGTTGGGGATGTGTCAAAGAAGAAGTCAATTCGAAACAAAGAAGTTGAAACCCTAACTAGAGTAATTAGAGATCAAAGGGAACTAATAATATCCACAATCAAAGATTTTTGCATGGAATATCCTACAAAATATTTTTCAGAAATAGAGAAGGTGCAACTTAGGCAGGTGTTGTTTGAATTTCACACAAGATGATAATGGAAGATCAAGATTTTGATCTTTGTGGATTACTAAAAGATCAATTGATGGAGAACGTACAAATGACAAAGGAGATAGATTACCCTTTCAGGTTTGGTACTTTGGTTATAGTCCTTGTGATGTATTTTCTAAATTGCTTACCCCTGAATAACAATTTAATATGGGAAGAGAGGGAACCAATTTACAAGAAAAATTACATATACTCTAATAATTTGGAAAACTGTGATTAAGTGTATGAAAGTTTCTTTAATGGTTTGCTAAGGAAGTTTTGATCAACTGGTATTTCCATTCTAGTAAAAGGATTTGAAGTTGGTTCCTCCTCTAGTGAGATGGAGAGAAAGAAGAGAAGAGCAAAAGAAATTGATATTAGTACTCCACTAGCATGCAAGACTTCAAGAGTTGAAGGGAAAGGGAAAGAACAAGAGATTGTGGACATACCAGATGAGGAATTTGATAAGGAATCTAACGAAACCCTTGAAAAAGAACTAGAAATAGCTGAACCAGAACAAGAAAAGGCATAGACAAAAGGAAGTGAAGAAGAAGGTGATCTAACCAAGGAAGAGCTATTGCAGCTTATTCATGAGAAGATGGAATGCAAAAAATTGCCAACATGTGGTCTTTCAAACCTTCATATGAGCAGGACATGATCTTAAGCATACTAAGTTCTCATTTTGTACACAATCATATCAAATTAGAGAGTTTTCAAAATAATTTTCTAGAAGAGATGTTTGAATGCATCAAGGAAACCATGGACTCTGAGTCTTAGAACAAGGAGGAAGAAGAAGTGATCCTACACCTGAAGAAGCAATATAGATTATTACTTACCAAGCTAAAAAGGCACATGAATGAAATAAGGAAATGCATAAACATAAGAAAAAAAAATTACATCTATTGTCTTTGATGGCCTTATGCAATAATCAACAAGTACAAAGAGAAGTTGGAACAAATTGAAATGGAGCTAAACAATATTGGACAAAACCTTAACATGTCACATGATCAAGATGGTGCGATCAGGAAAAGGATTCAGGAATTATAGTTAGAGCATGCAAATGTTCAGAACACTAGGAACAAGATTGTTGACACCTTTTGGAAAGTGAAGGACATAACTAAATGCAAGCTGGAACAATTAATTAAGATACTGAGGAAGGGAGAAGTATTGGAAGAATCCTTTAAAATTCTAGAATCTCTCATCAATATTATCAAATATACATCTAAAAAAACAACATGAACATAATCACTAGGATTGTAGTGGAAGCATGGAAGCAGTTTCTTCCGGAGATGAAGGAAAAGTACAAAATAATCTTCAAATAGCAGTTGTATTCCTTCAATTTTTGCATAAGTAAGTTTTTGTTTTCACTACATAGGGGGAGAAATAAAATATTTTATTATCCTTTTTTCATTGATGTCAAAGGGGGAGAGAGAGTAGTGAAAAATGCCTCATCAAATTTTGGGGGAGTTTTGTTGAGTTTTGTTGAGTTTGGTCAGCTATGGCATTTTGAAGTTTTGAAGGTTCTGAAACTTAGTCATTTTTCACTAAGTCTAGCCATAAATGCCAAAGGGGGAGATTGTTTACATATGGATTCTAGTGTTTTCATTGATGGCAACTAAATTCATTGATCTGGTCTACACTACAATATCTGACTATACCAAAAGATAGAGTGAAGTACAGGGTATCCAACTGAAGTTGAATCTATCAAGTGGTTTGCTTTATCAGTTTAATAGTTTTGGTTGTGGACCTCAAGGAAGGTTTTTGTATATATTAAATGTGTTATTATCTAGTTTTGTGTTGTCACATCAAGTGGTGTATGAGTTAGGAGATATAGTTATTTGATTTTCTATTCATCACTATATGAAGGCCGACTAAGTGAATGTAAGGTATTGCAGATGTCTAAAGTTAAATTGTTTGAATTATTTTTATGTTGGAGATTTATTTTTAGGTCCTAACTATGCTATGGCCAACTTTGGTGGATGTGCATTAAATTTTATTCATGATTTGATCTGACAGTTGGAAGCTATTTTCTATTCTATTGAAGTCGTCATATAGTGAGTGAATTCTTGGTAGCGGATATATATATGAGATCGGTTAATCCATTTTGGTAGGTTTGTGTAGTGTTTGATATGTGTGGGTGTGTATTTCAAATGTTAGAAGAGCAGTTAAGCAATTTTCATTTGTGCAAAAGAAGATTTTTTGAAGCGAATTAAGGAAGAGCAAAGCGAAGTGCAAAATTAGACAAAAGGTCTAGAATTTGATCTATGAACCTAACCAAAACTATAATTAGGAATTTGTAGATGCTATTTTCTTAGTTCAACCTTTTGTTGTAATCCAAATCTTTTTTAAGGTAGTGAGCCTTCCTGAATTTTGAGCAGTGAGCTCTAGGAAGTGTGCCAAAATGCAAGTGCATTCCCCATTTTGTAGAAAACTTATATTTTGAGTACTCAAATTGTGGATTGAACTCCACCATGGTTTTTCCCTTAACCTGGTTTTCATGTAAAAATACTTGTGTTATGGTGTTGTGGATTATTGTTCTATGTTCATGCATCCTTCTTTTGATTGAATGTTATATACACTTAAGAGATCAGTTTAATAAAGTTAAATTTGCACAACACTTATTCACCCCCCCTCTTAGTGTTGCTTGATTCCAACACAAAGGGATCTTTATATCTTAGTCCAAGTATGTGAAAAAGCTGCTAAAGAAATTTGGTATGGAAGATTCAAAGCCAGTCGGTAGACCTATGGTGACCAGATGTAAGTTGACACCAAAAGATGATTCTCCAAAGGCAAATCAAACAAGATATAGATCAATGATTGGTGGATTAATTTACTTGACTCAAAATAGGCCTGATATCATGAATGATGTATGTATTGTTGCTAGATTTAAAGTTGATCTGAAAGAATCTCATGTAACTATTGTGAAGAGAATTTTTAGATACTTGAAAGGGATAGTTGACTTTGGTCTATGGTATGCTAAAGATGATGATCTTACTTTGAGTGCCTTTACTAATGCTAATTGGGTAGGAGATGTAAATGATAGGAAAAGTACTAGTGGTGGATCATTTTTCTTGGGTAATAAGATAATTTCATGGTTGAGTAAAAAGTAGCATGCCATTTCTTTATCTACTATAGAGGGTGAATACATTGTTGTTGCTAACAATTGTACTCAAGTATTATGGATGAAGCAAATGCTAAAAGATATCAGAGTTGTATATGATGAGCCTATTGCTATATTCTATGATAATTCAAGTACCATTAACATTTCAAAGAATTTGGCGTTGCATTCAAAAACCAAGCATATATCTATCAAGTTTCACTTTTTGAGACAAAAGGTAAGTGGAAAGGAAGTCAAATTGGAGTATGTGCCTACTAAGGAGCAGATTACAGATATCTTTACAAAACAATTGGCTAAGGATACTTTTGAGTATCTCAGAGGGAAGTTAGGTGTGATTACCCCTCCTAATCAGAACTAAGGATGCATTGCATTGCATCAGTATGTGCATTTCATAATCATATCTTAACTCATATTGATGTTGTGGTGGCTGCTACTCAGGGGAGTAGTTAGATGGTTCAAAAATTTAGATATGTGGTTTAGAGCTTAGAGATATTTGTCATTGATGTCAAAGGGGGAGAAGAGTAATGTGAAAAACTTGTGATTATCTAGGGAAAAGAGCCTTGTGGGGAGAATATCATGTGAAAGAGTTGAGTAGGAAAAGAGTCATAACCTAAGGGGGAGTAAGTATTAAGAGATAGTTGCATTGATGGTGTTTTTCACATCATGTGTTGCCATTAATTCCAAAGGGGGAGATTGTTGGATGTTTTGGTTGTGTTGTTGATATGTGGTTGTCATTGATGTCAACACTATTAGCATTAGTGCATTTGAAGTTGTATATGTCGAGGATATTGAGAAAATTGTAATGGAATGAGTTGTAGGTTGTTAGTGGTGAAGTGATGTTCTTTCTATCAGTGAGCTTTGTACGTTGTTGATCAGAAGTTGTCGATAAAATGGTTTCTTGTTGAGTATATCTAGTTTATCCACGTTGAGTTTCAGAGATCCGCGTGAAGATTTGATCGAGTTATGAAGATTTAAATTTTGACAATTTTTTTGTTACTTCAATTTGTGTTCCTAAATGAAGATTACGTGATTCCAATTAGTTCAATTGCTACGGATTCTTCTTGATGATTCATGATGCTTTTGATTTTTTCTAGATTGTGCTCTATTTGTGTTGCATGTCTGCATTGATCATTGTGTTTGCTATCCAGGATTTTCTTGACTGTTCTTGTTTTCATGTTCTTGGTCGATAAGGTGTTAAAGCATGTTGTGGATCTTTGAGGAGAAATTAATTAAATTTTTTTTCTATTGGAAATGTTGATTTAGGTCTTTACTAAGTTGTAGTTGACCTTGGTTGTTTCAACATTGAAAATTATCTACTATTTTGGGCTAATAGTTTGTATTCATTTTTTATTTCTTTGTGGTCGACTTGTAGCAATGTAATTTCATGTTGCGGATATATAAGAGTGATTGTTTATTAAAATTGAAGTGTGCTAGAAGAATTTCTTGTGTATGATATGAGTGAATAATTTCCAAATCATTCAAAGGTAGAGAAAAGTGTGAAGAAGAGTGAAGAAGTGTTCATGTGCTTAATTGGAATTGTAATTAGGCATTAGGAGATGCTATTTTCTCAGTTAAAATTTTGGATTTTTGTAATCCAAATCTCTCTGTAAGACAGTGTGTCTCCCTTTGTAATTGAGCAGTTAGCTCTAGGTAGTGTGCCTGAATGCATGTGCATTCCCCATTTATTCTTCTTATACTTTTAACAGAGTATAATCTTGTCGATGAAACTCCACAATGGTTTTTCCCCTAATAGGGTTTCCACATAAAAAATCTTGGTGTTATGTGTGTTTCTAATGTGTTGTTGATTCATGCTTTCAATGATATTGATCAGATCTAAGAATAAGGATTAATAAGTTTAATAAGTTTGAAATTCGGTAGAAACTAATTCAACCCCCCTCTCAGTTGTCTGCCCTTGTGCTGCCAAAAAAAAATGTTTATTCAATTCATAAGGGGCCAAAAAAGTGTGAAAATGTAATGGATGACATTTTTTGACATTACAATATGATGTTTTTTAAGTTTAAGAAGGTAAATTGCATGCAATGTGGGAGCCCCCTTAAACTAATTATGTATTTCAAAGAATGAAAGTTATTTTATAGAAAAAGAAATAAAAGATTCTTGATAAGGAAGCATCAATAATGATATTTTACAATGAAAAACTTAACATTATGCTCATGGAATGACATACATAGGATAAACTAATAGAATTTGGCAAATAAATTACTACGTGACAAAATGTTTTAGTCATGACACCTAAAAATGACTAAATTACACTATTTTTTTTACAACATGGCTATAAATGATTAAATAAATGAAAAATTTGGTCAAAGGTAAAAGAAAAAGTAAATAATTAGTCACAAAAATAATTTTTGATCACTCAAATCATTCCTTGACACCTAAAAACAAATTTTGACTTCATGTTTAATATTTTCATTTGCTTGCAAAAAAGACTCGCAACCAACTCCTGCCTAATACCTTGTCTCAAGTTCAAGAATCTAAGCACTAAAACCCTTAGAGTTTTAGAATATTTTTACTATGAATAGATTGAAGCAATAGTTGTAGGAAGATTGGTTTTGGTTCACATCATTTATATGAATTTTTATTGTGGTAGGGTTACGTACTTTTATTTCCTATTTTCAATAGCTATAGGAAGATTGGTTTTGGTTCACGTTATTTATATAAATTTATGTTGTCGAAGGGTTTCCTACTTTTGTTTCCTATGTTCTATCTATTACCTAAATTTTTTATTTTCAGCCCATTCAGGTTAGGTTGGTACAACACTAATACTTTCTTCCTTGAAGAGAAGAAAGGTACATAATTTTTTTGCTGAAGACCTCATATGTTCATTCAAAAAATGTTGTAGAAAGAATTTTTAGTTTATTGGATGCAATTGTTTTATAGAAAATGAAAATTATTTTCAAGCTTTGTAGAGAATAGCTATTATTTCATTACAAAAGAATATGTTCATAGGTTTCCCACACAAGCTGTGGGAATAACTAATATGATACAATAAGAAAAGGAGATTGAATAACTAAAATAAATGACATGATATAAGAGATAAGGGATCCATCAATGCCTATATGATTAACCCCATAGTTGATCAACTTCATCTTCAGTCCCTCCTGAAAGTTCTATTGTTGTTTGCATGAAGTACCTGAAAGGGTCAAAAGAAGTGTGTCAAATCTTGGCATTCCAACACTCTTACATACCAAATAGATAAGCATTCAATCTATTTGTTATTGAGCATCATATCATAAATTCAAAGATAAAAGAATCACAAGATTAGATACATCAACATCATGATGATTTAAGAAAGAAAACAGTCATCTAGTCATCATAAGAAGCTCTAGGATTCTTAGTGTTTCTAACATTTTACTGAATATGCAAGTATGGGTGAAGAACCATTGTAGGATAGTTACATAATAACTTATTAGAATTACAAAATGTGGAGGAAATGTGGCTTCCATGAGGGTTGAGCCCAACATGCTCAAAGGAACAATAGTAGCAGTGTATGCAATGAAAGAAGACTTTTCCATATATTTCAAGACATAGTTCATTATGGGATATTCACATGAAGAAACCATTGCCAAATTAGACACAAATTTGAATAAAAATGAGAACTACAGTCACACATGTGACAAATGCCAATCAATGATGAAATTTGTAGAGGACAATCCTAAAAAATCATTTGACAATGATTGAAATAAGGAATTAATAGTAACTTAAAAAAAAATGTTCAAGGATAGTAGGGAACATAAACTGTTATGTCATTACACATAAGCTATCATGTCATATACAATGTTATCATTTCACATTTAATGTTGTATTGTCATACATGATAAGAAGACACTACCATATATCATTGTCCAAGGAGAAATGATAGTATGCACTATTATGATAATACTTGTAAGATGCCTCTCAAAATATGGAAAATAAAAATAATAAGAATAGAAGAGAAAATACAGTCTTTGAAATCAAGAGATCATTGTCATGAGAATGAAGGGCATATGCATATAAGTCCAAGGTAGGGTAGAATTCCATGGTCACAGATGGCAATGAAAGGAGCAACAACATTGGATCCATGATTAAAGGTGATCTTATTCAAGAGGGAAACATTTTATAAAAAGTAGAAGGTAGCACTATAGAGTAACAATGGTAGTGAACAAAGCATGATTTACAACAACCTATGAGAAAATTTTGAACATATACAATGGTGCTAAAATATTTTGTGGGGCAGTAAAACATATTGCTCAGGGAAATTAAGGTAAGAAATTGTGAACTTAAGCAAAGCTCCATTATGAAAATTATGACACCATAAAGAGAGAAAGGTTGCAATAATTCCAATAGTCAAAAAATTAAAAACAAAGCAATTCATTAGAGGAGTCATATCTTGAAACCACAAAATGGGTTTTCATGATTTTTGGAGAGAAATTAGAAAAAATTTAGATGAAAAACCCATTAAATTTCATGAAAACCCAATTTGTGATTTGAGAGAAAAATTCACAAGTTTGGGACAGTGAAGATGAATAAAGTTGTAATTTGACCTATTTTTTGAGGATCTAAAACAAACCACACAATTTGAAACATATCAAAGAATTTTGAATGTGACTAAGGGACATTTGGAGAAGTTTTCAAAGGAGGTGTGAATGTCTTTAAAATTGTATCATTCAATGGGGAATTTTGGGTGAATGGAGAAGCCTAGAAAATCTTTGCTAAACTTGTTACTCATGGAAAAAAATGAATACTTTCTTACTCTATGTTAATAGAAAAAAGAAAAAAACCTGCAATAATGCCTTCAGGAAACTCAACAAAGGAGTGTCTCATATTTTCTTTCAAGGAATAATAAAGAGGTATTAAAAGAAAAGAAACTACTACTACATTTAAAGGAAGAAATCACATTCTTAAAGGAAGAGAGATATTTAAGAGACAAAATAAATACCACACTAAAATTTAATGATTTTTCATCCTTCTTTGCCACAACTAGAGTATAAATTTTTTTCGTTCTAGGAGAATAAAAATATAGCATTTCCAACATGAAGAAAAGCTTACCAGTACATGGTCCTAGTTGAAATGTGAAAGATAAGGCCCAAAAACCTCAAACCCTACCCTTGGCACTGCATCAAAGCAACATCATGTTTGAAGAGAAAAGTCAATGAAAAAATGAGCCCATGGCTAGGGCTTCTCTTTTGAGTTTTCCAATGAACCCTAATTTGAGTCAGTCAAAGTGATTTATTTTCACTTATATTTCAAAATGCATGATATTTAATATTTAGGCCAAGAGATATTAGCTTCCCTTTATAAATTTTGCATAAACTTAGAGAAAAAATAAAGATGTAAACATTATTAAAGTAATTAATTATAAATTACTTGAATAAATTTCATATAAATGCAAAAATAAACAATCACATAATAAATATTAAGGTAAGTCATAACTGATTACTTTTAATATTTGTTCAAATAATTTACTTTTTTCCCAAAACCATGTAAAAATAGAAAGGAGGTGGAAATAAATCTTTATGCATGCATTTGGAGATATTCAGAGTGATTTTCCCTTGAATTTCAATCAATCTAGAGTTATTTTTAAGTCCTCTTTGTTTGGACTGGTTGAGAGAGGGAGTTTAAAACTATTTTAGCTTAATTTGGAGCAGTTATGAGACCCCTTTTTGGGGATTTTCTTCTTTTCCTATAAATCACTTTGGATGAAATATTTTTGGAGCACGGTTAGACTACAGTGTTTCTCATGCACTTTGGAGTCACTTTTGTATATAGAGGAAAAGATTTAGTCTTTTTTCCTTAGTTCTAGCTTATTTTCCTTTGCATTCTATAGAGAGGAGATTTGACTTGTAACTCAGAATTCATTTTTTCACTTTTACATATAGTAGCAAAAGACTATTTTTCTAGTAGTTTATTGTTATGTTTTGCACAAATTCCTTCCATATTCTAATACAAACATGAGTTCCTCTATCCAATTTTAGGTGTATTGTTATTTTGTGAGTGATTTGATAGGAATATCTTGTGTTTTTCTTTTAAACCTTCAAATTTTGTGTTATTTATTGGATGCAAGTATACAACTTTAGTTTATTACAAGTCACAACTTGTGCAAGAATGTCTCAAGCCTTTATGTGAATTAATTATGTAATAAATTTGATTAATTTAGATTGTAAGAATAGGCATATTAGAGAATGTTTGTGAGTCATATTGCAGTTTAAGTCAAAAGATTGGTGTATCACCTCCCAGAAATTAATTTACATTTTTAGAGCATCCTTCTTCCTTTATCCCATCAAATCCATTAGTTTCTAGGAAATCTAAAATGGAACTAGCCCATAATTTGTAGATTCACCTTCACTATGAGCAACCCACATTCTTGAAGGTGTTTCAATGTTACACAACATTGGTGAGCCTCCAAGCTTAGCATCAAGGTGCAATCCTTTGTGTTAACATTTTTTGGCATGCCTAGTGGGACACGATTGGACTATTTTAGTCCAAGTTTTGCTCATATATCACTGATTCTTGGTGTGTGTGTTAGTGATCTCAACCTTTGGAGGCAAGGAAAACAACACATTTGGTGACTCTGAATGGTATTTCTACTAGTTTTAGTATGATCAAGTGTTGGTTTATTTCCAAAAGTTTTTATTTTTTCTTATTTTCCATCTTTTGAATGAATAAGCATGTCTATGTTTCATGGAAATAATTCATATCATCCATCATACCATGAAAATTTTGTTAAAATACCCTCTTTCTAGCCTTAACAAGCTAATCATTATGTCAGTTTTACACCTAGTTCCTTTGATTTACAAAGAAACCAACATGCATAGTATGAATACCTCCCACCCACCCTAGTTCAGCCTAGTTGGAAGCCTATACATAAGCCAAATCAGCCCTAAGAAGCCTATTTTATTCATAACCAGTAGTATACCCTTCCCAACCAAGTCCAAGAGGGTGAAAAGGATGAGATTGCAAGCATAAAGAGTACATTACTTGATTTCACAAAGCATATATAAGAGATCAACAGAGAATAAGAGTACAACATGCAATATGAGAAGCTTTTTGACCAAGCCTATTTCCAACACTAGGAACAACAATCTTATGAGGCATTTTCTTATCAACAGGAGATGGAAGAAAAGAAAAAGCATGAAGAAGAAGAGGAAGAACAAATGAATCAACTTCTAGACCAAGTTCATACTTGCTTACAAGCTAAAGCTACCCAAAACTAGTCCATTTATCCTTAGTTTTAATCATATCAAGAGCCTGAACCAAGTCATCAAAGTATTGAACAACCATGTTGTCCTTCTTCGACCAAGCATTCTAATTTTAAAATGCCAAACCTTTGTAAGGCTATTCCTTGTATACCAATCCAAGATCAAAAAGAGGAAGAGGCCATAGAACCTAAATCAATCAAGATTCCAAGTTGGTATAAAGGGAAAAAGGAAGAGTTATTGAAGGAAAAAAGGGAGTCATATGTTGTCTACAAGCCTCCATATGATATAGAAGATGAGAAATCAAACTTCTTACAAGGAGGTAAGTATGAAAATAAAACTCTATGGCAAGAGGAGTAGGAGGTTGTTGTTGTTTATACCATCTCCCCAACTAAATATGAGCATAATACATGTGAAGAGGATGTTGGATCAGGCTTGCCACTAGATCCCTTGCATTTCAATTCATTTGAAAAGTTTTCTAATGTTGTTTATAAGATGAATGAAATTAGAGTACATAGATTACAAGGTAAAGATCTTCAGTTGCAAAAACAAGAATCCCAAGTTTTATTAGAGAAGGTACCACATGAGGAGGAAGAATTGGTTTCTTTATTTGATCAACTACCTAGTTTTTTGGAGCAAGATGAAGAGATTATACAAGTACCCAACTTACCAATTGATATAGGATAGCCAAGATGAGATTGAAGCCTCAATCTATTTGAAAGATGTTAGTGGATAGAATGACTCAGGACAAATATGCTTAGACAAATGACTCTTGACCCAAATTTAGCACTAGTGAAAATATGCTAACAACCCTAAAAAGACCACAATTGCATCTGTGGCTTTTCTCTAAATTCTATCAAGGTACAACTTCCTCACTATATTTTCAATGAATTTATCTATTCTAATGAATACACATATGCTTTTAACTAGAAAGAAAGAAAGGTGACTAACACTAGTTCATAAATATGAAGCTAACGTGGGAAGCATAAATCAAAGTCATAAATGACCAACATAAAGATTGAAAACCTATGACCATCCAATCAAAGAGATAAAATTAGATTGTAGTAAATGAATGTTATACAACTTATCTTTTGAAGAAGACACAACTATATCATATGCATAATGCCAAGATCAACATAATAAGTATCATTAAATTCATAACACATATATTATATATCATTATATTCTAAAATAAATGTTAATCGCTTGTGATAATAGTAGAAGGTGTAAATTCAAAAAATCCCCTCTTCCTTTACATTTTCAAATTTATAGCAAAGGCAACTCCCCTAGACAGTTGCCAAAGTCATTACTAAAATTAGCGGCCTTCTTGTTTTCCTAGCATTTCTTGAGAATTGCTAAATCAACCAGAAGAGTCGATCTTAGTAGAGGAATAAAAATTGGAAAGGAAAAACCAATCTTGATCTCACCAACAACCATTGAATGACCTTTCACAAAACCAAACAATTAATGCAACATCTAGGAATATCAAGTGGTAGCAAGTGTATGCTACTTGATGGGAAATTGTAATTTAAACCAGCTCAAATCAACCACAAAGTGGGACTAAATTTCCATCTCATCAAGCTTAGGAGAATGCACCAATTTCTAACCAATCCTCTATAAATTCAACCAACATCACCTTTCTTCATTAATCAATAACATCAAACATGGTGAGTTCTTAGAGTGATAGTAATTATGCCAATGACTACATTGTCTTGGAAGATATCAAATAAAATTCACTATTTAGGCACATATTGGACTAGCTAAAAGAGATCTTCACAATGCAAAGCAAGATAGAAGAAGAAGTGCTCCACAACATTTTTGGCAAGGCATTCTTAAGCCAAGCCCATGTTCACAACACAACCATGTTGGAGCATTTCATATACACAGTCATCAAGACTTTTGGTCATCATGAATAGGGTGTGAGAGCACTAGAGAACTTGGTAAATTTTGAGTTTCATCATCGAGTCAATGTGGTGATCAACGGGCTTAGCAACTACCCATAGAATGGAATGATAGCTAACACCATCTGCATTGCGCCATCCCTTCAAGATGAAACTTTGGAGGAAGTTGTGGCTCTTCTATGCACAAGATTCATAAGAAATGATATTGGAATATTTTTGCAATTCCTCTAGTCACACAAGAATCTACTGTCATCAACTCAAGTTGAACACCTATAGATTGTTACTGAGGGAATTTTTGTCCTAATATTTTCTCTATGTACCTGAGAGGAAATTCCTCTTTTTGTCTTTTTCCCAATGACATGTTGTAGTGCCAATGCAATGCAAAAAAAATTATATATAGATAAATAAAATATTTCTTTTGATATCATTGTGTCTCTGTATGCATTGCTTTATTGGTTTACTTTCTTGTACTGGTTATGTGAATTAGGCTTGTTGTTACTAAAAACATTCTAGGTGGCGAAATGTGTAGTTCACATAAGTTAAGAAAACACCACCTAGGTTTCAAAAAGTCTAAAGAATACCACCTAAATGTATGACTTGTGGGTGAAGTTTCTATATTCTGACACATGACAACTCATCAATCAAGTTATTAACATACATACATCCACTCTTGAAGGAAATTTAAGTGCGAAAATGATATGGAAGTACCACCTAGTGAGAATCAAACAATACAAGCGATAAAATGAGAGGTTTGGAGAACAAATGAAAACCTCACCCGAGTTCGAGAAAGACAACAAAAGGCTGCCCAAACACAAGTTTAAGCAACAGAATTAGATGAAAAGGAAAAATAGTTAGAGAGAAGAGGGAATCCTATTTATGGGTAATAGTGGCTTTGAATGGGGACAAGGACTGCAAAGGACATAGAGAACCCAACATGCATGAGTAGTCCTTTCCCATTGGGCATAGAGTCAACAAGAAGGGTACCAAATAAAAGCCAAAAAAATAACACACCAAAATGGAAATTATTTACAATGTAGTACTAACCTACTAGGGAAGGAAAAGGAAGAGCGCAATCACACAAACCCATTAACTAACTAGGAGAAGAATAATCCTTTTCTAAAGAGGCCCACCTTCCTATACAGTCTCCAGAACAAATTTAGAAACATTTAAATCCCAATATTAATGTAGATGAAGATGTATTCATAGTCTAGCAGTCTCCCAAAAAGCCACTTTTCATCAAAAAAATCATCATGCTGCCATCTTGTAAGGGCTAGATCATTCTCTACTAGCCAATTCTTACAATCAAGATCCATCAATTCAAGCATATCCAATTTTGATATAGCATGTTGAGTTTTAAATTCTTCTTTGGTCTTACATTTCCCAAGAATTTCCTAATTTTTTGAAAATTTACCATAGAGAATAATATTATCCTTGAATTCATCATACCTTTCTTTGATCAAGCCATTTTTATGGAAGGAAATTGCTTTTGTAAACTAGCGCAAAATAGGGACTATTTTTTCTTCTTTTTATGAATGAGCACCAACTTCATCTTCCTCCAACAAAAATATAATAGTTTCCTCCTCATTCTCCTGATTATGGTCGATTTCAGCCATTGATAAACAATATTCATCCTCAAACATGAATTGATTGGCAATTGAATTTGTGAAAAGGTTATTAAATATTTCAAATTCATTAAAACTAAAGAGAGGG
>VDFB02252616.1:91628789-91640499 GCA_007258455.2 Sequoia sempervirens
GGGCTTTCTATTACGTACATGAGGTTCTATGTAATGCAACTTCAAGCATAATAGTAGACTCGAGTCACGAGGATGAACTTGAGTGCTCGATACAAATTTAAGGGTTAGGGATTAATTCGGATACTAATTATAAATCTCAATTCCTAAAATAATTTAATAGAACCAGATAATTATATAGTAATGAGAATTAAGATGAATAATTATATAATTCACATCACTTATAAGAATGGAATAACATGCTCATCAATGAATCAAGGTCTATCAAATAAGATAAACGATTTGTCAGTATAAATAAGCATCATCTTTACTCAAATTAAATAACTTACAGGTGTCTCATATTTGACCAATCTAATGTTGCAAACACAAGAAAGGCTTGCTCATCCATGTGTCAACATCCTAGACCTGCAAGAAAATGTTAGTGAATAGGGGTTTGCCTTAGTCAAACCCCGTTTTGGTATTGAAACCTTGAAATGAAATGAAATAACATAAATGAATCAAGAATGATCACATTATTATGTTACAACTCACCAAACTCTAGCATTAAGCTCTTGCTTGATTATGATAAATCCGGACTTGAATGCTTCTCAAATCATGAAATCTTTATCACAAATATTAGCTCAAAAACTAACGTGATACATGAAAGGTGATTAGGCATTGTGGGTTACAATTATAACAATGATGGTAAGCATCTTTCGCTCATAACAAAATACTATAAAGAAGGTAACCCTACTTAATGTTTTTAATAAAAAGGATTCCTAATTTTACTTCCAAGAGAGGAGATATAAATGCATACTTAACAAGTTCCCTTACTTTTTCTTTGATATAATGTAATCTTGGATCTATACATTTAAGGCATTCAATGTATTCACCTAATCATTGTATCATTCTAAACCTATTCAACTTACTATCTTTTCCATCATACTTCATATATTCAACATATCATTCGCTTCCTTTTATTCAAGATATTCAATCTAAAATACAAATTCAACATATTGACCTACTCATTTTCCTTCTGGCACATACCATATCTATTAAGCAAGTCCAACCAATTCATTCTATTAAACTTAATCACTCAATTCGGCATATTCATCAATTCATCCAAGGATTTATATACTTTCTTTACATAGTCCAAGCTATCTAGTGGTTAATCAATACCATGTTTTGGATTTGTGTTCCAACATCGAGTAGCATTTGCCTATTTGAATATCATTAAGGCATCGCCTTATGCAACAATTGTAAATAACTATCAAGTAAAACATGTACTAAGTGTTCCATCCTTAACATTTCGTATCTACCCACTATAGGTAAAGCAGTTACCATTTTCATCATATTTGGTTGTTAAGATTACCATTTTGACATGAAAATATAATGTTTTGAAAAAAAAAAATGAGGAGTTATTTATCTATAACCCAACAATAGATATAGACAATGAGACAACTTACACCCCAATACAAGATATAAGGAAAACCTTTTTGCATCGACAACCTTCAATAATCATTACCTTAAAGACACCACAAATTTCAAGGAAGCATTAGTTTTAAACAAAACTCTCAAAGGGGCTCACAATAGTTAATAGAAATCTGATTGTATACAGAGATCGATACTCCTAACAAGACCGTAAGATATAATTACAAAGTGCTTCATATTAAATTTTTCTTTGAACTGGAATAAACAACACTATACAACATGATATGTTTTATAATATAGATAGCCATGATCAAGTAAAAGCTACGCATCTAAAGGGAAAGAGTCAGTCCTTGATTACCAAGGAGGCTATTCCATAGACAATTACAATGAAAACCTTCTAAATCATACAGCTTCTACAGTTGATTTTCACTTCGCGTACACTGCATTTTAAAAAGAATGATAGAAACTATCCATCGTGCCCATGGGTGATTGCAAAAGAAGATACAAAACTGACAGCATAGTTTTTGGGAAAACCACGGAAACTCACAATGTGTAAAGTAGCATGATATCAATAGGAAGTATAATACTTAGACTAAGCAATTTTTGCATACCAATTGTCTGATACACTCCCCTTTCACCAAGAATTATATCAAATGTTTCTTATAGATTGAAGGAATAATTGGCAAAGAGAAGAAAGGTGCAACACCTACGATAGATTGTTAGAGGAATCAAGGAGTTTATGTAAAACTTTAAACTTACTTTCAGTTCAAGTGCTATGACTGAGATAAGTTGACAACGGAAAAAGAGAGTTTATTTAAACCTTTACAACATTCTATTTTCAAGTGTTGCAGATGTGACAATTTGCCAAAAGATTCAGAGAGGTATTTTATTAAACCTCTACAGCCTTCTATGTTCGAGTGGTGCATCTGTGAGAGGTCTCAAACAATTCAGGAAGGTTATGAAAATCTATACACCCTACCATGTTCAGGTTTCCGCTGTGACAGGTTGCGAAAGGAAATAAGGTAAAAGACAACGTTCTAGTTTCAAATGCGGCAGCTGCAATAGAGTAAAGGAAGTTATTTAAATCCTTCATACTTTGCATAATGTTCCATTTTTCCATTAAATCAGAAATACGTCCAACAATGGTTGTATCTTCGGACATATAGGTAACCAACAGTTAATAATAAATTTGAGAATCCCTTGTCATGATTAATCTATGTAAAGAATGGGTATTTAGAAGTTATGACATGGAAATCAGACCCAAAAAGTGATATTTTACTATGAAGAATGAAGAAAAATCCTAGCAATGATCCTATCATCACAATAAAAATCTCAAACTGGCCAAACTACATTACTCTTTTATCAGCGACAACTTCACCTGTAAGGGCTTTCTGAATTTTACGCTAATCATTAATAAATACCAGTGGCGCATATTAGGATATATTGATAGCTCTAAAATTGTAAGATGATAACCTTTCAGTGAAACTCAGACATAAAGTCCTTTGAAACCACGATAGAGACGAAAATTGATCAAAGATTGGCTTAACTAAAATTTCCAAAGGGATGAAGAACCTCACTTCTAAAAGCAAGATGACATAAGACTTTTCCAAGCATACAGAGAGGGAAATTTACCTGTGATGGATCTTGACCAGACCCATCCCCTGCATTAATAATAGAAATTCTGGAAGTGGTTGCAGCTCACTTTGCAGCTCCACTCTCCCAATGTCGGGTAACTATAATGTCTGGGTTTCCTTCAACAGTTCATATTGTATCTTCTAAAATCTCTCGTTTTCCAGTAATGACAACATGTGGCAGACTCAGTAGAAATGCAATGACAAGACTGCAATGCTTTCATTCCTTTCTATCCACTCTTGAATAGTCCCAGATAGACCTTTATTCAGGTGTAGCTCAATAGACTTAAGGATCTGTCCTGTTACCGAGCATATTGTTTGAAGACCTTTACACTCTACAGTGAGCAAACCAATGTTGTATAGCACTATGCTTATATGCCTGAGAGGATTCAAGAACTACAAGATCTTTCATTAATTCCCTTGTTAGAGGATAGATAATTGTCTAGGATGGTGGTATCGGCCCATATGTAGATGTCGATAGGGAGGGAGGCCTTCCCCCTTCCTTTCCCAACTAACTCTGAGCATCTTTTAGATGTGGTAGAGAGGAACTAACGGTCGCTCCAGTGGACGTGCACCTCTCACTTTTTCTAACTCCCCCCTTATTTTTAGAATCCATTTCCATATCATTGCAGATGGGACAATAATTTCTCCCCCCATTTTGCATGTAACCGTCCTTTATTTATTCACACTTTCGTGCATATAACTGTTAACACAATTATCTGCAAATTCTATGTATATTTTCATGCAAAATAAAAGAATATAAATGCATTCATGCCAACTCCACTAAGGTTTAAATGTGAATACATGCGTTACTTAAGAAATTTTAAATGTATTCTAATAATTGACACATGGCTAGTATATATATATTATATATTACTTTTGCTCATTTTAATTTTCTTCAATTCTAAACACTTTTAGAATACTAATCTTCATATCATCATAAATTAAGCGATCTATATGTTCATACATATATTTATATATTTTATTTTAATTATTTTTATATCAAATTATTTCCTATAATATTTATTTTTCTCATGTATGAAGAAAAGTTATCCGAGCTCATGAACTTTTAATCTACTTAATTTTCTCAGTTTACTAGTTAATTTAATGTGAGGAGACAGGATATGACATAATCTAGGACAAGAATCATAATTGGACCACAAGGAAGAGTCATGGATAATTTTACTGAGGAGTCCATTGCAAAAGTATTTAACATTCCCTCTCATCACAAGCTCATTGAGGAAGACCCCAACAAAGATTTGGAGATTATGAATAATCCATGGATATTGAAATCTAACCCACACTATTCAAAGCTATGCAAAGAACTGCACATAATTTATTTCAAGCAGGAGTATCATGACATCATAACTCTTTTGGGAAAATTCATGGGAGTGGAAGAAGCTCACATCTTCCAGTCTTGGATGTTCCTCCCCATCACACAAATTGTGGCTAACAAACATTATCACCGGAAAGAATCATAAGCAAATAAATGTGGATGCCTAATTGAGGAGTATGCAAGAAACTAACGCCTTTACTATGACATCATATCTTGTCTACATGTTGGAACATAAGACCAAGTACTAGGGTCTTAGTTGCAAAGGAACCATATGGAAAGATAGAGTATGGGATGTATACCCATAGCTACAACACAAAATATCTAACTATAGAAGAGCTAATGATTCCTTTTTCATGTTTATTCCAAGACTGTTGCAGGATGCTCTTCATATCAGGGTTTCTTCATATGATATGGATTTGATCAAATGATATGGCCAATGGTTCATCCAATTCCAAAGGTTCACATACATATGGGTACAAGGATCTCTAGTTGTTCCTCTTAGACTATCTGGTATCCCACCAACAAACTCCTAATACTAGAACTGACGAGACAAATGGTAGGATTTGAGGAGATCCTACAAGACAATATAAAGAAGGGATTAGGATCATAATTCCCACTGAGGATGGGGAATTTGCAAGCCTTCCATTCTATTCAAAGTTCTCAACATTCTGAGAAGGAGATGGTACAGTTTGAATTGTACTCCCACACCAACAAAAATAATTTTGATCCATATGGTAGGGCCACGAAGCAAGCCAATAGAACTTTTAGGCACAAGGATCACATTAAACAGTACTGGGCCAACTATCAAGATGAATTGGAGGCCATAAGGAGAAGTTTCTCAAGGCTATCTTTAAAATAAATTAGACTATATAGAGTTGTACAAGTGCCCGATCAAGTACATGATGATGATACGAACCTACTCTAGCACCATGACTTTAAACCATATAGAAATAGGCCCTTGCCTCCAATTAATTGGTCTGAGGAAGAAATAATAGACTTGAATTAGGATAGTAAATCGGTAAAGAAGTAGTCTAGATTGTGGGTGAAGAACAAAGTGTTTGAATTATAACATAAAGGTGCCAATTTAACCTATGAATTGATGGGAGACTTGGAGTCTTAGGATGAAGAAGTTGAAACCAATAAAGAAGATGAAGTTGCTCAACCCCATGAGGAGGAAGTTCATGAAGAAGCATATAAACTAGTGTCTATCAAGAGGAGAACAAGGAGCTAAGTACATGTAAAGCAAGGGGAAAATCCATCTCCTAAGATTAAGAAGGTTCCTCAAGCCAACACCATGGTGGGAGAAGGTGAAACCTCACAACTAGTGAGGAAAAGAAGTTTAATCACAAAGAGGTAGAAGGCTACTAAAGAAAGAAAAGATGAAGTTGCCACAAATACTCCTTTTGCAACAATGGTTGTTGATTTAGAAAGTTCAGGGGAAAAGACCTAGGTATATGTCAGAAAGAACTCTCCTAAGAAAAAAATTTCTCCAATGGAAGAAGTGAGAAGTATAGAAGAGGAGGCACCTACCGATGACATAGAGGAGAGAGTAGCTACAGGAAATAATTCTTCCATTCCTTCTCCACATCAAACTGTGCAATTTTCTAAAGAGGTCATTCATGAGGAAGGGAACATATCTAACTATCCTGAACAACTAAATGAAGAAGATGGTGAGATTTCAACTCCTGATAGTGGATAATGGAGGAAGTTTGTACAAGAAATAAGATAATCCACCTCTAGAGTGGAAAGTAAGAACATAGATTCTATAGTTGTTCAAGGAAAAGCATCAAAGTACCCTAAGAAGGTATAATAATTGATGAACAAGAGGATCACCCTGAGGCAGGGGAGAATAGAGAAGAGGTTGCTGATAGTCCTCATCAAGACAAGGAAGAACAAGGAAATCAACTAGAAACAAAGAAGAATATTGAAGTAAATGTGGATGATAGTCCCAATAAGGAAGTGATAATTGAACTGTCTACAACTCCTGAATGATTTGAGAAGAGGCTTTGTAAGAATCCAATAATTGTACAGGAGGAAACACCAAGCTGAGACAAGTTTCTTGAACAATGGGGGCAACCAAAATAGAGGAAGAGAGCCAAGATAGTCTCCAAAATGTCTAGAGATGAATTCAATAAGAGGGTCATTCATGTGGTTGTCCATAAAGAAAATAAGTTCAAAGATGAAGCAAGGCCATTTGATTATAAGGTGCAAACTATTAACTTAGGGCCCACTACTAAGGAACAAGAAAAGGAGGATTTCTAGGAGTCTTCTCAGGCCATTTTAAGAAGGCTAGTTAAAGAAACAGAGAAGAAGGAAAAATTACAAAAGTAGTTAAATGATGTCTATAGATATGTGTAGCATCTAATGAAACCTTTGGAGACTATGGGGAGTGAAGGAATTGTGCCAGATGGATTGTTTCCTAAAGAGGAAGTTTCAGAGATTGAAAGGTTGAAGTCCTTTGTGCATAGTACAAATGGTTGGCTCTACGATGTAAGTAGCAGAGGAGATGAAGCAATTGAGCAAATTTTGAAGATATACACTAATTATTCTAACTTTCTTGAGCATACTTCACAATTTGTTGTAGATTGTAACAAAATTGATGAAACAATTATTGATGAATTGAAGAAGATTTTGCAGGTATCAAAGGATGAAATGGCTAAGCTGGATGTCCTTTCTTGAGATGAAATTGGCAAGGTGAAGGAGTGGGTTGAAGTTTGGAATTACAGGAAGGAGCTACTCATAAAGGCTTTGAAGAAATAATGAAATTACAAGGGAAAATGAAGGAAATATACAATAGGTTCATCAGTTTCCTGGAGATAATGACTGTAAGGAGAAAATTTGGTCAGAAGAACATGAACATTGGTAGATTGCAGGGATGGTGGCACAAGATATATGCTCCTTCTAATGGTGCTCCAATCACTAAGGAAAATTTGAAGGATACAACAATCTATATTTCAAAATTGGACAAATACCATGAGTTACAAATAGAATGGAATAAGGTAATGCCTCAATACTTGCAAGAATTCAAAAATGATAAAACTAGAATTGAGTTTATTCTAGTTCTAGACCGAGAAGATGTGAAAGAAATATTGGAGAAGGCCAAGGAATTATTTAATAAATTAGAAGCTATTCAGGAGGGAGAAAAGGAGAATAGTCAGCAAACAACCACCTAGATTTTTGTGCTAGACATGTGAACCCCCAGCTAGCTAGTTGGACGACATCAAGTTTTGTGTCATCAAGGAATTTTTTGGGAAGGACCCAAGCCAAACTAGATGAAGCCTCAAATAGTAAATTCAAATTTTATTTTAATTTAAAACTTTCTAGTCCAACTTGCCTAGTCAACCTAGTGGGAACTTCCTATAAATAGAGATTCAACCCTCCTTTGTAAGGGTTAGACAGAGTTAAGTAATAGTTGTAATCGCTAGAGTTGAGTTAGGAGATAGCATTTTCTAAGCACAAGTGTTGCTAAATTAAACACTTTAATTGTTGCAATATTGGGTGATTCAATATAATTAAAGACATTGTTTTTTTGTGCTCTTTCTTGTATTATTTCATTTTTGGATGGTTCTTGTTAGTCCATATCTTTAAGATTGCTTTGAGATTATTGGTTACATGTTAGATTTGAGATTTAGATGTGATGCAATGGTGTTGATGATTTTATATTTGAAGTGTTTGAGCAATCCCTTGTCCATACTTTTAGTAGCTTGTTGATTGTAAGTTGTTGTGTAAAGTTAGCCTAGGCCTTAAATTTGTGTGCTAAGTTCAATTGTGGGTATTTATTCATTTCAATTGCAAAATAAGTTTGAATTGGGTGAATTCTTCATTACCTAAAAAATCTTAATTTCCTTAGAAGATTGCAATGTTTCTGTGAGATTGCAGGTTTGATCTAGGTTAAGCAGGATTTGGTTTTGAAGGATTGGTCCATTTTGAATGTTAAATCATTTACATTGTTGATCTTAGGAATTAGTTTAGTTTTAAAATCTCTCTAAACCCTTATCTTTTACTATTTCTTTTAAAATATAAATTAGGTTTTAGGATCAAAAGTATCACTCAATTGTAAGATATGATAAATCTAAAGTTCCAACATTTGTTTTGTAAGGTCCCTTGTGCTTACCAACAATTGCACATTTATCACTCAGTTGTTTTTGCATTGTCAAGACATCACATTAAAGACCTCAGGATTATATCTTGAGGCTTGTTGATAGAGATTTATCTTTCAAGAGGGATAGGATACTTGTATTCTATTTGATTTTTTGTTGTATCAAAAAAACCATCAATAGATTGGTACTAGAAGTAGGTCCTAAATAAGCAAGCTGGATCATTTTCTATCTGCCAATTCTCCTAAGATATTTTAAAGAAGAATGAGATCTACACCAGGGGAGGAATATTTTCAAGAATTGTAGGCTCCTACTAGTTCAAGGAGGACCAGAAGAAGGGGAGAGTCATCATCTACCCCATCATTCCCATATTTTCCATCATCCTCACCTTCATCAAGCCCATCATCATCTAATTTTGAGGCCATTACCATTCAACAAACCCAACCAGTCATAAATTAGCCTTTACCCCCTCCACCACCACCAATGGATTTCTTGGAAAACAACCTATCACCTTTGTCCTTTAACAACTACAATGTTATGCCCAAGAACCCTAAACATTTTTGCTCTAAATTTCATATCAATGACCCTAATAGAATTGGAAAAAAACACATTAGGATTTTCCAGACTTTTCTTAGAGATAGAGGGATCAATCATGAGGATGTTTCATGTAGAAATTCCCCTTATTACCTAGGAGAAGATTCCTTTTATTCGTATAATCATTTGCCTATTGGGTCAATTCACAACTAGACTAAACTTGAGAATGCATTTCTATAGAATTTTAAGATTCCTATTAGTGCTAATGAGTGGTATCTGTAATTCACTAAGGTTAAGAGAGAAGTTAATGAGCATATAGGGTCATTCAATAATAGATTTCATTGAGCATATACCAAGTTGTAGGCCCCTTATGTTGTAGATGATGCTACTGCTTTAGAAGTTTACTATGTGTCTCTTAATAGTCTTACAATCACTTTCATTAAGTGGAGACCCAATCTAATAAATAGTTTGCTTGATACTTATACATAGGCTATCAAGCTTAGCACATATTTGAGGAAGCATTTGTCTAGACCCCTACCATCTTTAGGACCTATTGCTCATGCAGGAAAGATTCAAGCAATTAACTAGACTCTGACCAACCGTACCCCCATTATGGATCTGGTACCACAATTTCCTTTGGTTCCACATCTAGGTCCTCCAATGAACCAAGCTCAGCCAATCACCAATTATTTTCAACAGTTTGTTAATAAACCCCTCCATTCATAGCAATAAGATGGTTTTCCCACATACTTACAAAATTATGAAGTCCTAAACCAGTCCATGGGTTCAAGAGTAGTGTCTCGATACTCTCAGAACAATGTAAATTCAATGCTATATATAAATCCTAACAAAGAGAGGTTAGATGAGCTAACAAAGTAGGTAAAGAAGCTGAACATGGAAGTAACATACCTAAGGAATTAGAATAGTCAACTCCAAGATACTTATAGGAATATGCAGTCCAATTATAATAGGGAGAGTCAAGATTCCACACAAGGACATGGGAAAAATTTTGACAGAGGGGAATCATCTGGTTAGAATTTTGACAGAGCACAAATAGGTGGAAAAGGATTTGAAAGAAGACAACCACATGGGAAGAACATGACATGGAATACGAGGCTGAACAATGGGGGTGTTCCTACTCCATTAGATCAACCTCCTAACTAGGAGAAGCCTCCAAGTGGTGTGTATCTAGTAGAGGTAGCTTTATCTGGATGGTGTAGACTTCACAAGAAAAATCAACATTCTAAGTTGGACTACCATGAGTTCCAGACTACTGCATCCATCTTTTAGTATGAGGTTGAAAAAAATTCCAACAATCAAGATTTGGTGCCATCCAATCCTTATGACTCCATAGTTATGGTGTTGAATCACGCTTCTTTCCCATGAAGTGAAGAGAATAGGCTAGAAGAAGAGACAAGTGAATAGGATGATAAGGAAGAACAAGTATACAATGGAGATAAAATTTCATAATTGTTCAATGAAGAAATAGAGAATGACAATGGTCCATTAGATGAAGAAGAGACTAGCATTGAAGAAGTTTAGATGTTCCAACAACCTACAAGAAAATATGATTTGAGGAACAGGCCCAATAGAAATCCACAAGCTGGAGGCCCATTCACTACACCAATCCCTCTAAACAACTTCACCACACCTCCTGATCCCAATGCAAGCAATAATCAATCATATGCTTATGTACCCACACAGTACTTTTCAAAAGGAGGATAGTCTAATTCGTTTAGAGGGAAGAACATTGATGAAGGCAAGGAGAGGTTGGTGACTCATCCCAAGGACTTTCATGTTAATATGAACATGGAGTAGTTGGGTGACTATGTGGTTGAAGAACTCAAGAAACTAAAGGTAAGTCTTTCTACTTTTGAGTTACTAAGAGTTCTTGCAATCTGAAACACAGTCCTAGGGGATTTTAAGACAAATGTAGCTCCTCAAAGTAGACCAACTAGTGAAGTGGCTGGGAAGAACTCTAGTTCCCAAGTACCAAAAGATGAAGATCAAGTCCAAGCACAACCTGGAGATAAAGGGAAGGAAGACGATAAGAGTTAGGTTGCACAAGCTAATACACAACTAAGTCTATTTCAAGGCAAGACAAAAACTCCCCCTTTTTTGATTTCTATTCATCTTTTTGGAAACAACTTGCACAATTTCATTTTAGATTCAGGATCTTCCACAAATTTCATGCCCTTCGCTATCTATAGAGTCCTAAGTATTTACCCCATAACCTCTAAACGAAAAGTCGCATAGTTGGAGAAAACATAGGTGAATGTAGTGGGAGAACTAAAAATGATTCCTATGTAGATTGCATTAGACCTTAGGATTCAACAAGTAATTAATATTTAAGTGGCAGAACTTTCTAACACTTATGGTCTAATTTTAGGTAGAGATTTCACCAAGACACTAAATAGATATGTATCAACCGATCATTCCCACATGTGGCTTCCCTAGAAAGGAGTACCAAATCAAATTAGGATTGAAAGGGAACCTAGAATGAAGTACGTAATTACTAAATACCAAAATACTTCAAATGAAATATTAGTGTCGTGTCAGAAGTTAGTCTGGGAAATTATGTATTGGCAGCCCCTATTTTAGATGTAGAGAAATTTTTATGTTGCAAAGTACACCTGGTGAACTCACATATGAATCCAGCAACACTCGAGCATTAGTTGAACCAATAGAGGAAGGTGATGACCAGG
>VDFB02252616.1:91640599-91717936 GCA_007258455.2 Sequoia sempervirens
TGAAAGTCATATATACAAGAGGGCCCAAACCTTAATGTAAAGATGCAAATAAATACACTTTACAATATTAAATTAAAGAAAAATTAGGTCTATTTAGCTTAAAAGGGCCCTAAATCCAATGCAAATGTGTAAAATACATTACAACACTAGATCAAGGAAACATTAGGTCCATTTTAATGTTAATAATTCCCAAATGAAGTCATAAATTTTTTGGATGTTGTGGTTGTGTTGCTGATATGTGGTTGTCATTGATTTCAACACTATTAGCATTAGTGCATTTGAAGTTGTATATGTTGAGGATATTGAGAAAATTGTAATGGAATGAGTTATAAGTTTTTAGTGGTGAAGTGATATTCTATCTGTCGATGAGTTTTGTTCATTGTTGATCAGAAGTTGTGGACTAAAGGGTTTCTTGTTGAGTATATCTAGTTTATCCATGTTGAGTTCCAGAGATCCGCATGAAGATTTGATTGAGTTATGAAGATTTACATTTTGATAGTTTTTATGTTACTTTAGTTTGTGTTCCTAAATGAAGATTATGTGATTCCAATTAGTTTAGCTGTTTTGGATGCTTATCTAATGATTCATGATGCTTTTGGATGTTTCTATATCATGCTCTATCTGTGTTGCACATCTGCATTGATCGTTGTGCTCATGATCCAATATTTTCTCTAGAGTGTTCATGTTTTTCATGTTCTTGGCCAAAGGTATTGAAGCATGTTGTGGATCTTTGAGGAGAAATTAATTGAAATGTTTTTTTTTTGGATATGTTGATTTAGGTCTTCACTAAGTTGTGGCTAGCCTTGGTTGATTTGCATTAAAAATTATCTATTGTTTTGGGCCAACAATTTGTATTCATTTTATTATTTCTTTGTGGCCAACTTGGAGCGATGTAATTTCATGTTGCAGATATGTAAGAGAAAATATTATTTCAAATTGAAGTGTGGGAGAAGAAATTCTTGTGTATGAGATGTGTGAATAATGTCCAAATCATTTGGCAGTAGAGAAAAGTGTGAAGAAGAGTGAAGAAGTGTTCATGTGCTTAACTAGAACTATAATCAGGCATTAGCAAATGCTATTTTCTCAGTTCAAGATGGTTGTAATCTAAACCTCTTTGTAAGATAGTGTGCCTTCCATTGTAATTGAGTAGTGAGTTCTAGGTAGTGTGCCTGAATGCATGTGCATTCCCCATTTATTCTTCTTATACTTTTAACAAGGTATAATCTTGTGGACTAACCTCCACCATGGGTTTTCCTATAACAAGGTTTCCATGCAAAGAGTGTTGGTGTTATGTTTGTTTCTGATGTATTGTTGATTCATGCTTTCATTGATATTGATCTTATCTAAGAATAAGGATTAATAAGTTTAAAAAGTTTAAAATTCAATGACAACTGAGTCACCCCCCCTCTCAGTTATTTTCCCTTGTGTTTCCAACAATTGGTATCAAAGATTAGTTCCTTCCAAGAAGTTTAATAGCTTGAGGTGATCTAGGATGGTGACATACAAGAAGGATAGTATGAGATTTTATGGAACAAATTATTTTTTGTGGAAGAATTGAATGGAGTTCCATCTAAGATACATTGGTGAACCCTACTAGAGCATTACAAGTAATATGTAGGTTATTCCACTGAATGGTCCTACTACTTATATTGAGATCAAGGATGCAGAGTATAATATCAGGGTTAAGGAAGCATTGTTGAGTGCTTTGACTGATACTGAGATGACTAATGTTATGGATCTGAAGACTGCTTATGAGATCTAGAAAAAGTTGGAAACTTTGTATGAAGGTGATGCTAATGTGAAGATTGCTAAGTTACAGAGTCTGAAAGGGAAATATGAAATGTTGAGAATGGGTGATGATGAAAATGTTATTACTTTCATGCAAAGAGTGAATGAACTTGTGTGTGGTATCAGATGTGTTGGTGGAAAGTTGGAAGATTCAAAGATTGATGCTAAAGTTCTTAGATCCTTTCTTTCTACTTATAAATTCAAAGCTACAACTATTGAAGAACTCCAGACTATAACAATGTAACCAAAGATATGTTGGTTGGTAAGTTGACTTCTTTTGAGTTGTGTGAATTTGGTGATGCCCTTCCTAAGGTTGAATCTACATTTAAGGTTACGACTTTCAAAAGAGATAGACATAGATATGATTCAAGTGATAGTTCATCTAGAAATACATTCAAGTATGAGGATGAAATTAGATAGATTGAAGAAGAAGAAAGAGAGCTAGAAGATCTAGAAGCACTTATTGTCAAGAGAGTATCAAGAGGAAAATTTAAGTATGAAGGAAAATTTCCTCTTAAATGTTTTTCTTGCAATAAGATAGGTCATTTTGCATCAAGGTGTCTAGAAAGAGCTTCAAAACCAAGACATAACAAGCATAAATTTCAAAAGAAGTGTTACTATGTTGTTGATGAAGGTGTGACAAATGGTGAATTTGATAAAGGTGAAGATGTAAGCGTGTTTATTGCCAAGAAAATAATATTGTGTCTACTAAATCTACTAGTTGTACAAATGTGGAGAAATCCCTAACTACTTGAGTTGAAGAGAAATATGAATGGGTAATTGGTAATGGATGTTCACATCATATGACAGGAGACAAAAGTAAGTTTGTAAGCTTGGAAAAGTATGATGGCGGTGTTGTGAGATTTGATGATAACATAGTTGGTGTGATCTGTGGAAGAGGATGCATTTCTCTTGATGGTAAGAATAATACTGATGTTATCTTGTATGTCGAAGGTCTGAAGCATAATCTTCTAAGTGTCAGATAGATGGTTGATAAGGGTTGAAATCTTTAGTTCAAGGATGGAAAGTGTAGAATATTTGGATGGTCTAGAAATGTGATTGCATTAGGTACAAAAACAAGAGGTAATATCTTTTATTTGAATGTTGCTAGTAAAATTTGTTTGATTGCTCAAGTTGATGAAAGTTGGTTGTGGCATAGGAGAATGTGTCATGTTAACTTTTATAATATTGTCAAGATAAGTTCTACTAAGGCTGTGAGAGATCTACCTAAGTTGGTAAAACCTACTAATGCCATTTTCAAGGAATGTCAGTTGGGAAACACAACTATAATTTTGTTTCAAAGAAAACATCATTGTTCAAATGAATTGTTGGAGCTTGTGCATACTGATTTGTATGGTCCCTCTAGAATTAGAAGTTTACAAGGTTATAGGTATTTCATGTTGCTTATTGGTGATTATTCAAGAATGATGTGGGATACTTTCTTAAGGGAGAAATATGAAGCTCTAGAAAAATTCAAGATCTTTAAGGCTATGGTTGAGACAAAGACTAGTTTGAAAATTAAATGTATGAGATTGGATAGAGGTGGTGAATTCACTTCAAATGAGTTTAATTATTTGTGTGAAGAACATGGAATAAAGAGAATTATTTAAACCCGCAGAACCCTCATAAAAATGGAGTTGTGGAAAGAAAGAAAAAAATAGTTCAAGATGCCGCTAGAACTATGATTGTGGAAAAAAATGTTCCACATATCTATTGGAGAGAAGTTGTGAGTACTACTATCTATATTCTCAATTGGGTACAAATCAAAGGTGATACTAGTAAGACCCATTTTGAGCTATGGACTGGTCATAAGCCTACTGTTAGATATTTCAAAATCTTTGGGGGTAAATGCTATATCTGAAGAGATAAAGATATAGGAAAGTTTGATGCTAGGAGTGATGAGGGAATCTGTTTGGGTTATTCTACTAAAAGCAAGGCCTACCGGTGTTACAATAAGAGGTTGAAGAAAATGGTTGAAAGTGCAAATGTTAAGGTTGATGAAGACATTTCTAGACCATCCAAAACCTGTGGATATGATTCTAATGATCAGAATGATAGTACAAACAAAGGCCAAACTTCAAATCAAGTGAAAATCATTTTGGTTAATCAAGAAGATCAAGAGGAATAAGAAACCGGTGAAAGAGCATAAGAGAGATCAAAAGAACTTGAAATTCAAGAACGTTCTAAGACTCTGAGGTATGTAAGATTGAATCATTTAGATGATCAAATTATTGGTGATAGGAATAAAGGTTTCCAGACTAGTAGAAGAATCACAAAAGAATATTGCTTGATTTCAAAGATTGAGCCTACTAATGTGAATGAAGCATGCAAAGATGAACATTGGGTTGAAGTAATGAAAGAAGAGCTACAACAAATTGAGAAAAATGATATATGGATTTTTGTTCCTAGACCTATGGATAAAAATGTAATTGGAAATAAATGGGTCTTTAGAAACAAACTAAATGAGAGAGGTGAAGTGGTTAGAGACAAAGAAAGACTAGTTTGCAAGGGATATTCTCCAATGGAAGGAATTGATTTTGAAGTATTTTTCCCTTGTTGCTAGAATTGAAGATGTGAGATTGTTTCTTACTTGTGTTGCTTACAAAGACTACAAGGTTTATTAGATTGATGTCAAGTCTTCTTTTCTAAATGGTGAATTGGAAGAAGAGGTATATGTTGAGCAACCTGATGGATTTCAATTAATTGATCAAGGAGATATGGTTTGTTGGTTGAAGAAAGCACTATATGGACTTAAGCAAGCCCCTAGAGCTTGGTATGTCATATTGGATAAATATTTGTTGAACCTTGGATTTAACAAAGGTAATGTTGATAGTAATTTGTATTTCAATAATGATGATAAATATTTGATTGTGGAAGTTTTTGTTGATGATATCATTGTTGGAGGAGATGATAGTTTGTGCATGAAGTTTGCTAATGAGATGCAGAGTGAATTTGAGATGTCAATGATTGGAGAGATGAAATTATTTTTGGGATTATAAATTATTTAGTTAGAAAAAGTTTTGGCATATGGATTCTAGTGTTGTCATTGATGGCAACTAAAGTCATTGATCAGGTCCACACTATAGTAACTGACTATACTAGAAGATAGAGTGTAGTATAGGGTATTCGACTGAAGTTGAATCTGTCAAGTGGTCTGCTTTATCATTTTAACAATTTAGGTTGTAGACCTTAGGGAAGGTCATTGGATATATGAAATGTGTTATTCTCAAGTTTTTTGCTATTGCATCAAGTGGTGTATGAGTTAGGAGATCTAGTCATTCAATTTTCTATTCATCAGTAAATGAAGGTCGACTAAGTGAATGTAAGGTGTTGCAGATGTCTAAAGAAAAATTGTTTGAAGTATTTTTTTGTTGGAGATTTTGTTTTGGGTCCTAACTATGATATGGACAACTTTGGTGGATGCACATTAAATGTTATTCATGATTTGAGCTAACAGTTGGAAGACATTTTCTATTCTATTTAAGCTGACATATAGCTACTGAATTCTTGGTAGAGGATATATAAATATATATGAGATCGGTTAATTCATTTTGATAGGTGTGTGTAGTGTTTGATATTTGTGTGTGTATTTCAAATATTAGAAGAGTAGTTAAGAAATTTTCATTTGTGCAAAAGAGGATTTGTGAAGTGAATTAAGGTAGATTAGAGCGAACTGAAAAATGAGACAAAAGGTCCAAAATCTTATTTATGAACCTAACCAGAACTGTACTCAAGTATTTGTAGATAATATTTTCTTAGTTCAACCTTTTATTGTAATCCAAATCTTTTGTAAGGCAGTGAGCCTTCCTGATTTTGAGCAATGAGCTCTAGGAAGTGTGCCTAAATGCAAGTGCATTCCCTATTTTTTAAAACACTTATATTTTGAGTACTCAAATTGTGGATTGACCTCCACTGTGGTTTTCCCTTAACTGGTTTTCCATGTAAAAATCCTTGTGTTATGGTGTTGTGGATTATTGTTCTATGTTCATGCATCCTTCTTTTGATTGAATGTTATATACACTTGAGAGATTAGTTTAATAAAGTTATTTTTTCACAACATTGATTCACCCCCCTCTTAGTGTTGCTTGAGTCCAACAATTGGTATCAGATCTAAGTTCCTCAGATGAATTTTAACATCTTGAGGTGGATCTTGGAATGTTATGGACTCTAGTAGTCTTCAACAATAGCTTTTGGTGGAACTTGATGACCTTGATCAGCCTAAAGCAGGAGTCTGAAAATTGAGAGAAAATATTAATGATGCTGAGAAATTCATTCAGAAGTTGAAGGATCAAATTATTAAGTCTAGGGAGAAGAGAAAGGATCTTTGTGATTAGATTAAGTAGAAAGAGAGAAAAAGCATGGATGATGTTTACTTGAATCAAACCTTGAAGGAAATAACTTAAGAATGTGAAAAGATCACTAGAGACAATCCTACCCTAAAGCATGAGATGGAGTCTATGGTGATGAAGATGACTAAGGAGATTGAAGAAAGAAAGAAGACTGATGAAAATCTTGTCCAGTCCCTAAAAGAGAGATTTGATTAATGTAGAAGAATTAATGGAGAATTCATTCAGTTAGAGATTGAACTACAACAATCTAGAAAAAATGAAGAAGAGCTTGAAAAATAGATTGTTATTCTCAGGGATGAACTCACTACTACAAATCGATACAAGGAGAAGTTCAAGATTAGCTTTGTTAGGATTGATGAGTTGACTGAAGGGTAGAAGAATGCAAATGATAAGCGAGGTCTTGGTTATGAAAAAAGAGAAAGTTTTGGATCTGGACAAAGGAATTTTAAGAAAGGAAATTTGATAAACAAAGCAAAAAGGAATACGGTAAGACAACCTAATGCTCAAAAGTTTTATGGATACTTTTTTTCTTGCAATAAATTTTTGTCATATGGCTACTCAATGTAGAAGAAAAATGAAATCAAGTGATTCATCATTTTCTGATCAATGTTTCAATTGCAATAAGTTTGGTCACAAGTCAATTGAATGTGGAAATATGTCAAACAACTTTGTTAATAGAAGGAGTGTTAGATGTTATACCTGTGGAAGATTTGGGAATATTGCTAACCAATGCAAATCAAGAAGAAATCAATGAGTAACTAGTCTAGACAAGGAAATTTTTTGTGTTTTAATTGCAGCAAATATGGCCACATTGCAAGATTATGTAGAAACAAGAATATGGATAGAAGAGGTCTGGTATATAAAGGAAGAAATATGTAGATATATGATAATGGAAAAGGAAAAGTGATTGTGGATGAAATAAGAGATCAGATTAAGAATACATGGGTGAAGAAGTGTCCCTCTATTATAGGAAATGATCCTACACCAAAACTTGTTTCTAGTAATTCCTCTAGGAATTAGTTTTAGGCCTTTGGCCTAGGGGGAGCTATCAAGAAAATATTTCAAACCCCCTATTGGTAATTGACACCAAGATGTGGATGAGTACAATGGTTGCACTGATGATTTATAGATGTTGTTAAGTAGTCAAAAATGATATTGTGTTGAGTTGGAGATCTGCAGAAGAGCTATCTTTCACAAACTGAGAAAATAGGGTATGTAGATAAGTTAGGGAAAAATAATTTATTACAAGAAAAGTTAGGTGTGTAAAATATAAAAGTCAACTTGAAACCCTCATTTTCCACTTTGTGTCGAATAACAAGAAGAAGGAGAGCACTCTGCACCCAAATTTTGAAAGCATATTTGGTAGTGAAACCCTAATTCATTAGGTATTTTGGTAGTATTGATTTTTTTAATTCGGTGTGAGGTTGAAGAACTTATTTTCAAGACATGTGTATGGAAGGGAAAATGGAAAAAATCAAAGGAATGGTAAAACTAGGTGAATATAGTAGTGAGAATATTAGAGCTGAAAGAAACATCCTATCACACAATGAATTGAAATTGTTGAAAGAAGCAAAACACAAAAGCTTGGATATTTGGAGTGAATTCCCCTATTTCAGAAATGCAGAAGTCATTGAGCTTATTTTGGATAGATTGAATGATAATATTCTGACTCTAGATAAACCCTATCACATTTTGAAAGAAGTGATTGCAACTATAACTAGGTTATGCAATGTTGGGGATGTGTCAAAGAAGAAGTCAATTCGAAACAAAGAAGTTGAAACCCTAACTAGAGTAATTAGAGATCAAAGGGAACTAATAATATCCACAATCAAAGATTTTTGCATGGAATATCCTACAAAATATTTTTCAGAAATAGAGAAGGTGCAACTTAGGCAGGTGTTGTTTGAATTTCACACAAGATGATAATGGAAGATCAAGATTTTAATCTTTGTGGATTACTAAAAGATCAATTGATGGAGAACGTACAAATGACAAAGGAGATAGATTACCCTTTCAGGTTTGGTACTTTGGTTATAGTCCTTGTGATGTATTTTCTAAATTGCTTACCCCTGAATAACAATTTAATATGGGAAGAGAGGGAACCAATTTACAAGAAAAATTACATATACTCTAATAATTTGGAAAACTGTGATTAAGTGTATGAAAGTTTCTTTAATGGTTTGCTAAGGAAGTTTTGATCAACTGGTATTTCCATTCTAGTAAAAGGATTTGAAGTTGGTTCCTCCTCTAGTGAGAGGGAGAGAAAGAAGAGAAGAGCAAAAGAAATTGATATTAGTACTCCACTAGCATGCAAGACTTCAAGAGTTGAAGGGAAAGGGAAAGAACAAGAGATTGTGGACATACCAGATGAGGAATTTGATAAGGAATCTAACGAAACCCTTGAAAAAGAACTAGAAATAGCTGAACCAGAACAAGAAAAGGCATAGACAAAAGGAAGTGAAGAAGAAGGTGATCTAACCAAGGAAGAGCTATTGCAGCTTATTCATGAGTAAGATGGAATGCAAAAAATTGCCAACATGTGGTCTTTCAAACCTTCATATGAGCAGGACATGATATTAGGCATACTAAGTTCTCATTTTGTACACAATCATATCAAATTAGAGAGTTTTCAAAATAATTTTCTAGAAGAGATGTTTGAATGCATCAAGGAAACCATGGACTCTGAGTCTTAGAACAAGGAGAAAGAAGAAGTGATCCTACACCTGAAGAAGCAATATAGATTATTACTTACCAAGCTAAAAAGGCACATGAATGAAATAAGGAAATGCATAAACATAAGAAAAAAAAATTACATCTATTGTCTTTGATGGCCTTATGCAATAATCAACAAGTACAAAGAGAAGTTGGAACAAATTGAAATGGAGCTAAACAATATTGGAAAAAACCTTAACATGTCACATGATCAAGATGGTGCGATTAGGAAAAGGATTCAAGAATTATAGTTAGAGCATGCAAATGTTCAGAACACTAGGAACAAGATTGTTGACACCTTTTGGAAAGTAAAGAACATAACTAAATGCAAGATGGAACAATTAATTAAGATACTGAGGAAGGGAGAAGTATTGGAAGAATCCTTTAAAATTCTAGAATCTCTCATCAATATTATCAAATATACATCTAAAAACAACAACATGAACATAATCACTAGGATTGTAGTGGAAGCATGCAAGCAGTTTCTTCCGGAGATGAAGGAAAAGTACAAAATAATCTTCAAATAGCAGTTGTATTCCTTCAATTTTTGCATAAGTAAGTTTTTGTTTTCACTACATAGGGGGAGAAATAAAATATCTTATTATACTTTTTTCATTGATGTCAAAGGGGGAGAGAGAGTAGTGAAAAATGCCTCATCAAATTTTGGGGGAGTTTTGTTAAGTTTTGTTGAGTTTGGTCAGCTATGGCATTTTGAAGTTTTGAAGGTTCTGAAACTTAGTCATTTTTCACTAAGTCTAGCCATAAATGCCAAAGGGGGAGATTGTTTACATATGGATTCTAGTGTTTTCATTGATGGCAACTAAATTCATTGATCTGGTCTACACTACAATATCTGACTATACCAAAAGATAGAGTGAAGTACAGGGTATCCAATTGAAGTTGAATCTATCAAGTGGTTTGCTTTATTAGTTTAATAGTTTTGGTTGTGGACCTCAAGGAAGGTTTTTGTATATATTAAATGTGTTATTATCTAGTTTTGTGTTGTCACATCAAGTGGTGTATGAGTTAGGAGATATAGTTATTTGATTTTCTATTCATCACTATATGAAGGCCGACTAAGTGAATGTAAGGTATTGCAGATGTCTAAAGTTAAATTGTTTGAATTATTTTTATGTTGGAGATTTATTTTTAGGTCCTAACTATGCTATGGCCAACTTTGGTGGATGTGCATTAAATTTTATTCATGATTTTATCTGACAGTTGGAAGCTATTTTCTATTCTATTGAAGTCGTCATATAGTGAGTGAATTCTTGGTAGCGGATATATATATGAGATCGGTTAATCCAATTTGGTAGGTTTATGTAGTGTTTGATATGTGTGGGTGTGTATTTCAAATGTTAGAAGAGCAGTTAAGCAATTTTCATTTGTGCAAAAGAAGATTTTTTGAAGAAAATTAAGGAAGAGCAAAGCGAAGTGCAAAATTAGACAAAAGGTCTAGAATTTGATCTATGAACCTAACCAAAACTATAATTAGGAATTTGTAGATGCTATTTTCTTAGTTCAACCTTTTGTTGTAATCCAAATCTTTTTTAAGGTAGTGAGCCTTCCTGATTTTGAGCAGTGAGCTCTAGGAAGTGTGCCAAAATGCAAATGCATTCCCCATTTTGTAGAAAACTTATATTTTGAGTACTCAAATTGTGGATTGAACTCCACCATGGTTTTTCCCTTAACCTGGTTTTCATGTAAAAATACTTGTGTTATGGTGTTGTGGATTATTGTTCTATGTTCATGCATCCTTCTTTTGATTGAATGTTATATACACTTAAGAGATCAGTTTAATAAAGTTAAATTTGCACAACACTTATTCACCCCCCCTCTTAGTGTTGCTTGATTCCAACACAAAGGGATCTTTATATCTTAGTCCAAGTATGTGAAAAAGCTGCTAAAGAAATTTGGTATGGAAGATTCAAAGCCAGTCGGTAGACCTATGGTGACCAGATGTAAGTTGACACCAAAAGATGATTCTCCAAAGGCAAATCAAACAAGATATAGATCATGATTGGTGGATTAATTTACTTGACTCAAAATAGGCCTGATATCATGAATGATGTATGTATTGTTGCTAGATTTAAAGTTGATCTGAAAGAATCTCATGTAACTATTGTGAAGAGAATTTTTAGATACTTGAAAGGGATAGTTGACTTTGGTCTATGGTATGCTAAATATGATGATCTTACTTTGAGTGCCTTTACTAATGCTAATTGGGTAGGAGATGTAAATGATAGGAAAAGTACTAGTGGTGGATCATTTTTCTTGGGTAATAAGATAATTTCATGGTTGAGTAAAAAGTAGCATGCCATTTCTTTATCTACTATAGAGGGTGAATACATTGTTGTTGCCAACAATTGTACTCAAGTATTATGGATGAAGCAAATGCTAAAAGATATCAGAGTTGTATATGATGAGCCTATTGCTATATTCTATGATAATTCAAGTACCATTAACATTTTAAAGAATTTGGCGTTGCATTCAAAAACCAAGCATATATCTATCAAGTTTCACTTTTTGAGACAAAAGGTAAGTGGAAAGGAAGTCAAATTGGAGTATGTGCCTACTAAGGAGCAGATTACAGATATATTTACAAAACAATTGGCTAAGGATACTTTTGAGTATCTCAGAGGGAAGTTAGGTGTGATTATCCCTCCTAATCAGAACTAAGGATGCATTGCATTGCATCAGTATGTGCATTTCATAATCATATCTTAACTCATATTGATGTTGTGGTGGCTGCTACTAGGGAGTAGTTAGATGGTTCAAAAATTTAGATATGTGGTTTAGAGCTTAGAGATATTTGTCATTGATGTCAAAGCGGGAGAAGAGTAATGTGAAAAACTTGTGATTATCTAGGGAAAAGAGCCTTGTGGGGAGAATATCATGTGAAAGAGTTGAGTAGGAAAAGAGTCATAACCTAAGGGGGAGAAAGTATTAAGAGATAGTTGCATTGATGGTGTTTTTCACATCATGTGTTGCCATTAATTCCAAAGGGGGAGATTATTGGATGTTTTGGTTGTGTTGTTGATATGTGGTTGTCATTGATGTCAACACTATTAGCATTAGTGCATTTGAAGTTGTATATGTTGAGGATATTGAGAAAATTGTAATGGAATGAGTTGTAGGTTGTTAGTGGTGAAGTGATGTTCTTTCTATCAATGAGCTTTGTACTTTGTTGATCAGAATTTGTCGATAAAATGGTTTCTTGTTGAGTATATCTATTTTATCCACGTTGAGTTTCAGAGATCCGCATGAAGATTTGATCGAGTTATGAAGATTTAAATTTTGACAATTTTTTTGTTACTTCAATTTGTGTTCCTAAATGAAGATTACGTGATTCCAATTAGTTTAGTTGCTACATATTCTTCTCTGATGATTCATGATGCTTTTGATTTTTTCTAGATTGTGCTCTATTTGTGTTGCATTTCTGCATTGATCATTGTGTTTGCTATCCAAGATTTTCTCTTGACTGTTCTTGTTTTCATGTTCTTGGTCGTTAAGGTGTTAAAGCATGTTGTGGATCTTTGAGGAGAAATTAATTGAAGTTTTTTTCTATTGGCAATGTTGATTTAGGTCTTTACTAAGTTGTAGTTGACCTTGGTTGTTTCACATTGAAAATTATCTACTATTTTGGGCTGATAGTTTGTATTCATTTTATTATTTCTTTGTGGTCGACTTGTAGTAATGTAATTTCATGTTGCAGATATATAAGAGTGACTGTTTATTAAAATTGAAGTGTGCTAGAAGAAGTTCTTGTGTATGATATGTGTGAATAATTTCCAAATCATTCAAAGGTAGAGAAAAGTGTGAAGAAGAGTGAAGAAGTGTTCATGTGCTTAATTGGAATTGTAATTAGGCATTAGGAGATGCTATTTTCTCAGTTAAAATTTTGGATTTTTGTAATCCAAATCTCTCTATAAGACAGTGTGCCTTCCTTTGTAATTGAGCACTGAGCTCTAGGTAGTGTGCCTAAATGCATGTGCATTCCCCATTTATTCTTCTTATACTTTTAACAGAGTATAATCTTGTCGATGAAACTCCACAATGGTTTTTCCCCTAATATGGTTTCCACATAAAAAATATTGGTGTTATGTGTGTTTCTAATGTGTTTTTGATTCATGCTTTCAATGATATTGATCAGATCTAAGAATAAGGATTAATAAGTTTAATAAGTTTGAAATTCGGTAGAAACTAATTCAACCCCCCTCTCAGTTGTCTGCCCTTGTGTTGCCAAAAAAAAATGTTTATTCAATTCATAAGGGGCCAAAAAAGTGTGAAAATGTAATGGACGACATTTTTTGACATTACAATATGATGTTTTTTAAGTTTAAGAAGGTAAATTGCATGCAATGTGGGAGCCCCCTTAAACTAATTATGTATTTCAAAGAATGAAAGTTATTTTATAGAAAAAGAAATAAAAGATTCTTGATAAGGAAGCATCAATAATGATATTTTACAATGAAAAACTTAACATTATGCTCATGGAATGACATACATAGGATAAACTAATAGAATTTGGCAAATAAATTACTACGTGACAAAATGTTTTAGTCATGACACCTAAAAATGACTAAATTACACTATTTTTTTTACAACATGGCTATAAATGATTAAATAAATGAAAAATTTGGTCAAAGGTAAAAGAAAAAGTAAATAATTAGTCACAAAAATAATTTTTGATCACTCAAATCATTCCTTGACACCTAAAAACAAATTTTGACTTCATGTTTAATATTTTCATTTGCTTGCAAAAAAGACTCGCAACCAACTCCTACCTAATACCTTGTCTCAAGTTCAAGAATCTAAGCACTAAAACCCTTAGAGTTTTAGAATATTTTTACTATGAATAGATTGAAGCAATAGTTGTAGGAAGATTGGTTTTGGTTCATATCATTTATATGAATTTTTATTGTGGTAGGGTTACGTACTTTTATTTCCTATTTTCAATAGCTATAGGAAGATTGGTTTTGGTTCACGTTATTTATATAAATTTATGTTGTGGAAGGGTTTCCTACTTTTGTTTCCTATGTTCTATCTATTACCTAAATTTTTTATTTTCAGCCCATTCAGGTTAGGTTGGTACAACACTAATACTTTCTTCCTTGAAGAGAAGAAAGGTACATAATTTTTTTGCTAAAGACCTCATATGTTCATTCAAAAAATGTTGTAGAAAGAATTTTTAGTTTATTGGATGCAATTGTTTTATAGAAAATGAAAATTATTTTCAAGCTTTGTAGAGAATAGCTATTATTTCATTACAAAAGAATATGTTCATAGGTTTCCCACACAAGCTGTGGGAATAACTAATATGATACAATAAGAAAAGGAGATTGAATAACTAAAAGAAATGACATGATATAAGAGATAAGGGATCCATCATGCCTATATGATTAACCCCATAGTTGATCAACTTCATCTTCAGTCCCTCCTGAAAGTTCTATTGTTGTTTGCATGAAGTACCTGAAAGGGTCAAAAGAAGTGTGTCAAATCTTGGCATTCCAACACTCTTACATACCAAATAGATAAGCATTCAATCTATTTGTTATTGAGCATCATATCATAAATTCAAAGATAAAAGAATCACAAGATTAGATACATCAACATCATGATGATTTAAGAAAGAAAACAGTCATCTAGTCATCATAAGAAGCTCTAGGATTCTTAGTGTTTCTAACATTTTACTGAATATGCAAGTATGGGTGAAGAACCATTGTAGGATAGTTACATAATAACTTATTAGAATTACAAAATGTGGAGGAAATGTGGCTTCCATGAGGGTTGAGCCCAACATGCTCAAAGGAACAATAGTAGCAGTGTATGCAATGAAAGAAGACTTTTCCATATATTTCAAGACATAGTTCATTATGGGATATTCACATGAAGAAACCATTGCCAAATTAGACACAAATTTGAATAAAAATGAGAACTACAGTCACACATGTGACAAATGCCAATCAATGATGAAATTTGTAGAGGACAATCCTAAAAAATCATTTGACAATGATTGAAATAAGGAATTAATAGTAACTTAAAAAAAATTGATCAAGGATAGTAAGGAACATAAACTGTCATGTCATTATACATAAGCTATCATGTCATATACAATGTTATCATTTCACATTTAATGTTGTATTGTCATACATGATAAGAAGACACTACCATATATCATTGTCCAAGGAGAAATGATAGTATGCACTATTATGATAATACTTGTAAGATGCCTCTCAAAATATGGAAAACAAAAATAATAAGAATAGAAGAGAAAAGACAGTCTTCAAAATCAAGAGATCATTGTCATGAGAATGAAGGGCATATGCATATAAGTCCAAGGTAGGGTACAATTCCATGGTCACAGATGGCAATGAAAGGAGCAACAACATTGGATCCATGATTAAAGGTGATCTTATTCAAGAGGGAAACATTTTATAAAAAGTAGAAGGTAGCACTATAGAGTAACAATGGTAGTGAACAAAGCATGATTTACAACAACCTATGAGAAAATTTTGAACATATACAATGGTGCTAAACTATTTTGTGGGGCAGTAAAACATATTGCTCAGGGAAATTAAGGTAAGAAATTGTGAACTTAAGCAAAGCTCCATTATGAAAATTATGACACCATAAAGAGAGAAAGGTTGCAATAATTCCAATAGTCAAAAAATTAAAAACAAAGCAATTCATTAGAGGAGTCATATCTTGAAACCACAAAATGGGTTTTCATGATTTTTGGAGAGAAATTAGAAAAAATTTAGATGAAAAACCCATTAAATTTCATGAAAACCCAATTTGTGATTTGAGAGAAAACTTCACAAGTTTGGGACAGTGAAGATGAATAAAGTTGTAAATTGACCTATTTTTTGAGGATCTAAAACAAACCACACAATTTGAAACATATCAAAGAATTTTGAATGTGACTAAGGGACATTTGGAGAAGCTTTCAAAGGAGGTGTGAATGTCTTTAAAATTGTATCATTCAATGGGGAATTTTGGGTGAATGGAGAAGCCTAGAAAATCTTTGCTAAACTTGTTACTCATGGAAAAAAATGAATACTTTCTTACTCTATGTTAATAGAAAAAAGAAAAAAAACCTGCAATAATGCCTTCAGGAAACTCAACGAAGGAGTGTCTCATATTTTCTTTCAAGGAATAATAAAGAGGTATTAAAAGAAAAGAAACTACTACTACATTTAAAGGAAGAAATCACATTCTTAAAGGAAGAGAGATATTTAAGAGACAAAATAAATACCACACTAAGATTTAATGATTTTTCATCCTTCTTTGCCACAACTAGAGTATAAATTTTTTTCGTTCTAGGAGAATAAAAATATAGCATTTCCAACATGAAGAAAAGCTTACCAGTACATGGTCCTAGTTGAAATGTGAAAGATAAGGCCCAAAAACCTCAAACCCTACCCTTGGCACTACATCAAAGCAACAACATCATGTTTGAAGAGAAAAGTCAATGAAAAAATGAGCCCGTGGCTAGGGCTTCTCTTTTGAGTTTTCCAATGAACCCTAATTTGAGTCGGTCAAAGTGATTTATTTTCACTTATATTTCAAAATGCATGATATTTAATATTTAGGCCAAGAGATATTATCTTCCCTTTATAAATTTTGCATAAACTTAGAGAAAAAATAAAGATGTAAACATTATTAAAGTAATCAATTATAAATTACTTGAATAAATTTCATATAAATGCAAAAATAAACAATCACATAATAAATATTAAGGTAAGTCATAACTGATTACTTTTAATATTTGTTCAAATAATTTACTTTTTTCCCAAAACCATGTAAAAATAGAAAGGAGGTGGAAATAAATCTTTATGCATGCATTTGGAGATATTCAGAGTGATTTTCCCTTGAATTTCAATCAATCTGGAGTTATTTTTAAGTCCTCTTTGTTTGGACTGGTCGAGAGAGGGAGTTTAAAACTATTTTAGCTTAATTTGGAGCAGTTATGAGACCCCTTTTTGGGGATTTTCTTCTTTTCCTATAAATCACTTTGGATGAGATATTTTTGGAGCACGGTTAGACTACAGTGTTTCTCATGCACTTTGGAGTCACTTTTGTATATAGAGGAAAAGATTTAGTCTTTTTTCCTTAGTTCTAGCTTATTTTCCTTTGCATTCTATAGAGAGGAGATTTGACTTGTAACTCAGAATTCATTTTTTCACTTTTACATATAGTAGCAAAAAAATATTTTTCTAGTAGTTTATTGTTATGTTTTGCACAAATTCCTTCCATATTCTAATACAAACATGAGTTCCTCTATCCAATTTTAGGTGTCTTGTTATTTTGTGAGTGATTTGATAGGAATATCTTGTGTTTTTCTTTAAAACCTTCAAATTTTGTGTCATTTATTGGATGCAAGTATACAACTTTAGTTTATTACAGGTCACAACTTGTGCAAGAATGTATCAAGCCTTTATGTGAATTAATTATGTAATAAATTTGATTAATTTAGATTGTAAGAATAGGCATATTAGAGAATGTTTGTGAGTCATATTGCAGTTTAAGTCAAAAGATTGGTGTATCACCTCCCAGAAATTAATTTACATTTTTAGAGCATCCTTCTTCCTTTATCCCATCAAATCCATTAGTTTCTAGGAAATCTAAAATGGAACTAGCCCATAATTTGTAGATTCACCTTCGCTATGAGCAACCCACATTCTTGAAGGTGTTTCAATGTTACACAACATTGGTGAGCCTCCAAGCTTAGCATCAAGGTGCAATCCTTCGTGTTAACATTTTTTGGCATGCCTGGTGGGATGCGATTGGACTATTTCAGTCCAAGTTTTGCTCATATATCACTGATTCTTGGTGTGTGTGTTAGTGATCTCAACCTTTGGAGGCAAGGAAAACAACACATTTGGTGACTCTGAATGGTATTTCTACTAGTTTTAGTATGATCAAGTGTTGGTTTATTTCCAAAAGTTTTTATTTTTTCTTATTTTCCATCTTTTGAATGAATAAGCATGTCTATGTTTCATGGAAATAATTCATATCATCCATCATACCATGAAAATTTTGTTAAAATACCCTCTTTCTAGCCTTAACAAGCTAATCATTATGTCAGTTTTACACCTAGTTCCTTTGATTTACAAAGAAACCAACATGCATAGTATGAATACCTCCCACCCACCCTAGTTCAGCCTAGTTGGAAGCCTATACATAAGCCAAATCAGCCCTAAGAAGCCTATTTTATTCATAACCAGTAGTATACCCTTCCCAACCAAGTCCAAGAGGGTGAAAAGGATGAGATTGCAAGCATAAAGAGTACATTACTTGATTTCACAAAGCATATATAAGAGATCAACAGAGAATAAGAGTACAACATGCAATATGAGAAGCTTTTTGACCAAGCCTATTTCCAACACTAGGAACAACAATCTTATGAGGCATTTTCTTATCAACAGGAGATGGAAGAAAAGAAAAAGCATGAAGAAGAAGAGGAAGAACAAATGAATCAACTTCTAGACCAAGTTCATACTTGCTTACAAGCTAAAGCTACCCAAAACTAGTCCATTTATCCTTAGTTTTAATCATATCAAGAGCCTGAACCAAGTCATCAAAGTATTGAACAACCATGTTGTCCTTCTTCGACCAAGCATTCTAATTTTAAAATGCCAAACCTTTGTAAGGCTATTCCTTGTATACCAATCCAAGATCAAAAAGAGGAAGAGGCCATAGAACCTAAATCAATCAAGATTCCAAGTTGGTATAAAGGGAAAAAGGAAGAGTTATTGAAGGAAAAAAGGGAGTCATATGTTGTCTACAAGCCTCCATATGATATAGAAGATGAGAAATCAAACTTCTTACAAGGAGGTAAGTATGAAAATAAAACTCTATGGCAAGAGGAGTAGGAGGTTGTTGTTGTTTATACCATCTCCCCAACTAAATATGAGCATAATACATGTGAAGAGGATGTTGGATCAGGCTTGCCACTAGATCCCTTGCATTTCAATTCATTTGAAAAGTTTTCTAATGTTGTTTATAAGATGAATGAAATTAGAGTACATAGATTACAAGGTAAAGATCTTCAGTTGCAAAAACAAGAATCCCAAGTTTTATTAGAGAAGGTACCACATGAGGAGGAAGAATTGGTTTCTTTATTTGATCAACTACCTAGTTTTTTGGAGCAAGATGAAGAGATTATACAAGTACCCAACTTACCAATTGATATAGGATAGCCAAGATGAGATTGAAGCCTCAATCTATTTGAAAGATGTTAGTGGATAGAATGACTCAGGACAAATATGCTTAGACAAATGACTCTTGACCCAAATTTAGCACTAGTGAAAATATGCTAACAACCCTAAAAAGACCACAATTGCATCTGTGGCTTTTCTCTAAATTCTATCAAGGTACAACTTCCTCACTATATTTTCAATGAATTTATCTATTCTAATGAATACACATATGCTTTTAACTAGAAAGAAAGAAAGGTGACTAACACTAGTTCATAAATATGAAGCTAACGTGGGAAGCATAAATCAAAGTCATAAATGACCAACATAAAGATTGAAAACCTATGACCATCCAATCAAAGAGATAAAATTAGATTGTAGTAAATGAATGTTATACAACTTATCTTTTGAAGAAGACACAACTATATCATATGCATAATGCCAAGATCAACATAATAAGTATCATTAAATTCATAACACATATATTATATATCATTATATTCTAAAATAAATGTTAATCGCTTGTGATAATAGTAGAAGGTGTAAATTCAAAAAATCCCCTCTTCCTTTACATTTTCAAATTTATAGCAAAGGCAACTCCCCTAGACAGTTGCCAAAGTCATTACTAAAATTAGCGGCCTTCTTGTTTTCCTAGCATTTCTTGAGAATTGCTAAATCAACCAGAAGAGTCGATCTTAGTAGAGGAATAAAAATTGGAAAGGAAAAACCAATCTTGATCTCACCAACAACCATTGAATGACCTTTCACAAAACCAAACAATTAATGCAACATCTAGGAATATCAAGTGGTAGCAAGTGTATGCTACTTGATGGGAAATTGTAATTTAAACCAGCTCAAATCAACCACAAAGTGGGACTAAATTTCCATCTCATCAAGCTTAGGAGAATGCACCAATTTCTAACCAATCCTCTATAAATTCAACCAACATCACCTTTCTTCATTAATCAATAACATCAAACATGGTGAGTTCTTAGAGTGATAGTAATTATGCCAATGACTACATTGTCTTGGAAGATATCAAATAAAATTCACTATTTAGGCACATATTGGACTAGCTAAAAGAGATCTTCACAATGCAAAGCAAGATAGAAGAAGAAGTGCTCCACAACATTTTTGGCAAGGCATTCTTAAGCCAAGCCCATGTTCACAACACAACCATGTTGGAGCATTTCATATACACAGTCATCAAGACTTTTGGTCATCATGAATAGGGTGTGAGAGCACTAGAGAACTTGGTAAATTTTGAGTTTCATCATCGAGTCAATGTGGTGATCAACGGGCTTAGCAACTACCCATAGAATGGAATGATAGCTAACACCATCTGCATTGCGCCATCCCTTCAAGATGAAACTTTGGAGGAAGTTGTGGCTCTTCTATGCACAAGATTCATAAGAAATGATATTGGAATATTTTTGCAATTCCTCTAGTCACACAAGAATCTACTGTCATCAACTCAAGTTGAACACCTATAGATTGTTACTGAGGGAATTTTTGTCCTAATATTTTCTCTATGTACCTGAGAGGAAATTCCTCTTTTTGTCTTTTTCCCAATGACATGTTGTAGTGCCAATGCAATGCAAAAAAAATTATATATAGATAAATAAAATATTTCTTTTGATATCATTGTGTCTCTGTATGCATTGCTTTATTGGTTTACTTTCTTGTACTGGTTATGTGAATTAGGCTTGTTGTTACTAAAAACATTCTAGGTGGCGAAATGTGTAGTTCACATAAGTTAAGAAAACACCACCTAGGTTTCAAAAAGTCTAAAGAATACCACCTAAATGTATGACTTGTGGGTGAAGTTTCTATATTCTGACACATGACAACTCATCAATCAAGTTATTAACATACATACATCCACTCTTGAAGGAAATTTAAGTGCGAAAATGATATGGAAGTACCACCTAGTGAGAATCAAACAATACAAGCGATAAAATGAGAGGTTTGGAGAACAAATGAAAACCTCACCCGAGTTCGAGAAAGACAACAAAAGGCTGCCCAAACACAAGTTTAAGCAACAGAATTAGATGAAAAGGAAAAATAGTTAGAGAGAAGAGGGAATCCTATTTATGGGTAATAGTGGCTTTGAATGGGGACAAGGACTGCAAAGGACATAGAGAACCCAACATGCATGAGTAGTCCTTTCCCATTGGGCATAGAGTCAACAAGAAGGGTACCAAATAAAAGCCAAAAAAATAACACACCAAAATGGAAATTATTTACAATGTAGTACTAACCTACTAGGGAAGGAAAAGGAAGAGCGCAATCACACAAACCCATTAACTAACTAGGAGAAGAATAATCCTTTTCTAAAGAGGCCCACCTTCCTATACAGTCTCCAGAACAAATTTAGAAACATTTAAATCCCAATATTAATGTAGATGAAGATGTATTCATAGTCTAGCAGTCTCCCAAAAAGCCACTTTTCATCAAAAAAATCATCATGCTGCCATCTTGTAAGGGCTAGATCATTCTCTACTAGCCAATTCTTACAATCAAGATCCATCAATTCAAGCATATCCAATTTTGATATAGCATGTTGAGTTTTAAATTCTTCTTTGGTCTTACATTTCCCAAGAATTTCCTAATTTTTTGAAAATTTACCATAGAGAATAATATTATCCTTGAATTCATCATACCTTTCTTTGATCAAGCCATTTTTATGGAAGGAAATTGCTTTTGTAAACTAGCGCAAAATAGGGACTATTTTTTCTTCTTTTTATGAATGAGCACCAACTTCATCTTCCTCCAACAAAAATATAATAGTTTCCTCCTCATTCTCCTGATTATGGTCGATTTCAGCCATTGATAAACAATATTCATCCTCAAACATGAATTGATTGGCAATTGAATTTGTGAAAAGGTTATTAAATATTTCAAATTCATTAAAACTAAAGAGAGGGTTAGAATGGGTCAACCATTTTTCTTCCTCTTGAGAATTATAACATGTGGGATCACGATTTCCTTCCAGGATTAAACATGTATTCTCATGCGCAACTCGTTTGAAGGAGAAAATTTCATATTTTGGAATAAGAAGAGAAGTTGATACCAAGTTATTTAAATTAGACTCAAGGAGAGGAAGTTATCCACACAAGGAGGAGGTGAGGAAAATAATGTCTTTTCTTGTGGCTCATCATCTTCATCATCATTGGATGAAATTCAATCACTTTCAACTTCAAGCGTGGTATATAGATTGAAAGTTGAATCACTATAATGTTGATCTAATTGCTCAGTAGGCTACTGCGCGTTGTAAAAAATTGTCAAATTAATGTTTTCAGTAGTTGGGCAAGGTAACTCTGCTTTTTTATGACCTTTAACTAGGAACTTGGAAGGTGTCTTGCAACTAGCTTCAAGCTTCACATTTATGCCTGATTTTCATTTAGCCATGGCAATAAAATCATCCTCAACCTTCACTACTTCCAATTGATCTCATTCAATCCCTTGAACTTTATCTATTTTAAGGATTAATTGAATGTCTAGTTCCAAAGTGGAAATAAATATATGATATTGTATATCCTCACTGGGTCTTTCTCGAACATGAATTCACTGAAGAGATTGATTGAATTGGTAAACAAAATCTCTCATTATTTCAGCCTTATTCTTCATGATCTAAAAGAAAAGATGTAGGGTAGCTACAATGTTAATTGGAATTTTGTAGTGTTGGAGAAATTTTATTTTTAGGACATCAAATCTTGTTCATTTTGACTAGAAAATTTAGGAAACCTCTTCTAGAAACCTTGGGGTAAATCAAGGTATTGTGATAGTGAAAGAGGGCTGACTTGATTACACCAGAGATTCAAATCCATAAATAGATAGAGTTTCCAACTCACATAGGAGTAAAAATTGGGGAAAGAAAATTAATCTAGTGGATGAGATGGAAGTGGATTCTAAGGCTGAGGTATAGGTGGGTCCCTTGGTTGATGTAACGACCAACTAGGTTGATGATCAAGATGATGAGGAGGGTTGTCATAATACTTGAATATCAACGTCATAGGGCATTCAATCATAGGTATAGGTGGGAGTTGGGCCAATTCTTCCTCTTCTTCCTAGACAAAATTGACGTGAATATAATTTATTGCATTCATTTTATATCTCCAAGCGAGTGTATTTAATTGTGATATGATGTCTTCTTGCTCTGCTCCAACCCAATCTAAATTTGGCTACACAATAGGAAATACATCATTGTGAGGAAGTACCATCTTGCCACATGATGCAAATGGAGATTGTCAGACTTTTCAATCAATTCAACTTCCCTAGTGGAGTCGCCAAAAATCTATTAGAAAATAGAATGGCTCAGGAAAAATATGCTTAGAAAAATTACTCTCGCCCTAGATTTAGCACTAGTGAATATCTGATAATAGCTTTGAAAAGACCACAATTGTATTTGTGGCTTTTCTCTAAATTTTGTCAAGGTATAGCTCCCTCACAAGAATTTTAATGAATTTATTTATTCTAATGAATACAGGTATGCTTTTAACCAAAAAGTAGGAAAGGTGACTAACACTAGTTCTTAAATAGAAAGCTAATGTAGGAAGCATATATTAAAGTCATAAATGACCAAGAAAAGGATTGAAAACCTATGACCATCCAATCAAAGAGATAAAATTAGACTATAATCAATGAATGTTATATAGCTTATCTTTCAAAGAAGACACAACTATATCATTTGTGTAATGCCAAGATCAACATAGTAAGTATCATTAAATTCATAACACATAGATTATAAATAATTATAGTTTGAAATAAATGCTAATCCCTCTTGATAACACAAGGCATATATTCAAAAAAGTCCCTATCTTCTTTTACATGTTCAAATTTATAGCAAAGGAAACTCACTTGGAAATTCGCCAAATCCGTTACTAAATTAGTGACTTTGTTTTTCCAACATTTCTTGAGAATTGCTAAATCAACTGGAAGAGTCGATCCTGGAAGAGGAATAGACATTGGTAAGGAAAAATCGATCTTGATCTCACCAACAGCTATCGAATGACCTTTCACACAACCAAACAATTAAAGCAACATCTAGGAATATCAAGCAGTAGCATGTGTATGCTGCTTGAAGGGAAATTGAAATTTAAACCAGCTCAAATTAGCCATAAATTAGGACTAAATTGCTATCTCATCAAACCTAGGAGAATGCACCAATGTCTAACCAATCCTCTAGAAATTCAACCAGTGTCACCTTTCTTCATCAATCAATAACATCAAACATGGAAAATTCTTAGAGTGACAGTAATTCTACCAATGACTACATTGTATTGGAAGTGATCAAATGCAATTTGCTATTTAGGCACATATTAGACTAGCTGAAAGAGGTCTTCATGGTGCAGAGCAAGATAGAAGAAGTGCTCCATGATATTATGGGTGAGGCATTCCTAAGCCAATTCAATGTTTGCAAGACAACCATGTTGGATCATTTCATACACACAGTCATCAGGACTTCTGGTCATCATGACTGGGGTGTGAGAGCACTTGGTAAATCTTGAGTTTCATCATCAAGTCAATGTGGTGATCAATGGGCTTAGCCACTACCCACAAAATGGACTAACATATGACATCATTTTTATTATTTTGGACCTTCAAGATGATACTTTGGAGGAATTTGTGGCTCTTTTGTGCACAAGAGTCATAAGAAATTATATGAGACTCTTTGTGCAATTCCTCCAGTCATAGGAGAATCTACTATCACCAACTCAAGTTGAATTCCTACAGATTGTTACTGAGGGAATTCATGTCATGATATTTTCTCTATGTATCTGAGAGTAAATTCGTCTTTTTTGTCTTTTTTCCCATGACATGAACTTTTTTAGTTGAATCAGACAATTTTATAGTGCCAATGCAATGTAAAAATGTCTATATATATATAAATAAAATATTTCTTTTGATATTAGTGTGTCTTTGTATGCATGGCTTCATTGGTTTCCAATTCATATCGTATTTGAAATTGTTGATTTCCTTTCCTTTACTAGTTATGTGAATTAGGCTTGTTGTTATTCTATTAATCACTAAAAGCCTTCTAGGCGACGAAATGGGTAGCTCACATAGCTTAAGAAAACACTGCCTAGGTTTCGAACAGTCTAAAGAATACAACCTTAAGGTATGAATTGTGTGTGAAGTTTTTATATTCTAACGCATGGCAACTCATCAATTTTGTTATTAACATACATACACCCACTCTTGAAGGAGAGGTAAGTTCAAAAATGGTGCAAGAGCACCTAATGGATTTGATGCCTCCATCAAGCCATTTTGTAAATTTTTTCTCTATATGGTGTTTGAGTCATTTCATAAGGTTTTTTAGACCATATTAAACATGTTTGATCCATTCAATAGGTTATTAGGGAGTTATAAGTTCATTTTGTCAAAAGATTTCATTTCTTGCAAAAAAATGTCATGTTGTAAAAATACAAAATGCAAGAATGGAAGTTGAAGAGTCAAGGGGTATTAGGAGTTGGTTGGAAATTTGTAACTGATCAAAATGTAAAAGGTTTAAAATAATTTGTATATTCGATCACAAGGTAGGTGATCATTTGGATGCAAATTGGAATCAATAAACTCACTGTTTTCTTACAAAATATGATTGTAATTTGTGTTGTATGGCCACATATGAAATGGTACGGACCTGTAACTCACATGGTTGGAAAAATTATTTAATTTTAGACATTTTTTGTTCTTACTATTCCAAAACATAAGTTCATTTGATTTGTCTAACAAGGTAATCTTCCTAGCAGCCCTATTTAAAAATTAAGGTTCTAGTTTTGAAGAAAAAATCATATTCTTAGTTTCCACTATTGAAAACCCTTAAAAATTAGTGATAAGGTCTGTATTGAGGTATTTGATTATTCCCAAAGGTTTCAGGAATAATGAAGAAGGTTTTCATATGGTATGGGGAAGCCCTAGGCTGAAACAGTGTGTTTTTGTACAAAAAGAGGTGGTTTGAGGTAGTGTTTTGATGAAATTTAAGTTTTCAAAGATTGGTTAGGGTTTGGAAAGCCTTGGAAGGTATAATATGATGTGTTGGTGGCATTGAAATAGAGTGGAAGAGTCAGGAGATTGGATTTCCATGAAACCCTCCTTGGTTCATGCATAGACAAGCCTAGAGTAAGGGTTTGATAGTTGGGTATTTAGATCAGTGTCTTGGGGGCTAAAACCCATTGATTTAGGATTTTTTGGGCTTGGAAAGAGACTTAACATAGTTATTTGAGGCTGGAAAGGTATTTGCATACACTTTCTTTGATATATTAGGCCAAATTGAGCCTTGTAGCAATAGAACAATCCATTTTAGAAGAACATTTTTCAAAACAAGTATAATTTATTTTATGATATGTTTTAGAAGGCCCAAATGGGTCCTATAATCTATGTCTGGTTTTGGGAATCTCCATCCGCTTTAAAATATATGCCTAATTTTTTATCTATGGACTACTATAAGAAGTACAGTCTTACGGTGTAAGTAATGGAGAAGCTGACGAGTCATTTCTATGGAAGAGTGTAATTGGTTCAAACCTATCAAAATAATGATTTTTAAAGGTGTACTAGGGTCTAAAGAGAGTCTGGAATCCTAATTTTGTGTTTTTGAGTATTGGTAACCTTGTGGAATCAAGTGTCAATGAAGTGAATTTGGTGAATGTTAAAGAGATCTGATTGTATGAAAGTTTTGGAACCCCTGTACTACATCAAAAAGTGGTAAGAAAAAATTTCCTAGTGAGAATCAAATAATGCAAGTAGTAAAATGAGAGATTCAAAGAACAAATGAAAACCCCACCCGAGTTTGAGGAAGACAACAAAAGGCTACCCGAACACAAGTTTAAGCAACAAACTTCGGTGAAAAGGAAAGATAGTTAGAGAGAAGGGGGTCCTATTTACTAGTAATTAAAGAGAAAAAGAATAGTTTTATTTTGGAGGTTAATGAAAATTCTTTGCATGAAGAAGTTTACTAGATTGAACAAATAGTCACATCAAAAATTGTGCTTCAAAAAGGTGAACTTAAATCTAAGGTGAGTCCTCTTATGCAAACAAGTAAATAATATTTTGAAGATGACTCTTTTTGGGATGAATTAGGGGTTTTTTGTTCAAATTTAGATGTCAAATGAACATCTCAAGAGGAAAAAAATTATGAGCAGTAGGAGCATCAAGTGCAAATGACCTCTTTTCTAGGAGTTTCTAATCAGTAGTAGGAAGGAGCAACAAATTTTCAAGAGAAAAACAACACCATATGTTTGGGCATGAGTTTTTCAAAAGGATCTTTTATTAAACATCTAGCCCAATTGGAAAGTAACAAGGAGAAGCCAACACTTATCATACTTATTTCTAGGCATGAAGTTTGCAAAAGCAATTAATTTCTTTCCAAATTGAGGATGTAATAGTAGATCTCAATCAAGAAACTAGGAGTATGAGCCAAAATTTCATCCTTGTAAGACGATGTCCAATTAGGGATTTAGTTGGAAGAGAGATAAATAAGGAAAAAAAAATATTTTTGTGCCCAAAGAGGAGGTTGCATCCTTACAACAACAAAGCCAAATCACCTATTCACCCCATAACAATAGCATCTATGATCAGGTTCAGATGGTGAGTGATTTTGTTTTGTTATTTAGAGAGTTTTGCAACATTATATAGGGTGTTTTCTTATAGGTCATATCTTATTAGTAATAAATCACCTTGTATATCATCCTTTCTTAATCAGAAAGGGAAGTTATTTCCCAATACTAGTTAATGGTTCGTCTAAACACTACCACTACTAGTTAGGGTAGGGTAGGGTAGATTTTTTAGTTAATAAGTATTGTTCATACATATTTTTAGTTCCAACTTTTTTTTCCAATAAATGTTATTGCACAATTTTCTTCCCTTATTGTAAATAGAGCCATAGTAGTTGTTTACAGTTATGTTTTACTCATGTTCTTTTCTAGCAATTAAGTTACAAGGAGTTTTTTGAGTTGGAAAGGATAGAAGTGGACTCCTATGCCTAATGGATAAGTTATGCTATTGATCAAGGATGCTTAGTAGACAAGCATTTAGCAAAATTCAATAAAATGTTACCTAAATTTTTCTTTTCATCCCATTTAGGCTAGGCTAGTAAAGCACTAATACTTTCTACCTTGAAGAGAAGAAAAGGTACACAATTTTTTTGCTAAACACCACATATGTTCATTCAAACAATGTTATCAAAATAATTTTTAGTTTATTGGATGCAATTGTTTTATAGAAAAGTGAAATTATTTTCAAACTTTCCATAAAATAGTTATTATATTCATTGCAAAAGAATACGTTCATAGGTTTCCCACACAAGCTGTGGGAATAACCGATATGATACAATAAGAAAAGGAGATTGAATAACTGAAAGAAATGGCATATAAGAGAGGAAGGATCCTTCATTGGATCAATGACGAACCCCACAGTTGATCAACTTCATCTTTAGTCCCTCCTTGAAGTTTGTTGTTGTCTGCGTGAAGTACCTAAAAGGGTCAAAAGGAAGTGTGTTAGACCTCCGCATTCCAACACTCTTACATACCAAACAAATAGGAATTTAGTCTATTTCATATTAAGCATCATATCAAAAATTCAGAGATAAAGCATCACAAGATTAGATACATAAACATCATGATGATTTAAGAAAGAAAATAATCATCCCATCATCATAAGTAGCTCTTTCCTTCTTATTTTTTCTAACATTTTATTGAATGTGTAGGTACATGTCAAGAACCATTACAGGATAGTTCCATGATAACTTATGAGAATTAAAACATGTGTAGGAATGTGGCTCCCACAAGGGTTGATCCTGACGTGCTCAAAGGAATAATAGTAGCAATGTATGCAATGAAAGAAGTATTTTCCATATATTTCAAGACATAGTTCATTATGGGACATTCACATGAAGTAGCCATTGCCAAATTAGACACAAATTTGAATGAAAATGAGAACTACAGTCCCACATGTGACAAATGCCAATCAATGACTAAAATTGTAGAGGATAGTCCTAAAGAATCATTTAATAGTGAGCAATAAGACATTAATAGTCACTTCAAAAAAAGATTATCAAGGATAGAAAAGAACATAAGCTATCAATTCATTATGCATAAGCTATCATGTCTATTGTGTAGTTTTTGCACTCACACCCTACTAAAAGCAAGAACCTTGTTTTCTTGCTTTGCTTTCTTGTTTGCTTTTCGTAGGGTCTTGACTTCATCCCCTTAAGTGATTTTTCTCTCGATCTTGGTCTATTTTTCCCATGTGCTTAACGATAAACTTGCATTTGATATGTTAATTTGCAACTTCAAATGATGGTTTTTCTCTTGAAAAGTGGACCCACACTTGAAATTTTAGATTTAAGGAAAGATTGACTGAGTTATGAGCATGTTTGATAATTTTGAGGTACCTCGAATTACTTGTAAATTAGTCCAGTCAGATAATCTAAGGTCCCTTAGATTACCCGAATCTGTCCTTCCCTCATGTTTCTGAGCTTTTTGGGATGTACCTTGTTGGAATTAATTACTCGTACTAGGGTGATTTAATGACTAATGTGGAAATAAAATGTGAATTGAAGGGTCATTTTTTCATTTTACTTTTCTATGAGTTTTGAATTTGAGAAGGTTGCTTCCATTTCACACTTGGCCTATGCTTTAGCATTGGATTTGCATTCTTCATTCAATCATTCTAGGGTTCGTAGGTCATCATTTCTACTCTGCCATTGCTTTCTTCTTCATCGCATGATTTGCAAGGTATGCTTTTGATATTTCTTGAGTCACTTTGCCTTCATTATGGCCTTTAATGTTAATGGCAGGGCATCTATTGAGCTAGGGATTTTGACTTTACATTGTTTCTCATTTAGCTATTTGGGGTTTTCATCTTTCGAATGTTTTATTTGAAAAGCTAAAATGAGGTTTTTAATTCGAGCATATAAAGTGTGTGAAATGAATTGAATTCCCTTAGGGTTTATTTATTGCTTGCTTTTGCATGATTGAATTTGAAGATTTGGATTCTCTTGCTATTGTGTGTGATTGGATGAAACCCTAGCTTTGGATAATTATATGACTAGTGAGAATGAGTGAAATCAACAATTGTGAGGTTAATTTTTTGATCTAAATTCACCAAGTGATTCCCATAATTTGATCTTGAGGAGACTTGGTGTTTATCTTTTATCAATTTAAAGAACTTAAGGTTTAACACTTAGGAATTTCTCAAACTTGAGCAAATTTTGGGAATTCTGAGGTATCTCAAATTATCTGAGCCCTAATCTACCTAGAGAAACTGAGCCCCCTTAGATTGTCTAAGTTCTTCAAGTCCAAGCTTAAATGTTAAACCCTTAGTCAATTTTTGAGTCTCTCATGTCATCGGTAAATCCAAGCAATCTCAGATTACTTGAACATTAGTTCACCCGGGTAATATGAGGTCCCTAGAAATATCCAAGCCTTATGAATGATTGAAACCCAATGCATCAAAAAACTTGAGAATTAGAACAAATGTAATCTATGGGGTGTCTTTCAAGTGATCAAAATTTGAACATGATTTCTTGAATCGATGCACTTGATCCATCATCAATTCCACTTGATTAATCTGGTGAATCGTTTGCACTGTATTTCCATCTGAGTTTGCATTGTTAATTAGCTTAAGTAGATGGTATTATCATCTCATATTGATGCTTCATACAATGGATATATTATTGTTTTCCGTTTTGGTGATTATAGTCCTTCTCTAATAGATACACGTTGAGGTTAGTCTTGAAAAAACCACCAAGACAAAAACAGCCCTAGTGTAAGAAGAAGTTAGAAGAAGACAAGAAAGGATGAAGTACAACTTCATGGACATATGGCTAGAGACAAAAGTTACTTCTGCATGGTCAAAGATTGCATAAACTAACATTGGCCATGTGGATTACGATGAATTTCAATAGAGGACGTTTGGAAATTCTCCCACTCCACTAGCACAAATCATCACTCACACTGGATTGGCACAAGCAATAAGGTTCCCTCCCACACAACTATGCCCTGATTTGGTCTTGGAATGTTCAAAGGACTATGAATCTAGGACAAGAATCATAATTGGACCACAAGGAAGAGTCATGGATAATTTTACTGAGGAGTCCATTGCAAAAGTCTTTAACATTCCCTCTCATCACAAGCTCATTGAGGAAGACCCCAACAAAGATTTGGAGATTATGAATAATCCATGGATATTGAAATATAAGCCACACTATGTAAAGCTATGCAAAGAATTGCACATAATTTATTTCAAGTAGGAGTATCATGACATCATAACTCTTTTGGGAAAATTCATCGAAGTGGAAAAGGCCCACATCTTCCAAACTTGGATGTTCCATCCCATTACACAAATTGTGGCCAACAAACAGTATCACTGGGAAAGAATCATAAGCAACAATGTGGATGCCTAATTTAGGAGTATGCAAGAAACTAACGACTTTACTATGACATCATATCTTGTCTACATGTTGGAACATAAGACCAAGTACTAGGGTCTTAGTTGCAAAGGAACCATATGGAAAGATAGAGTATGGGATGTATACCCATAGCTACAACACAAAATATCTAACTATAGAAGAGCTAATGATTCCTTTTTCATGTTTATTCCAAGACTGTTGCAGGATGCTCTTCATATCAAGGTTTTTTCATATAATATGGATTTGATCAAATAGTATGGTCAATGGTTCATCCAATTCCAAAGGTTCACATACATATGGGTACAAGGATCTCTAGTTGTTCCTCTTAGACTACCTAGTATCCCACCAACAAACTCCTAATACTAGAACTGACAAGATAAATGGTAGGATTTGAGGAGATCCTACAAGAAAATATAAAGAAGAAGGGATTAGGATTAGAATTCCCACTGAGGATGGGGAATTTGGAAGCCATCCATTCTATTCAAAGTGCTCAACATTCTGAGAAGGAGATGGTACAGTTTGAATTGTACTCCCACACCAATAGAAATAATTTTGATCTATATGGTAGGGCCACAAAGCAAGCCTATAGAACTTTTAGGCACAAGGATCACATTGAATAGTACTGGGCCAACTATCAGGATGAATTGGAGGCCATAAGGAGAAGTTTCTCAAGGCTACCTTTAAAATCAATTAGACTATATAGAGTTGTACAAGTGCCCAATCAAGTACATGATGATGATACGAACCTACTCTAGCACCATGACTTTGAACCATATAGAAATAGGCCCTTGACTCCAATTAATTGGTCTGAGGAAGAAATAATAGACTTGAATCAGGATAGTAAATCGGTAAAGAAGTAATCTAGATTGTGGGTGAAGAACAAAGTGTTTGAATTAGAACATAAAGGTGCCAATTTAACCTATGACTTGATGGGAGACTTGGAGTCTTAGGATGAAGAAGTTGAAACCAATAAAGAAGATGAAGTTGCTCAACCCCATGAGGAGGAAGTTCATGAAGAAGCATATAAACTAGTGTCTATCAAGAGGAGAACAAGGAGCCAAGTACATGTAAAGCAAGGGGAAAATCCATCTCCTAAGATTAAGAAGGTTCCTCAAGACAACACCATGGTGGAAGAAGGTGAAACCTCACAACTAGTGAGGAAAAGAAGTTTAATCACAAAGAGGTAGAAGGCTACTAAAGAAAGAAAAGATGAAGTTGCCACAAATACTCCTTTTGCAACAATGGTTGTTGATTTAGAAAGTTCAGGGGAAAAGACCCAGTTATATGTCAAAAGAACTCTCCTAAGAAAAAAAATTTTCCAATGGAAGAAGTGAGAAGTGTAGAAGAGGAGGCACCTACCGATGACGTAGAGGAGAGAGTAGCTACAGGAAATAATTCTTCCATTCCTTCTCCACATCAAACTGTGCAATTTTCTAAAGAGGTCATTCATGAGGAGGGGAACATATCTAACTATCCTGAACAACTAAATGAAGAAGATGGTGAGATTTCAACTCCTGATAGTGGATAATGGAGGAAGTTTGTACAAGAAATAAGATAATCCACCTCTAGAGTAGAAAGCAAGAACATAGAGTCTGTAGTTGTTCAATGAAAAGAATCAAAGTACCCTAAGAAGGTATAATAATTGATGAACAAGAGGATCACCCTGAGGCAGGGGAGAATAGAGAAGAGGTTGCTGATAGTCCTCATCAAGACAAGGAAGAACAAGGAAATCAACTAGAAACACAAAAGAATATTGAAGTAAATGTGGATGATAGTCCCAATAAGGAAGTGATAATTGAACTGTCTACAACTCCTGAATGGTTTGAGAAGAGGCTTTGTAAGAATCCAATAATTGTACAGGAGGAAACACCAAGCTGAGACAAGATTCTTGAACAATGGGGGCAGCCAAAATAGAGGAAGAGAGCCAAGATAGTCTCCAAAATGTCTAGAGATGAATTCAATAAGAGGGTTATTCATGTGGTTGTCGATAAAGAAAATAAGTTCAAAGATGGAGCAAGGCCATTTGATTATAAGGTGCAAACTATTAACTTAGGGCCCACTACTAAGGAACAAGAAAAGGAGGATTTCTAGGAGTCTTCTCAGGCCATTTTAAGAAGGCTAGTTAAAGAAACAGAGAAGAAGGAAAAATTACAAAAGTAGTTAAATGATGTCTATAGATATGTGTAGCGTCTAATGAAACCTTTGGAGACTATGGGGAGTGAAGGAATTGTGCCAGATGGATTGTTTCCTAAAGAGGCAGTTTCAGAGATTGAAAGGTTGAAGTCCTTTGTGCATAGTACAAATGGTTGGATCTAGGATGTAAGTAGCAGAGGAGATGAAGCAATTGAGCAGATTTTGAAGATATACACTAATTATTCTAACTTTCTTGAGCATACTTCAAAATTTGTTGCAAATTGTAACAAAATTGATGAAACAACTATTGATGAATTGAAGAAGATTTTGCAGGTATCAAAGGATGAAATGGCTAAGCTAGATGTCCTTTCTTGAGATGAAATTGGCAAGGTGAAGGAGTGGGTTGAAGTTTGGAATTACAGGAAGGAGCTACTCATAAAGGCTTTGAAGAAATAATGAAATTACAAGGGAAAATGAAGGAAATATACAATAGGTTCATCAGTTTCCTAGAGATAATGACTGGAAGGAGAAAATTTGGTCAGAAGAACATGAACATTGGTAGATTGCAGGGATGGTGGCACAAGATATATGCTCCTTCTAATGGTGCTCCAATCACTAAGGAAAATTTGAAGGATACAACAATCTATATTTCAAAATTGGACAAATACCATGAGTTACAAATAGAATGTAATAAGGTAATGCCTCAATACTTGCAAGAATTCAAAAATGATAAAACTAGAATTGAGTTTATTCTAGTTCTAGACCGAGAAGATGTGAAAGAAATATTGGAGAAGGCCAAGGAATTATTTAATAAATTAGAAGCTATTCAGGAGGGAGAAAAGGAGAATAGTCAGCAAACAACCACCTAGATTTTTGTGCTAGACATGTGAACCCCCAGCTAGCTAGTTGGACGACATCAAGTTTTGTGTCATCAAGGAATTTTTTGGGAAGGACCCAAGCCAAACTAGATGAAGCCTCAAATAGTAAATTCAAATTTTATTTTAATTTAAAACTTTCTAGTCCAACTTGCCTAGTCAACCTAGTGGGAACTTCCTATAAATAGAGATTCAACCCTCCTTTGTAAGGGTTAGACAAAGTTAAGTAATAGTTGTAATCACTAGAGTTGAGTTAGGAGATAGCATTTTCTAAGCGCAAGTGTTGCTACATTAAACACTTTAATTGTTGCAATATTGGGTGATTCAATATAATTAAAGACATTGTTTTTTTGTGCTCTTTCTTGTATTATTTCATTTTTGGATGGTTCTTGTTAGTCCATATCTTTAAGATTGCTTTGAGATTATTGGTTACATGTTAGATTTGAGATTTAGATGTGATGCAATGGTGTTGATGATTTTATATTTGAAGTGTTTGAGCAATCCCTTGTCCATACTTTTAGTAGCTTGTTGATTGTAATTTGTTGTGTAAAGTTAGCCTAGGCCTTAAATTTGTGTGCTAAGTTCAATTGTGGGTATTTATTCATTTCAATTGCAAAATAAGTTTGAATTGGGTGAATTCTTCATTACCTAAAAAATCTTAAATTCCTTAGAAGATTGCAATGTTTCTGTGAGATTGCAGGTTTGATCTAGGTTAAGCAGGATTTGGTTTTGAAGGATTGGTCCATTTTGAATGTTAAATCATTTACATTGTTGATCTTAGGAATTAGTTTAGTTTTAAAATCTCTCTAAACCCTTATCTTTTACTATTTCTTTTAAAATATAAATTAGGTTTTAGGATCAAAAGTATCACTCAATTGTAAGATATGATAAATCTAAAGTTCCAACATTTGTTTTGTAAGGTCCCTTGTGATTACCAACAATTGAACATTTATCACTCAGTTGTGTTTGCATTGTCAAGACATCACATTAAAGACCTCAGGATTATATCTTGAGGCTTGTTGATAGAGATTTACCTTTCAAGAGGGATAGGATACTTGTATTCTATCTGATTTTTTGTTGTGTCAAAAAAACCATCAATAGATTGGTACTAGAAGTAGGTCCTAAATAAGCAAGCTGGATCATTTTCTATCTGCCAATTCTCCTAAGATATTTTAAAGAAGAATAAGATCTACACAAGGGGAGGAATATTTTCAAGAATTGTAGGCTCCTACTAGGTCAAGGAGGACCAGAAGAAGGGGAGAGTCATCATCTACCCCATCATTCCCATATTTTCCATCATCCTCACCTTCATCAAGCCCATCATCATCTAATTTTGAGGCCATTACCATTCAACAAACCCAACCAGTCATAAATTAGCCTTTACCCCCTCCACCACCACCAATGGATTTCTTGGAAAACAACCTATCACCTTTGTCCTTTAACAACTACAATGTTATGCCCAAGAACCCTAAACATTTTTGCTCTAAATTTCATATCAATGACCCTAATAGAATTGGAAAAAAACACATTAGGATTTTCCAGACTTTTCTTAGAGATAGAGGGATCAATCATGAGGATGTTTCATGTAGAAATTCCCCTTATTACCTAGGAGAAGATTCCTTTTATTCGTATAATCATTTGCCTATTGGGTCAATTCACAACTAGACTAAACTTGAGAATGCATTTCTATAGAATTTTAAGATTCCTATTAGTGCTAATGAGTGGTATCTGTAATTCACTAAGGTTAAGAGAGAAGTTAATGAGCATATAGGGTCATTCAATAATAGATTTCATTGAGCATATACCAAGTTGTAGGCCCCTTATGTTGTAGATGATGCTACTGCTTTAGAAGTTTACTATGTGTCTCTTAATAGTCTTACAATCACTTTCATTAAGTGGAGACCCAATCTAATAAATAGTTTGCTTGATACTTATACATAGGCTATCAAGCTTAGCACATATTTGAGGAAGCATTTGTCTAGACCCCTACCATCTTTAGGACCTATTGCTCATGCAGGAAAGATTCAAGCAATTAACTAGACTCTGACCAACCGTACCCCCATTATGGATCTGGTACCACAATTTCCTTTGGTTCCACATCTAGGTCCTCCAATGAACCAAGCTCAGCCAATCACCAATTATTTTCAACAGTTTGTTAATAAACCCCTCCATTCATAGCAATAAGATGGTTTTCCCACATACTTACAAAATTATGAAGTCCTAAACCAGTCCATGGGTTCAAGAGTAGTGTCTCGATACTCTCAGAACAATGTAAATTCAATGCTATATATAAATCCTAACAAAGAGAGGTTAGATGAGCTAACAAAGTAGGTAAAGAAGCTGAACATGGAAGTAACATACCTAAGGAATTAGAATAGTCAACTCCAAGATACTTATAGGAATATGCAGTCCAATTATAATAGGGAGAGTCAAGATTCCACACAAGGACATGGGAAAAATTTTGACAGAGGGGAATCATCTGGTTAGAATTTTGACAGAGCACAAATAGGTGGAAAAGGATTTGAAAGAAGACAACCACATGGGAAGAACATGACATGGAATACGAGGCTGAACAATGGGGGTGTTCCTACTCCATTAGATCAACCTCCTAACTAGGAGAAGCCTCCAAGTGGTGTGTATCTAGTAGAGGTAGCTTTATCTGGATGGTGTAGACTTCACAAGAAAAATCAACATTCTAAGTTGGACTACCATGAGTTCCAGACTACTGCATCCATCTTTTAGTATGAGGTTGAAAAAAATTCCAACAATCAAGATTTGGTGCCATCCAATCCTTATGACTCCATAGTTATGGTGTTGAATCACGCTTCTTTCCCATGAAGTGAAGAGAATAGGCTAGAAGAAGAGACAAGTGAATAGGATGATAAGGAAGAACAAGTATACAATGGAGATAAAATTTCATAATTGTTCAATGAAGAAATAGAGAATGACAATGGTCCATTAGATGAAGAAGAGACTAGCATTGAAGAAGTTTAGATGTTCCAACAACCTCCAAGAAAATATGATTTGAGGAACAGGCCCAATAGAAATCCACAAGCTGGAGGCCCATTCACTACACCAAGCCCTCTAAACAACTTCACCACACCTCCTGATCCCAATGCAAGCAATAATCAATCATATGCTTATGTACCCACACAGTACTTTTCAAAAGGAGGATAGTCTAATTCGTTTAGAGGGAAGAACATTGATGAAGGCAAGGAGAGGTTGGTGACTCAGCCCAAGGACTTTCATGTTAATATGAACATGGAGCAGTTGGGTGACTATGTGGTTGAAGAACTCAAGAAACTAAAGGTAAGTCTTTCTACTTTTGAGTTACTAAGAGTTCTTGCAATCTGAAACACAGTCCTAGGGGCTTTTAAGACAAATGTAGTTCCTCAAAGTAGACCAACTAGTGAAGTGGCTGGGAAGAACTCTAGTTCCCAAGTACCAAAAGATGAAGATCAAGTCCAAGCACAACCTAGAGATAAAGGGAAGGAAGACAATAAGAGTTAGGTTGCACAAGCTAATACACAACTAAGTCTATTTCAAGGCAAGACAAAAGCTCCCCCTTTTCTGATTTCTATTCATCTTTTTGGAAACAACTTGCATAATTTCCTTTTAGATTCAGGATCTTCCACAAATGTCATGCCCTTCGCTATCTATAGAGTCCTAAGTATTACCCCCATAACCTCTAAACGAAAAGTCGCATAGTTGGAGAAAACACAGGTGAATGTAGTGGGAGAACTAAAAATGATTCCTATGCAGATTGCATCAGACCTTAGGATTCAACAAGTAATTAATATTTAAGTGGTAGACCTTTCTAACACTTATGGTCTGATTTTAGGTAGAGATTTCACCAAGGCACTAAATAGATATGTATCAACTGATTATTCCCACATGTGGCTTCCCTAGAAAGGAGTACCAAATCAAATCAGGATTGAAAGGGAACCTAGAATGAAGTATGTAATTACTGAATACCAAAATACTTCAAATGAAATATTAGTGTCGTGTTAGAAGTTAGTCTGGGAAATTATGTATTGGCAGCCCCTATTTTAGATGTAGAGAAATTTTTATGTTGCAAAGTACACCTAGTGAACTCACATTTGAATCCAGCAACACTTGAGCATTAGTTGAACCAATAGAGGAAGGTGATGACCAGGGAGATGGTCAACTTAGTTTGTTGGATAATTTTCAAGAATTCATCTAGAAATGTATAGAAGATCAAATTCAACTAGGTAGAGATATGATATTCAAAGAGTTACTTCTTCCAAATTGGTGTAGAGTCCATAATGCTTCCCAATCAAAAATAGAATGTTGCTTATGCTAGACAATAGTGGAGCAGATACAGAGTTGCATCAATCTAACCTCAACTGCTAGGATAAGAGTGCAAAGTACTCAAATGATCCCAAAGGTAAAAGTCTAATTCCTTATGAAGAGCCTCCCAATAGTAGAAAAACTAAAGGAAAATCAAGAGGATTGGGAGTTGCTGGTTGTTGGACACTTAGATTTGATGGATCAAATTCCAAGGAAGGTGTTGGGGTAGGATTTGAGTTGATCAACTCTAAAGGTAAAACCTTCTTTGCTTCCCATAGACTCTAATTTCACTGTACTAATAATGTAGCTGAATATGAAGCTTTGATTCATGGGTTGTTGATGGTATTAAGAAAGAAGGTTAAGATTTTTCAAATGTTAGGAGATTCAAAGTTGATAGTCAAGAAGGTCAAAAAATAGTACTCATGTCATGACAGAAGAATGACTAATTACAGACATAGAGTATGGGATCTTACAGAGGGGTTTGATGCCTTGAAAATTCAATTGATACCTCATGGAAAAAACCAAGCTGCTAATGTTTTAGCTCAAGTAGCCAGTACATTACAACCCTTTTCACTTTTAGGCTTGAAGAAGTTTACTGTAGAGATCATTCCAATGCCATTGGTTCCTAACAATATAACTAATTTTTAGGTGTTTGAGGATGACAAACATATTCTTGATTTTATTACAAGTTTTGATGTGTTTACCTCATAGATATTTGATGAAGTGGAGCCTCAGGAGGTGGAGATGGACATAGAAGGAGTCATCAACCTAAAGACCAACACTATTCTAAGGGAGATGGTACAACTAGAGAGAATATTTGAGCTAGATAGAATCAAAGACCAAGAATGGTAGGCCAAAACGGTTCATCAGCAGTCAGTGTGATACTTATAATATGGGAACTCTAGATAGTGTTAAGAATGTTTTTATTGGCAAGGTATGTATTCCAGAGGAAAGGAGAGGAATCATAGATGCACTACATACATATTAGGATGTAATAGCTTAGAGCTATGAAGATTTGAAGACTTATAATACTTCAATTATTACACATACCATTCCTCTCAAGTTGGGTGCCAAAACTTTTAGACAAAGACAAAGACCAATCAATGCCCTGCTGGAACCCATCATCCAAAAGGAGGTACAAAAGTTACTATATGCTCATGTCATATTTCTAGTTAGGCATTCAACTTGGGTGGCTAATTTGGTTTTGGTGAGAAAGAAGAATAGAGAAATCAGGCTTTGTGTTGATTTCAAAAATCTCAACCGTGCATTAAAAAAGGATAACTATCTAGTCCCATCACTAGATGAAGTGTTGTAGATTGTCAATGGATCTCAGATGATGTCCTTTCTAGATGGATATTCTAGATATAATGAGGTTATGGTACATACGAGGATACACACAAAACTGCATTCACTACAAAGTGGGGCACCTTTGCTTATATGAGGATGCCTTTTGGGCTGATCAATGTTGTAGCAACTTTCTAGAGGGCTATGGATATTTCCTTTAAGGACATTATTGGTAAGTGCATCATTATTTGTATGTATGATTTGACTATCTTTTCCAAGAAATGAGGAGATCATATTATAGACTTGTGCAAGGTATTCCAAAGGTATAGGGAATTTGAGAGTTCACTTAATCCCAAGAAGTATATCATTGGAGTCACTGGAGGGAAGCTATTAGGGTGTGTTATCTCAGAGAAAGGCATCTCTATTGATCTAGAATGAGTGGAGGCCATACTTAAGATTCAACCCCCTGCAAGAAAAAAGGAAATGAAGTCATTCTTTGGAAAAATCAACTTTTTCAGGAAGTTTATCACTGGATTTGTAGAAATAGTTAAACCCTTGAATGCAATGCTCAAGGAAGATGGAATGTTTGAGTGGAGTGTAGAAGAAATAGAGGAATTTGCAGAAATTAAGAGGGCAATAACTGCAGCTCTAGTATTGGTGAGTCCTGATTATTCCAAACCTTTTTATATATTCTTTTACATCAGATCACTCTTGTGCTAGAATGTTAACACAAAAATCTAACCAAGGAAATGAGCATCCTATAGCTTTCATGAATACTCCTTTAAAAGACACAAAATTGAGATATCATAGTGTAGAAAAGAAGACTTATGCTTTGGTTAGAGCTGTAAAGAAATTTAGGCATTACATCTTGAGAAATAAAGGTCTTTACAATAGTGCCTAACCCTACAGTCAACCTTTTATTGATGCAAAATGAGTTGGGAGAATGAAGAGTGAAGTGGGTGGCAATTTTGTAAGAGTATGATATTGAGATTCAACCAATGAAATTGGTAAGAGGAAAAGATTAGCTAATAAAATGGCTGAAATGGGTCCTAATCTCACAGCCCAACACTATCACCTCCAAGATGTTTCTCTAGGAGATTGGTATAATGACATTATCTACTATTTGTTAAACCAACAATGTCCTAATCATCTTAATGTAGTCCAACAGAGAGACTTGTATTTGAAAAGCGACAACTTCATGCTGAAAGCTTCCATTTTATATAAGAAGAATCATGAAGGCGTTTACCTTCACTATCTTGGGAAGGAGGAAGCTGAGAGAGTGATGACTAAATTCCATGATAGGTATGGCACAGGCCATGGTTCTGCACCAACTACTATGAATTAGATCTTGAGAGCAGGCTATTATTGGCCCACTTTATTCAAAGATTCCCACAACCACATGAGGACCTGCCATGTGTGTCAAACTGTAGCATGTAAGGAGAAGTATGCAACTCTCCCACTTCAACAAGTCATAGAGGTAAAACCATTTGCATAGTGGGGTTTGGACTTTATTGGTTTGATCAACCCACCTTCCTCTGCAACCCATAGGTACATTCTCACTATAATTGATTAATTTACGAGATGGACTAAAGCTCTTGATTGTAAGGAGTGTACTTTTGAAGTGGTAATTAGTTTTCTAGAATCAAGTATTGTCAATTGCTTTAGTTGTCTATTTGCTTTGGTCTGTGATAATGGTCCTACATTTGCATCATTAAATTTTTCTAGTTAGGATTTTGACCATGGGATCATTATTAAGTTTTCTTCTAATTACTACCCACAAGGTAACAGTTTGGCTGAGTCCTCAAATAATCATCTTTTAATAGTCATCCATAAATTTCTAGAGAGGAACCCAAAGATTGGCACACCCAAATCAGATTTTCTCTTTGGGAAAATTGCACTAAACATATTGCCTCTCTAGGAACCTCTCCCTACCACCTTGTATATGGTTTGGAGCAAGTATTCTCAATCCAATTGAAGATCCCCACTTTGCAATTTATCAATTATTACTATGATGAAGGGGATAAGCATGAGGCCCGCTTGGCTAAAATTATGCACCTTGAAGAGAAAAGAGATGAAGCCTTAGAAAAATTTTCTAGGCATCAAGGTGTTGTTAAAATATGGTTTGATAGGAGAGCCAAGGTGAAATCCTTTAGAATATTTAACTTGGTTCTCTACTGGGATGAATCAAATGATAGAAAAGGGGAGCATGGGAAATTTCATAAGCTTTGGCTTGGCCCCTACTAGATTTCAAAGATACTAGGAGACAATGCTTTCCATCTGAAAACTCTCACTAGAGAGGATGTCCCATTGCTTGTCAATGGGAAATATTTGAAGCATTACTTCCAATCCTAAGCTTCTTGTAACTATTTACCCTATAAATAGTTAGGTTAGGTGTTGGTTTCCTTTTTCTTTTCTTTTCTTTGGCTTGTTTTTTTCTTTTGGTTAGTTTAGGTTTGCTTTGGTTTAGGTTAGATTTGCTTCTATTTTTTCCTTTTCTTTTTGGTTCCCCTATTTTCTTTTCTGCATGTTGCACCTACACAATAATCATTACATTATTAGGGATTGTTCTAAATATTTCTTTTACAAACTCTAATCATCCTTCCAGAGTCAGTTGGTGGAAATCCTTTACTTGGTGTCACATGTGCTAATGCCTGAGGAAGATGAGTCAGTGGACTAAGTTAAATCTGGAATGTGCTTGGGTCTTACACTTCTAAACACATCTTAAGAATTCCAAGGTTTCTAAACGTTCCTTATGAAGTATGTTCAAGTGAAAAATCTTATTTATACTTCAGTGACACTATGGTTCTCAACCCTGAGTGTCAGCTTCATTACTTACAGGGTGAAAAGGAAAGTTTAAAAAATCTTAAAAGAATATCAAAAAAAGAAAAGAAAAGAGCATATTGAAAATCAAGAGTGAATGTTCACCTTATTAGCAGTATCTAAGTATCTCTACCAGGGCTATGGACGCCTAGCTAGTAGTAGAGAAATGCTTGGGGGGAGGGGCACAACGATAACCTCATCAGGGCTATGGACCCTTGGCTAGCAATGAGGATCTATATATGATGCTTTTGGAGTTAGAATCTTTACGTAGCTTGCTTAGACTAAATTTGGTTCCTGCAGCAACTGAGGGAGGGAAATGAATACATTTGCACACACTTTGACTCCGATATAGGAAAGGTTTGGTTATTCATGGAATTTGAAACTCTACTTTTGGTTGACTCGATGTGGGGATTGAAACCAGAGATTCTATGTTCTTGATCCTAGTTTGTTATCAAAATGCTCTAGAGCATTTCCCTAGCAGGAGTTACCATTTGTTGTGTAGTTTTTGTACACATGCCTCACTAAAAGTAGGGACCCTCTTTTCTTTCTTTTCTTTTCTTAGGGTCCTAACTTCATTCCCTTAAGTCATAAGTCTCTCGGTCTTGGTCTTTTTTTTCCCATGCGCTTAATGATAAAATTGCATTTGATATGTTAATTTGCAACTTCAAATGATGGCTTTGCTCTTGGAAAGTGGACCCACACTTGAAATTTTGGATTTAAGGAAAAATTGATTGAGTTATGAGCATGTTTGGTAATTTTGAGGTACCTCAGATTACTTGAACATTAGTCTAGTCACATAATTTGAGGTCCCTCAGATTACCTAAATCCAACCTTCCCTCACATTTCTGAGCCTTTTGGGATGTATGTTGTTGGAATTAATTGATCATATTGGGGTGATTTAATGACAAATGTGGAAATAACATGTGAATTGAAGGGTCATTTTTCATTTTAGTTTTGTGTGAGTTTCAAATTTGAGAAGGTTGCTTCCGTTTCACACTTGGCTTGTGCTTCAATGTTGGATTTGCATTCTTCATTCAATAATTCTAGGGTTCATAGGTCATTATTTTTGCTCTGCCATTGTTTTCTTCCTCATTGCATGCTTTGCAAGGTATGATTTCAGTATTTCTCAAGTCACTTTGCTTCATTATGACCTTTAATGTTAATGGTGGGTCATATGTTGAGCTAGGAATTTTGAATTTGCATCATTTTTCATTTTGCTATTTGGGGCTTTCATTTTTTGAATGTTTTGTTTGAAAAGCTAAATGACGGTCTTAATTCAAGCATATAAAGTGTGTGAAATGAACTGAATGCCCAGAGGGTTTATTTATTGCTTGCTTCCACATTATTGAATTTGAAGTTCTGGATTCTCTCCCTATTGCATGCGATTGGATGAAACCCTAGCTTTGGATAATTTTATGACTGGTGAGAATAAGTGAAATCAATTATTGTGAGGCCAATTATTTTATTTAAATTCACCAAGTGATTCCCATAATTTGATCTTGAGGAGACTTGGTGTTTATTTTTTATCAATTTGAAGAACTTAAGGTTTAGCACTTAGTAATTTTGCAAACTCGAGAAAATTTCAGGAATTCTGAGGTATCTTAGATTTTCCAAGCCCTAATCTACCTGGAGAAACTGAGCCCCCTCGAATTGTTTGAGTTCTTTAGGTCCAAGCTTAAATGTTAAAATTTTGACTCTGTCATGTCATCGGTAAATCCAAGCAAGCTCAGATTACCCATACATTAGTTCACCCAAGTAATCTAAAGTCCCTAGCAATATCCAAACCTTGTGAATGATCGAAAACCATTACCTCAAAACACTTGAACTTTAGAACAAATGTAATCTATGTGGTGTCTTTGAAGTGATCAAAATTTGAACATGATTGATTGAATCAATGCATTTCATCCATCATCAATTCCACTTGATTAATAAGTAAAATGCATATGATTGGCTAAGATTCAAAAAATCTAAGCTTGCTCGTATTAGCCAAACCTTAGTATGGTCAGAAAATTTGAGCTTGCTTAGTTATCTGAACTTTTTCCTTATGTCTTGGATTTCAAGTGCCATTGATAAATTATTGACTTATGATGATTTCTTGGCATTTATTGATGGATATTAATTCATCTAGCTGTGATTTACTTGAATATCATTTTGAAATCTAGGGAATTGTTTGCACTGTATTTCCATCTAAGATTTCATTGTTAATTAGCTTAAGCTAATGGTATTATCATCTCATATTGATGCTTCATAGATTGGATATATTATTTTTTTCCATTTTGGTGATTAGGGTCCTTCTCTAATGGATGCAGGATGAGGTTAGTCCTAACAACACCACCAAGGAAAAAGAAGCCCTAGTGCAAGAAGAAGTTAGAAGAAGACAAGAAAGGATGAAGTAAGACTTCAAGAGCATATGGCCAAAGATAAATATTTCTTTTGCATGGTCAAAGATTGCAGACACCAACACGGGCCATGTGGATTATGATGAATTTCAGTAGAGGATGTTTGGAAAGGCTCCCACTCCACTAGAATAGATCATCACTCACATTGGATTGGCACAAGTAGTAGGGTTCCCTCCCACACAACTATACCCTGAGTTGGTCTTCAAATGTTCAAAGAACTATGACTCTAGGACAAGAATCATAATTGGACCACAAGGAAAAGTCATGGCTAATTTGACTAAGGATTCCATTGTTGAATTCTTCAACATTGCCTCTCATCACAATCTCATTGAGGAAATAAATATTGGGGAAGCAACCAAGTTCTATGAGGAAGAACCCAATAGAGTTTTGGAGATTATGAATAATCCATGGATACTGAAACCTAAGCCACACTATTCAAAGCTTCCTAAACAACTGCACATGAGTGATTTCAAGTAGAAGTATCATGACATCATAATACTTTTGGGCAGAGTCATGGGAGTGGAAGAGGCCCACATATTTCAAACTTGAATGTTCCATCGCATTACACTGATCATGTCCAACAAACATTATCATTGGGAAAGAATCATAAGCAACAATGTGGATGCCTAATTGAGGAGTATGCAAGAAACTAACAACTTTACTATGCCATCATATCTTGTCTACATGTTGCCACATAATACCAAGTACAAGGGTCTCAATTGAAAAGGAACCATATGGCAAGATAGAGTATGGGATGTATACCCATAGCTACAACACAAAACATTAAACTACAGAACAAATAATGATGCCTTTCTCATGTATATTCCAAGACTGTTGCAGAATGCTCTTCATATTAGGGTTTCTTCATATGCTATGGATTTGATCAAATGATATGGCCAATGGTTCATCCAATTCCAAAGGTTCACATACATCTGGGTACAAGGATCTCTAGTTTTTCCTCTTAGACTACCTTGGTATCCCACCAACAAACTCCTAATACTAGAACTAATGAGACAAATGGTAGGATTTGAGGAGATCCTACAATAAGACAATATAAAGAAGATGGGATCAAGATCAGAATTCCCGCTGAGGATGGGGAATTTGGAAGCCTTCCCTTCTAGTCAAAGTGCTCAACATTCTGAGACGAAGATGGCACAATTTGAATTGTACTCCCACACTAATAGAAATAGTTTTAATCCATATGGTAGGGCCATGAAGCAAGCCAATAGAACTTTTAGGCACAAGGATCACATTGAACAGTACTGGGCCAACTATCAGGATGAATTTGAGGCCATAAGGAGAAGCTTCTCAAGGCTACCTTTAAAATCAATTAGACTATATAGAGTTGTACAGGTGCCCAATCAAGTAGAGGATGATGATGTAGACCTACTATAGCACCATGACTTTGAACCATATAGAAAAAGGCCCTTGCCTCCAATTAATTGGTCTAAGGAAGAAATAATAGACTTTTATTTGGTTACTAAACCAACAAAGAAGTACTCTATATTGCGGGTGAAGCACAAAGTGTTGGAATTGGAATCTAAATGTGTCAAATTCACCTATGACTTGATGGGAGACTTGGAGTCTAGGGATGAAGAAGAAGCTAAAACTAATAAAGAGGATGAAGCTATCAACCCCATGAGGAGGAAGTTCATGAAGAAGTACATAAACTAGTGTCTATCAAGAGGAGAACAAGGAGCCAAGTATAGGTAGAGCAAGGGAAAAATCCATCTCTTAAGATTAATAAGGTTCCTCAAGCCAACACCATGGTGGAAGAAGGTGAAACCTCACAACCAATGAGGAAAAGAAGGTTAATCATAGAGAGGCATAAGGATGCTAAAGCAAGGAAAGGTGAAGCTGCCATAGATGCTCCTTTTGCAGCAAAGGTTGTTGATTTATAAATTTTAAGGGAAAATCCCCAAGTATATGTTAGAACAAAATCTCCTAAGCAACAAGTTTCTCCAATGGAAGAAGTGAGAACAATAGAAGAGGAGGTGCAAGATGAAGAGGCACCTACCGATAATGTAGAGAAGAGAGGAGCTATAGGAAATAATTCTCCCATTCTTTCTCTAGATCAAAATGTGCAAGTTTCTGAAGAAGCAATTCACGAGGGGAAAATATCTAACAATCCTAAACAACTAAATGAAGAATATGGTGATATTTCCACTCCTAATAGTGAAGAATGGATGAAGTTTGTATAAGAATAAGACAATCCACCTCTAGAGCAAAAACTAAGAACATAGAGTTTGAATTTCTTTAGGAAAAGAATCAAAGTCCCCTAAGAAGCTAAAAATTGATGAACAAAAGGATCACCCTCAAGTAGGGGAGAATCGAGAAGAGGTTGCTGACAGTCCTCATCAAGACCAGGAAGAACAAAGAAATCAACTAGAAACAAAGGAGAATAATGAAGTAAATGTGGATGATAGTCCCAATAACAAAGTGATAACTAAACTATCTACAACTTCTGAATGGTTGGAGAAGAGGCTTAGTAAGAAGCCGATAATTGTATAGGAGGAAGCCACAAGCTGGGACAAGTTGCTTGAATAATGGTGGTGAACAAATTGAGGAAGAGCATTATGATAGTCTCCAAAATGTCTAGAGATGAATTCAATAGTAGGGTTAATCATGTGGATATCCCTATAGCAAATAAGTTCAAAGATGAAGTGAGGTCATCTGATTATAAGGTACAAACTATTAACTTAGGGCCCACTACTAAGGAACAAGAAAAGGAGGAGTTCCAAGAATCTTCTCAGGCCATTTTAAGAAGGCTAGATAAAGAAACAGAGGAGAAGGAAAAATTACAAAAGCAATTAATTGATGTCTATAGATATGTACAACATCTAATGAAACCTTTACAGACTATTGGGAGTGAAGGAATTGTGCTAGAGGGATTGTTACCTAAAGAGGCATTTTCAGAGATTAAAAGGTTGAAATCCTCTATGCATAGTACACATGGCTAGCTCCAGGATGAAGTAGCAGAGGAGATGAAGCAATTGAGAAGATTTTGAAGATATACAATAATGATTCTGACTTTCTTGAGCATACTACACAATTTTCTATAGATTGTAACAAAATTGATGAATCAATTGTTGATGAATTGAAGAAGATTTTGCAGGTATAAAAGGATGAAATGGCTAAACTAGATGTCATTTCTCAAGATGAAATTGGTAAGGTGAAGGAGTGGGTTGAAGTTCAAAATTATAGGAAGGAGCTCCTTAGAAAGGCTTTGAAGAAAATAATGAAATTACAAGGGAAAATGAAGGAAATATACAACTGCTACATTAATTTCCTAGAGATAATGACTAGAAGGAGGAAATTTGGTAAGAAGAACATGAAAATTGGTAGATTTCAAGGATGGTGGCATGAGATATATGCTCCTTCTGACGGTGCTCCAATCACTAAGGATGCAAGAATCTATATTTCAAAATTGGAAAAATACCATGAGTTATAAATGGAATGGAATAAGGTAATGCCTCAATAGTTGGAAGAACTGAAAAATAATAAAACTAGAATTAAGTTTATTCCAGTTCCAAAACCAGAAGATGTGAAAGAAATATTGGAGAGGGCCAAGGAATTATTTAATAAATTAGAATCCAATTAGGAAGGAGAAAAGGAGAATAGTCATCAAACAACCACCTAGATTTTTTTCTAGGAATGTGATCCCCCAGCCAACTAGTTGGATGACCTAGAGTTTTGTGCCATCAAGGACTTTTTGGGAAGGACCTAGGTCAACTTGGATGAAGCCTCAAATATTAAATGAAAATTTCATTTTAATTTAAAACTTTCTAGGCCAACTTGCATGGCTGACCTATTGATGTAAACCCTAATTTGGGTTGACCTAGAGGGAACTTTCTATAAATTTAGGTTCAAGCCTCCTTTTTAAGGGTTAGATAGAGATAAGTCATAGTTGCAAGAGCTAGAGTTGAGTTAGGAGTTAGAATTTATGAGAGAAAGCATTTCTACATTGAATACTTGAATTGATACAATATTGGGTGAATCAATATAAGTAAAGACATTGTTCTTTGGTGCTCTTTCTTATGTTGTTTCATTTTGCATGGTTCTTGTTATTCCATATCTTTAAGATTCCTTTGAGATTATTGGTTACATGTTAGATTTGAGATTTAGATGTGATGTAATGGTGTTGATGATTTGATATTTGAAGTGTTTGAGCAATCCTTGGTCCATACTTTTAGCAGCTTGTTGATTGTAAGTTGCTATGTAAAGTTAGCTTGGGCCTTAAATTTGTGTGCAAAGTTCAATTGTGGGTATTTATTCATTTTAATTGAAAAATAAGGTTGAATTGGGTGAATGCTTCATGATCTAAAAAATCTTGAATTCCTTAGAAGATTGCACTATTTATGTGAGATTGTAGGCTTGATCTAGGTTAACCAAGAATTAGTTTTGAAGGATTGGTCCACTTTGAATGTTTAATCATTTACATTGTTGATCTTAGGAATTAGTTTAGTTTTAAAATATCTCTAAACCCTTATCTTTTTCTATTTATTTTAAAATATGAATTAGGTTGTAGGATCAAAAGTATCACTCAATTGCAAGATTTGATAAATCTAAATTTTCAACATTTGTTTTGTAAGGTCCCTTGTGATTATCAACAATTTCACATTTATCACTAAGTTGTTTTTGCATTGTCAATACCTAACATTAGAGACCTTTGGGTTACCTCTTGAGGCTTGCTAATAGAGATTTACCTTTGAAGATAGATAGGATACTTGTATTTTTTCTGAGTTATTGTTGTGTAGAAAACACCATCAACAATGTCACATATAATGCTATCATTTCATATTTAATCTTGTATTTTCACACATGATAAGAAGACACTGTCATTTATCACTGTCCAAGGACAAGTGATAGTATGCACTATTATGAGAATACTTGTAAGATGCCTCTCAAAAAATGGAAAACAACAATAATATGCATAGAAGACAAAAGACAATGTTCAAAATCAAGAGATCATTGTAATGAGAATAAAGAGCATATGCATACAAGTCCAAGGTAGGGTAGATTTCAATGGTCATAGATGGTAGTTAAAGGAGCAGAAACATTTGGATCCATGATTAAAGGTAACCTTATTCAAGAAGGAAACATTTTACGAAAAGCAGTGGGTAGAACAATAGAGCAACAAAGACAGTGAACAAAGCATGATTTACAACAACAACCTATCATTTATCAGTAGTTTTTAGTAGTTTTTTCAGTAGTTTATTGCTATTTCTATACTAGTGAGTGTTTTATGTCTCAAGTCAATGAAATTTGGTTATGACATAGAAGAATTTGTCACATAAATTTTGATATCCTAGTGAAGATCAATTCTATTGATGATGTTAGAGATCTACCAAGAATTAAGAAGCCTACTAATGTAATTTGCAAAGAGTGTCAATTTGGAAAGAAGACAATGAAAAGGTTCAAAACTAAAGAATATTCTATTGTAGGACCTTTGGAGTTGGTGCATAGAGATATATGTGGACATACCAGAAGAAGAAGCTCTCAAGATTACATGTATTTTATGTTGTTGATAGATGATTATTCTACAATGACTTGGGTGACATTTTTCAAAGAAAAAACAAAATCCATAGATAATTTTAAGGAATTTAAGTCTATGGTTGAAAATGAAATGGATTTAAAAATCAAGTGTTTGAAGTCTAATAGAGGTGGTGAGTTCACCTCCAATGAGTTTAACAATATCATGGGATAAAGAGACATTTATCAGCTCCTAGAGCTCCTTAGCATAATTGAGTTGTGGAAATGAAGAATGGGATAGTTCAAGAAGTAGTAAGAAGCATGATGAAGGAAGAAAATCTACTTGACCTTTATTGGAGAGAAGAAATTCATACTATAGTGTGCATTCTTAATAAAGGAAAAGAAAAAGTAAATTTCTCAAAGACTCTATATGAGCTATGGCATGGAAAATATCCTACTGTGAAATATGTTAAAGTGTTTGAAAGTAAATGTTATATCATGAGGGATGGATAAAACTTGGGAAATTTTGATGCAAGATTAGATAAAATAATCTTCCTTGGATATTCTACAAAGAGAAAGGCATATAGATTATACAAAAAAAGAATGAATAAGATAGTTTAAAGTGTAAGTGTCAAAGTGGATGAAGAACAACATAAAATATCAATGCTGATAGAAGGATATGAATTTTATGACCCCTTGTGGTGAAGAAGAAAAAGAAGAAGAGAGAAAAAAGAGATGGTGGAAGAAGAAGGTGCTCTGAAAAGGAATCCTAGGACTCCTAAGTATGTGTAGAAGAATCATTTTGAGGATCAAATAATTGGAGATAAGAGCAAATGAAAATTTTGACAAAAGGAAGTGTTGCTATGGAAGAAGAATTGAGGCACACAGAGATGAAAATTGGACCAAAGCTATTGTAAGAAGAATTGAGGTGGATTGAGAATAATCACACTTGGGAATTGGTCCTAAGACCAAAAGACAAGAATACAATGGGAACTACATTGGTTTTCATGAACAAATTGAATAAGAGTGGAGAAGTTATCAAAAACAAGGCAAGATTTGTGTGTAAAGGCTACTCACAAGTGGAAGGAATAGATTTTGAAGATAATTTTTCTATAGTAGAAAGAATGGAAGACATTAGAATGCTTTTGGATTTTCTTAAACATAAAGACTTCAAGGTATATCAAATGGATGTTAAGTCTGTTGGAAAAAAAAGGACAAACAACTAAGAGGGGGGGTGAATCAGTTGTCATAGAATATTTAAACTTTTTAAACTTAACTTAATCTCAGATTTGATGAATGAACAATAAGCCACAAACAATCAGCACATCAGAAACACAAAGAACACCAAGATTTTTATGTGGAAACCCTATTAAGGGAAAAACTATGGTGGATGTTAGTCCACAATATTATACCCTATTAAAAGTATAATGAAGAATAATAGGAATGCACATGCATTCAAGCACACTGCCTAGAGCTCACTACTCAAATACAAGAGGGCTCGTTTCCCAAAGAAGACACACTTTCTTACAACAATTCGGATTAGATTTGTAGGGTATGAACTTAGAATATAGATTTTACAAAAGCCTGGTTATAGTTCCAATTAAGCAAAAAACACTCCACATTTCACTCAAACTTCTTCACACTTTTCTCTACAATCGAGTGATTAGATCACTATTTGCACACTTGCACTTTCTTTGGAACTTATTCACTACATAAATTCATACAAACAACCACTCTTATATATCCACAACATGGAATTACATCAACAACTTCGTCGACCAAAATAAAATATAAAACATATACATAATATTAGCCCAAATTTACATGTAAATTTTCAATGCGAATCAAACACCGTCAGCCATAAAATAATGAAGACTTAAAAAAATATCCTCGAGCACACCAAAAATTCAGATATTAATCTCCAATGATCCACAATATGTTACAACCACCATGTCGGCCAAGAACATAAAAACCTACACACAAGAGAAAAATCACTGACCATGAGCACACCGATCAACGCGAACATGGAACAAAGATAGAGCATGATCTAGAACCATCCATGAGCATGAAGAATCATTAGAGAAGCATCTTCAACTAAAATTACTAGAATCACAATAAATCCTTTATTCCACAACAACTTATTGTCAATGCACTGAGCAAGACAACTTCATAACCTTCACTATTCCACTATCAACCTGCAATGCTTTCATTAATAATTTTCTCAATGTCCTTGACATATACAACCCATAATACATCAATGCTAATAGTGTTGACATCAATGAAAACCACATATCAGCAACACAACCACATCATCAACAATCTCCCCCTTTAGCATTGATGGCAACACATGATGTGAAAAAACACCATTAATGCAACTCTCAATAAACACTTACTCCACCTTAGATTTTGACTCTTCTATTCATGTTGTTTTTCACATTGCTCTTCTCCTCCTTTGACATCAATGGAAAAGATAAGCATTATTTTTCCAAATACAATCTTTGAACCACATATCTGCACATCTGACTACTCCCCTAAGTAGTAGCCATGAAAACATCAATCCAGATCAAAATATAGCTATGAAGCACACAAATTCATGCAAGTAAATTCATCTCTAGGTGAAGCTACAAGGGTGATCCCACAATAATGGGTTACAGTTTTTGGCCAAACTTGACAATAAAATTAGGATTTTTCACCAGACATTCACTTTCTTACACCTATAGCAGCTAAACCATTAAGGTTTTGAAGATGAATCAGACTAGTTATTTGTTAGATATTTTGTTTAGATTCTAATTTTTTTTTTTTTTAAATTTAAAAAATAAATTGTGAATCATTTTATGTATTTTTTAATAATTTATTTTTTCTACTAATCAACATTTTTAAAAAGTGATGTTTACTTCGGAACATGTAACTTTTTTTATAGATAGGATACAATTCTGATTTTTAAAATACAAAAATTTCACACCAATATCTAGGGGATGGATATTTTTTCATAATTTTTTGTTACATATATATTTTTTAATTAATTTTCCAATTCAGCATAATTATAATTTGGACAGAGGTGTACTTCGGCACGCATAACTTTTTTTGTATTCATTTGAATTAACTTATTCTTTTTTTATTGGAATAAGGACATCAATACCTAGGCACATGTATTTTTTAGAATTTTTTCTCTATTTTTCTATTTTTTCGTATGTGTGAAATAAAGAACTTGATGTTATTGAAAATCCTACACTCACAAGAAATAAAAAATAAATATAATAATCAAATTAAACATATTTAAAATTATACTTTTTAGGAAGCTTATAATAAGGGCTATAGGCTTACAAAAATAAATTTTAAATGAATTCATTTGATCACCCAAAAGGTAAATCAAAAGTGGTTTTATCATCATTTTGATAGGTGTAGAGGAGACTCGATTATAGGTATGGTTTAAATCTAACAAGGTTCTATCCAAGGGGGTTTGATCTAAGGGGGTTTGATCTATCCCTCTTTAATTAAAATAATTTAAATGGAACCTTTAAAGTCATAAATCATTGTATTTTCTTAAAATATGTGATTTCAGGAAAAAATCAGGATGTCCCAAAAAGTGTAACCCATTATTGTGGCAGGACCCACAATAGTGTTTTACAATTGAAGTGAGGAAGGAAAACTCACAAAAAATGAATGCATGGAAAAAAATTGATTTTAGGGGTTCATATGAACCTACTGGTTCGACTGAACCCATTAGGGGTTCGCTAGAACCTAGTTTCAGCAAACCCTCCTAATAATTTCCCACCAAAAAATCCATCAAAACCCCTTATAGAAGGGGGGTTCGAATGAACCCTAGTTCGAGCGAACCCCGTTTATTCCTCATCCCCTACATGAGACACAAAAGAAACCTAAATTTTGGCACTTCAGAGCTCAGGTTGAGGATGAAAATGGAGGAATCTTCACATATCCAACTTGAATTAGGTAGTCCTTAGAATGAGCTATCCAATGAATATAATTTTAATATGTTTTGTTTTTATTATGTATTTGTCTTTTTAGTTTTATTAAACATAGGTTTTTCATCGAAAATGAAGGTCTTTGTTCTGCACATGTGAAAAAATAGAAGATTATCAAAAAAAAAATTTGAAAAATATGAGTGCACTAGATATTGAAGTCCTTGACCCAACAAAAAAAAGAAAAATTTAATTTTGATATATACAAAAAAAATTATGCATTATAAGGTTGTGCTATGTTTGAATTGTAATTTGTTTGACTTTGAAACTTGATTAAAGAAAGAATATTCAATAAAATCCTATCTAACCAAGTGGAAGCACTAGATATCAGAGCTACAAATCTAGATTTAACAGAATTAGAATTTTATCCTTCATGGAAAAAAAGTTATGCATTATACAGTGTGCGCCACCTTTTAAAAATGCTATTTTTTGAAAAAAAACCAGTTTTAGTGGGAGATGGAAAAAGAAGTGCAATCTAATTCCAAGAATTGTGAAAAAAATATTTTTAGAATCTAAAGACAGAATGTAACGAGACTCTAGTTTTCATCATCTTCAAATTCTTCATAGTTTAGCCAATATAGGTGCTTGAATGTGAAGATTTAGTTTTAAAAAATAATTTCAGTGTCCAGTTTGGCCAAACATTGTAAACCACTATTGTGGGATCACCCCTAAGCTAGTTCTTATCAGGAGGGGTAATCACCCCTAGCATCCCTCTGAGATACTCAAAAGTATCCTTTGGCAATGGCTTGGTGAAAATGTCTACAATCTATTCTTTGGTAGGAACATACTTTAGTTTGACTTCTTTCTCGCTCACTTTCTCCCTCAAGAAGTGAAATTTGATTGATATATGCTTGGTCTTAGAGTGTAGCACCAGTTTCTTTGATATGTTTATTGCACTTGAGTTGTCACATTAGATGAAAATAGGCTCATCATATACTACTTGGATATCTTTTAGCATCTATTTCATCTACAACACTTGAGTACAATTATTTGTAACAACAATATACTCTGCCTCAGTAGTAGATAGGGAAACAAAATTCTACCTTTTACTCAACCAAGACACCAACTTCTTCCTAGGAAGAAGGCACCACCACTAGTTATTTTCCTATCATCTACATCTCCTTCCCAATCCACATCAATATAGGCACTCAAGGTAAGATCATCATATTTAGGGTACCAAATCCCAAAATCAACTTCTCCTTTCAAGTATCTAAAAATTCTCTTTACAACAGTCATATGAGATTCTTTTTGATCAGCTTGATATCTAGCAACCATACACAACATTCATGATGTCTGGTCTAGTCTAAGTTAAGTAGAGCAATCTGCTAATCATTGACCTGTATCTTGTTTGATTTTCCTTAGGAGAATCATCATTCTTTGTTAACTTGCATTTGGTTACCATGGGTGTACCAACAAGCTTTGAGTCTTCCATACCAAACTTCTTGAACAACTCTCTCACATATTTTGACTGAGATATGGAAATCTCATTATCTTTAACTAAGTGACTTTCAATCCAAAAAAGAACTTCATCTCTCCAATCACACTCATTTCAAATTCACTTTTCATTTCATTAAAAATCTTCATACATAGATCATCATCACCTCCAAAAATAATTTCATCAACAAAGACTTCAATAATCAACTATTTATCATGATCCAACTTAAAATACAAGTTACTGTCAGCAGTACCTTTATTGAATCCAAGCTTTAGTAAGTATTTATCTAGTCTAGCATAATAGGATTTTGGGGTTTACTTGATTCCATATAGAGCTTTCTTCAATTAGAAAACCATGCCTTCCTTATTAGTTAGTTGAAATCCATTTGACTGTTCAACATATACCTCTTCTTCTAACTCACCATTCATAAAGGCTGACTTCACATCCATTTGATAGAAATTGTAGTTCTTATATGCGACATAAGCAAGAAATAATCTTATAGCTTCAATTCTGGTAATAGGGGCAAAGGTTTCTTCAAAATCAATACCTTCCATTTGTGAATACCTTTTACTTACTAGTCTTTCTTTATTCTGAACCACTTCACCTTGTTCATTTAGCTTATTCTGAAAGACCCATTTAGTACTAATCATATTTATAATATCTTTAGGTCTGGGAACAAGAATTCATATATCGTTCTTTTCAATCTGCATCAGTTCTTCCTTCATAGCTTCCATCCAATGTTCGTCATTACAAGCTTCATTGACATTGTTAGGGTCAATCTTGGAAATTAGAGAATACTCTTTTGCAATCCTTCTTCTAGTCTACACACCTTTATTCTTATCTCCTATAATTTGATCTTCAGAATGATTTAGCTTCACATACCTCAGAATTTTAGGATTCTCTTGCACTTCTGGTTCTTCTATTCTTTCTTTTACACTTCCACTTTTCCCTCCTTCCCGACTTTCTTGATTTACCAAAAAAATTGAACTTGATTATGTGTTTGACCATTTTTTTTTTCTATACTATATTACTAGTCATTTGAATCATATCCACAATATCTAGATGATCTAGCAGAATCCTCATCAACTTTGACATTGACACTTTCAACCATTTTTCTTAATCTTCTATTATAGCACTGGTAAGCCTTGCTTTTAGTAGAGTAACCTAGAAAGATTCCTTCATTGCTCCTTGCATCAAACTTGCCTATGTCCTCATCTCTCTTAATATAACACTTGCCTCCAAAGATCTTAAAATATTTAATAGTAAGCTTATTACCAAACCATAGCTCAAAAGGAGTCTTACCAGAAATACCATTGCCATTTACCCAATTTAGAGTGTACAAAGCAGTGCTTACAACTTCTCTCCAATAGATGTGAGGAACATTTCCTTCCAACAACATTGTTCTATTAGCATCTAGAATTATTTCGTTCTCTCTCTACAACTCCATTCTATTGAGGGGTTCGGGGAGCAAATAATTATCTTTTGATTCCATGCTCTTCATAGAAATAATTGAATTCTCGGGAAGTGGACTCACCACATCTGTCTGACCTTAGGAATTTTATCTTCAAACCTATCTCATTCTCTGCCATAGCTCTAAAACTTCTGAACTTCTCTAATGCTTCACATTTTTCTCTTAAGAAAGAAACCCATATCATCCTAGAGTAATCATCAATAAGCAACATAAATTACCTTTCTCCTTGTAGACTTATGATTCTAGAGGGACCACATAGATCAATATGCACTAACTCCAATACTCCATTAGAATGATGGTGTTTTCTCTGAAAAGAAACTCTAGTCTATTTTCCCATCTGACATTCCTTGCATATTGTGTTAGTAGGCTTCACTAGCTTAGGTAGATCTCTTACTACTTGAGTGGAGCTTACCTTGCTAATGTTATCAAAATTCACATGACACAACCTCCTATTCCATAACCAACTTTCACCTACTTGAGAAATTAAACAAATTTCATTAGCAACACTCAGGTGAAAAATATTAACTCTTCTTTGTGTACCTAAAGCAATTAAATTTTCAGAGCTTCCAAGTATCCTACATCTTCCATCTTTGAACTGAAGATCGTAACTCTTTTCCACCATTTGTCCAACACTCAATATGTTATGCTTTAATCCTTCAACATAAAGGACATCATCAATGTTATGTTTATCACCGGGATAAATAGATCATCTACCATGAATCACACCAGCATTGTTATCTCTGAATCTTATAACCCTATCATCATATTTCTCTAGACTTACAAATTTTCTTTTGCCACTAGTCATATGATGTGAGCATCCACTGTCAATAACCCACTCATCCTTTTCTTCAATTTGAGTTGCAGGAGCTTTCTCAGCTTTAGCAAATTTAGTAGCCACGAAACCATTTTCCTTGATAGCAATGAAAACCCATTCATCTTCATTTCCATTTTCTTTATCAGATTCTTCATCAGTCACACCTTCTTTAGCATAATAGCATTTCTTTTGAAATCTAGGTTTTTTATGCTTAGACCTAGGAACTCTTTCAGGACCCCTTGAAGCAAAATGAGCTATTTTACTGCAAGAGAAACATTTAATAGGAAATTTTCCTTTATACTTACCTTGTCCTCTACCTTCTTTCTTCACAATCAATGCTTCTATCTCTTCTACCTCTCTTTCTTCAACTTCAAGTTGTTTCATCTCTTCCTCATACTTGAATTTCTTTCTAGAACTCTCTCTCAGAGCATATCTTTGCTTGTTTCTTCTAGATATAGAGACCTTAAATGCAAATTTAATCTTGGGGGTAGAATCACCAAATTCACTCAACTCAAAGGAAACTAGTTTACCAATCAACATATCTCTTGTCACATTTGTTACTATTCTAAGCTCTTCAATAGAATTAGAATTTTATTTTCAAGAGGGAGGCAATGATATGAGCACTTAAGCTACAATTTCTTGTTCATCTAGGGTACCACCGGCACATCTAATACCCATCACAAGTTCATTTACTCTTTGCATAAAATAAGAAATATTTTCATCTTCACCCATCTTCAAAGTTTCATACTTGCCTTTCAAACTCTATAGCTTGGTGACCTTCCCAAGTCCATCTCCTTCATACAAAGTCTCCATCTTCTTCCAGATCTCATGAGCTGTTTTTAGATCCATCACATTTGTCATTTCTAAATCCGTCAGAGCACTCAACAAAGCTTCAATAGCCCTAATGTTAATCTCATCCTCTTTAATCTCATTAGGAGTGGAAGGACCATTATGAGGAATAACATATTTGTTCTTCGTAATCTTCTAGAAGGGTTCACCAATACACCTCAAATGACACTCCATTCTGGCTTTCCATAAAATAGTTTGTTCCATCAAATCCAGGACTGTCCTTCTTGTATGATTCCATCTTGGATCACCTCAAGCTTTTATACTGCTTTAAAGGAACTTTCTTTGATACCAATTGTTGGCAAAACAAAGATAGACAACTGAGAGGGGGGGTGAATTAGTTGTCACAAAATATTTAAACTTTTCAAACTTAACTAAATCTCAGATTTGATAAATGAACAATAAACCACAAAGAATCAACACATCAAAAACACAGAGAACACCAAGATTTTTTAAATGGAAACCCTGTTAAGGGAAAAACCATGGTAGATGTCAGTCCAAAATATTATACCCTGTTAAAAGTATAATGAAGAATAATAGGAATGCACATGCATTCAGGCACACTACCTAGAGCTCACTACTCAAATACAAGAGGGATCACTACCCAAAGAAGACACTGTCTTATATAAATTTAGATTAGATCCGTAGGGTATGAACTAAGAAAATAGCTTCTACAAAAGCATGATTACAGTTCCGGTTAAGCATAGAAACACTCCTTCACACTTTTCTCAAAATTCTTCACATTATGCTCTGCAATCGAATGATTAGATCACTATTCACACACTTGCACTTTCTCTAGCACTTTTTCACTACATAACTTCGCACAATAAAATCGCTCTTATATATCCGCAACATGGAATTACATCAACAACTTTGTCGACCAAAATAAAATATAAAACATATACACAATGTTAGCCCAAATTTACAAGTAAATTTTCAATGTGAATCAAACACTGTCGGCCACAACATAATGAAGACATAAAAAATATCCTTTAGTGTGCCAAACATTCAAATTTTAATCTCCAAGGATCCACAATATGTTACAACCACCATGTTAGCCAAGAACATAAGAACCCAAACACAAAAGAGAAAAATCACCAACCATGAGCATGCCAATCAATGTGAACATACAAAAAACATAGAGCATGATCTAGAAGCATCCACAACAACTGAAATTACTAGAATCACATCAACTTCAATCAAGAACACTAGTTGAAGCCATAGAAAAAATGTCAGAAGACAACTATTCATAACATGATTAAATATTCACTTGGAGCTCTAAAAATTTTGGTGGATAAACTAGATACACTTAGCAATAAACCCTTTAGTCCACAATGACTTATCATCAACATACTGAGCAAGACACCTTCATGACCTTCACTATTCAATTGTCAACCTGCAACTCATTCTTTAACAATTTTCTCAATATCCACAACATATACAACCTAAAATACATCAATGCTAATAGTATTGACATCAATGACAACCACATATCATCAGCACAACCACAACATCCACGAAAGTTTGCATTATTGAATAGTGAGATAGAAGAAGAGGTGTGCATTGAGCAACCAAAATGTTTTTAGTTGTTAGATAATCACGATATCTTCAACAAGTCAAAGAATGAATTACATGGGATCAAACAATCTCCTAGATCTTGGTATGCAAGATTGGACAAGTACTTATTCACCAAAGATTCAAAAAGGGTACCAAAGATAGCAACCTTTACTTCAATGTTGAGAGAGTTCAAATCTATATTGTGGTTATATATATTGATGGCATAATAGTTGGAGGAAATGAAGGAATTTGTAAGAAGTTTCTAGAGGAGACGAAAAATGATTTTGAGATGTCAATGCTCAAGGAGATTAATTTCTTCTTAGGCTAAAAATTATTCATAATAGTTGGAGGAAATGAAAGAATTTGTAAGAAGTTTGTAGAGGAGATGAAAAATGGGTTTGATATGTCAATGCTTAGGGAGATGATTTTTTTCTTAGGGATATGTCAAGTACTAGTAAAAGGTATACTCATTTCACAATTGAATCATGTAAAGGAAATGTTGAAGAATTTTGGAATGGAGGATTCTAAACTAGTATGTACTCCCATGGTTATTGGTTGTAAGTTGAGAAAAAATGATGAATATTCTAACAAAAAATAGAGAAAGTATGGATCAATTATTAGTGGACTATTGTATCTAACTACAACTAGACCTTATAAAATGTATGTAGTATGTCTTGTGGAAATATTTCTAGAAGACACTAGAGAATCATATGTGGCAACATTAAAAATATTTTGAAGCACTTGAAAAGAACTCCAAACTATGGTTTATGGTATTCTAAGGATATTGATTTCTCTTTGAGTTATTATACAAATTTAGATTGGGAAGGTTATATGGATGATAGAATAAGTACAAGTGGAGGGGCTATTTTCCTTGGAAGAAAATTAGTTTCTTGGTTAATTAAGAAACAAGATTCAGTGTTATTATCTACTATAAAGGCAAAGTATATTAGTGCAACATCTTGATGCACACAAGTGTTACAAATGATGAAGACATTTAAAGACATCAAGGTCTCATATGATGAGCCTATTTATATCTTATGTGATAATACAAGTGTTATCAAAATTTCAAGAAATTTGGTAATGCATTCAAGGAAAAAGCATATCTCTATCTGATATCATTTTCTAAGAGAGAAATTTGTAGAGAATGAAGTGAAGTTGGAGCATGTGACTACAAAGGATCAAGTGGAAAATATTTTCACAAAGTTTCTTCTAAAAGATACATTTGAGTATGGGTATGTGCAAGTTAATGGTGGGCCAAAAAGTGTCAATGAGGAAAAAAACACGTCTTTCATCGACAAAAAAAATGCGAAAACATGTTGACTTTTTTAGGCTTGAGTGTCACCATACCTAACACCAAACCTATTTTTACAAATTGGATATCTGGATATCCGATTTGTAAAAAGCATATATTAAAAAATTCTATTGCTTTTTTGAAGTCATTCGGCTGAGAAGAACCCGCGGGCGCACAGTGCATCCATTCTTCGTGTAATGGATATCCGATATAGGCTAAATTCGATTTGGAAAGGTAAGTTTTTTTATTTTTATCTGATTTGATTCAATTTTGATTTAAATTTGAATAATTTCATATGGTTTTTTGTTGATTTTTTTTTAAAATAGGGTTTTTGATTGAGTTTTTGTGAAAAAATTGAGTTTAGAATAGATTTTGATAAAAAAATGAATGTTTTTTGTGGATTTTTTTTCACAATAGGGTTTTTGATTGAATTTTTATGAAAAAATTGAATTGAGAATGGATTTTGATAAAAAAAAATGAATGTTTTTTGTGGATTTTTTTCAAAATAGGGTTTTTGATTGAATTTTTATGAAACAATTGAGTTCAAAATAGATTTTGATAAAAAATGAATGTTTTTAATGGATTTTAATTTAAAAATAGTGTTTCATTTATATTGTCTAATTTTAGATTAATTATTTTTTAACTTTAATTAGGCATTATGGCTGCTGAGAATGAAAATGCACAAATTCCACTAGTTGAAAATGAAAATCCACCAGTTGAGAATCAAAATGCAGAAATGCCAAATGCTCCACTACCTCCGCAGCCATCAATTGAACAATTAATTCATGAAAAATTGGAGCAATTGAGGGGAATTTGTGATGTTTATAGGAAAATCCCTAGATTATCCCATATGTCAACCACATTGATAGGAATAATTACAAATGTAGAAACCCTCTCCACCCAACATAATGCATTTCATTCATGGCGAGAAACCATGAGGCAATATTATGCATGTGGAATGTCTTATGATGATGTGAAAGATCTCCAAATAACAAAAGCCCAAATAGCCTCTTTATTTATTAACCCCAACACTGGTTTGCCAGTTAATGTTAACAAGCCAAAACTTTTTATAAAATGGTGCACACATAGGGGCATAGTAGATAAATTTTGGGATCGTTGGTGTACGATTTTGATAAACCACCCAACAATAATCTTGATGTACCTTTTTACTTTATTAAAAAATTATATGCTAATTTTTGTTAGGGCATCATGTCAATTACTTTGACATTAAACCCTTCTAGGGTGTTGGTAGAGGTATGCCTCAGGATAGGCCGGGGGTAGCTAGAGTAATTAGGCACCCACATGTTTGCCATCCTCCCCTTCCTCTGCCACCTCCAATACAACATCCAAAAATTACGGAGGATGCAACCACACAAACTATCCAGGCCATTCACTCTTTGAGTGGTCTTTTGGTTTCCCATGCTTCTTCAGTAGCTCAGCCACAGTCTGGTGATCTTGGCGATGGATCCAGTGTTGCTGCATCATCCTCCTCGGGTCCACATATTTGCAATACGTGCCAGCAAATATGTTTTGGTCCTATTGTACAGCCCCCTAAGCATCCATTAGACACTTCTAATTATGACATCCAGGATGTGGAGATTATAGCAGATCACACATAGGGGAGTGGAGCACACCCTACAGAGTCCTCTCCTACTAGAGAGGTGGACACTAAAGTAGTTACATAGGTAACATTTAAGGTGTAAATTCATAACTTGCATTTTTTTTAAAATGAATATTAATAAGAGATAGTATCAAGTACTAATATTTATTTACATGGTCTATTTAACAGTTAATGTCTAAGGAGGAGCTCACATAGGTGACTAATAGTACCCTTAGGGCCATTTCATTTGGCCTTGACACACACACACAGTATGTATTTTCTCACTCACTCATTTACATTTTTTACTATATATTTTTTTGTCATTTGAATTATCAATAATGAAATTATATATTAACTTATATGTTTATCTTACTCTCTGCTTGTAGCAAACACCTAGTGTGAGTGAGGTGTGATGCTCTCTAGACTATGGAGGCACAGTGTTGGATAAGGGAAAGGTAATTAAACTCAAATTTGATTGAATTAAAATTTATAAGATCTTTTATTGATTATGCATACATTGACATAGATTCATAGTTTCATATGTACTTGTCATTTTTATGTACATGCGGTTTGTGAGCTATACATCATTTTTGATAAGTGCCACAACACTCGAAGGAGTAGGTATTCGAACACCTGAAGGAGGAGGTGTTGAAACACCTCAAGGAGGAGGTGTTGAGACACCTAAACGAGATACAAAAAAAGATCAACCTAAAGAGGTATGTGTTTATTTTATTTTGTGCTCGGTAAATATGTTCTTATTATTGACAATTCTATGCTAACTTGGATCAATTTCATAGATTGACGTTACAAAAGTTGGTTTGGTTAGTTCTTTAAGAGGGGTATATTCTAGGACTCCCAACCCTTCAAAGAGACATATATTTTAGGTAATCAAGATTTCAATTTTAGAGTTCAATTATAATTCAATGTGTATTGATTTTTATGTTAATTATTCAATTTTAAATTATATAGTATAACTAATCTCAATTGTGGTTTGAATTTTTCTTGTGCAGCTACCTTCAGAGCCAACGAGTGCTTCAAAGAGGCTCCATTTTGATGATCCACCAATAGTTTAGGATGAGATATACATTTTGGCATGTAAATTTGAATAGATACCGAGATGGCATATGCCACATATTGTAAAACGTTGTTTGAGTTGGTGTTGATGCCATTTTTGTATATGGACATACACTTGATTATTGGATAATTTGATATATATAGAAGTTGACAATTGAAATTTAGTTTCCTCCTCATGTGCATGATTAAACTCTTTGAAGCAATGGTTAAATATCAATGTACAATAGCATAAAAAGAATGGTTAAATATTATGTAGTTTATATTCATATTGCTGATTACATTGCATTGCACATCTTTCAAACTCAAAGCATTATTTCACATTGCATAAGTAACAACTAGATACTCATATGATTAACCCTACACCATCTGATTTTCTTCTTTGTCAACTTTCCCATGCCTTAGTAAATTTGGTGGTCCATTTGTAACCATCAATTTTTTTATATAACATAAATTCACCTTTTTCAAAAAATTAATATGGCTAGACTCCCATATGAATACTAATAATATATCATATGACCATTCTTCATATACTTACTAGGCACTTTGTGTCTTCTTAGATGAGCCAAAAGTTGTTGCCCAACTACCTCTACCTTCATCAATGTTCCATATTTTAATCATTCCATCCCAAGATGTTGTGACCATTTGTTGACTAGAAGATTCAATTATTTGCAGGCATGAAATGACATCATCATGCACTTTGACCTAGAAATTTAGGAAAAGAATACTATTAAAAGTTGTGAGCTCTATGAAAAATAGATGTTTATCTGACTGCAACACCATCTAAATATGGATTCTTTTAGAAAATAAAAAGCAAGACATAACTTTTAAACAAATAATTTAATCACAATGTATTTTTCACAAAGAAAATTTGTATAAACCACTTCTCCATAATGGCTAGTATAGAAAATAATTGCATTGGTAGAACAAAACTCCAAAACATTTCTGATTTCCTTGATTAATTGAATCTTAAGTAGAATCCCCACAATAATTATGTTTTACATAAACCGATAGGAAAACAACATTGCTTGGAAAGTGCATCTCTAATATTTTATGTTCCTTGTACAATAATTTAAATACATTTGAAGAAGTTATATGAAAATATAGCTTCTTAAATTCTTCTTTAATTTGAAGGTTAGTTTTGATAGTGAGTAATTTATTTCATAGATGGATTTTAGCTTTTGCTTGATTGTTGTGCACTGTACTTTCTTCTATAAATAAAATGAGACATGCTAATGCACATTTTCACTATAATTTCTCTATTTTCTTCCTCAACATATCTCTCTCTTGGGCTTTGATACAACCCTGTCAGGGCCTGTCCTAATCACATTTAGCCCAAATCAAAAAGAAAATTTCATGCATTGCTTCTCCCTACACTAGCAGACCTTGCTGGAGGTTTTATTTGATATTGTCAACAAACATACATCTGGTTGTCTGAATGAATGGGGGAGTTACAACCTTCCCAATCAAGAGGTCATGACTTGTCAGAACTGATTAAAGCAATTCAAGACTTATGTCATAGGATGAGAACATTTGACCATAGGCTCAATGATAAATGCAATGATCCTTAACTAAATTATTCATACAAAATTCTTAGATTTGGAATAATTCAATGAAAATCAGCAAAAACATTTAAACAAGATATTTAGATCTAAAACATTCACATATGATAAATAGATCTACAAATATAAGTTGGTTGGAATAGAGTATTTAATTCAAATAACTCACTTCATGATTACAATTTTTTTGCTTCAATTGTTTGCTCATAACCAAGATTACAATGATCAAATTTTTTTTTAGAAAAATATTGGGATGCTGAAATCCACTATGCTTGGCATACAGATGCAACCTTTATGTGAAATTTCCCTCACAAATCCAAACAAGTTTCATCCTCCAAACTCTAGGAAACCAATGGGGTTTCGTCGAAAAATCTCCATAACCTAAGGGTTTTTTCCTTAGATTTAACAAGTGAACACAAGTGTCTGACTTTGCAATTTTGGATTTGTAGAGATGATGTCCAAAGATTATCCAAAATAATGAAGTTTTATTCCTTATATAGAGGTTGAAGGCCTAACATGGGTCCAAAATTTCTTGCCATTTTCTCACATTCAAATTTGGGTTCATTAATTGCATTCTTGGTTAGTTGTGGTCATGGGTGGAGTCCATTCAAATGGTGAGGCTTTGTGAAAGTGCATGCTTGAGTGTGGAGATCTAGAGAAATGATTGCTTTAAGTTCAAGCAAATAATTATCCCAAGGTCCAACATCAAGGGTTAAGGCGATGGGATTCTTGGGTGTTAGGACACTAGACAATGGGGATCTAGGGGTTTGAGGACTAGGATACCCCATTGGCTCTTTTACAAACATAAGACATCATCAAAAGGCCCAAAGATCCAAAGAGGAATGTATGGTTTGAGAAGTGGTGGTCAAGGTATTAGGGTGCTATGCGAATGGAAAGGAAAAATTTCAAAGGCCCACAAGAGAAGGAAGTGGGAGGTGGATGCACAAGGAATGAAATAAATGCATGATAGTATTAGAGAGTCTGAAATCCCAAGGAATGAAAGAAATGCATGAAGTGTAATGTGTTTTAGTTTGTGGTACTCCTTTATTTCTCTGTAGATGTGTGATAAATTCTTAGTTCAATGATGTTGAACAATTTTTGAAAAAATAAAGTTGTGTTGGGATCATGTTGGGACCATCTACAAAAACCTCTACCGGTTTTTGTTATCTCAGAGGCATTTTCCTGTAGTGATGACTTTTCATTGGAGGGAAAAGTTGCCAGATGCAAGCAATGTAAAGTTGCAAAGTGGTGCAATTTTCACTCCGCAGCTCATATGACCAAATAGACTGTTCCAATACATTCGGATGGGCACGCTTACGCTAGGGATTGTCTTCTCTTGCACCCAAATACACTGAATCACTTCGAGCTACATTGGACTGACGATTTCCCTTAAGAGTCCAAAGTGCTAAAAGGTAGCATCTTTGAAGGTATATTTCTCAGAGACCATGATGCTTATAGAATCTCCATCTGAGGCTATGGGATCATGTTGGGACCATAAAAAAAAACCTCTCTTGGTTTTTGCTATCTCAGAGGCATTTTCCTGTGGTTGCCAGATGCAAGCAGTGTAAAGTTGGAAAGTGGTGCAACTTTCACTCTGTAGCTCGTACGACCAAATGGACTATTCCAACACATCCTAATGGGTACATTTACACTAGGGATGGTCCTCTCTTGCACCCAAATATGCCGAATCACTCTGAGATACTTTCGACTAACGATTTCCCTTAAGAGTCCAAAGTGCTAAAAGACAGCAATCTTTGAAGGTCTACTTCTTGGAGACCGTGATGCTTACAGACTCTCTGTCTGAGGCTATGGGATTGTGTTGGGACCATCTACAAAAACCTCTCTCAGTTTTTCCTATCTCAGAGGAATTTTCCTGTGGTAATGACTTTTTAGTGGATGGAAAAGTTGCCAGATGCAAGTAGTGTAAAGTTCCAAAGTGATGCAACTTTCACTCTGTAGCTCGTACAACCAAACAAACTATTCCAACACGTCTGGATGGTTATGTTTACGCTAGGGATGGTCCTCTCTTGCACCCAAATATGCCAAATCACTCTGAGCTACATTGGACCGATGATTTCCCTTAAGAGTCCAAAGTGCTAAAAGGCAGCAATCTTTGAAAGTCTGTTTCTCGGAGACCGTAATGCTTACAGACTCTTTTCCTGAGGCTATGGGATCATGTTGGGACCATCTACAAAACCCTCTCTCATTTTTTGTTATCTCAGAGGCATTTTCTTGTGGTGACGACTTTTCAGTGGAGGGAAAAGTTGCAAATTGGTGCAACTTTCAGTCCGTAGCTCATACGACCAAACAGACTATTCCAACACATTCAAATGGGTACCTTTACGCCAGGGATGGTCCTTTCTTGCACCCAAATATGCTGAATCACTCTGAGCTACATTGGACGACGATTTCCCTTAAGAGTCCAAAGTGCTAAAAGGAAACAATCTTTGAAGGTCTATTTCTCGGAGACCGTGATGCTTACAAACTCTGTCCAAGGCCATGGGATCCTGTTGGGACCATATACAAAAATCTCTCATTTTTTGCTATCTCAGAGGCATTTTCCTGTGGTGACGACTTTTTAGTGGAGGGAAAAGTTGCCAGATGCAAGCAGTGTAAAGTTGCAAAGTGGTGCAACTTTCACTCTCCAGATCGTACAACCAAGCGGACTATTCCAACATGTCGGATGGGTACGTTTACACTAGGGATGGTCCTCTCTTGTACCCAAATATGCCAAATCACTCTGAGCTACATTGGACCGACGATTTCCCTTAAAGAGTCCAAAGTGCTAAAAGGTAGCAATCTTTGAAGGTCTATTTCTCAGAGACCGTGATGCTTATAGACTCTCTGTACAAGACTATGGGATCGTGTTAGGACCATCTACAAAAACCTCTCTCAATTTTTGCTATCTCGGAGGTGTTTTCATGTGGTGATGACTTTTCAATGGAGGGAAAAGTTGTCAGATGCAAGCAATGTAAAGTTGCAAAGTGGTGCAACTTTCACTCCGTAGCTCGTACGACCGAACAGACTATTCCAACACATCATGATGGGTATTTTTACACTAGGGATGGTCCTCTATTGCACCCAAATAAACCGAATCACTCTGAGCTACATTGGACCAACGATTTCCCTTAAGAGTCCAAAGTGCTAAAAGGCAACAATCTTTGAAGGTCTATTTCTCGGAGACTGTGAGGCTTACAGACTTTTCATTCAAGGCTATATGATTGTGTTGGGACCATCTACAAAAACCTCTCAATTTTTGCTATCTTGGAGGTGTTTTCCTGTGGTGATGACTTTTCAGTGGAGGGAAAAGTTGCCAGATGCAAGGAGTGTAAAGTTGCAAAGTGGTGCAACTTTCACTCTATAGTTCGTATGACCAAATGAACTATTCCAACACATCTGGATGGGTACGTTTATGCTAGGGATGGTCCTCTATTGCACCAAAATATGCCGAATCACTACGAGCTACATTGGACCGACAATTTCCCTTAAGAGTCCAAAGTGCTAAAAAGTAGCAATCTTTGAAGGTCTATTTATCGGAGACCGTGATGCTTATAGACTCTCTGTCTAAGGCTATGGAATCGTGTTTGGACCATATACAAAAAAATCTCTCAGTTTTTGCTATCTCAGAGGCATTTTCCTGTGGTGATGACTTTTCAGTGGAGGGAAAATTTGCTAGATGCAAGTAGTGTAAAGTTGCAAAGTGGTACAACTTTCACTCTGCAACTCGTACAACCAAATGGACTGTTCCAACATGTCTGGATGGATTTTTTTACGCTAGGGATGGTCCTCTCTTGCACCCAAATACACCAAATCACTTCGAGCTACATTGGACTAGCGATTTCCCTTAAGAGTCCAAAGTGCTAAAAGGAAGCAATCTTTGAAGGTCTATTACTCAGAGACCGTGATGCTTACAGAATATCCGTCTGAGGCTATGGGATCATGTTGGGACCATCTACAAAAACCTCTCTCGGTTTTTGGTATCTCAGAGGTGTTTTCCTATGGTGATGACTTTTCAGTGGAGGGAAAAGTTGCCAGATGCAAGCAGTGTAAAGTTGGAAAGTGGTGCAACTTTCACTCCACATCTCGTATGACCAAACGTATTGTTCGAACACATCAGGATGGGTACTTTTACACTAGGGATGGTTCTCTCTTGCACCCAAATATGCCGAATCACTCCTAGCTACATTGGACTGACAAGTTCCCTTAAGAGTCCAAAGTGCTAAAAGGCAGCAATTTTTGAAGGTCTATTTCTCTGAGACTGTGATGCTTATAGACTCTTCATATGAGGCTATGGGATCATGTTAGGACCATCTACAAAATCCTCTCACATTTTTTTCTATCTCTGAGGAATTTTCCTGTGGTGATGACTTTTCAGTGGAGGGAAAAGTTGCCAGATGTAAGTAGTGTAAAGTTGCAAAGTGGTGCAACTTTCACTCTGTAGCTTGTACGACCAAACAGACTATTCCAACACAGTCAGATGGGTATGTTTACACTAGGGATGGTTCTCTCTTGCACCCAAATATGCCGAATCACTTTGAGCTACATTGGACCGAGTTAAATTAGGTGAAAATTTGATGCAAACACAAAGGCACAATCACAAACTCTTTGCAACTTGCTTATTTGAGGCATCTAACAAGATTATTTTGACCTCTTTGGATAGTCCAAAACTCGCTTAAAACTTGACAAGCAACTAAATACACATTTCCCTCTTTAACCCCCTTAAACCCTTGTAATAGTGAGAAACTAGTTTTTGTCCAATTACTCCACAATTTTCCAAAACACTAGATGAAAACATGACTGATTCAAAAACCCATATCCAAGTTACACAACATATATGAGAAACAACATGGACTCTTTTGGACCAACGTTGACTTCCTATACATTCACCCTTCAACAAGATACTCAATTAGCCCAAAAATGCAAAGCAACATACCTTCAAACACCACATAGACCCCTAAAACCTTGGGGAAGAAAATAAATTGCCAGGAAAACAAAGATTCTACAATTGGGTTCTATTTGTATGGACCTATAACCGTCAAATCAAAAAACCCCTATTTTTAGTGTAATTTTTGACTGTTTATTGGATGTAGCACTTCCACAACCTTTCAGACTTTTCCACTACCTTGGAAACCTTTATTTAGGCCCCAATATGCTTAGAAAACAAAGAAACTTCTGGTATCTCAAATATTTTTGCAAACCCTAGGATAAAAACTCTATTTTCAAGTGAAGAAAACCACCATTTTTGGACCTTTAACTCTTCATTTTATTTCAAAGCCCAGTTCTCCACACCTTCCAGTCTTGAAATAACATCAAGACATGTAATAATTTTTCTACATAAAGTTTTTATACAAAGCAATGGGAAGATAAAACCATGTAAGTGGTTTCCCCAAACTAATTGCCACCAAAACCATTCTTGATAGTTTAAAACCACAAACCACCCCAATGTGTAATTATGATAGCACTCAAGATAGCCCTCCACCATGAACATATCAACTAAGTAGGAACCCATAACATTATGGAAAGATGATCCAATTATCCCAATGTAACTCCCAAGCATTACATGTGAGAGATGGTCAATTTCATTGATGGCAACGATTGTGTGACTCCCATTGATGACCTTCTTTATTCTATGCCATTATAACAATATCCAAAGCATTCCAAAGAATACTAATGAAAACAATATTTCCCTCAACACCTCATGATCATTCAAGTACTCATTCTAACAATACAAGAGATTTACACTTCAAATTGCAAGTGGATATAATTTACTATATCTTAACATAAAAAATGCAAAACCTAATTGAAAAATGTATCAATGAGGTACAAGGATGTATAAAATCCAATGAATCAAACAAAATCAACCTAACATAATTAAGGTTTGATAGGGGTATTTGATAATTAAGGGTTGATAAGGGTATGAATGTTTATCTTTGCATCTAATCTTGAATATCTAGGGACTTGGTGGTATTTAGGAATTTGTTACTCATTTTTATTGCATTGAATCAAAATGTCTCACTATTAATTGCTCCAATGCTATAAGATAAATGAATTTTTTCATGATTATAATGAATATATTTTATGTTATTAATGCTAGCATATATCATCAAATTATTCCAAACATGTGTTTATTCAACTCAAAGTGGGTGAATGACACCACTTAGCGAAAAGTTTGAATTTTGAATTTTAAAATGAAAGGGAATAGGTTTGTGACTATGAGGTCACCCTTGTGAATTAAAGAATTGGGTTTGAGGAGAAAAAGTTACAAGCCACTATAATTTATTATATATAAATGGGAAATATTACAAAACCTAGTTCAAACGAGCATACCGATAGGAAAGAACCAAGAAGAAAACCTTCTGTTGTAGCTCGATTAAGTACAAAAATAGACCCATTTACAAAACGTATGAGTTTCCAAAATACAAGCCCCTTTACATTTTAAACATACCCTTTATACAATGCCAAAAATTTGACCCATATTTCAAAAAACATCACTAGGTATAGATTATGCCCATACACAATTATGACCATTTTACATTGTTTCCAATTTGAGAATTCAAATTTTACAAAATTTTCCTATTAGAGGCCTTCAGGGCACAGTCTTCAACAACAGTAGTATGTTCATGTTCTACACTGACAAGCACCTCTACAAACCATCAAGGTAGCTTAGAATAACCAGTCTATATTATTCTAAATGACAGAAAATATGATGAGATGGTAATGCAAACTATAAAAGACGCTTAGAATAACCAATCTATATTGTTGTAACATGTTGCATACCTCTCTGAAAGGATCAAAGCTAGCTATTGCTGCAGCAAGTCCATGATCAATCATGCCAGGAATATCACAAAAGTGGGAAAATGAGAAATCTATATTGTCACAATAGAAAAGATGTTAGACTAACATATCTATATTAATATAAACAACTTGAATGATGATGAGTTGGTGATGCAACTATAAAAGATGCATACCTCTTCAAAAGGATCAGAGCTGGCTATTGTTGTAGCAGGTCCATGATCAATCATGCCAAGAATATCGCAAAAGTGGGAAAATGAGAAATCTATATTGTCACAATAGAAAATATGCTTAGAATAACGTATCTATATTAATCTAAACAACTTGAATGATGATGAGCTAGTGATGCAAACTATAAAAGATGCATACCTCTTCAAAAGGATTAGAGCAGGCTATTGTTGTAGCAGGTCCATGATCAATCTTGCCAAAAATTATAGCAAAAGTGCATATAAAATATCACTATTAAAGACCCCTACATTGCAATAGTATATAAAATATCAGTATTAAATAAAGAACACTAATGAACTTAAGCATTCTACCTTCCATTCTTGAAAATGCTATTCAAGTGTGCCTAAAGGGTCATCTCATTGGTTAAGAGTATCCAATATTGCCTCATGATCAACATTACTAAGTGTCCATAGTTGTTTTGTCTTTGGTCTGGCATGATACTTCAACAACTTAACATTTATTGCTATAACAAGGTGTGAATACATGAGAATGGTTTTGTGTTCTTGTAGTCTCTAAATGTAGGTATGCCATTCTTTCTAATCATGTATGTTCGCAACCGAGTTCCTGCAACCACAATTGAACCTGTAGGATACATGAAACCACCATCATCTTCCATCGGTTGTGTTACCTTATTTTTTACCCACACACATCGAGCCAACCAATAGTTTAATCTCTCTTCATTCCCCTGTAGTACAACAACTGCAAAAATATGTCCTAGCTATAGTAGATCCGAAAGCAAGTCATAATCAACTGAACTTTCCATTGTGTCATTTGTCATGGATATTGTTTGAGATAGAGGAGTTAGATACTATGGTACCCATCTATCCACCCACTCACTTGACTCACATTGATCCCACTAGCACTGAATACAACTCTGACAAAAACAAGCCAAATCTCATGTCCAAATGGTCCATGTGCCTGCATCTCAGCTTTGAAATGAATGCATCTTTGAAGAATCTTTGATTGCATGACAATATAATCTACCTCTCACTGTACCCTCCTCAATGAACCAAAAGAATCTATGCATTGTTGAATCAAGTGTCCCTCCCTGTGACAATGCTTAACTACACCAATCAACTATAGAATGTGCATCGCTGAATTTTTCTCCTGAAATCTTCAATTTCTCCTTAACTAGAGCTCTTTTTACGCATGCACCTGCTCCATCATGCTCCCCTTTCCCATGTCCAACTTCAAAAAAATTCCAAATATGAGGTAGACCCCTCTCTACATGCATTCTACTCAACCAATAAAACATATGAGTATTCTTGAATTGACTTGTACAATTATCTGACCAAATTAGATGTCAGCCCAATGCTATATGATGCTCCTGCGAGAACTCAAAAAATTTCTTGAAACAATGTTGGACATAGTCAAACAAGTGAGATCTATCATCACTCATATAAAAATGATACTCTCTGATTATCTTTCGATCCTCCTCTGTATTATTAGGTGCATGTTTAAATGTTATGTGGACAAAAGTAGCAATCTGAATGGAATTGTAATACTGAGATTGTACCTCATTTTTTGGTTGCAATGTGTAGTTGTCTAAAAATTCAACCACTGATATAATAGTGCCAATCCAGAAAGAGTCCTTACACATCCTAAATTGTTGATCCAACCACTGAGACTTATGACTATGCCTTGCATACTTGTAGAAAAGATTGTCCTTAAAATCTGAAATAAAATCAGCAACACTGCATTCTTTTGTAACCAACTCACATCTAGAACTTTCACCTCTACTTTGCAAAGTATATTTGACTTATCTCATATCTCTTTTCTCAACAAGCTTCTTTCCAAATTCATGTTCGGAACTCTCATGAAAACATTCAACAAACTTTGACAAGCCACCACATTGTGAGCACTTTGCATTTAACCAATCATTTCTATAGAAAAATTAACCATCATCTCTAGAACATAAAAATAGATCTAGCAAGTCCCTTGATGATTTTGGAAGATGCATTGCACCACACTCCTACAACATTTCATTAGTATGCAAAGTAGAATAGATATAGCATAATAGCTCATGGTACATTGAAAACTCCACATGGTATTTGCAACAACAAGAATTACGAATCTTAAGAGGCACACAAAAAAATGGCTTCAAAGCCTCAAAAGTCCTTTGCGAGATTTCCATATTTTTATGTGTTTCAATAAAAAAATTTGAACATTGTTTGGCTTGATTCCAAGAAATGTTTAGGATGTGGTGTACGGTCTCGATTACCAATTCTTAACTTTAAAACATCCTTTGCATTGGGTGATACTCTAGAGTTATCATGCCAAAATTGTTGAATTACCTACTTTACATTATCGGTTAGCTTCTTATGAACATGTGGAAGCCTCCCAAAAAAGCCCATGTATCATTTTCAAGAGGATCATCTATTATTTCTCTTCTTGCAAGTGCTCTATCCAAAGTTTTATGATTTATGTCAAAATAAATACAAGTTTGTCTCATAAAGCGAGCCTTTTTCAATTGATGGCTTACTAAGGTGGTTGTAATGAATCTCCAAGCAGCTCTCTTATCCTTTTCCTTGTTACTTTTTCCAATAGACTTGAGAGCATTAAAAATATTTTTGACAATAATAGAATTTTTTTTAATATTCTTGTTCACATGAATCTTCAATTTGGCTAGCAAAGGTCTCATCTTTTGCATCTTTAGCAATTGTACAAAAAGTTGGCATTGCTCAGTCAATGTCTTATCACTAAAATATTGGTTGAAAAGTCTTCTAGCCCACAACCAAATAATTTGTGTTGACCTCTTGCCTTCAAAATTGTTTATAATATTCTTATCAAATTCAAGTAACCATTTAGGGGTTCTAGAGGATCTTGAAATTGGAATATGTATTTCTTCCATACAAGGTTCTTCATTTCTCATGTAATTTGGTGAAATATAATTTACACTTGCTTCAATATTATGTTCAAAATCTTCATTTCCAACATTTTCACCTTGAACATTTTCAATATCAATTTGAATAATTTCATTCCCAATTTCAATATCATGTTCAACATCTTCAAATCCAACATTTTCACCTTGAACATTTTCATTATCAATTTTAATATTTTCATTCCCAATTTCAATATCATGTTTAACATCTTCAAATCCAACATTTTCACCTTGAACATTTTCATTATCAATTTCAATATTTTCATTCCTAATTTGAATATCATGTTCAACATATTCAATTCCAACATTTTCACCTTGAACACCTTGAACATCTTCAATTTCCTCTTCACTTGAAAGACCATAGGGGTTAGGTTCACCAATATTTAACATACCTTGTCTTCTCTTCCTATGACTTTCTCTATCTTTTTGTCTATATGCTTCAATTTCTTCTTTTGTAAGCTTTCTCTTACGTTTTTGCTTCCGACGACTGCTGCTCCCCATTATACCTCATAAAAGATGTTAAAAAATCATTCCTTATGACAAATTTCAATAGAAGATGCTTCAAAAAGTTGATCTTTGTCCCTTCCTGTCTGAAATCATGTGTTTGTCTCTTGCAAACAGAATGTAGGGTCCATTGGAATGCACAAAATGACCCACATGGGGATTTTCTATGGCCCACAAATCCAATATCCATTATAATCTAATATCCAATTCATTCTAAAAATTTATGATATTTTGCAATGGTATGATTTTAATTCTTCAAATCGGATATCCGATTCAAATCGGATATCCGATTCAAATTGGATATCTGATTTGAATTAAATATCTAATTTGTGTACACATAGACCTAAGAGTTAATGGTAGATAGTAGAGGGTTTAAGGGATAAAGGTTTAGGGTTTAGGGTATATGGTAGAGGGTTTCAAGGTTAAGGGTTTATGGTAGATGGTTATAAGGGTTTAGGGTTTCATGGTAAGGGTATAGGGGAGAGAGATAGATGGAGTGAGTGTGTGAGAGAGTGACCTAAGAGAGTGCGATAAGGTTGGAGAGGGTGGGAGAG
>VDFB02252616.1:91718036-91763908 GCA_007258455.2 Sequoia sempervirens
TCCCATAATTTGATCTTGAGGAGACTTGGTGTTTATTTTTTATCAATTTGAAGAACTTAAGGTTTAGCACTTAGTAATTTTGCAAACTTGAGAAAATTTTAGGAGTTCTAAGGTATCTCAGATTTTCCAAGCCCTAATCTACCTAGAGAAACTGAGCCCCCTCAAATTGTTTGAGTTCTTTAGGTCCAAGCTTAAACATTAAACCCTTAGTCAATTTTTGACTCTGTCATGTCATCGGTAAATCCAAGCAAGCTTAGATTACCCATACATTAGTTCACCCAAGTAATCTAAAGTCCCTAGCAATATCCAAACCTTGTGAATGATCGAAAACCATTACCTCAAAACACTTGAACTTTAGAACAAATGTAATCTATGTGGTGTCTTTGAAGTGATCAAAATTTGAACATGATTGATTGAATCGATGCATTTCATCCATCATCAATTCCACTTGATTAATAAGTAAAATGCATATGATTGGCTAAGATTCAAAAAATCTAAGCTTGCTCATATTAGCCAAACCTTAGTATGGTCAGAAAATTTGAGCTTGCTTAGTTATCTGAACTTTTTCCTTATGTCTTGGATTTCAAGTGCCATTGATAAATGATTGAATTATGATGATTTCTTGGCATTTATTGATGGATATTAATTCATCTAGCTGTGATTTACTTGAATATCATTTTGAAATCTAGGGAATTGTTTGCACTGTATTTCCATCTAAGATTGCATTGTTAATTAGCTTAAGCTAATGGTATTATCATCTCATATTGATGCTTCATAGATTGGATATATTATTTTTTTCCATTTTGGTGATTAGGGTCCTTCTCTAATGGATGCAGGATGAGGTTAGTCCTAACAACACCACCAAGGAAAAAGAAGCCCTAGTGCAAGAAGAAGTTAGAAGAAGACAAGAAAGGATGAAGTAAGACTTCAAGAGCATATGGCCAAACATAAATATTTCTTTTGCATGGTCAAAGATTGCAGACACCAACACAGGCCATGTGGATTATGATGAATTTCAATAGAAGATGTTTGGAAAGGCTCCCACTCCACTAGAATAGATCATCACTCACATTGGATTGGCACAAGTAGTAGGGTTCCCTCCCACACAACTATACCCTGAGTTGGTCTTCAAATGTTCAAAGAACTATGACTGTAGGACAAGAATCATAATTGGACCACAAGGAAAAGTCATGGCTAATTTGACTAAGGATTCCATTGTTGAATTCTTCAACATTGCCTCTCATCACAATCTCATTGAGGAAATCAATATTGGGGAAGCAACCAAGTTCTATGAGGAAGAACCCAATAGAGTTTTGGAGATTATGAATAATCCATGAATACTGAAACCTAAGCCACACTATTCAAAGCTTCCTAAACAACTGCACATGAGTGATTTCAAGTAGAAGTATCATGACATCATAATACTTTTGGGCAGAGTCATGGGAGTGGAAGAGGCCCACATATTTCAAACTTGAATGTTCCATCCCATTACACTGATCATGGCCAACAAACATTATCATTGGGAAAGAATCATAAGCAACAATGTGGATGCCTAATTGAGGAGTATGCAAGAAACTAACAACTTTACTATGCCATCATATCTTGTCTACATGTTGCCACATAATACCAAGTACAAGGGTCTCAATTGAAAAGGAACCATATGGAAAGATAGAGTATGGGATGTATACCCATAGCTACAACACAAAACATCAAACTACAGAACAAATAATGATGCCTTTCTCATGTATATTCCAAGACTGTTGCATGATGCTCTTCATATCAGGGTTTCTTCATATGCTATGGATTTGATCAAATGATATGGCCAATGGTTCATCCAATTCCAAAGGTTCACATACATCTGGGTACAAGGATCTCTAGTTTTTCCTCTTAGACTACCCTGGTATCCCACCAACAAACTCCTAATACTAGAACTGATGAGACAAATGGTAGGATTTGAGGAGATCCTACAACAAGACAATATAAAGAAGATGGGATCGAGATCAGAATTCCCACTAAGGATGGGGAATTTGGAAGCCTTCCCTTCTATTCAAAGTGCTCAACATTCTGAGATGAAGATGGCACAATTTGAATTGTACTCCCACACCAATAGAAATAGTTTTAATCCATATGGTAGGGCCATGAAGCAGGCCAATAGAACTTTTAGGCACAAGGATCACATTGAACAGTACTGGGCCAACTATCAGGATGAATTTGAGTCCATAAGGAGAAGCTTCTCAAGGCTACCTTTTGTTGATGGTGTTTTTATGCACTTTTCAACACAGGCAATGCGTAGGTGCACTACCTCTCTTGAAAGACAATCTTCCACAATCAGATTGCAGAACACTATCCCAAGGTCTCTAATGTCAAGTCTTAACAGTGCTTGGAATATCTCAGTTGTTTGATGTGATTTGCTGGAATCACAAGGTGGTCTTACAGATGAGTTACAAAGCATGGAAGTTGGGTTTGCAAATGTAGTTTCAAAGTGCTGAAAGTGAATGAACAGTGGCTATCCAGTCAAAAGAGCATGTTGAAACTCATCAAATTCATTTGATTTAGCTTCATGGTGATGCTTTGGATCCTACTTCTAACCAGTTAGATAAAAAAATAGCGCAGCGAGAAGGGTTAAGCAGTTATCTAATCCTTAAGCTACTAATGAACAATGGTGGCTGCCAAAAGTACACGTGCCTCCAAACCGGTTTTGTTTGGCTGGTGAAATCCCAGTTTGTACAAAACTAGTGCACTTCTAAGGACTGGTGATTTCACGTAGCGTACATGCAATACTGCGCATTATTGTAATTGAACTGTTGCAAAATAATGAAGTAATGAGCTTTGCAAAGTGACTCATCATCAATGAAATCCACAAAAGCACAGAGTCGGAAATCCATCAAATATTAAAACAACAAACACCACCACCGTACTCCTAATCCAAGAAACCAATAATTAAAATTAACATGGAAGTAGAACAATGTATTACAAGTAAAAGAGAAACTCAAAAGGAACACCCATTAAAATCATATGAACATTTATTTTCTGCATTTTCAGCTGCAAAATGTCTTACATCAATTCTCCAACCCCATGTTCATGTGGCAAGCCCTATTTATAGTTTTCTAAAGCCCAAATGAATGGCTAGGATTAATTCACAATGAGTGGCCCAGATTTGATTTACATTAGGGTTTCACCTACCCCACAATATTCAACAATTAAAATTACATTCCTATTCTTTCTATTTTGTTGGTCAGTGATACCGTGAGTAATTCTTTGTCATTTAGCTGATCGCCTTTCACCGAAGCAAACCGCTTAAAGTTGTTCTTTGCTTGGATGTTTAAAATAAGCTCTTCCTTTGATCAAATGAGTCCATCGACGATTGGCATCAATTTGAATGGTGACTCGATCGGGTATTCTTAGAAATCATCAATATCTGGTAAAGGGTAGACAACTCCCCAATGGGCTTCTTCGAGACCTAAGGCTTGACTCGCATCGGCGGTCAAGTGCATTTATACACGAGTTAAGGAAAATGTCAATCAAACCTACAAATTCCCTGTTAGATCTATCCATGCATCATCAAAAGATCTTGATATTCATATTTGGAGCTCATTTGGACCATAAAAATTAATGCGTGCTTCAAGGGTGTGAGCGCCAGAGGGCGGAAAGACAGCGAAAGAAAGCCAGAAGGCAGACAACGGACGGAAGCCAAAACAGCCAGGAAGAAGGTGGCCTGGATGTTCAGCCGAGCCGGAAGGAGGCAAGCCCCGGATGTTCAAATAGCCCCAGTAGCCCCGTGATGTTCAAACAACTAGAAGGAGGCAGTTCTGGACAATTCAAAACAGCCAAAGAGGGACAAAAGACTCTAGAAACGCCTACCAGAGGACCCGGTTCCGTGAGGCCAGAAGGGGAGGCAACCGCTGGATGTTCCAAAATGGTGACGGAGAGGCAGAACTCCGGAAACAGCCACGTAGGCTGTGTCCGGAGGCCGGGAAGATATGTAGCCGCCTGGATGTCTAAATGGCGATGGAGAGTATAACTGGAAGAACGGCTTCACCTGAGGGGTCACCGAAACTGGCTAGTCGGAAGGAGGTAAACCGCTGGATGTTCCGTAAAAATGGTGCACGAGAGGCTGAAATCCCCGGAAACGCCAGCCGAGGGGCCGGGCTCCGGAGGCCGGGAAGGAGGCAGCCGTCGGATGTTCCAAAACGGCAACGGAGAGGCGGAACCCCAAAAACAACCATAGAGGGGCCGAGCTCCGGGGGTCGGGAAGGAGGCAGCCGTCAGATGTTCCAAAATGGCGATGGAGAGGCAGAACCCCAGAAACGGCCACGGAGGGGCCGGGCTCCGGAGGCCGGGAAGGAGGCAGCCGTCATATGTTCCAAAATGGCGATAGAGAGGCAGAACCTTGGAAACGGCCATGGAGGGGCCAGGCTCCAGAGGTCGGGAAGGAGGCGGCCGTCGGATGTTCCAAAACGGCAAAAGGGGGATGAGGCTCTGAAACCACCAAAACTTAACCAAACTTTGACGAAACCTTGGCAGTTCATTTAAACACCCCAAACACATCCCAAATCCACCAAAAAGTTGTCCCCAAAGCCAAAAATGTGGAAACTGGACCGATAGGGGTCCACAGATGTTTCCAAAATAGCCAAAGCAAGACAAAAGGCAGAAAGGGGATGGGGGACTTTATTTCTCTGCAAATTTGAATACCCCAAGTAGGTGAATTTGGGTAGGGGAATTTGATCGTTTGATGGCACATAACCAATTTGGGCTTGGAAATGTGGCACGCAAAACAAGACATGAGCAAAGTAGCCTGTCGGGAGCGAAAAAAGGGGGTCCCTGCCTACGGCGGGGCGTGTGTGCAAAACATGCACAACACCTTTAAAATCAATTAGACTATATAGAGTTGTACAGGTGCCTGATCAAGTAATGGATGATGATGTAGACCTACTATAGCACCATGACTTTGAACCATATAGAAAAAGGCCCTTGCCTCCAATTAATTGGTCTAAGGAAGAAATAATAGACTTTTATTCGGTTACTGAACCAGTAAAGAAGTACTCTATATTGCGGGTGAAGCACAAAGTGTTGGAATTGGAATCTAAATGTGTCAAATTCACCTATGACTTGATGGGAGACTTGGAGTCTAGGGATGAAGAAGAAGCTAAAACCAATAAAGAGGATGAAGCTACTCAACCCCATGAGGAGGAAGTTCATGAAGAAGTACATAAACTAGTGTCTATCAAGAGGAGAACAAGGAGCCAAGTATAGGTAGAGCAAGGGAAAAATCCATCTCCTAAGATTAATAAGGTTCCTCAAGCCAACACCATGGTGGAAGAAGGTGAAACCTCACAACCAGTGAGGAAAAGAAGGTTAATCATAGAGAGGCATAAGGATGCTAAAGCAAGGAAAGGTGAAGCTGCCATAGATGATCCTTTTGCAGCAAAGGTTGTTGATTTAGAAATTTTAAGGGAAAATCCCCAAGTATATGTTAGAACAAAATCTCCTAAGCAACAAGTTTCTCCAATGGAAGAAGTGAGAACAATAGAAGAGGAGGTGCAAGATGAAGAGGCACCTACCAATAATGTAGAGAAGAGAGGAGCTATAGGAAATAATTCTCCCATTCTTTCTCTAGATCAAAATGTGCAAGTTTTTGAAGAAGCAATTCACAAGGAGGGGAAAATATCTAACAATCCGAAACAACTAAATGAAGGATATGGTGATATTTCCACTCCTAATAGTGAAGAATGGAGGAAGTTTGTATAAGAATAAGACAATCCACCTCCAGAGCAAAAACTAAGAACATAGAGTTTGAATTTCTTTAGGAAAAGAATCAAAGTCCCCTAAGAAGCTAAAAATTGATGAACAAGAGGATCACCCTCAGGTAGGGGAGAATCGAGAAGAGGTTGCTGACAGTCCTCATCAAGACTAGGAAGAACAAAGAAATCAACTAGAAACAAAGGAGAATAATGAAGTAAATGTGGATGATAGTCCCAATAACGAAGTGATAACTAAACTATCTACAACTTCTGAATGGTTGGAGAAGAGGCTTAGTAAGAAGCCAATAATTGTATAGGAGGAAGCCACAAGCTGGGACAAGTTGCTTGAATAATGGTGCCGAAAAAATTGAGGAAGAGCATTAGGATAGTCTCCAAAATGTCTAGAGATGAATTCAATAGTAGGGTTAATCATGTGGCTATCCCTATAGCAAATAAGTTCAAAGATGAAGTGAGGCCATCTGATTATAAGGTGCAAACTATTAACTTAGGGCCCACTACTAAGGAACAAGAAAAGGAGGAGTTCCAAGAATCTTCTCAGGCCATTTTAAGAAGGCTAGATAAAGAAACAGAGGAGAAGGAAAAATTACAAAAACAATTAATTGATGTCTATAGATATGTACAACATCTAATGAAACCTTTACAGACTATTGGGACTGAAGGAATTGTGCTAGAGGGATTGTTACCTAAAGAGGCATTTTCAGAGATTAAAAGGTTGAAGACCTATGTGCATAGTACACATGGCTAGCTCCAAGATGAAGTAGCAGAGGAGATGAAGCAATTGAGCAGATTTTGAAGATATACAATAATGATTCTGACTTTCTTGAGCGTACTGCACAATTTTCTATAGATTGTAACAAAATTGATGAATCAATTGTTGATGAATTGAAGAAGATTTTGCAGGTATAAAAGGATGAAATGGATAAACTAGATGTCCTTTCTTGAGATGAAATTGGTAAGGTGAAGGAGTGGGTTGAAGTTCGGAATTATAGGAAGGAGCTCCTTAGAAAGGATTTGAAGAAAATAATGAAATTACAAGGGAAAATGAAGGAAATATACAACTGCTACATCAATTTCCTAGAGATAATGACTGGAAGGAGGAAATTTGGTAAGAAGAACATGAACATTGGTAGATTTCAAGGATGGTGGCATGAGATATATGCTCCTTCTGATGGTGCTCCAATCACTAAGGATGCAACAATCTATATTTCAAAATTGGAAAAATACCATGAGTTATAAATGGAATGGAATAAGGTAATGCCTCAATAGTTGGAAGAACTGAAAAATAATAAAACTAGAATTAAGTTTATTCTAGTTCCAGAACCAGAAGTTGTGAAAGAAATATTGGAGAGGGCCAAGGAATTATTTAATAAATTAGAATCCAATTAGGAAGGAGAAAAGGAGAATAGTCATCAAACAACCACCTAGATTTTTTTCTAGGAATGTGATCCCCCAGCCAACTAGTTGGATGACCTAGAGTTTTGTGCCATCAAGGACTTTTAGGGAAGGACCTAGGTCAACTTGGATGAAGCCTCAAATATTAAATGAAAATTTCATTTTAATTTAAAACTTTCTAGGCCAACTTGCATGGCTGACCTATTGATGTAAACCCTAATTTGGGTTGACCTAGAGGGAACTTTCTATAGATTTAGGTTCAAGCCTCCTTTTTAAGGGTTAGATAGAGATAAGTCATAGTTGCAAGAGCTAGAGTTGAGTTAGGAGTTAGAATTTATGAGAGAAAGCATTTCTACATTGAATACTTGAATTGATACAATATTGGGTGAATCAATATAAGTAAAGACATTGTTCTTTGGTGCTCTTTCTTATGTTGTTTCATTTTGCATGGTTCTTGTTATTCCATATCTTTAAGATTCCTTTGAGATTATTGGTTACATGTTAGATTTGAGATTTAGATGTGATGTAATGGTGTTGATGATTTGATATTTGAAGTGTTTGAGCAATCCTTGGTCCATACTTTTAGCAGCTTGTTGATTGTAAGTTGCTATGTAAAGTTAGCTTGGGCCTTAAATTTGTGTGCAAAGTTCAATTGTGGGTATTTATTCATTTTAATTGAAAAATAAGGTTGAATTGGGTGAATGCTTCATGATCTGAAAATTCTTGAATTCCTTAGAAGATTGCACTATTTATGTGAGATTGGAGGCTTGATCTAGGTTAAGCAGGAATTAGTTTTGAAGGATTGGTCCACTTTGAATGTTTAATCATTTACATTGTTGATCTTAGGAATTAGTTTAGTTTTAAAATATCTCTAAACCCTTATCTTTTTCTATTTATTTTAAAATATGAATTAGGTTGTAGGATCAAAAGTATCACTCAATTGCAAGATTTGATAAATCTAAATTTTCAACATTTGTTTTGTAAGGTCCCTTGTGATTATCAACAATTTCACATTTATCACTAAGTTGTTTTTGCATTGTCAATACCTAACATTAGAAACCTTTGGGTTACCTCTTGAGGCTTGCTACTAGAGATTTATCTTTGAAGATAGATAGGATACTTGTATTTTTTCTGAGTTATTGTTGTGTAGAAAACACCATCAATAATGTCACATATAATGCTATCATTTCATATTTAATCTTGTATTTTCACACATGATAAGAAGACACTGTCATTTATCACTATCCAAGGACAAGTGATAGTATGCACTATTATGAGAATACTTGTAAGATGCCTCTCAAAAAATGGAAAACAACAATAATATGCATAGAAGACAAAATACCATGTTCAAAATCAAGAGATCATTGTAATGAGAATAAAGAGCATATGCATACAAGTCCAAGGTAGGGTAGATTTCAATGGTCATAGATGGTAGTTAAAGGAGCAGAAACATTTGGATCCATGATTAAAGGTAACCTTATTCAAGAAGGAAACATTTTAGGAAAAGCAGTGGGTAGAACAATAGAGCAACAAAGACAGTGAACAAAGCATGATTTACAACAACAACCTATCATTTATCAGTAGTTTTTAGTAGTTTTTTCAGTAGTTTATTGCTATTTCTATACTAGTGAGTGTTTTATGTCTCAAGTCAATGAAATTTGGTTATGACATAGAATAATTTGTCACATAAATTTTGATATCCTAGTGTAGATCAATTCTATTGATGATGTTAGAGATCTACCAAGAATTAAGAAGCCTACTAATGTAATTTGCAAAGAGTGTCAATTTGGAAAGAAGACAATGAAAAGGTTCAAAAATAAAGAATATTCTATTGTAGGACCTTTGGAGTTGGTGCATAGAGATATATGTGGACATACCAGAAGAAGAAGCTCTCAAGATTACATGTATTTTATGTTGTTGATAGATGATTATTCTACAATGACTTGGGTGACATTTTTCAAAGAAAAAACAAAATCCATAGATAATTTTAAGGAATTTAAGTCTATGGTTGAAAATGCAATGAATTTAAAAATCATGGAAAATATCCTACTGTGAAATATGCTAAAGTGTTTGAAAGTAAATGTTATATCATGAGGGATGGATAAAACTTGGGAAATTTTGATGCAAGATTAGATAAAATAATCTTCCTTGGATATTCTACAAAGAGAAAGGCATATAGATTATACAAAAAAAGAATGAATAAGATAGTTTAAAGTGTAAGTGTCAAAGTGGATGAAGAACAACATAAAATATCAATGCTGATAGAAGGATATGAATTTTATGACCCCTTGTGGTGAAGAAGAAAAAGAAGAAGAGAGAAAAAAGAGATGGTGGAAGAAGAAGGTGCTTTGAAAAGGAATCCTAGGACTCCTAAGTATGTGTAGAAGAATCATTTTGAGGATCAAATAATTGGAGATAAGAGCAAAGGAAACTTTTGACAAAAGGAAGTGTTGCTATGGAAGAAGAATTGAGGCACACAGAGATGAAAATTGGACCAAAGCTATTGTAAGAAGAATTGAGGTGGATTGAGAATAATCACACTTGGGAATTGGTCCTAAGACCAAAAGACAAGAATGCAATGGGAACTACATTGGTTTTCATGAACAAATCGAATAAGAGTGGAGAAGTTATAAAAAACAAGGCTAGATTTGTGTGTAAAGGCTACTCACAAGTGGAAGGAATAGATTTTGAAGATAATTTTTCTATAGTAGAAAGAATGGAAGACATTAGAATGCTTTTGGATTTTCTTAAACATAAAGACTTCAAGGTATATCAAATGGATGTTAAGTCTGTTGGAAAAAAAAGGACAAACAACTAAGAGGGGGGGTGAATCAGTTGTCATAGAATATTTAAACTTTTTAAACATAACTTAATCTCAAATTTGATGAATGAACAATAAACCACAAACAATCAGCACATCAAAAACACAACGAACACCAAGATTTTTATGTGGAAACCCTATTAAGGGAAAAACTATGGTGGATGTTAGTCCACAATATTATACCCTATTAAAAGTATAATGAAGAATAATAGGAATGCACATGCATTCAGGCACACTGCCTAGAGCTCACTACTCAAATACAAGAGGGCTCGTTTCCCAAAGAAAACACACTTTCTTACAACAATTCGGATTATATTTGTAGGGTATGAACTTAGAATATAGATTTTACAAAAGCCTGGTTATAGTTCCAGTTAAGCAAAAAACACTCCACATTTCGCTCAAACTTCTTCACACTTTTCTCTACAATCGAATGATTAGATCACTATTCGCACACTTGCACTTTCTTTGTAACTTCTTCACTACATAAATTCACACAAACAACCACTCTTATATATCCACAACATGGAATTACATCAACAACTTCATCGACCAAAATAAAATATAAAACATATACATAATATTAGCCCAAATTTACATGTAAATTTTCAATGCGAATCAAACACCGTCAGCCATAAAATAATGAAGACTTAAAACAATATCCTCGAGCACACCAAAAATTTAGATTTTAATCTCCAATGATCCACAATATGTTACAACCACCATGTTGGCCAAGAACATAAAAACCTACACACAAGAGAAAAATCATTGACCATGAGCACACCGATCAACGTGAACATGGAATAAAGATAGAGCATGATCTAGAACCATCCATGAGCATGAAGAATCATTAGAGAAGCATCTGCAACTAAAATTACTAGAATCACAATAAATCCTTTATTCCACAACAACTTATTGTCAATGCACTGAGCAAGACAACTTCATAACCTTCACTATTCCACTATCAACCTGCAACGCTTTCTTTAACAATTTTCTCAATGTCCTTGACATATACAGCCCATAATACATCAATGCTAATAGTGTTGACATCAATGAAAACCACATATCAGAAATACAACCACATCATCAACAATCTCCCCCTTTGGCATTGATGGCAACACATGATGTGAAAAAACACCATTAATGCAACTCTCAATAAACACTTACTCCACCTTAGATTTTGACTCTTCTATTCATGTTTTTTTTCACATTGCTCTTCTCCTCCTTTGACATCAATGGAAAAGATAAGCGTTATTTTTCCAAATACAATCTTTAAACCACATATCTACACATCTGACTACTCCCCTAAGTAGTAGCCATGAAAACATCAATCCAGATCAAAATATAGCTATGAAGCACACAAATTGATGCAAGTAAATTCATCTCTAGGTGAAGCTACAATAGTGTTTTACAATTGAAGTGAGGAAGGAAAACTCACAAAAAATGAATGCATGGAAAAAAATTGATTTTAGGGGTTCATATGAACCTACTGGTTCGACTGAACCCATTAGGGGTTCGCTAGAACCTAGGTTCGGGAAAACCATCCTAATAATTTCCCACCAAAAAATCCATCAAAACCCCTTATAGAAGGGGGGTTCGAATGAACCCTAGTTCGAGCGAACCCCGTTTATTCCTCATCCCCTCCATGAGACACAAAAGAAACCTGAATTTTGGCACTTCAGAGCTCAAGTTGAGGATGAAAATGGAGGAACCTTCACAAATCCAACTTGAATCAGGCAGTCCTTAGAATGAGCTATCCAATGAATATAATTTTAATATGTTTTGTTTTTATTATGTATTTGTTTTTTTAGTTTTATTAAACATAGGTTTTTCATCGAAAATGAAGGTCTTTGTTCTACACATGTGAAAAAATAGCAGATTATCAAAAAAAATAAAAAAAATATGAGTGCACTAGATATTGAAGTCCTTGACCCAACAAAAAAAGAAAAAAATAATTTTGATATATACAAAAAAAATTATGCATTATGTAGTTGTGCTATGTTTGAATTGTAATTTGTTTGACTTTGAAACTTGATTAAAGAAAAAATATTCAATAAAAAACTATCTAACCAAGTGGAAGCACTAGATATCAGAGCTACAAATCTAGATTTAAAAAAATTAGAATTTTATCCTTCATGGAAAAAAAGTTATGCGTTATACGGTGTGCGTCACTTTTTAAAAATGCTATTTTTTGAAAAAAAACCAGTTTTAATGGGAGATGGGAAAAGAAGTGCAATCTAATTCCAAGAATTGTGAAAAAAATATTTTTAGAATCTAAAGACAGAATGTAACGAGACTCTAGTTTTCATCATCTTCAAATTATTCATAGTTTAGCCACTATAGGTGCTTGAATGTGAAGATTTAGTTTTAAAAAATAATTTCAGTGTCCAGTTTGGCTAAACATTGTAAACCACTATTGTGGGATCACCCCTAAGCTAGTTCTTATCAGGAGGGGTAATCACCCCTAGCATCCCTCTGAGATACTCAAAAGTATCCTTTGGCAATGGCTTGGTGAAAATGTCTACAATCTATTCTTTGGTAGGAACATACTTTAGTCTGACTTCTTTCTCGCTCACTTTCTCCCTCAAGAAGTGAAATTTGATTGATATATGCTTGGTCTTAGAGTGTAGCACCAGTTTCTTTGATATGTTTATTGCACTTGAGTTGTCACAGTAGATGAAAATAGGCTCATCATATACTACTTGGATATCTTTTAGCATCTATTTCATCCACAACACTTGAGTACAATTATTTGTAACAACAATATACTCTGCCTCAGTAGTAGATAGGGAAACAAAATTCTACCTTTTACTCAACCAAGACACCAACTTCTTCCTAGGAAGAAGGCACCACCACTAGTTCTTTTCCTATCATCTACATCTCCTTCCCAATCCACATCAATATAGGCACTCAAGGTAAGATCATCATATTTAGGGTACCAAATCCCAAAATCAACTTCTCCTTTCAAGTATCTAAAAATTATCTTTACAACAGTCATATGAGATTCTTTCTGATCAGCTTGATATCTAGCAACCATACACAACATTCATGATGTTTGGTCTAGTCTAAGTTAAGTAGAGTAATCTACTAATCATTGACCTGTATCTTGTTTGATTTTCCTTAGGAGAATCATCATTCTTTGTTAACTTGCATTTGGTTACCATGGGTGTACCAACAAGCTTTGAGTCTTCCATACCAAACTTCTTGAACAACTCTGTCACATATTTTGACTAAGATATGGAAATCTCATTATCTTTAACTAAGTGACTTTCAATCCCAAAAAGAACTTCATCTCTCCAATCATACTCATTTCAAATTCACTTTTCATTTCATTAACAATCTTCATACATAGATCATCATCGCCTCCAAAAATAATGTCATCAACAAAGACTTCAATAATCAACTATTTATCATGATCCAACTTAAAATACAAGTTACTGTCAGTAGTACCTTTATTGAATCCAAGCTTTAGTAAGTATTTATCTAGTCTAGCATACTAGGATTTTGGGGTTTACTTGATTCCATATAGAGCTTTCTTCAATTAGAAAACCATGCCTTCCTTATTAGTTAGTTGAAATACATTTGACTGTTCAACATATACCTCTTCTTCTAACTCACCATTCATAAAGGCTGACTTCACATCCATTTGATAGACATTGTAGTTCTTATATGCAACATAAGCAAGAAATAATCTTATAGCTTCAATTCTGGTAATAGGGGCAAAGGTTTCTTCAAAATCAATACCTTCCATTTATGAATACCCTTTACATACTAGTCTTTCTTTATTCTAAACCACTTCACCTTGTTCATTTAGCTTATTCTGAAAGACCCATTTAGTACTAATCATATTTATAATATCTTTAGGTCTGGGAACAAGAATTCATGTATCATTCTTTTCAATCTGCATCAGTTCTTCCTTCATAGCTTCCATCCAATGTTCGTCATTACAAGCTTCATTGACATTGTTAGGATCAATCTTGGAAATTAGACAATACTCTTTTGCAATCCTTCTTCTAGTCTACACACCTTTATTCTTATCTCCTATAATTTGATCTTCAGAATGATCTGGCTTCACATACCTCAAAATTTTAGGATTCTCTTGCACTTCTGGTTCTTCTATTCTTTCTTTTGCACTTCCACTTTTCCCTCCTTCCCGACTTTCTTGATTTACCAAAAAAATTGAACTTGATTATGTGTTTGAGCATTTTTTATTTTTTCTATACTATATTACTATTCATTTGAATCATATCCACAATATCTAGATGATCTAGCAGAGTCCTCATCAACTTTGACATTGACACTTTCAACCATTTTTCTCAATCTTCTATTATAGCACTGGTAAGCCTTGCTTTTAGTAGAGTAACCTAGAAAGATTCCTCCATTGCTCCTTGCATCAAACTTGCCTATGTGCTCATCTCTCTTAATATAACACTTGCCTCGAAAGATCTTAAAATATTTAATAGTAAGCTTATTACCAAACCATAGCTCAAAAGGAGTCTTACCAGAAATACCATTGCCATTTACCCAATTTAGAGTGTACAAAGCAGTGCTTACAACTTCTCTCCAATAGATGTGAGGAACATTTCCTTCCAACAACATTGTTCTATTAGCATCTAGAATTGTTTCGTTCTTTCTCTATACAACTCCATTCTATTGAGGGGTTCGTGGAGCAAATAATTATCTTTTCATTCCATGCTCTTCACATAAATAATTGAATTCTCAGGAAGTGGACTCACCACATCTGTCTGACCTTAGGAATTTTATCTTCAAACCTATCTCATTCTCTGCCATAGCTCTGAAACTTCTGAACTTCTCTAATGCTTCACATTTTTCTCTTAAGAAAGAAACCCATATCATCCTAGAGTAATCATCAATAAGCAACATAAATTACCTTTCTCCTTGTAGACTTATGATTCTGGAGGGACCACATAGATCAATATGCACTAACTCCAATACTCCATTAGAATGATGGTCTTTGCTCTGAAAAGAAACTCTAGTCTATTTTCCCATTTGACATTCCTTGCATATTGTGTTAGTAGGCTTCACTAGCTTAGGTAGATCTCTTACTACTTGAGTGGAGCTTACCTTGCTAATGTTATCAAAATTCACATGACACAACCTCCTATTCCATAACCAACTTTCATCTACTTGAGCAATTAAACAAATTTCATTAGCAACACTCAGGTGAAAAATATTAACTCTTGTTTGTGTACCTAAAGCAATTACATTTTCAGAGCTTCCAAGTATCCTACATCTTCCATCTTTGAACTGAAGATCATAACTCTTTTCCACCATTTGTCCAACACTCAATAGGTTATGCTTTAATCCTTCAACATAAAGGACATCATCAATGTTATGTTTATCACTAGGATAAATAGATCATCTACCACGAATCACACCAGCATTGTTATCTCTGAATCTTATAACCCTATCATCATATTTCTCTAGACTTACAAATTTGCTTTTGCCACTAGTCATATGATGTGAGCATCCACTATCAATAACCCACTCATCCTTTTCTTCAATTTGAGCTGTAGGAGCTTTCTCAGCTTTAGCAAATTCAGTAGCCACAAAACCATTTTCCTTGATAGCAATGAAAACCCATTCATCTTCATTTCCATTTTCTTTATTAGATTCTTCATCAGTCACACCTTCTTTAGCATAATAGCATTTCTTTTGAAATCTAGGTTTGTTATGCTTAGACCTAGGAACTCTTTCAGGACACCTTGAAGCAAAATGAGCTATTTTACTACAAGAGAAACATTTAATAGGAAATTTTCCTTTATACTTACCTTGTCCTCTACCTTCTTTCTTCACAATCAATGCTTCTAGCTCTTCTACCTCTCTTTCTTCAACTTCAAGTTGTTTCATCTCTTCCTCATACTTGAATGTCTTTCTAGAACTCTCTCTCAGAGCATATCTTTGCTTGTTTCTTCTAGATATAGAGACCTTAAATGCAAATTTAATCTTGGGAGTAGAATCACCAAATTCACTCAACTCCAAGGCAACTAGTTTACCAATCAACATATCTCTTGTCACATTTGTTACTATTCTAAGCTCTTCAATAGAATGATAATTTTATTTTCAAGAGGGAGGCAATGATATGAGCACTTAAGCTACAATTTCTTGTTCATCTAGGGTACCACCGGCACATCTAATACCCATCACAAGTTCATTTACTCTTTGCATAAAATAAGAAATATTTTCATCTTCACCCATCTTCAGAGTTTCATACTTGCCTTTCAAAATCTATAGCTTGGTGACCTTCCCAAGTCCATCTCCTTCATACAAAGTCTCCATCTTCTTCCAGATCTCATGAGCTGTTTTTAGATCCATCACATTTGTCATTTCTGAATCCGTCAGAGCACTCAACAAAGCTTCAATAGCCCTAATGTTAATCTCAGCCTCTTTAATCTCATTAGGAGTGGAAGGACCATTATGAGGAATAACATATTTGTTCTTATCTTCTAGAAGGGTTCACGAATACACCTCAAATGACACTCCATTCTGGCTTTCCAGAAAGTAGTTTGTTCCATCAAATCCAGGACTATCCTTCTTATATGATGCCATCTTGGATCACCTCAAGCTTTTATACTGCTTTAAAGGAACTTTCTCTGATACCAATTGTTGGAAAAACAAGGATAGACAACTGAGAGGGGGGGTGAATTAGTTGTCACAAAATATTTAAACTTTTCAAACTTAACTAAATCTCAAATTTGATAAATGAACAATAAACCACAAAGAATCAACACATCAAAAACACAGAGAACACCAAGATTTTTTAAATGGAAACCCTGTTAAGGAAAAACCATGGTAGATGTCAATCCAAAATATTATACCCTATTAAAAGTATAATGAAGAATAATAGGAATGCACATGCATTCAGGCACACTGCCTAGAGCTCACTACTCAAATACAAGAGGGATCACTACCCAAAGAAGACACTGTCTTATAGAAATTCATATTAGATCCGTAGGGTATGAACTAAGAAAATAGCTTCTACAAAAGCATGATTACAGTTCCGGTTAAGCATAGAAACACTCCTTCACACTTTGCTCAAAATTCTTCACATTATGCTCTGCAATCGAATGATTAGATCACTATTCACACACTTGCACTTTCTATAGCACTTTTTCACTACATAACTTCGCACAATAAAACCGCTCTTATATATCCGCAACATGGAATTACATCAACAACTTTGTCGAACAAAATAAAATATAAAACATATACACAATGTTAGCCCAAATTTACAAGTAAATTTTCAATGTGAATCAAACACTATCAGCCACAACATAATGAAGACATAAAAAAATATCCTTGAGTGTGCCAAACATTCAAATTTTAATCTCCAAGGATCCACAATATGTTACAACCACCATGCTAGCCACGAACATAAGAACCCAAACACACAAGAGAAAAATCACCAACCATGAGCATGCCAATCAATGTGAACATACAAAAAACATAGAGCATGGTCTAGAAGCATCCACAACAACTAAAATTACTAGAATCACATCATCTTCAATCAAGAACACTAGTTGAAGCCATAGAAAAAATGTCAGAAGACAACTATTCATAACATGATTAAATCTTCACTTGGAGCTCTGAAACTTTTGGTGGATAAACTAGATACACTTAGCAATAAACCCTTTAGTCCACAATGACTGATCATCAACATACTGAGCAAGACACGTTCATGACCTTCACTATTCAATTGTCAACCTGCAACTCATTCTTTAACAATTTTCTCAATATGCACAACATATACAACCTAAAATACATCAATGCTAATAGTATTGACATCAATGACAACCAAATATCATCAACACAACCACAACATCCATGAAAGTTTGCATTATTGAATAGTGAGATAGAAGAAGAGGTGTGCATTGAGCAACCAAAATGTTTTTAGTTGTTAGATAATCATGATATCTTCAACAAGTTGTAGAATGAATTACATGGGATCAAACAATCTCCTAGATCTTGGTATGAAAGATTGAACAAGTACTTATTCACCAAAGATTCAAAAATGGTACCAAAGATAGCAACCTTTACTTCAATGTTGAGAGAGCTCAAATCTATATTGTGGTTATATATATTGATGGCATAATAGTTGGAGGAAATGAAGGAATTTGTAAGAAGTTTCTAGAGGAGATGAAAAATGATTTTGAGATGTCAATGCTCAAGGAGATTAATTTCTTCTTAGGATAAAAATTATTCATAATAGTTGGAGGAAATGAAATAATTTGTAAGAAGTTTGTAGAGGAGATGAAAAATGAGTTTGATATGTCAATGCTTAGGGAGATGATTTTTTTCTTAGGGAGATGTCAAGTACTAGTAAAAGGTATACTCATTTCACAATTGAATCATGTAAAGGAAATGTTGAAGAATTTTGGAATGGAGGATTCTAAACGAGTATGTACTCCCATGGTTATTGGTTGTAAGTTGAGAAAAAATGATGAATATTCTAACAAAAAATAGAGAAAGTATGGATCAATTATTAGTGGACTATTGTATCTAACTACAACTAGACCTTATAAAATGCATGTAGTATGTCTTGTGGAAATATTTCTAGAAGACACTAGAGAATCATATGTGGCAACATTAAAAATATTTTGAAGCACTTGAAAAGAACTCCAAACTATGGTTTATGGTATTCTAAGGATATTGATTTCTCTTTGAGTTCTTATACAAATTTAGATTGGGAAGGTTATATGGATGATAGAATAAGTACAAGTGGAGAGGCTATTTTCCTTGGAAGAAAATTAGTTTCTTGGTTAATTAAGAAACAAGATTCAGTGTTATTATCTACTACAAAGGTAAAGTATATTATTGCAACATCTTGATGCACACAAGTGTTACAAATGATGAAGACATTTAAAGACATCAAGGTCTCATATGATGAGCCTATTTATATCTTATGTGATAATACAAGTGTTATCAAAATTTCAAGAAATTTGGTAGTGCATTCAAGGAAAAAACATATCTCTATCTGATATCATTTTCTAAGAGAGAAATTTGTAGAGAATGAAGTGAAGTTGGAGCATGTGACTACAAAGGATCAAGTGGAAAATATTTTCACAAAGTTTCTTCTAAAAGATAGATTTGAGTATGGGTATGTGCAAGTTAATGGTGGGCCAAAAAGTGGCAATGAGGAAAAAAACACGTCTTTCATCGACAAAAAAAAAAGCGAAAACATGTTGATTTTTTTAGGCTCGGGTGTCACCATACCTAACACCAAACCTATTTTTACAAATCATATATCCGGATATCCGATTTGTAAAAAGCATATATTAAAAAATTCTATCGCTTTTTTGAAGTCATTCGGCTGAGAAGAACCCGCGGGCGCACAGTGCATCCATTCTTCACATAATGGATATCTGATATAGGATAAATTCGATTTGGAAAGGTAAGTTTTTTTATTTTTATCTGATTTGATTCAATTTTGATTTAAATTTGAATAATTTCATATGGTTTTTTGTTGATTTTTTTTAAAAATAGGGTTTTTGATTGAGTTTTTGTGAAAAAATTGAGTTTAGAATAGATTTTGATAAAAAAATGAATGTTTTTTGTGGATTTTTTTTCACAATAGGGTTTTTGATTGAATTTTTATGAAAAAATTGAATTGAGAATGGATTTTGATAAAAAAATGAATGTTTTTTGTGGATTTTTTGTCAAAATAGGGTTTTTGATTGAATTTTTATGAAACAATTGAGTTCAAAATAGATTTTGATAAAAAAATGAATGTTTTTAATGGATTTTGATTTAAAAATAGTGTTTTATTTATATTGTCTAATTTTAGATTAATTATTTTTTAACTTTAATTAGGCATTATGGCTGCTGAGAATGAAAATGCACAAATTCCACCAGTTGAAAATGAAAATCCACCAGTTGAGAATCAAAATGTAGAAATGCCAAATGCTCCACTACCTCCACAGCCATCAATTGAACAATTAATTCATGAAAAATTGGAGTAATTTAAGGGAATTTGTGAATTTTATAGGAAAATCCCTGGATTATCCCATATGTCAACCACATTGACAGGAATAATTACAAATGTAGAAACCTTCTCCGGCCAACATAATGCATTTCATTCGTGGCAAGAAACCATGAGGCAATATTATGCATGTGGAATGTTTTATGATGATGTGAAAGATCTCCAAATAACAAAAGCCCAAATAGCCTCTTTATTTATTAACCCCAACACTGGTTTGCCAGTTAATGTTAACAAGCCAAAAATTTCTATAAAATGGTGCACGCATAGGGGCATAGTAGATAAATTTTGGGATCGTTGGTGTATGGTTTCTAATAAACCACCCAACAATAATCTTGATGTACCTTTTTACTTTATTAAAAAATTATATGCTAATTTTTGTTAGGGCATCATGTCAATTACTTTGACATTAAACCCTTCTAGGGTGTTGGTAGAGGTATGCCTCAGGATAGGCTGGGGGCAGCTAGAGTAATTAGGCACCCACATGTTCCCATCCTCCCCTTCCTCTGCCACCTCCAATACAACATCCAAAAATTACGGAGGATGCAACCACACAAACTATCCAGGCCATTCACTCTTTGAGTGGTCTTTTGGTTTCCCATGCTTCTTCAGTAGCTCAGCCACAGTCTGGTGATCTTGGCGATGGATCCAGTGTTGCTACATCATCCTCCTTGGGTCCACATATTTGCAATACGTGCCAACAAATATGTTTGGGTCCTATTGTACAACCCCCTAAGCATCCATTCACTAGTACAAAAACAATAATATATGACTAAATAAACTACTAAAAATTGCATATAAATGACTAATTTTGGTCACGTGACCATTAGTAGTTTATTGCCGGTCATTTATAACACGACCAAATTTATGACTAGACTATTTTAGTCATTTATCTAGTCATTTATTTGGTCATTGATTTGGTCATTGATTTAGCCGTTAATTTAGTTATTGATTGTTCTTAACTGGTCATTTATTTAGTCATAGTAGTCATTTATTTAGTCATTAATTTAGTCATATATTTAGTCATTATTTTAGTCATTGATTGTTGTTAACTGGTCATTTATTTAGTCATGGTAATCATTTATTTAATCATTTATTTAGTCATATATTTAGTCATATATTTAGTCACATATCTAGTCATTACTTTAGTCATATATTTAGTCATTATTTTAATCATGGTAGTCATATATTTAGTCATTGTAGTCATATATTTGGTCATTGTATTCATTTATTTTAGTCATAGTAGTCATTTATTTAGTCATGGTTTGGTCATTTATTTGAGTGAATCAATGAATCAAGTTATAAATCAAATCTAACTTAATTAATTCTCACAAATTTATGCATATAAACTTCAAATATCATAGATATTCAAATGTTTTTTTTTTGTATTAGATTAACATGAAAAAAATATATACAATCAACAAACAACTTTATGCATATAAAGCTCAAATATCATAGATATTCAAAAAAAAATTGTATTGAATGAAAAAAAAAGAATACAAACAGCAAACAACTACATAACCAAAGGAATTACAAACAACTTTATGTATATAAAGCTCAAATATCATAGATATTCAAATATTTTTTTGTATTACATGAAAAAAAAATATATACAAACAACAAACAACTGCATAACCAAAGGAATTACAAACAACATACAGTTGCATAAACAAAAATCCAAGAAATACATTATTCACTGCACTCTTGTTTGCCATGGAAGAAAAATCCAAGATATGATACAAATGCTACAAGCATTGAAGGGAGAAAAGACATGAAAATATATAATAAATGTAGTTATATTATTTGTGGTGCATATATTGTCTGATTCGGAGCAGCCTTTCCCTCCCATTCTAGCTAGACAACCCTTGAGAGAAGATTGGAAGGATTCGAATGAGAAGGATGGCAACTTCCTATCTAGAAATCTCACTGGTCAGGGTTGGATGAAAGTAAAGAGTGCATGTTCACCTCTCCAATTTGATGAGCTGCAACTTGGAAATAAGATTTCAACGAGGGTTTTAGAATATGTTTATTAAAATGAAAATACAACTAAGATCTAATAATGAGGACATTTATATTTTTACAATATGTCATCCTTTACCTATTTCAATGGTTTGGTGAGATTTCTCATTACAATGACTATGGTAGAACACTAATCTACAAAATGGCTGTGAAGTTGCTCACTAATGGATTCAATGGTGATAAGACTAAAAGGTGCAACATCAACAACACTACCACTTGATACAATTATATTTGATAAGGCACATTCCAAAGATATCTAAATGTTTATCTGGAAGGAAATGCATGTGGATTTATGATAAAACTGGAACAATGCCTCTTGATACAATTATATTTGATAAGGCACATTCAAAAGCTATCTAAATGTTTATCTAGGAGGAAATGCATGTGGATTTATGATAAAACTAGAACAATGCCTTCAACTGTCATTTCTCCATTATACAACTCTTCCCATGTGAAATAAAGAGATTCTAACAACCACATTTTATCCTTTGTGATCCTCCATAGCTTGCAATGATACTGTTTGACGATGCATAATTCTTACAACTAGAACAAAAGACCGAGGGTCATATGCTTGCAATGATATTCTATTTATTCCTTCTTTGATGCATGTTGTAATCTACAATAGGTTAAGACAAAGCAAGTTACAAATTGAAAAGAAAAAAAAATGATATGAACATAAAACTAGAAGGCACTGGGCATTTCAAGAATTATGCTAAGAATGAACACAAAATTACTACAAAGGAATAAGACAATGCACCACTATGAAGAGTATGCAAAATGGATAGAAACTTCTCAAAGCTTTAGTTGCTAAGAGTATTAGAAAATGAGATGAGAAAAAAAAAATTAGTACAATATCATCACATCCATTGGCTCCCAGTAATTGAGCACTTAGTCTGTTTGCAACCTTAATTGATATTCCTATACAAAAAGACAAAAGGGGTTCACCTTTAAAAATACAAGTACCAGATTACCTTAATTGATATTCCTATACCAAAAGACAAAGGGGTTCACCTTTAAAAATACAAGTACCAGATTACAAACCTTAATTGATATTCCTATACCAAAAGACAAAGGGGCTCACCTTTAAAAATACAAGTACTAGATTACAAAGTTTAGACCTTCTGATTCAAAATTCAGTCTTGGATCTCAAAGTGACCAAAACACTTTCAAAAATAATGTTTCCTTTAAAAAATCAGAAGCGGTTAGCAGAAATTCTTCATCTCCAATATCTGCTAAATCACAAATAAACTTAGCAATTTTCTTCTAAAAAAGGAACTTTCATTGAAGTTAAGTTCAAGTTTGAAATTAAAATAATATTAAGAAGTGGGGATTCAATGAGTTACCAAAAGAAACAAAGTAAACTTGAAATAGCCTGTGAACTTGATCCAGACATGCTAGGAGCAAGTGGACTACTTGGAGAGGTAGTGCCACCAATACCTCCACTAACATGGCTCTCAAACAAAGGAACAATAGCCCAAGCAAAAGCTTCTCTGTATGTCATTATCTGAGCCCACACTTGCAGTTTCTGCTTCTCCTTTTCTATCAAATGTACCTGCAACATTCTTAACTTATTTAGTTCTAATAATATATATTCTCATAATTTCAAGCCCATGGTGCACTGACAACGTTGTTATAACCAAATCCTTTCATCAGATCAATACACCACAAGCAAAAAAATTTGAGATTCAACAAAACTACAATAGAAATTGCTAAGTTAAATTTCCCCATTTTCTCTTACAATTTTCAAGTACAATGAATTCAAATAGCACAAATAAAGGAAGAACTTCATAATCTAGTACCATGACTACTAATACATGCCTAACAAGCATCATGTTAAACTCAATGCAAACATTGCTTTCATAAGTTGAAGGTAACTTACTAATCACATATTTCTCATGAAAATCCAAAATATACATTGACCAAAAAAACCACACAAGTTCAAAGTTGGAAGATCATGGATTATAGTTATAGCCACACTGAAAAATCAAGTACAAGGATGCAACAAACCTTGATGATAGTTTGAAGGCTATAGTAGCTAAACTGAGTCTTCCAAAGTTATTTTTCCCTCTTTGTTTTTGTAGGAACAAAAGACTAGTATATCATCTTGATGGGTGTAGAAATACACTTTTAATATTTTTTCCTATCTATGACAGTCAACTTTTGGAGAATGCCATTATGGAATAGGGCAGTTGCTGGTATATGGATGGAAGTTGCTTTTTGGGGTTGAGCTCTCCCAATTGATGCATGTTTCGTATGATGGACCATGCTAATGGCGTGGAAATCTAGATATCTTTCCATTTCCCCTCTGCAAACCTAACAATCTATACAAAACACAAAAACCCAAGATTGTGAACGCTATGGGCATGGGCATGAATAGAGACCCTGTTAGTGGACCTCCTACAATTGCAGGTGGAACAATAGATAAATTGCAAACAAAATTACAGACCCTTACAAAACTTTGCTTGAGCAGTGAGCTAACCGAATAAGAATATAGAAGTATGATAAATAACTAAAATATTCTAAAGGTATCTCCTGATGATATCTAAGCTAATTCTGACTCATTAAGTTATATGTTTCTTGAAGGATTTGGAGGAAACCCATATTCAGTTCTTGCAATTTAGGTAGTAAAATGGAGCATACTCTAGTCCTCATCAACAAAAGTTTACCAATTAGAAATTAATTTTGATTTTTTTGATTTAAGTTCCTCTGGCATCATGTGTATTAAATCACTAATGACTCCTTATGTCAGTTGTTTGATTTGGAAACCCTTAGTTGCTTATGTAGTGTGACGATATTGTATTTTAGCTAAAGTTTTGAAGTAGCTCTTTTGGGTAGCCTGTTCAAATTGTAAGCCATTGCCTTTATTTTTAATTATCCGGCAAGTGACCATGTGAAGTGAGATCTACTTTAAAAAATTCTCAGATACAAATACTCTAGTGCTTGAGTGGTCAATAAGGTACAAGGTGGTAGTTGGTATAACTAGGGGACTGCATTATTTGCACAAATGTTGTCAAAGGCAGATGATTCACAGGGATATCAAAGCAACCAATATTCTTCTAGGTAGACGATATTTGGCAAAACTCCTTGCAAACAATAAACAACAAAAAGGGTCAACTACACTGCAATTACAATAAAAAAAATAGAACGTCTTTCAAATGCTTTGTAGCATTTCCTAGGCTAGTGTTACAACAAGCCACCATTAGATACAGCTGAAAAACTATTACAAAACTCTACCAAAGCATTCTGACAAATTTATTGGAATCATGCACTTCCTGTCAAATGGTGGTGGGAATTTTAATACAGAAAAATGCTTACCTTGTCTGGAGAATGACTTGAGATATACTATGAGCTTATTAGCATGATACTTATAACTCCAACCAAACTGAAGCTGAGATTTTAAGGTGACAACTTTTTAGAATTTCTGCCAATTTACAAAACCCATGTAATGGAAAATGCTATTCAGTGCCTCATCCAAAACCGTAATGAATAATAAATCAATTTTGAAATACTAAAGAATTAGAAAACCAAAGCTATATCCAGATTACTGAAGAAGAAAACTAAGTCAACAGAAGAGTGAAAAGGCTTAAGCTGTAAAGTTCAGAAAAATAAAAGAGCAGCCCAAAGATTGTTGTATATGAAATTTGCACAGCCAATAAGTAATAAGGAGATTATAATAAATACACAATATGTTGTTGAGATAGAAAGTATTTATTTGAAAGTCATGGTGATCCTCTATACATAGATGAGTTTTTGAAACACGTTCCAAATATCTGTACAAATTACAAATATATGAAAGAAATTGCAAATAAATGAAAGAGATTTCAAATATTTGTACATAGTCATCCTCTGTACATAGATGGTTTGAGGTTGGATGATGGAGACATCAGCTTTCCATGCTAACTTATTGGGTTCTTTCTGGCCATCTTATATGAGTTTTGGATTCTTAGGTCTTGTGCCATTCTGGATGTTTTACTTCAAAGCAGATGGGATGTATCATAGAATTTTAACAAATGAAAGCCTCATCTTCCTCTTGCTTGGAAAATCTAATAAATTGAAATTATGTATTTGAAAATGCCATGATTCATGTTGACCTTCACATTTCAATCCATCAGATATTGGCACCATAGTGACAACATAAAGGATTACTGGCATTTCTTAGTAGTAGTAAGAGCCTCCTTGTGCTTTTTAGATGACAGGTTGTGGTACTGAGATAGTACTTGGTATGGGCCATTCTACTATTATCTTTATTTTATGAGTGTGTAATTTGAGTCTATCTTAATGTATATGCATTTACATTTTGCTAACATGTCCACCAAGCAACTATAAAATCTGACAAAAATATTGCTTTATTTATGCTGTAGTAAATGTCCATGCCCTATTCCAAGGTTGCAGCTCTGTGACAAATTAGAAGAATGCTGCCATAACATAAATTTTAATTGTTTACAAATATGTCAGTCTTTCTAGTTTTGACAGATGCTGTGCAAAACCCATGATGTCACACACAAGATTCCTTCACTTAATGTAATTTAAGATTTAATTAGTCCAATGTTCCATCAACTGCCTAGCTTGGAATTGAATTGAAGAATAGTTAATATTAGGTAGCTCCAAAAGTGTATGCATGGGATTGAATTGGGACTGGTCTTCATAATAAAATGTTAAATGACAATTCTTTTGGGCATTTTATTGAATAACGTAGTGAAGGTGGTGGGGTCAACCAAATATTGCTTGAGGTGATCAATCTGATTGCTAGTAAAATAGTCAGATGTTTTCAGATTAAGAACATAAGGTCTTCACAGTCCATGTAATGAAGAGGAAGGATTTTGGAAATTATCTTGTATCAAAAAATTGTCATATTCATGGTAAGCTAAACTTTAGGGGATTATCAAAAAATATAATCCGATAATGCACGTAGAGTATTCTCATACACATTGAGTAAATCTCCTTCATTGTAACATGCCCCTTGATAATCCATCTTGTTTGAAATGGGTTCAAATTTCTGATGGGAGTAATGGTGGGTGCACTTTATTTTGTTTGGTGGGGTGAGCTTATTCTAAAGAGGCTTCTTCGGGGATTTTTCTTTGGTTCGTTGTCATTCTTACGCATATTTGTGGTTGTTTCAGGTGAGCAGGTGGCATGTAGATGGTGGTGTGGCTCATTCAACAAATACATTGGCTGGCCAATGATATGGTGGTGTGAACAAGTGATTTCTAGCTCCAAGACAACAATCCACCTATATAGTCAAAAGTAGTAAGTAAGATGAATAGTATATTAGAAGTGAATAAGAAATCATGTAATCATAGTCTCTCACCTTGACATGGAAATAAGAGGGCAACTGTATGCTACAAGTAGAACTATAGTCCCCTTTTGGATGTCTTCCAAATTAATGGAGCTATTGTATTTTTTTGGAAGAGTAGCCTTTTGCTTATGAATTCCATCAGATAGATCTATTTTGTATCGGGTTGTTGATGCAATTGCATGGCCAAAGATGGCTATATCTAGTACTTGGAGGTATGGTTGTAATTTACAGTTGCCATCGTTGATCATTCTGATCACATTAGCGGTGAGTTGGAACTTTTTCTTTTCTGCTTGAACATATTTAGTTGGAACATTTGTAAGTGTGGGGCTTGCCATTTGGAAAGGAAAACATTAGGTTGTGTCATCTATCTGAATTTTGCAATAGCAAGAATAGAGTGGAGTTCACATTGAAACACCACATACACTAATGTTCATAGTGAATAATGACTTACTAATAACAAGACAAACTTCAATATGATCAGCATTTTCCACAAAAAGAAGCAAATTTGTATCTAGGAATGGTTACAATGATTTTCCACACTTGGGAATCTAACTTGGTTAAAGAAAGTTGTGGATAATAAAATAAATTACACCCCAGTAGTGGACCTGGAAGTTGATACTGTAGCCAATTTGATACAAACTACATCTAAGTCCTAGAAAGCTAAATAAACCATTGACGAGGTAGATTTTGGTATGCTGCAACAAATAAAAATAATTAAAAATTAGCTAAGGCTATAGAAGACGATCCTTGTCCAAGCACATAAGCATTAGGTGCAAAATATAGTTATTTGATCAAATTTTGGAGGTCAAAATGTTAAAACTACACCAAAACATCTCAATGAGGAAAACAATTAATTGTTTATCATCTTGTCTACTTGAACTGTCTTCTGTAGACACACCAATAGTGTTGTGAGAGTTAGGTTACAGAAGGAGCAATAGCTGTTGCATAATTTTTTATGATAAAAAATTTATAACTTATGTAGTCAAGGATTCATGTGCCCAATGAAGGACAAATGAATCCAAGCAGCCGCACACACACACCCAATTAGATTGCAATGACAACCAATAGTAACAGTATCTTAATGTTTGAAAATTCAGAAAGAAGTAATACAAAAACTCAGTTAATTCAAATGTGAGAAATTTCAACTATATCTCCAGATGTAGATACTTTTTCCAAGGCATTAGCCTTAGAGTGATCTAGAGTAATAATTTATTGCAGCTACAGACATACAACCTACTTCAAAAATATACATTATTGGGTACAGACAACCATAGAGCTGTAGAAGGCATCAATTACAGCTCTAGGTTGTCATTTTAGTACAATGAAAGTGAGTGCTCCAAATATATGGACTTGCACATAAAGCATGCTTAAGGTACAACATTTGGATTTCTATAGTGGATCTAGTTGCAATTGCATGTTAAATGTACAGTGCAAGATTTTTGATCTAGAAGCAATTGCATATTAAATTGAATGCCCAATGTTTTTGATCTTTGTAGTGGAAGGCTTCCTGAAGCCACTACAAAAGTGTGTTTTTTAAACACTTGTAGAATGCTTTGTTAATGGTGGAGCATTCTATCACTATGATAGGGGGCCTTAGATTTGCATGCAGAGAGATTTGAAATATTGGAAACTAAATTTTATATGCAGATTTGAAACAACCTGTGGCCACTTTAAAATCTCACTTTTTGAACTTACTTTCTCGAGTTTGAGATATGTTTCTGTTTAAAAATAGTGATGTTTGAACTATAATGGTTTGATAGAAGATCAGGAAGAGGATAAGATACTTGGAAAATTGCTCAAGAATTAAAGGTAACTGGCATGACAGATTATTTGTAAGGTCTTCATAATTTATTTTATCATCACAGTCCATGATCTATCATTAAGATGATAAACAAATGAAAATGATAGAAACATAGCAAATTCATATTTATCAGTCATATTTTGAAGAGTTAGTTTTCTTTAGAAGGAGGGTACAAAAAAAGGGATTGGGAGAGATGCGTATAGGTTCAAGGGTCTTATATATACTTAGATGCAAAAAAATACACATTTCTTACATTGCATTTGATGCTGATAAGCTTTCTGGGTGGAAGTGAGAGATGGAAATCTTTAAGTTTGGGTAGATCCAATAATATGTTGAACCACAATCATGTTCTACAGTAAGTGAAGCATGCAAAATTATTGGAATCAAGGAAACAAGGGAGTCCATGAATGATCATTTGGTAGGTCCCAATATGGACATTAAATCACCAATAAGAATGGCATCTCCCAAAAAAAGAGCAATGGAAATCTGTACATACAAGTTAGGGTACAAGTCACTAACATCATGAAAAACAAAGGGAGAAGAAGCTATGGAAATTGGTACATTGATCAACTCAAAACCACATTTCTTTAGAATGCACATTAGAAAATCAAAATGGCACCATATATCTTAGTTAAACATGGATGGAGCAAGCCAACCCTTGGATCTATTTCGAATTTTGAGAAAAGAGAGTATTTTCTAACAGTTGCAGGTGAGTTGCATTTCTATTAGTCAGAACAATCTTTATTCTGATGAGACGCTATCTTCATTTGTTGTTGATATTTGCCTTCCCAAATTCCTTAGCATTGATACAAACAATCTAGGAGAGAAAGTTCAACATTGTTCAATTCCAGAATGTTTGGAGAAGCTCATAGACTGTTCAACAAAATTGTGTATGAGGAAATCCATCCTTTTGATTCAGTTGATTTGATATTTACAAAGCCCAAGAGAGTAGCTTTCCTAAAGTTCCCAATTCTCGTTATCATTTTTTTTAGAAATGTCAAACTAACGTTAATAAATTAAAGAAATCAAATGAACGCGAATCTTCCCAACAATGGGTTGCAGTTGGACTCATGGGAGCACTGTTCCAACAGGTATCAGTATGGGACTAAAGAAAATCGACAACAAATTGAGCTAGAAGATTGTTGCACACTGGTAAATGAAATTCAAGAATCAAAATTTTGAGCTGAGCAATCTTGATGATATGAAGATTACACATACTAGCAAAAAATCACCCTATTCCAGTCCCTGTTCTAAAGTTCCCACTTTGGCACAAGCAGGGAAGTAGCTGGCAAAGGTTAATAAATTTGGCTTTACTTGTGATAGTTATATTTATGCTTATAGATTCTGCATACATGTCATGGATTCGAATTTGCAGGTACCTATACAATTCATATTAAAAAAGGTTCATCTTCTAATCTACTTCAACAATTTATGGAAACAACACTTTATTGAAAAATTCTTACTCCTCTTACACAATGGAGACTTATTACAAGTCTGAATACAGAGGGAGATTAATAGCTTAAACAATTCTTACTATTAAAATATAACAATCCAACCTAATTTTCTACTACTGGAGTTTATGTTTCATGCACTATAATAACGTTCCCTTTGTTTACCCCACCTTGCAAGTGTTCTGTTATATATTTACCTTCCCAAATTCCTTAGCATTGATACAAACAATCTAGGTGAGAAAGGTCAACATTGTTCAATTCCAGAATGTTTGGAGAAGCTCATAGACTATTCAACAAAATTGTGTATGAGGAAATCCATCCTTTTGATTCAGTTGGTATATGGCAGGTAAATTCGTGTGTCTCACTACAACAGTGATGAAGATGCGATATTTATAGTCTAAAACCAATTGTAATTCTTCTGCTATAATGCAGTGTATAGTTTTTCCATCAATATTCCAGATCACTCTAATCTATCATTAGCAGAAAAATTGATACAATGATGATGAGATCAAGTTCATTTGTTTGTGTTATTTGTAGCAAATAAATTTCAACTACATTTTCCAGCTTGGTTCAGGACAAGTTTTTACTATACAAATATGCTCCATTCTAATGATATTGAACATGCCCCTCCTATGTATATGGTAGGTAAGATCATGTGTCTCATCACAACAGTGATGAGGACACATTATTTATAGAGTCTAAAACCTATTGTAATGCTTCTTGTATACTGCAATGTATAGTGTTTCCAGAACGAGTACCTTACATTGTGTCATTATTCAAGCTCTTTTAGTGAACATCCAAGAATATATATGTATACTAGTGGATCTTTCCTAAATGATAATCGCACAATTTAGTTGCTTGTCTATTTTCCTTTAAAAATAATACTCAAAAGGTAATTTGAGTGCTGGTTGTGTTTCTTGTTCATTGATTGATAAAGTATGATTATTTACTTATAAAAAATATTGCATTCAAAATGCAAACTGTTTTCTCTAATACAGATAGCCATATCAAGATTTTATAGAGGGCATTCTCAGGGAGGTGTATTGTACTCAAGTTTTTATTGTAGATAAATAGTACTATAGATTAGACAATCAATTTTGAATTCAAGGGAAATCTATGTATAAGGATACAATTTTAATTTTCTAGTCACAAACCATTCAAGTCCTGAGCTATTTACATTGGAAAGAATAAACATCTGGTTAGAAAATCAAAGAAAAATAAAAAAATCCACAACAACTATATATTGTACTCGACCACTGTTAATGGATCAAATATTGCTTGAATTCAGGTCAAATAGCCTACCCAATATTAATTTGACAACCTGGGAGAGCATTCAAAGAGGGGATTTGCAGCAAGCTTATGAATTGTTACAATGAAAAGGGTGAGGTTTTGAGAATTAGGCAGATCAAATTTTGCAGTAGTTGGGAGCCACAAAGTGCAATGGAGCAAACATGATGGATGTAGATTCTGGGCTGGAAAACATAGTGCTGCCGTTGAAGTACTTGACAATTTTGTCATGGAAATACATTCAACTATTGATCTTCTTCATGGTATCTGAGAGTCCTTCCCTTTCTTCTCCATCATCAAGTGAAAAATATGATTCTATGTTTTCAGCAAGGGGGCAGTCCTCAAAATGCATATCCACCAGTTGATTTGATGGTGAAGCAAGTCCACCTGTTCTATCAGATCCATGTATCATTGAATTCTTGGATTCACTATTGCTCTGTTGTAAGGTGCCAACCATGGACATCATATCTCCATATGTGTATGCATGATACTTTTGATAGGACACTTCAATATTCAAAAGCAACAATTACAATTGCTCTATAATATTCTACAAGCTAAGGATGAGTGATGAAATATTTTAGATTTTCATAGTGGGATTTTGTGTAATTTTTTAATATATTGGCAAAGGAAAATCGAAAGGGTTTTAACCCAGCAACAGATAAGCTAAAGAATTTAATTTGGAGAAAGAATGAAGGGTGGAGAGGTAGTAAAGCAGATATGGTGCAATCGATGGCTTCTTGTTGTTGCAAGCATATGGGTCCAATCCTGTGCAGGACTCAGTTATGTGTTTGGAAGCCTGTCACCCATTATCAAGAGCTCCTTTCATTACAATCAAAAGCAGATAAACAGATTGGGTGTAGCAAAGGATTTTGGTGGCATCGTAGAACTGGTTGCAGGGTCCCTCTGTGAAGTCCTACCTCCATGGAGACTTCTATTGATTGGTGTGTTACAAAATCTGGTTGGATATGGTTGGTTATGGCTGATAGTCTCGCACAGAGCACCCACCTTGCCATTTTGGATGGTACTGTAATCACCACCTTTCTTTTCACTTTGGTTTCACTAATAAATTAGATAAAATACTTCAATAATAAAATAGATTATAGAGGGATTAACATATTGAGAGTGTGGAAATGGAAAGGAAATGGATCCTTTTATAGTTCATGATATTGGGTGATCTATTTTTAGGTCTACAAATGACTTATAGTATATGGGACTACCCACACTCCATGCAGGAGGCACCTAACCATGTTATGAATGAAACATAAATAACCTATCTTCTACAAGATTTGAACATATGACCTGTCTTTCAAGTATAGTCTAATAAAACTTTGATGCAAAAATCAACACAGTTATTATTAGAAGCATTCTCAATCATTTGGTGAAAATATCATGTCTATTATTAATTTAAACTAGGTAATTAGACCTTACTAAGATGCCTATTGCTTTCAATTTCAATTGGAAAATATATTTGTTGTAGATCTATGGGCTTCTCTGCACTGGAGCCAATTCAGAAACATATTTCAATACAGCTACACTGGTATCCTGTGTGAAAAGTTTTCGCAAGAACTAAGGGCCTATTGTTGGAATACTTAAGGGTTTTTTTATGTTTAAGCGGTGCAATATTTACACTAATATATGTGGCTCTGTGTGCTCCTGATCAAATTTCCTTTATTGTCCTGTTAGCAATTAGTCCTCCTATGGTGATCATAGGCATGATGTTTATTGTGAGGTCAATTCCCATTAGAGAGCAGAAGAAAGAATCAGATTCGAGCTATTTCAATTCAATATATGGTCTCTGCATGTTATTAGCTGTCTATCTGATGGATTTCATGCTTATGCAAGATCTCTTTGATGTGAAGAGGATATTAAACATAAAGTTATTCAATGGACTACTTATTCTCCTGTTGCTTCCTCTGGCTTTTCCTCTGATCTCAACCTTTTCTGGGGACACTCCTTCCACTTGTCCTACAATGTGCAAACCATTGCTGCAAGATAATCCATCCATTATAACAATTGGACAACAGTCCATCCATGATAGTTTTCTTCTTAGTGAAGTTGAGGATGAGAAGACTAAAGAGATGGATCTTCTCCCAGAAAGTGAGAGAAGAAAGCGTTTGTCCTGGTTACAAAATCGCTTGCTGCGTGCTGCTGCAGAAGGTGCTGTGAGAATCAAAGGAAGAAAAGGACCACACAGAGGAGAAGATTTCACTCTGATACAAGCTCTCATAAAGGCTGAATTTTGGCTACTCTTCTTTACCCTGTTGTTTGGAGCAGGATCAGGCTTGACTGCCATTGATAATCTGGGTCAGATGAGTCAATCATTGGGATATGATAATTCTCATATTTTTGTTTCTATGATAAGCATTTGGAAATTCCTGGGTCGTGTTGGAGGTGGGTCTCTTTCTGAGATTGTTGCAAGGTAAGGCTACTCAATGTTCTTGTGCATTTTAGTTCATAGTATGAGTAAACTGACATGTTTCCATATTAGAAAAAAAGTTAGATTCATCTGTTTCCTTGTTTATCTATATTTCACCAGGAATCTGAAACTTGAAAACTTTGAAAAGAAATAGGGATAGCTGTAGTCAAGAAATTGTGAGAAATGGGGTGTACTTATTACAAAAACCAGAGAATACAAATAAATGCTAGAAACTACATTGGAAATCACAATGTTAGTGTTGTGATTGTTTTAGCCATTTGACTCTAGTAAAGCTTCTTCCCAAGATAAAAATTCAAAAATAGAGCACCCTACCTTAAGGAAATAGTTTCGGTTATTCAAAGCTTGTTAGCTTTCTTTTCCGAGGATTATCTTAAAAACACTGTTTTACCCTCTTTTCAGAGAATATTCAATGAACTCCCTTTTCCAACTCTATGTGTCAAAATTTCACATCTTATTGGTCTGTTCATCGATTTTATATTTGAGATAAATATTCTTCTTATTCTGCAAGTGTATATATAAGATTGTCGGGTCCTAATCCTTTTAGTGACAGGGCGAATCCATGGTAGGACAACAAAAGGTATGAATATTCCACTGAATATTGGGGTAACAGCCATAATAAAATTGTAGAACCCGTACTTTGATTTATCAAAGGAAACATAATTGTTCATGAATATGCCATGAAATGCTAATAAAATTGCAGAACAGATACTTTCATTTATGAAAGGAAATAGAATTGTTCATGAATATGCCACGAAATGCCAAAGATCCACTCATATTTTGCAATATTTACATCAATATTTACATATTTTGAAACCCCAAGAATTTCCCTGTTCTTCGAACTCCTGAATAACTGCTTTGCCAGCTGCTGCTTCTAGTTCAACACCATCCGTCGACCTAGCTATTTCTTCCTCTGCTGCTGCAATATTCATGGTAAGACCTTCCTCTGCAATATCCTCTGCAAGATTTTTTGGACAAATTTTAGAAAATCCAAATAAGATGAAAACCAAATGACAAAAATTCTTGTAGATTGTCAGAACGAAACTCTAGCAAAGCTGAAAATAATTAATCAACTATTAAGTTGTTCGCAAATGTATTAGATAATTTTTTACCTGACACAAATCCATCTCAAGCAAACTTATACTAAGCCTAAGCCGTGATGAAGCTACTCCTAGGTAGTCGGCAAGTAGCTGCATAGCAGGGTGAGGCTGCATGTGGCGCCAACAACACTGAAAAGTGGACGGTGGTGTGACAACACTTCAAGGTTAAATCAATTTTGGCATGAGACAAATTTCGTCTGGCATGAGACAACTTTCTGGCCTAAATCTCACACTATATATAGCCCATCGGCTAAACATTTATATTATATTATAATATAAATATTATAATATTTATATTTATATTATATTATAATATTATATAATATAAATATTATATTATATTATATTAATAATATTATATACATGATTTAATAGAATAATAGAGGACTTAATATTATATAGATGATAGATAATTTGTGAAAGATTATAAAAAATAAATATTTATATTATATTGTAATATTATAATATAAATATTATATTATATTATATTATAATATAATATAATAATATTATATACATGATTTAATAGAATAATAGAGGACTTAATATTATATAGATGATAGATAATTCGTGAATAAACTTTGTCCATGAAGATGGGAGCTATAAGTAATAAGTAATGAAACTCTGAATTTCATTGAGAGTTTGATCCTACCTCGGGATGAACGCTGGCGACATGCTTAACACATGTAAATTGGACAGGAAGTGGTGTTTCCAATGGCGAATGGGTGAGTAATGCGTAAGACCTTGCCCTTGGGAGGGGAACAAGCTTAGGTAGGGGTCCCATGAGGGGGGCTTAAACTCTATGGATTATGATCAAATTTGAAAGAAAAAATAATAGAGGAGTAATAATCATATATTTAGTCATTTTTATTTGTCTAATATTAGTCATTTTTATTTGTCTGATATTAATTATTTATTTAGTCATTTAGTTTTGATTTTACCTTATGACCAAATTAGTCACTTATAAATGACCAAATTAGTCATTTATTTGCAATATTCTACTAGTGTTAGTCACATGATTAAAAGTTTTATTCATGTGACTAAAATTTTTAGTCACGTAGTCATTTATTTGCCAAATTCTACTAGTGATTAGACACTTCTGATTATGACATCCAGGATGTGGAGATTATAGCAGATCACACGCAAGGGAGTGGAGCACACCCTACAGAGTCCTCTCCTACTAGAGAGGTGGACACTAAAGTAGTTACACAGGTAACATTTAAGGTGTAAATTCATAACTTGCATTTAAAAAAAAAAAATTATTAATAAGAGATAGTATCAAGTACTAATATTTATTTACATGGTCTATTTAATAGTTAATGTCTAAGGAGGAGCTCACATAGGTGACTGATAGTACCCTTAGGGCCATTTCATTTGGCCTTGACACGTACACAATATGTATTTTCTCACTCACTCATTTACATTTTTTACTATATATTTTCTTGTCATTTGAATTGTCAATAATGAAATTATATATTAACTTATATATTTATCTTACTCTCTGCTTGTAGCAAACACCTAGTGCGAGCGAGGTGTGATGCTCTCTAGACTATGGAGGCACATTGTTGGATAAGGGAAAGGTAATTAAACTCAAATTTGATTGAATTAAAATTTATAAGATCTTTTATTGATTATGCATACATTGACATAGATTCATAGTTTCATATGTACTTGTCATTTTTATGTCATTGTGAGCTATACATCATTTTTTATAAGTGCCACAACACCCGAAGGAGTAGGTATTCGAACGCCTGAAGGAGGAGGTGTTGAAACACCTCAAGGAGGAGGTGTTGAGACACCTAAAGGAGATACAGAAAAAGATCAACCTAAAGAGGTATGTGTTTATTTTATTTTGTGCTCGGTAAATATGTTCTTATTACTGACAATTCTATGCTAACTTGGATCAATTTCATAGATTGACATTACAAAAGTTGGTTTGGTTAGTTCTTTAAGAGGGGTATATTCTAGGACTCCCAACCCTTCAAAGAGACATATATTTTAGGTAATCAAGATTTCAATTTTATTGTTCAATTATAATTCAATGTGTATTGATTTTTATGTTAATTATTCAATTTTAAATTATATAGTATAACTAATCTCAATTGTGGTTTGAATTTTTCTTGTGCAACTACCTTCAGAGCCAACGAGTGCTTCAAAGAGGCTCCATTTTGATGATCCACCAAGTAGTTTAGGATGAGATAGACATTTTGGCATGTAAATTTTGAATAGATACCGAGATGGCATATGCCACATATTGTAAAACTTTGATTGAGTTGGCGTTGATGCCATTTTTGTATATGGACATACACTTGATTATTGGATAATTTGATATATATAGAAGTTGACAATCAAAATTTAGTTTCCTCCTCATGTGCATGATTAAACTCTTTGAAGCAATGGTTAAATATCAATGTACAATAGCATAAAAAGAATGGTTAAATATTATGTAGTTTATATTCATATTGTTGATTACATTGCATTGCACATCTTTCAAACTCAAAGCATTATTTCACATTGCATAAGTAACAACTAGATACTCATATGATTAACCCTACACCATCTGATTTTCTTCTTTGTCAACTTTCCCATGCCTTAGTAAATTTGGTGGTCCATTTGTAACCATCAATTTTTTTATATAACATAAATTCACCTTTTTCAAAAAATTAATATGGCTAGACTCCCATATGAATACTAATAATATATCATATGACCATTCTTCATATACTTACTAGAACTTTGTGTCTTCTTAGATGAGCCAAAAGTTGTTGCCCAACTACCTCTACCTTCATCAATGTTCCATATTTTAATCATTCCATCCCAAGATGTGACCATTTGTTGACTAGAAGATTCAATTATTTGCAGGCATGAAATGACATCATCATGCACTTTGACCTAGAAATTTAGGAAAAGAATACTATTAAAAGTTGTGAGCTCTATGAAAAATAGATGTTTATCTGACTACAACACCATCTAAATATGGATTCTTTTAGAAAATAAAAAGCAAGACATAACTTTTAAACAAATAATTTAATCACAATGTATTTTTCACAAAGAAAATTTGTATAAACCGCTTCTCCATAATGGCTAGTATAGAAAATAATTGCATTGGTAGAACAAAACTCCAAAACATTTCTGATTTCCTTGATTAATTGAATCTTAAGTAGAATCCCCACAATAATTATGTTTTACATAAACCGATAGGAAAACAACATTGCTTGGAAAGTGCATCTCTAATATTTTATGTTCCTTGTACAATAATTTAAATACATTTGAAGAAGTTATATGAAAATATAGCTTCTTAAATTCTTCTTTAATTTGAAGGTTAGTTTTGATAGTGAGTAATTTATTTCATAGATGGATTTTAGCTTTTGCTTGATTGTTGTGCACTGTACTTTCTTCTATAAATAAAATGAGACATGCTAATGCACATTTTCACTATAATTTCTCTATTTTTGTCCTCAACATATCTCTCTCTTGGGCTTTTATACAACCCTGTCAGGGCCTGTGCTAATCACACTTAGCCCAAATCAAAAAGAAAATTTCATGCATTGCTTCTCCCTACACTAGCAGACCTTCGCTGGAGGTTTTATTTGATATTGTCAACAAACATACATCCGGTTTTCTGAATGAATGGGGGAGTTACAACCTTCCCAATCAAGAGTTCATGACTTTTCAGAACTGATTAAAGCAATTCAAGACTTATGTCATAGGATGAGAACATTTGACCATAGGCTCAATGATAAATGCAATGATCCTTAACTAAATTATTCATACAAATTTCTTAGATTTGGAATAATTCAATGAAAATCAGCCAAAACATTTAAACAAGATATTTAGATCTAAAACATTCACATATGATAAATAGATCTACACATATAAGTTGGTTGGAATAGAGTATTTAATTCAAATAACTCACTTCATGATTACAATTTTTTTGCTTCAATTGTTTGCTCATAACCAAGATTACAATGATCAATTTTGTTTTAGAAAAATATTGGGATGCTGAAATCCACTATGCTTGGCATACAGATGCAACCTTTATGTGAAATTTCCCTCACAAATCCAAACAAGTTTCATCCTCCAAACTCTAGGAAACCAATGGGGTTTCATCAAAAAATCTCCATAACCTAAGGGTTTTTTTCCTTAGATTCAACAAGTGAACAAAAGTGTCCAACTTTACAATTTTGGATTTGTTGAGATGATGTCCAAAGATTATCCAAACTAATGAAGTTTTATTCCTTATATAGAGGTTGAAGGCCTAACATGGGTCCAAAGTTTCTTGCCATTTTCTCACACTCAAATTTGGGTTCATTAATTGCATTCTTGGTTAGTCGTGGTCATGGGTGGAGTCCATTCAAATGGTGAGGCTTTGTGAAAGTGCATGCTTGAGTGTGGAGATCTAGGGAAATGATTGCTTTAAGTTCAAGCAAATAATTATCCCAAGGTCCAACATCAAGGGTTAAGGCGATGGGATTCTTGGGTGTTAGGACACTAGACAATGGGGATCTAGGTGTTTGAGGACTAGGATACCCCATTGGCTCTTTTACAAATGTAAGACATCATCAAAAGGCCCAAAGATCCAAAGACGAATGTATGGTTTGAGAAGTTGTGGTCAAGGTATTAGGGTGTTATGCGAATGGAAAGGAAAAATTTCAAAGGCCCACAAGAGAAGGAAGTGGGAGGTGGATGCAAAAGGAATGAAAGAAATGCATGATAGTATTAGAGAGTCTGAAATCCCAAGGAATGAAAGAAATGCATGAAGTGTAATGTGTTTTAGTTTGTGGTACTCCTTTGTTTCTCTATAGATGTGTGATAAATTCTTAGTTCAATGATGTTGAACAATTTTTGAAAAAATAAAGTTGTGTTGGGATCATGTTGGGACCATCTACAAAAACCTCTACTGGTTTTTGTTATCTCAGAGGCATTTTCCTGTAGTGATGACTTTTCATTGGAGGGAAAAGTTGCCAGATGCAAGCAATGTAAAGTTGCAAAGTGGTGCAATTTTCACTCCACAGCTCGTACGACCAAATAGACTGTTCCAATACATTCGGATGGGTACGTTTACGCTAGGGATTGTCTTCTCTTGTACCCAAATACACTGAATCACTTCGAGCTACATTGGACTGACGATTTCCCTTAAGAGTCCAAAGTGCTAAAAGGTAGCATCTTTGAAGGTCTATTTCTCGGAGACCATGATGCTTATAGACTCTCCATCCGAGGCTATGGGATCATGTTGGGACCATAAAAAAAAAACCTCTCCTGGTTTTTGCTATCTCAGAGGCATTTTCCTGTGGTTGCCAGATGTAAGCAGTGTAAAGTTGGAAAGTGGTGCAACTTTCACTCTATAGCTCGTACGACCAAATGGACTGTTCCAACACATCCAGATGGGTACGTTTACACTAGGGATGGTCCTCTCTTGCACCCAAATATGCCGAATCACTCTGAGCTACTTTCGACTAATGATTTCCCTTAAGAGTCCAAAGTGCTAAAAGGCAGCAATCTTTGAAGGTCTAATTCTTGGAGACCGTGATGCTTACAGACTCTCCGTCTGAGGCTATGGGATCGTGTTGGGACCATCTACAAAAAGCTCTCTCAATTTTTCCTATCTCAGAGGAATTTTCCTGTGGTAATGACTTTTTAGTGGATGAAAAAGTTGCCAGATGCAAGTAGTGTAAAGTTCAAAAGTGGTGCAACTTTCACTCTGTAGCTCGTACGACCAAACAGACTGTTCCAACACGTCTAGATGGTTATGTTTACGCTAGGGATGGTCCTCTCTTGCACCCAAATATGCCAAATCACTTTGAGCTACATTGGATCGATGATTTCCCTTAAGAGTCCAAAGTGCTAAAAGGCAACAATCTTTGAAAGTCTATTTCTCAGAGACCATAATGCTTACAAACTCTTTGCCTGAGGCTATGGGATCATGTTGGGACCATCTACAAAAACCTCTCTCAGTTTTTGTTATCTCAGAGGCGTTTTCTTGTGGTGACAACTTTTCAGTGGAGGAAAAAGTTGCAAATTGGTGCAACTTTTAGTCTGTAGCTCATACGACCAAACGAACTATTCCAACACGTTTGAATGGGTACGTTTACGCTAGGGATGGTCCTTTCTTGCACCCAAATATGCTGAATCACTCCGAGCTACATTGGACTGACGATTTCCCTTAAGCGTCCAAAGTGCTAAAAGGCAACAATCTTTGAAGGTCTATTTCTCGGAGACCGTGATGCTTACAAACTCTTTGTCCAAGGCTATGGGTGTATACCTCGATATTTTATGCTACTTTAAATGTGTGAATCTAACTAAGAAACATGAAAGACAAAACACCAAGGACACCTCAAGATTAGCCAAAAGAGAGTTGCAACGAAAAGGAATGCAAATAAAATGAAACACAAACACTTTTACCTCCCTTGTTGTTGAAACTTCTTTGGTTGGCCCTTGCTTAGATTGGTTGTGTGCTCCTTTGATGATAGATTGAGTGACTATAATGCAAGCTTCAATATGCAAAATGGTGAACAAAGATGGTTGAATGATCTAACAAGACTTGGACAACATGTAGTTGTGAGAGTGCAAAGTGTTGTGAAGGAAAAATGGCAGCATAAGGTTATAAAAATCAAAAGTGTTTTGGAAATGCCCTTGAGGAGGGGTATTCATAGAAGAATTTGAATTCTCTAGAGAATTCAAGGGTCAAGATTGATCCAACAAGGCCAAGATGAAGGGCTATGGTGGGTTGAGAACCCACAAGCCCTCACATCTTGACATGTGGAGGGTGAAGTGGACAAGAGGATATGAGGTGGAAAAGGACATGCACCTTGGGGGATGAGAGGATTTCCACAAAAAAGGGGTTTCTTGTCCCCAAGTGGGATTGAAAGGGACTTTTGAGGAATTTTAGAATTCCTCAAAAATCTACATGGGAAAAGGAAAGGTGGTTGGAGGGATAAATGTGAATTAAAAATTCACATTCATAAGATGACCTAGAGGATAAAAGGTGGGCTCCAAAAAGGTGGGACTTGGTCACATGTGGAGATTGTGACAAGTCCAAGGTGGGTCACATGTGGAGATTGTGACAAGTCCAAGGTTCTAGAAGCCTTGGAAGGATGGAATGTGAATTAAAAATTCACATATAAAAGAGGGGAATTTAGGAAGAATAAAAAGGAATTAAAAATTCCTTGGAGAATGATTAAATTAATTAGTAATTAGAGGATAATTAGGGGCTAATTAGGATTAAAAGCCAACTTGCAAAAGTTGGAGGATGTGACACATCCTAATCAAGGATTAGGCATGTGCACATCCTTAATGAAGAGATTAGGAAATGGATTAGGATTAGATGAAAATGACATGTGAGGAATTAAATAAATGTAATATTTATTTAATTTATTTGATGAAAAGAGGATTAAGGAGGGTAAGGTATTTAATTATTAATTAAATACCTTAGGGATTTAGCAGAATTAAAGATATTAATTAAATAATAGTAATATTATTAATTAACTCGGATAAGAGGATGTTTAGATCTAAAAGTGATAAATTTGGATAAATTAAGTGTCCAAATTTGGATGTCTACATTTTGCCCCTCTTTGAGATGGTGTTACAAGTAGCATCATTTCCAAAGAATATTCAAATATAGAACCTAGAAGAAGATGGTTAGATTGGAAAAGATTCCCACCATCCAAAGGAGTGACTAGGAAGGGAAAAAGAAAATGATGAAAATTAGGGATGAAGGATGCCCCTCGAGAGGACATGCGGGTTGAAGAGAACACGCAGGTGCTCTCAAATAGATGATGTGATGCAAGGGGAGATGAGGAAGATGATGCAAGGTGATGGGGAAGAGAGTAAGTGATAGGAGATGGATGAAGCACAAATGGATTTCAAAAGGTGATGTTGCCCCAGTCAAGGTACAAGCCAAAATGGGTTGAAGATGGATGGAGTGTTGTCAATAGCCAATTGAAGGATCCTAAAACAACGAGGATAGGGAAGGATACATCCCACTGAGTGGTATTGATGAGGGAAGGATACATCCCAAAACACCACTAAAGGATAGGGAAGAATACCTCCCGATGATGATGATGAAAGTGTTGTTGATGAGGGAAGGATACATCCCAAAACAACACCAAAAGGATAGTGAATGACACTAATGGATGATGATGATGATGGGTCAAGGCTGATAACAAGACTGAGAAGTAGACCAAAGATATGATTAGATGATTCGGGCTAAGTGGAATGGATGGAGATTGGATAGAGATAAGGATGAAGGATGAATGATGGATGGATGGGGGGATACATGCAAGACGATAGAATGGAGAATGAGATGCAATTCTAAATGCAATTTATCATCTTTGGAGCACTGGTTTTTGCTATAGCATCAAACACAAGACACCAGGGTATGAAGAACCAAGGCGTAATTGTGTCTAATGCATCAAATAAACATAACAGACAAGAAGGCTATCCCAACACCCCAAGGTCAGAAAGATCTTGGTGGGCCAGGTATTGAGATAACCACAAGCACAAAAGGATGCCCCAGCATAACACAAGACCTCAGGGATCTTGGTGGGTACTACGTGGGACAACAACCAAGAAGACACAAATAGACATAAAAAGATCAAGATATGCCCCTATGTTGACCAATCAAAATACACCATAATATGATGGATTATGGCGGTCTTGACAAGTGATGATAGGGAGCTCAAATGATAAACAAAAGCCAAAAGCATCAAAAGATCACAATCAATTTCAAACGTCCATTGCCATAGGATCAAGGAGATGGATGGGATTGATGAGGTCTGTTAGGAAGGATACATCCTGTTGAGACCAAAGATGATGGATACGAGACTAAAAGATCGTTATGACGCAGGATGTTCAAAAATTGATTGGATTTCATGATACAAGTGGATCTCATTTGTGAAGAACTGGCTAGATAAGGGCATAGCTTGATGACATGACACAAGGGAGACAAGACATGGGACTGACAAAACCTAAAGACCTAGGGGCTCGGGGGCCGATCAAAGATTAGCCTTGCCTACGTGAAAGCGCAGAGCCCTCGTAGTTCAGTGAAAGGTGGACGACTGACCAAGATGGAGACCTTGATGGATGGTAAAGACGGGACAGACAATAGGAACAAGAGTTGAAGACTGATGATGGAACCCCGGGGGCGGATCAAATGATCGATCTTGCCTACGTGAGAGCGCAGGGGCCACGTAGTTCGACTAAAGACCGACAACAAATGATGGATGAAAGAGGATGAGATGACCCTAGATAAGGGGATAAAAAGATTGGACTGACACGATGGGACAAGATATATGAATGATGAAGTGATAAGATAGATGATGTTGGACGATAGTGACTATAGAAAGCTCAGGGATGGGATAGTTAGCAAATCATCAAAGATGAAGTGGGCAAATGACATGCCATATAGATGAATGGTGAAATGATGAATGATGAGATAGAAAATATGTGCAAAAGAAGCAGAAGTGATGACGATAAGATGGATGACATTGGATTGCATGGGGTAAAGCCTATAGCTAGATACCAATGACAAGGGATTAGGAGATGGGATGAGGATAAAGATGGAAGATTGGATAAAGATATAAGATAGGGATGGGGGAGGAAAAAGGATTGTTTGGGTGGATTGGATAGAGGGATAAGGATTTGGATGAGGAAAAGGTGACCAAATGGATAGATGACTGATGCTTGGAACAAGTGGAAGATTACTTAGAATGAGTAAATGATTGATCAAGATGATGGAATGAGAGTGTGAAAGGATAGGAGGTTTGATGAATGTTTGAGATGATAGATGAAAGTTCGAAGCAGATGAATGGTTACATGGAATGAGTGAATGGATTTATTAGAATGGATGAATGGGACAAAATTGAAGAAGATGGAGGGAAGGATCTTAAGACTTTGTTGCAGATGGATGAAAGCCCAGATTAGGGGTTTGGATAAGCTCAGATTGGGATAAGATTAAAGCTCAGATGAGGATTGGATCGAAGACTAGAATGATGGAAGGATATGATTGAATTGATTCTACACCGAGTTCCGGGGCTTTAAGGGATGTAAGGTGTTGACAAGCAGATTTTTCCAAATTTGGCAATTTTCAAAAATTGTCAAATTTTGCCATTTTAGGAAACTTCATGGTCGTATGTTTGAGAGTCCGAATTTTTTCCAAGAAATACCCATTGGTGAGATAGGATGAATTGCCAAATAACATCCTAAATTCGAGATATACATGTTGAGTTATGAGCAAAAATAATTTTTGAAAAAAACACTAAATTGGGATTTTGGGGGTCAAGATGAAACTTTGAGGCCCCAAAAATGGGTCAAAACGGAGTCCAACCAGTTTTTGTAAAACTGGTTGGGAATCCACTCGTTAGCTCATAACGCAACCACCTGTCAAATTTCAGCTCAAACGGACACCCGAGTCAAAAGTTATGGCCTCCGGAAGTGTCGGGGTAAAAATCAAAAATTGATTTGGAAAAATCGAAGACATGGGTTTTGTTCGCGGACGAAAATGAGGAACTGGGTCGA
>VDFB02252616.1:91764008-92150445 GCA_007258455.2 Sequoia sempervirens
GAGCGATTTTAAAAATACTAAAAAAAAGTCCACCGTGCTCGGGTCACACAAGAGTTGCTATGTTATGTTTTTTTGACAGAAACAACAGCAATTTGTGTGTGTCCTTCTTTTGAACCCCTTAATCTCAACCATTTTCAAAATAAATTAGTATTTTAGAAAGTAGACTCGGAGCACTGCGGTCCTTGTTTTTGTTCCATCAAAAATTTTTGAGTGTAGCTATCCTCAATTTCACATCCAAGGTCAGTATTTCCTGATTTCAGAAAAAAAGTGGCCACTTAAGCCCCTTTTTTGGGAACCATCTTGGTGCACTTACCCTTACCATCAAGAGAAATGCATCATTTTCCACAGATCACACCAGTTGTATTATCACTAAATATAACAACACCACCATCATATTTTTCCAAGCTTACAAACTTACTTTTATCTCCTATCCTATGATGTGAAGATCTACTATCAGTCACCCATTCATCTTTCTCTTCAACTTGAGTAGCTAGGGCTTTCTCCACATTTGTACAACTAGCAGATTTAGTAGGTACAAGATTATTTTCCTTGATAGAAATAAATACCCATTCTTCATCACTTCTATTTCCTTTATCATATTCATCATTTGCCACACCTTCATCAGCAACATAGTAACACTTCTTTTGAAATCTAGGCTTGTTATGTCTTGGTTTAGAAGCTCTTTCTGGACACCTTGATGCAAAATGACCTATCTTATTGCAAGAAAAACATTTAAGAGGAAATTTTCCTTCATACTTACCTTTTCCTCTCAGTACTCTTTTGACAATAAGTGCTTCCAGCTCTTCCAGCTCTCTTTCTTCTTCTTCAATTTGTCTAATTTCATCCTCATACTTGAATGTTTTCTAGATGAACTCTCACCCTGATCATATCTCTGTCTATCTCTTCCAGAAGTAGTAGCCTTAAATGAAGATTCAACCTTAGGAAGGGCATCACCAAATTCACTTAGCTCAAAAGCAGTAAGATTACCAACCAACATATCTCTGGTTACATTTTTTACAGTCCAGAGCTCTTCAATAGCACTAGCTTTGACTTTGTATGAATCAGGCAAGGATCTAAGCACTTTAGCAACAATCTCTAATTCGTCTATCTTTCCACCAACACATCTGATACCACAAAAAAGTTCATTCAATCTTTGCATAAAAATAGCAATGTTCTCATCATCACCCATTCTCAATTTTTTATATTTCCCTTTTAGACTCTGCAACTTAGCAATCTTCACATTAGCATCACCTTCATACAAGGTTTCCAACTTTTTCCAAATCACATAAGCAGTCTTCAGATCCATATCATTTGTCATCTCAGAATCAGTCAAGGAACTCAACAATGCTTCTTTATCCCTGATATTATACTTAACATCTCTAAGCTCAACAGTAGTAGTAGGACCATTATGATGAATGACATACCTATTACATGTATTGTTATAGAAGGGTTCACCAATGCATCTCAGATGACACTCCATTTGAGTCTTCCATAGAGAATAATTTGTTCCATCAAATCTTGGACTATCCTCCTTATATGACGCCATCCCAAATCACCTTAAGATTTTAAACTTCTTCCAAGGAACCTACTCTAATACCAATTGTTGGCAACACAAGGGCAGACAACTAAGAGGGGGGATGAATTAGTTGTCCAAAATTTAAAACTGATTCAACTTGTTAACCTTATTCTCAAATATGATTATTAACCATGAAAGCATAAATCATCAACACATTAGAAACAAACATAACACCAAAATTTTTGATGTGGAAACCCTGTTAGGGGAAAAACCATGGTGGAGGTCAATCCACAAGATTATACCCTATTAAAAGTATAAGAAATAAAATATCGGGAATGCACATGCATTCAGGCACACTGCCTAGATCTCACTCCTTAATTACAACACGGATAACTTCCCAAAGGAAGAAACACTTTCTTACAGAAAGAATTAGATTACATCCACAGGGATTTGAACTAATAAATTAGCATTTTCTAATGCTTGATCACAACTTTGGTTAAGCACATGAAAAATTCTTCACTCTTCTTCACACTTCTTCACACTCTACTCTACCTTTGAATGATTAGTACTTTATTCACACATACACACATACTCGACATCCACTGACATACTTCAATTCGAATAAAAAATCACTTACATATATTCACAACAAGAACTTTCATCCCTACAAGTTGACTTCAACAAAATAATAAAATGAAAATAAATTGTTTGCCCAAAACACTAAAGATTATTAATGCGAATCAACCAAGGGTGGCCACAACTTAGTGAAGACCCAAATCAATATATCCAACATGAAAACACTTCAATTAATTACTCCTCAAATATCCACAACACACTACAAACACCATGCTGACCAAGAATAAGAAAAACATGAACACACAAGAGAAAATTGCCAACCATGAGCACAACAATCAATGTGGACGTGCAAAAAAGGTAGAGCATGATTTAGAAACATCCAAAAACATCACAAATCACCAAAGAAGAATCCACAACAACTAAACCAACTAAAATCACATCATCTTCAATCAGTAGCACCAATTGAAGCAACATAAAAACTATCAAAATATAAATCTTCATAACTCGATCAAATCTTCATGCGGATTTCTAAAACTCAATGTGGATAAACTAGATACACTCAACAACAAACCCTTTAGTCCACAATCTCTAATCATTAACATACAAAACTTACCGACATACTAAACTTCACTTCACCCCCGTGTAATGTCCCTTATTAAATTTGTCCTAGAAACAAAAAAAATACACAATTCAAGGTAATGGTTCACTTTTTGGTTCATATAAGTTAGCTTATATAATTATTCTTAAATATCTGTTCATGTCATTAACTGATAACAACTACACATTTATTTCAAAATTTAACATTTGAGAATAGGAGAAGTGCATAATTTCTTTTAAATCAACATATGAGATGAATGCATTAGATAATTTAACATCAACATATACACAAGATATAAATTAGATAAGTACACACTTATCATGGTTTATCATAACTTACTACACTCTACCTAGATAAATCCTTGCCTTTATCTCTCTTCCTTAGACCCCATTGGAGGAGGGACACCTTACAATGCTGAGGGCACGTGACCACTATCCAAGTGGATTCCCTCAAGGTTTTATTACCCGTCTTGGGACATCCATCATGGGATCGAATTACCAGCCTTTCCCTCAACAACCATCCTCTCCTTGGTGATAATTAGCAAAAGAGATTGTTGGCTCTAAATCTATCCTCACAACAAGCCGTAATAACTTATTGAAGAATGCAATAATTGTTGTAAGCAAAATTATGGCTTATTGATTTCTATTATTCCTAGTTGCATTTATGGGTTCCCAGTACTTATCAAACAACACACTACCTATAGCATTTGTTCTAACTACACTAATGATTAAGTTATCTATTTTTTAAATAATTTTGTGCCTTTTACTAAAGTGGTTCGATTGCATCAAAGATCCATGTTTTATAGGCATGATAACAATATTAATCTAAAACTGAATCTGCATTGATCGAGTGTCAGGTATGAGCAACATACTTACCTGAGTTTAACATGTCTCCTATACTTGATCAGGCTTCTTAAATTCCCACGATCGTTCCCTGCTTCACACGTTTCTTCCTTTTTTCCAATGGTAATGCCCACTCCAACCAAGAGGGATTGCTTAAATTGGTTTTCATTGGCCATGACTTGAGAACTCCTGAGGTCGTGACTTATAGAAGAGACATATGACTTAGACACCGCTTCAGGAATTTGGTGTTTTGTTTAAATAAAACAATGCTTAACCAAGTTGATACTTGGTGATTAATTTCTACTTTATTAAATACGATAATATGATCATTCATTTGATATTTGTTAATCATATTCAACACCAATTATGGCAATCACAATTACTCAAGAAGAAAAAGAGAATTACAACTATTATTATTTTATTCCAATATTTGTTGCTGGTAAGAGATGATCATTAATTCGAGGGTTATGATAGTCCAACTTCCCTGAATTTGCTTGTCCTCAAGAAAAATTCAAACTTTGATGCTTTAAGATCTCTTCATTTTCCCATGTAGAATCTTCCTTAGGTAACCCTTTCCATTTTATCAAGTATTCGGGAATAATTTTTTTCCTCAACTTTTTCTCCCTTGTGTTTAAGATCATTTCAGGCTCTAAAATGAGTCTTCACTCATCATCAAGGGGTGGTAACTCTTCACATGGAGTAATTTTCTGCATATGAACCTTTTTAAGTCTGGACACATGAAATATATTATGAATTTTTCTATTGCTAGGCAACTCCAATTCATAGGCTACTTCACGTATTTTCCTTAGGACCTTATACTGGCCATAAAATTGGGGCTTTAATTTCTCTACACCGTTTACTTTAATTGAGGATTGCTTGTAGGGTTGGAGTCTCAGAAAAACCAAATCTCCAACTTTAAATGTTCTTTTGACTCGGTTCAAATCTGCATAAATCTTTTGTTGATTTTGAGCATGATGAAGATTATCTTTGAGAGCTTTCATTATATCCATGATTTGTTGTACGAAGTCTATGGCACTTGGCACTCTACTATCTTGAATGACTAAACTCCCAAAGGTAGTTGCTTCATACCCTATAGAGCCTTGAATGGGATCATTTTAATGGACATATGAAATGTTGTGTTGTAGCAATATTCTCCCAAGTGCGGCCATTTGACCCAGGAGTTTTGCTGACCTATAACATAGTTCCTCAACTATCCTTCCAACCACTTATTCACAATTTTTGTTTTCCCATCAGTCTGAGGATGGTAACTAGTACTTGGATTAAGATTAGTACCAATGAGTTGGAAGAGTTCTTGCCAAAACTGGCCAAGGAAGCAGCTATTGCGATCACTCATGATATTCTGAGGTAGACCATGCAACTTCAGTGGATATTGGAAAGAAATGAAAATACTTAGTTAACGGATCCACCACCACAAAAATGGAATCCTTACCTTGTACTTTAGGCAATCCGGTGATGAAATCCATTGAAACACTTTCCCACTTTTGGTCTAGGATAGGTAGTGGTTGAAGTAATCCTGCTGGATTGTTTAGTTCTGCTTTATTCTTCTGACAAGTCATACATTCCTGAACATATTTTCTCATATCCATTATGAGGCCTTTCCATGAATATCATTCTCTTATCTACTTGTAAGTTTTATAATAGCCAGGGTGTCTTGCCAAGGGGATATCATGCTATTCCTTCAAAAAAAAAAATTATCCTAGAGTGGGGCACGAGAAATATTCTACCCTTCTACAAAATGATATCTTCCACTAACTTATACTCATTATTGGGTGCATTTCCTTCAATATTTCTTGAGCCTGTGGATCCTTTGTATATTCTACAATAATGTCATTCCTCCAACTTCCGATGATGCTGGTGATTGTATTAACTTGTGGGTGTCTAGACAAGGCATCAACTACCACATTATTAGTTCCTTTGACATATTCAATATCAAAATTGTAAGCTTGTATTTTTCTCACCCACTTTTGTTGGCGGTCGTTCAAATACTTTTGCCGTAAAGAATCTTAAGCTGTTATGACCTATCTTGATATTAAATTTTCCACAAACCAAGTATTGTTGGAACTTGGCCAAGGCATGCATGATGGCCAACATTTCTTTATCATAAATGGAATAATTCCTTTCTATTTTTGTAAGCTTGTGGCTTTCAAATGCTATTGGATGTCTCTTTTGCATGAGGATTGCTCCAATTCCCTCCCCTGAGGCATTACATTGGAGTTCAAAAGGGAGAGTGAAATTTGGAATTGCTAGGACAAGACATGTATGCATTGCCTCCTTGAGTCTTTCAAAATCCTCTCGTGACCTTTCACTCCACCTAAAGGCTCCTACCTTAGTTAAGTTTGTAAGTGGAGCAACTATTTTTGAGAAGTTCTTTACAAAACGCCTGTAGTAGCTACATAGTCCCACAAACCCTATGATTTGAGTTATGTTCTTTGGTTTTGGCCATTCCTTGATGAATTTGATCTTTTTTTCATCAACACTGACTCCTTGGGCACTAATTTTATGCCCTAGGTAAAGAATCTCATCTAACCCAAACTCACATTTTGAGGCCTTGGCATATAATGATTCTTGTTCCAATATATCTAGGACTTCATCAATGCGATTAAGATGCTCCTCCCATGTTTTGCTATAAATTAATATATCATCAAATAATATTAATAGAAATTTCCTTAACTGTTTCCCAAAGGTGTGATTCATACATGACTAAAAGGTGGCAGAGGCATTTGTCAATCTGAAGGGAAGAACTAAGAACTCAAAATGTCCATAGTGGCATCTGAAAGTTGTTTTGGGAATGTCTTCCTCTCTCATCCTTATTTGATGGTACCCTGATCTTAATTCAATTTTGGAGAAATACTTGGCACCATGAAGTTCATCTATGAGTTCATCCACTCTAGGAATAGGGTAGTGGTTCTTAATGGTCTTCTTGTTTAAATCCCTATAATCAATACACATTCTCATGGTTCCATCTATTTTCTTAACAAGTACAGCTGATGAGGCAAAGGGGCTTGAACTAGGCTAGATGTGTCGCTTTTCTAGAAGTTCTTTTATTATCTTTTCTATCTCTTCCTTGTATTTTTGTGGATGTCTATAAGGGGTAGTGATTACTGGCTTCGTCCCTTCTTCCAATTCGATCATATGTTCAAAACCTCTCTTGGGTGACAATATTGGAGGAATATCACTGAAAAATTTCTTGTGTTTCTTCATAATGGGTTGTATGTCGATGTGGATGGCCTTTCCTTGGGGAGTGGAATTGTCTAATATCATGCATTGTGCAGCCCACTCTCCTTGACCCCGATTCAAAATTCTTTCTATTATCTTGCAAGAGACTACTTGGGGCGATCCATCGAGTAGTCCCCTTAATGTAACTTCTTTCCCTTGGTCTTGGAAACAAAGTGTCAAGTCAGGGAGATCAAACATAAAACATCCCAAGGAATAGATCCATGGGGTACCCAATATTACAGTTGCATCTAGTGGTACCACATAAAAGTATTCTTTGATGGGGTGATTTACCAAGATCATCTCTAGTTGAGGGACGACCTTTGCACATTGGATCATAGCACCCATGGTTGTGGCTAATGTGAATCCTTTGAATTCTTGGGCCTTTAATTTCCTCTTTGCAACTAGTCTTTCATCTATGAAATTGTGGGATTCCCCACTATCCACAAGGGTGATGACTCTTTAGCCCTTAAGGGTGCTCTTAATGCAAAATGGGTGATGTTTGGAAGTTTGTGTGATTGTGACAAGAGTCACATGTTCCTCTTCCTCATATCTTTCCTTCTTGCATGTGTTTTCCTTCATCTCTTCATCGGTGGTTGCCTCTATTTTGTGTACTCGACTCTTACTTTGAAATCTATGTCTGGGTGACCACTCTGCATTGCAATAGCGACAAGGGTTCTTCTTTCTTTTCTCAAGTGTGTCCATGCTCCCATGGTTTTTTGCATGTAAAGCAAAAACCCTTCTCTTTAAGTTCATCTTGTTCTCTCTTAGTGAGGGGAGTGCAATGTGAGTCATCTCTTTTGTGTGAATGCTTACCATGGTTGTTGGTAGTTTTATTACTATTTGTTGTTGATGTTTCCAGCCTTAAGGAATTTTCTATGGAATCCTCTAGATTAATTGGGTTAAGAGAACTTAAAATCCATCTAAGGGACTCTCTTAGTCCTTCCACAAATAGGTAGGTGAGTCTATCTTCCTCTATCCTGAAACTCGGACTGGGAGTTTCTAAAATTCTGTTATGTAGTTTTCTACTGTTCCATGTTGCTTTAGTTGAGTGAGCCTTTTAAAACCTTCTTATGGGTGTTTCCTATCGAACCTCTTAATAAGTTTTTGTGAAAATTATTAATATGAGGTTATATCTTGGTGGCCCTGCGTGTGGATTCCATGGTGCCACCATTCATGGGCTAAGCCCTCTAAATGTAATATAGAAAATTGAAGTGCATCTTCCTCCATCATTGGGCGGAGAGTGAAGTAGGTGTTTAGCTTTTGTAGCCAAGCATGGGTAGTGATTTTTTTTTATCCATCAAAGTTGGGTAGGGAAACTTTATTTACTTTCATCTTAAGTCTTTATTTGGTAGCTTCCTCCCTTGCCTAGGAACTTCATGCCTCTTGGCTTCACAAAATTCCCTAGATGACACAAGTTCCCTAAGTTTGGGATCAAGATCTCTATATTCTCTAAGAATCTCTTCCATGCCATTTGGGATGTGATCCCATTATTCCTCCCTCCTGGGTGTATCTTCTCTAGGTATGAAGGGGGTTTGGGTACTCTAAATGAGGATGACCCATTATTAGCCTCTGAGTGATTTGAATCCATGTCCCTCCCATTTGAGGGGTTGTTTTCTAGGTTATTGAGTGAGTTTTCCATGTTATGTAAAGCTTGGGAAAGTACTTGGTTTCACTTTTCTATCCCTTTATTTTGGTTTAAAAGGGTCTGGTTGGTTTGTTCCATGAAAGCTCTTAATTCATTGGCCAATTGTTCAGCCATAGTTCCCTTCCTATGATATGTTCACATTCACCCAACCTACAGGATGGCATGATTATGCTCTGATACCAATTGTAATGTCCCTTATTAAATTTGTCCTAGAAACAAAAAAAAATGCACAAGTCAAGGAAAGGGTTTACTTTTTGGTTCATATGAGTTAGCTTATATAATTCGATTTAAATATTTGTTCATGTCATTAACTGATAACAACTACACATTTATTTCAAAATTTAACATCTAAGAATAAGAGAAGTGCATAAGTTCTTTTAAATCAACATATGAGATGAATGCATTAGATAATTTAACATCAACATATACTCAAGATATAAATTACATAAGTACACACTTATCATGGTTTATCATAACTTACTACACTCTACCGGGATAGATTCTTTCCTTTATCTCTCTTCCCTAGACCCCATTGGAGGAGGGATGCCTTACAGTGCCGAGGGCGCGTGATCAATCTCCAAGTGGATTCCCTCAAGGTTTTATTACCTGTCTTGGGACATCCATCATGGGATCTAATTACCAGCCTTTCCCTCCACAACCATCCTCTCCTTGGTGAGCATTAAAGTGAAAGAGATTGTTGGCTCTAAATCTATCCTCACAACAAGCCATAATAACTTATTGAAGAATGCAATAATTGTTGTAAGAAATATTATGGCTTATCGATTTCTATTATTCCTAGTTGCATTTATGGGTTCCCAATACTTATCAAACAACACACTGCCTGTAGCATTTTTTCTAACTACAATCATGGTTATTTTATCTATTTATTAAATAATTTTCTGCCTTTTACTAAAGTGGTTCGATTGCATCAAAGATCTATGGTTTATTGGCATGATAACAATATTAATCTAAAACCAAATCTATATTGATTGAGTGTCAAGTATGAGCAACATACTTACCTAACTTTAACGTGTCTCTTGTACTTGATCAGGCTTCTTAAATTCCCACAATCCTTCCTTGCTTCACACGTTTCTTCCTTTTTTCCAATGGTAATGCCCACTCCAGCCAAGAGGGATTGCTTAAATTGTTTTTCATTGGACATGACTTGATAACTCCTGAGGCCGTGACTTACAGAAGACACGTATGAATTAGAAACCGCTTCAGGAATTTGGTGTTTTGTTTAAATAAAACAATCCTTAACTAAAGAGTGATCCCACAACTTGCTGGTTTACAATTTTTGGGAGATTCTTATTTTTGTTGAAATCACATATTTTTAGAAAATATAATGATTTAAGCCTTAAAAAGTTCCATTTAAAGCATTCCAATTGAAGAGGTTTTGATCAAACTACCTTAAATCAAACCCCCTTGGATAGAACCCCACTAGTTTTAAACCATACCTATAACAGTCTCCTTTACACCTATCAAAATGCTAATAAAAACCACTTTTGATTTACATTTTTGGGGATCAAATGAATTCATTTAATTTTATTTTTTTTTATGTAAGTGGTCTTATTATAAGCTTCCCAAAAAATATAATTTTAAATAAATTTAGTTTAATTATTATATTTTATTTTTTAATTTCTTGTGAATGTAGGTTTTTCACTGAAAATCAAGCTCTCTATTTTGCACATGTGGAAAAATAATACATTATCAAGTTTTTGAAAATATGAGTGCACCAGATATTGAAGTCCTTGATCCAACAAAAATAAAAAATGAATTTTGATACGTATAAAAAAAGTTACGCATTATACAATATGTTTGAATTGTAATTGGTTTGACTTCAAAACTTGATTAAAGAAAAAATATTCAATAAAAAACTATCTAACCAAGTGGAAGCACTAGATATCGGAGTTACAAATCTAAATTCGAAAGAATTAAAATTTTATCCTTCATGGAAAAAAATTTATGCGTTATACGGTGAGCGTCACTTTTTAAAAATGTTGTTTTCTGAAAAAAAAACTAGTTTTTGAGGGAGATAGAAAAAGAAGTGCAATCTGATTCCAAAAATGTTGAAAAAATATATTTAGAATCTACAAACAAAATTTCATGAAACTCTAGTTTGTGTCATCTTCAAATTCCTCATAGTTTAGTTGCTATAGGTGCCCGAAAGTGAAGATTTAGTTTAAAAAAATATTTCAGTGTCCAGTTTGGCCAAAAATTGTAAACCACTATTGTGGGATCACCCCATGTCGATACTTGGTGATTAATTTCTACTTTATTAAATACGATAATATGATCATTCATTTGATATTTTTTAATCATATTTAACACCAAGTATGATGATCACAATTACTCAAGAAAAAGAGAATTACAACTATTATTATTTTATTCCAATATTTGTTGCTAGTAAGAGATGATCATTAATTTGGGGGTTATGAAACACTGACAAAGTACAACTATTCCATTACAATTTTCTCAATATCCTCAACATATACAACTTCTAATGAATTAATGCTAATAGTGTTGACATCAATGACAACCACATATCAACAACACAACCACAACATCCAACATTTTCTACATAATGAAAAAAAATAAAAAACGATTATTTTAGGTCAAATTATTGTGTACATACATGTTGGTTTAAAAAAAAAACAATTAGAGCCAATAAAAAAATAATAAAAAATGTTTTAAAAAATTATTTAAAAAGATATCCTCATCAATCTTTAGGTTGTTACATATCTTTCCCCAAAAGGAATTAGAAAAGGACATTTATTTAGGTCAAATTATGGTGTTCGTACATGTGCATGGTATGGTATAAAAAAGTGACTTTTAAAAGGTGGTTATTATACATTCCTATTAAAAACTAATTTCTATCATCTTAGTATTAGAATAAGTTACATATTTGGAAACTAGACTCGAAATACTAAATTTCATATTAATGAATTTTTTAAGATTCATTGTGTAAGTGCTTCAATTTTTTAGTCCAATTGCATAACAAATTTTGAAAAATAGGAAAAACACTTCCAATTTTTGAGATTTTTGTAAACCCAACTTCGTGCATCAGCTTGTATCATGCCTAAAGCTACTCACCATGTACCTCCCTAAGTCGAGATAGAAAATATTTATGCATGGTCTTGAAAGCCTCTAAAGAAAGGGAAAAGGTGAGCCCTTGTGCCACTAGACCCCTACCTATTGACTCCTGACAAATAGATACCTTGCATTATCAAGGTATTTTATTATGTGGGCCTACACTAAGTTAACACACCTACTTGATTAATTATAGGCTTGTTCATTTGTTGTTTTTGTCTATTTTTGTTAGAGTAAAACCTCCCCATCTAAATCCCAACAAGAACCTTATCCTTCTTGAGGCTTAGGTTTTTTTTACCATACGTATTTTTATTAGAATAGGATTTCAAAATCTAAAAACAAAATTGAAAACCCAAAAACCCAAAAAAATTGAAAAATATAAAAACTTTGATTGTTTGGCTTTAACTTGCACTAGGGTTGGGAATCTAACTATTATCTACCAACTCAACCATTATTTGCATCCAAACCCAAACTCCACCAACTTATGCATTCAAGCCATCCCATTTTCCGTCCTAATCCAAACTCATATCAATGCCTTCATCTTACCTTGATATTCTCCTTAGTCAAACTGAAACCCCTTCTCTAATGATGATGATTATGATAGTATTTTTGATTAACCAGATTATGAACCCTAATAAGATAATAAGAGCCTTGTTGATCAACTAGAGTATGAACCTTATGATGATCAAACCTTAGATTATATTTCCTTAATCAAGTTTCATCCATCTATGTTCCATCAATTCCAAAGACACAAAATCCCTAATCATCCATCCATGTTCCATCAATACAAAGCACCCAAAATCCCTAATCAATCATCCATCTACCCTTCTTTCCAACAATCTGCAAACCCTAGTCACACATCCATCTATCATCCATACAAAAAACCCCCAACATTCCAACCTACTTATCGACAACCCATAAGCTCTAGGCATCCATCCATCTACCCTCAACATGCAAAAATAGATAGATAATCCCATCATATCACTATTTCTACACCATCCAAACATATCCCACCATTATGTCCTCCACCACCTATCAATCTAACAATACATCTTCCTATCCAAACTCCATTATTCTCATGCCAAAATCCCAAGTCCATCAAATAATCTCCTATTCATATCTAAAATGATATTCCATTGTCTAAACCATTGGATATATGTCAAGAGAAAAGTCCAAAGAATGATGAAGTAAACTCCAAGACAAATTAAGATTAAGTTACCCAAAAAATCACTATAGATGGAAATGATATACAAGCTAATTTAAGCCTTGATTAAGATCCTTTTTATAATTTCCTTGATTATCCAATCCTTGATCATGATCCTATCTTTAATTCCATTCAAGAAATTCCCTCTAGATGAATATTCTATCAAAGTTAATCCAATATTTGACCAAGATCCCATCGCTAATCATGACATCCAAGATGATCCTATTTAGTCAAGAAAGGGGTTCTAGGACTAGTTTATAGCTCATTAAGATCAATTATTTTCCAAATAACATTAGAAGTTGAAATATAGAAAAAATAGGGTTTCCCAAAATGGAAAGGTAATTCAAGAATGTGAGAATAGATCCTATCTTCCTACTTTCATTAGGAAATTAGATCACCGCAATGAATTGACTAACAACCCTTAGGTGAATCAACCCTATTGGAACTATTAAAATCTGATGTTTTTACATGTTTTTCATTCCCCTAAGTTTCCAAAATAATTATCATCATGAGCACAAGGGCCTTCCATCTTGACATTTTTCTTGCATTTTTTCCTACATTTATCCCATAAATCTTTCGAGTCATGCATTTTTCACATCATGGTCTATATCGGCGTGAGAATACCTTTGTCTCCCCGACCCATCGTGCATTTTCTGTTAACATGAGTCTGTGTTGCCTTTCGACAAGACTCATTTGATGTCACAGCGATCGAGGTTTGCATGCAGATGGCTTTTGGCAGGACATTTGCATTGTTTCGGTGACAGAGGATGATTCACATTTCGGCAGGAGTCTGGTCGTCGATATAATGTTTCACCAAGTGCTTTATGTCTTGGCGACCGACTTGAATGAGGATACATCGGCAAGAGTTGCGACATTGATATAGGGTCCTGGAAAACTCTTTTGGGTCTCAACGACAAGCATATTATGGATTCACTTCGGCCAAATGGGTTGCTTTCGGTGTGAGGTTACAATGAGGTCTTATTGTCTCATCGACTGGCGGTGGAAGATCTAACATTTCGGCAAAGGTTCAATGCTTCAGTGAAAGGTTATAGCGAGATGCATATGTCTCACCGACGGAGCACAAAGGGTTTCTTTCATTGGCTTTTGATGAGAAGTTTGTTGTGTCTCGCCGACCGACAACATAAAGGGATGTGATATTGGTATGTGTTAAGGTTTTCAGCATATGGTCTCGGTGAGTGACCTTCGATCTCGCCAATGGAAAACAAAAAGGTCTTTGTTGGCGAGAGTATGATTTTGTATCAGTGATACTCATGATGGTTGACTATTTTCGGTATGAATCAAAGCGTTCTACGAGAGGTCTCCTCAACATTGATATGTCTTGCCGAGAAGGTGCATGATGACTATGTCGGTGTGAGATTTGCTTTCTCTTGGCGATTTGTGGTGAACTCGGAGGCTTTCGGTGAAGCATGATGTGGTCTACGTGAGGTCTCCCCGATGCTGATACGTTATAGCGATTCACATAAGATAGAAGGTTGCATCAGTGGGAGAATCAATATGTCACAACGACTTGATATGAATGAAGGATTTCGGGGAAACGTGATGAAATTTGTATGAGGTATCCCCGATATCTAATGGTTACGGCGATTGTGAATGAAATGAAATGTGCACGGTGGTATGAGATATTCTTGTGTCACAACAACAAGTTCAAAGGCCATCGATAACACTTTGGGATTCTCTGTGAGATGTCTCACTGACATCATAGAGTCATGGAGAAATAGAAAGAGCACGGGTGTCTAAAAATTGAATTGCCTTCGGCATAACTATACATTATGTCTCGCCGACTGTTTCACTGGTGAACAACAGAAATGCAAATCTTGTGGCCGACAGGTTGATGCTTGAAGACCGTTGCAGGCCGACATAATTGGAGCCCGAATTCTATGGAGAGCCATCATGGTTTTTCAATATGATTTATTTTATTGATGTTGGTGTATAAATAGGCATTTTGTAATTGTAGAAGGACCACCAGTTATTAGATATTCGATACACAACAAGTAGATATAGTAGAATAAAATTATCAAATCAGAGACTATTGTTGCATGATTTCAGAATGGAGGTATTTATGAAAATTAGTTGATGTTGTTGCATTTTTCTGATGTCAATTGTTTTTTGAATTCAATGAAAAATACTACTAAGTTGTCTCCATGATTGATGCTTTCTGGTTGTTTAAATTGACATAACAAGTTTATGATCAGTTTATCAATGCACATTTGATGTATTTGTGTGATTAATCAATTGGTTCTTTCAAGTAAAGATTAAATCCTTTTAGTTAATCATAGTAATCAGAGAGATTCATCTGGATTATTCAAGTAGATCTTAGTAGTTACAGAATTGCATGTTTATACAAGTTGTAAACATAACATATGCTAGATAATTTGAGTTTTCTCAGAGAAGTATTGCTCATCCTGATTTCATTTGACTCTGCCTACCCAATAAGGCATTGGTCTCTGCAATTTCATCATTTGGATTCATTTAGTTTCTTTACATCTATTTTACATTTGTTAATTGAGCACTTTAGGATTTAGATCAGAAGATTACTATTGCTGTCAAGTTTGATTTCATTTGTTCACTTCCATCTGCCATTGTGGACAAACCATTGTGCAAGAAATATAATCATAAGTTAAGTCTGCCCAATTCAGAAAGGTACACCCACCTAGGTTTGGCAGCACCTAAAGAGTAGAAGGTTGAATTCGTTTGACCTTGTCTGTTACCCTGAAGCGTATCAAGAGATTGGCAGCCTCTTGAGGCATCTTGCTTGCGTTTTTGAGAGCTAACAAACCCAATGTGAGAATATTCAAATTTCCTTATGCTTGAGGATGGGGGGTCAAGATCAAACAACACTTTTGGAGAAAAACTAAAATTATCAAATCAACTCAAAAATGCAAGTTAACACTTGGATTTTGTAGATTAAGCATAATACTGAGAGAAACAACAAAAAATTGGCAGCTCTAGGAAAGGAGAACACTGTACACCTATCACAAAATTCTAATTCTCAAAGCGTGTTAGGGACTCATTCACCCATGGGTGAATGAATCCAAGTTTCATTTTCTAAAAAATCTAAAACTAAGACCTATTTCTAGTATCTATTCTTCCTTCATGCACTTCTAAAACGTTTCTCTCAAATTTGTACTTGTGACAAATCTGCAAGACAAAATTGTTGCTTGGTGGTCGATGGGGGTTTGCCTCAGTCAAATCCCTAGTTTGGTAACTAAACCTTGATAAAAGGTACACATATGAAACATGAAAGTGTGTGCAATCACTAATCTTAAGTGTGTCTAATATTACAAGATCTCAAATGCAAAGAAACCCTACTCAAATGTGTTAGAATAGGATCCCTAAATGAAACAATGAAAATGATGAAGAACTACTTTGGGAGATATCAAATCACCCTAATAGATCAAAAATTTGAATACACCTTCCTTTAGGTAGAAAGTATGATAATAAAAGATGGGATCACTTAGGAAAGAAGTCATTAGGCTTGGTTGAATGGCTTGGTGCATCTCCCATAACCTAGAATCCATCATGATCCTCCATGGGCATCTATCATCAATCTTTGCTAATGCTTGATCTTGTTGACAAAATGAGCTTGAAGACCTACAAAAACAAATAGAATGATACTCCAAGAATTAAACTTTGAATGCTTGATTGAATTCTCCTTGATCTTGAGTGTAAATCCTTGTGATCTCATGTGAATCTCTCTCTTGTCTAGTGAAAAATGATTGAAAGACTTGCTTTATAGGCTTCCTTTCTAATTTCCCATTTATTAGATTCCAAAAGCTGAAACTTAGAATTTGAATCTAGGACCTTGAAATTATGCCAAAAAATGCTTAAATTTGAGTTTATGAACTTAAAGGGGACCCATTCTCCCATGGGAAAATGGTTCCTGACTTAAAAGCTCGAGATCTAAGTTATGTCGAGGCATTAAGTCCATTAATAACATTTATTCAATGCAAGTTATATTATTAGGAAATAATTAAAATAGGTGTTGGGATGCATAATAAAGGGTATTAGGGTCCCATTAATGAGGTTTAAAAATGCATAAATGCAAGGTCACTAAAATAGGTCCAAACTAAGTCTGAAATTTTACTTTCACTTAGAAAGGAGTACAATTTTCTACAATACATTTAGCCCCCACTTTGGTGGCCATATGACACTACGTGCATATGCAATCTAAACGAATTGAAATAAAAGGATCATATGGATTCATTCACAAATAAGGAGAATGAATCCCCCACTATAGCCATCTGCAAAACCACAATTTTAGGAACTACATCCTTAAACACTGATTCATTAGTCATTCAAAAATCCTCTTATCAAGCTTCTATATAGAATCAAATTCGAGGGAAGATGTACGCCCCCCAAATTTTTCTTTCTTTACGGAGGTGGAATTAGGGTATCCATGGGACCTCATTGAATTACTTGGTTTTTTATGATGTGAATTTTTACAATAGGGTATTGTATTTGCAACACCACATTGGATGCAATAGATTATATCGGGGATGAAATCACAAATCCAAAGCAACAAACGATGTAAAAAATGGAGTTCACTAGTCCCCAATATGCTGATTTGAATAAAGTGTACTAATAAAATATACTTTTCTTTAATAGAGTTTAGTATATATGAATAAAAATGAAACTTCTATCTATCATTTTGACATTTACCTTCTTGAAATTTACCTTGGTGTAGAGTGATTGAAGATTCCTAGTAGATGAGTGTACAAGCCTCTAAGACTAGACATTCTATGAGACGAGGTGGCACAGGGTGAGCTCCAACATATGGTGAGTGGATGTTGCTTTGTTTTATCTTCACATTCATGTATTTACAATATTTTTTATGAATTTCTATAAGCTTTTAGGAGCTTGGAAATTTTTTTGCAAAATGTTCTCCTTTGTCACAAAGCATCCCTCTTGGATGTAATGTGTCCAACTTAGTTGCAAAGTATCCAAAAGTGGCTAAAGTGTCCAAGACCCCCCCTCCGTACACGGTCCAAAAATGGCTCATATGTCCAAGTTGGTCACAAACTATCCTAAAGAAATTTTTGTGTAATTTTAATTATTTAGTGATGATTTATTTTGCTTTTTTTATTTTTTAGGCCCCTCCCTGAGCCCACCAACATTTAGGAGACAGACAATTTTGTGGCCTCTGAGAGAAGCTTTTGCAACTGTCAAAGGATGAGATTAGTATCTTACATAAGATGGGATTATTTTGGGTATACCTCAATGCCACCCATGAGGTATCATGATGTGATGCTCATGACCCTAGTAGAGAGGTGGGACACAGACACGTGTACCTTTCACCTTCCTATAGGGGAGATGACCATTACTCTAGAAGACATTCACAAATTGGTCACAAATTGTCCTAAAGAAAATTTAGTGTAATTTTAATTATTTAGTGATGATTTATTTTTATTTTTTATTTTTTTGGCCCCTCCCTGAGCCCACCAACATTTAGGAGGCAGACAATTTTGTGGCCTTTGAGAGTAGATTTTGTGTGTGTCAAAGGATGAGATTTTGTGGCCTTTCAAGTTGGTCACAAATTGTCCTAAAGAAAATTTAGTGCAATTTTAATTATTTAGTGACGATTTATTTTTATTTTTTATTTTTTAGGCCCCTTCTCAAGCCCACCAACATTCAGGAGGTAGACAATTTTGTGGCCTCTAAGAGAAAATTTTGCGGCTATCAAAGGATGAGATTAGTATCTTACATGAGATGGATTATTTTGGGTATACCTCAATTCCACCCATGAGGTATCATGATGTGATGCTCATGGCCCTAGTAGAGAGGTGGGACATAGACACATGTACCTTTCACCTTCTTACAAGGGAGATGACCATTACATTGGAGGAAATTCACCACATCCTATAGTTACCTATCCACGATGAGATTTCCATTTTAGCAGAGGAGTGACCACATGAGGAGAAGTATGATGACATGATCTAGTACTACCTAGGTCATCCCATCTAAGAGGTGAGTGTTAGACCCCGTGTCAAACTCAAATGGTTGCTATACACATGGTCGTTACTACTGAGGCACATTATGATAGTCACTATAGCACTAACACTAGTTCCTAATGAGTGACGCACACACTTAGATAGAGGATTATGCCAAATCATCCATGATATGGAGGAGTATCATATTGTATATGAATGGGGTTGCAATATGTTGGCACATCTATACTAATATGAACTTGGGTGCTTCATCTACCAAAAGCTAGATAACATAGTACACTATACACTCTTGCAAGTGTGGTGCTTTGAGAACATCACATGTACCAAGCCGATTGGGTATCCAACCATAGCATCCATGGGATATCCACAAGCCTTTAGCTATTCTTTGAGACATTCTTGGAAGGATGGAGATTTTTTACATTAGTGGGTTAAATTCAAGCACTTAGATGATGATGACATATTGTGGAGACCATATCTCATGATACCTTGGTGGGAAGATGAGATACATCTGTTAGTCAAGATGCAACAAGATCGATTTATATTGGGGCATCATGATTGCATATTGAAACCCTTCTACTATGATCATTCTATGTGATAGTTTGGATAGATTTAGGTTCCATCGAGGCCATGAACCAAGTATCTGTATAGTCAACATGAAGTGCCTCTAGTCCTAGAGATAGTCATCACCTCACCATTGATGATGTTATTTTAGTGATTTAGAGGATGAGGACCATGAGATGCCCCAATATCAGATGTTGATGATGTAAGTACCACATTATCCTATGGACAGTGGTGGATTGGAGCATGACCAACTCTTTTCTTTCATAGGCATCACCCTACTGGCTATGTGGGACCTCTCCTAGGTCACAAAGATGATAGGGATGATGAGGAGATCGATAGGGATTCAAATGATGAGGGTATAGCACCAGATATATTTCTTGATTAGGAGGAGGATGTCCAGCTGATGAGTGACAATATTGATGAGGTAGATGAGGCACCAACTTCCCCCAATATGAGGGATTCACCTCCTTGAGTCACTAGAGCACATTTAGCTACTGTAGAAGGTATCAGAACTCATGAGCATGGGGAGGCCAGTAGTACCAAACCATCCACACTTCCTACATAGGAGGTGTTCATTGTTACATGAATATACCCTAATTGGTAGGCTGGAGACCCAGGTAATGATGTGATATTTATATTTTCATTATGTTGTTACACTTATGTATATGGTTTATATATATATATATATATATATATATGTATATCATGATGTGTACTGATATCATTTATGATTTCCATCTTGTAGTTTTCACATAAAAATGGTGTGATCTCTATCAGCGGATGACCATGGAGATGGTTCCTCCTTTTCCCCCACATGAGAATATACCTTTATAGTACGTTCCCCCACCTTTGGTGGGGCGACATGCATATCTCTTCGATCCTATTGCAATATTGAGGGCAACATATGAGAGTGTGACCAAATGCGCTAACCTAGCCCAGTCTAGGGAGGAGAGAGTTGTAGGAAAAATTTCAACACTACAGGTTGCATATGATGAGCTCCAAGCATCTTGAGTTCTAACAGACAATGAGACAGAGGCTATCCTACGATCAGAAGTTTTGAGGCTTGAGAGAGAGATGACTAGATTGGAGGAAAATACATATCACATAGAGCAAGAATGCATCAAGGCACTCATATGGGAGGCTAGAGTGGTTGGAGAGGTGCAAGGCCTATAGGAAGCTATTAGATCCATTAGTAGATCATGGTCACACTTTACTATCTCCTGAAGGATGCCACCACTAGACCTTGAGGGTTCTAGCAGTTATAGGCCATACTAGCATTGTATTATTGATTACATGCACTTGAACTTTTGATATAATATTGTAGACATCTAAATTTGGACACTTAATTTATCCAAATTCATCCCCTTTCCTCTTATTTTTGTTAATTAAGTAATACTGCTATTATTTAATTAATAACTTTAATTCTGCCAAATCCCTAAGGTATTTAATCAATAATACCTTATCTCTTTAATCCTCCTTCCATCAATTGAATTAAATAAATATTCCATTTATTTAATTCCCTTCATGTCACATCCTCCATCATTTTTATATTATCCTAATCCATCTTCTAATCCCATCATTAGGATGTGCACATGCCTAATCCTTGATTAGGATGTGTCACATCCTCCAACTTTTGCAAGTTGGCCTCTAATCTCTCTTAGCCACCTAACCCTCCTCTAATCCTTCATTACTCTTCCCCATGTGATTTTTGACTTGTCACATCAAGTCACATGTGAAATCTAACTCTCTTCTAATCTTCATTAATTAGTCTAATCAAGTACTTGCACAACCTTAATCATTTGGTTAGCCTAACCTAATCCTCCTCCCACTTATGGCATGTGTCTTTAAGTCAACCTTATTAAAGGATTTCTCCTTTTGGGCAAGGCACTCCACTTCCCTATGTGAATTTTTAATTCACCCTTTAATCCCCCAAGGCACCCAAAAGGAATTTTTAATTCCTTCACTTCTCCCCACATGTCCTTCACTTATTCTTTATTCTTTCCCATCTCCCCATGAGAATATTTGAGGAATTTTTAATTCCTCACATGTCCTCTCACCCATATGGAGACAAGGACCTCCTTTATGAGGAGATCTTGTCCAATCCCAAGGTACTTTGTACCCCCCTCCATGTCATGTACTTCTCCTTCCACCTCATGTCCACTTCACCTTTTAGGGCTATATCACATGCCACATGTCAAGATGTGAGGGCTTGTGAGTTCTCAACTCACCTTAGCCCTACATATTGATATTTGGTGGCTCAATCTCAACCATCCATCTCCTCTAGGAATTCTCAAAATTCCTATAAATACCCCCTCTTTTCTCTCATTTAGAAGAGATCATTTTGCTAGCCAAACTCTTGCAATTTTATTTCTCAATCCACACTTAGCCATTTGCATCCATTTTGTCCAACTATCTTGCATCTCACACTTCACATCGTGCATCTACTTGCCATCCAAGGAGCATACACATCAAAGATCGAAGGGCCAACCAAAGGATCGATTCAAGACAAGGTATAAGGTTCCATTTGTTGCTTTTATCTTTTGTTGTTTCCAACTTAGGCTAATCTTGAGGTGTAGGTTTTTTTGGTGTTTATTTGCACTCTTTTGTTTGCTGCTCATTTTCTAATGCTCACATTTGACCTATCACAAATATATATGATCATTCATGTTAATTTATTATGAGTTTATGTTGAATTAGATGTTGATTTTATTTATCAAATATCCTTAGTAATAATGTTTAATAAATGTCTCCATGATCTAATGTGCATGTGATCTAATTAAAACACTTTAAGTCTACATTAGATACTACATTGTGATTGAGTATGGTATGTTAAATTAAATGCACCTATGATCTAATTTTAGAACATTAAATGCACATAATGATCTAACTTAACATAACACACAAGATGAATTTGAATAGTATGAAAACTAAAGTAATAATCCAAACTTATTGAATAATTACTCTATTATCTAAGACACACAAAGATCTATTTGTCAAAGAATGAAGCAATGCAAGATAAAATAGAACACTAGCTACTTAATCCAACAACTCTACTTTAATATACATACTATTCAAAGGAGATGTTCCTATGTATAGTATTGATGCAAATGCATTCCATTGATAGGTTCTTTGAGAGGTGTACCATAAATTACTATTAATGTGTAAACTCCAAACCTATAAATTTTGTCAATTATGTAAGGTCCTAACAAATTAGGGCTAAACTTTCCTTTTTCATTCCGGGTGACATTTGCATTACGTTGATTCTCATATAACACCAAGTCACCTTTATTAAATGCATGAGGAATGACATAATCATTATAAATACATTGCATTTGTTTAGAATAAGCTTGGAGATGCTCGAGAGCATTGATACATTGGTCATCAAGAATTTCAAGTTGATGCAATCATTTCTCTTTATAGGTAGTGTCATAAATAAGCCCTCTAAGAGCAATTCTCAGGGAAGGAATTTCTAACTCTAAGGGAATTATTGCCTCACCACCATAAACAAGGTTATAACAACTGTTTCCTATAGATGTTATAATACTTGTATGATGGGACCACAATGCATACATTAATTTTGTGTGCTAATATTTTTTATGTTTAGTTACCATTTTCCTTAGGATTTACTAAAGAGTTTTGTTAGTTGATTATGCTTGACCATTTGATTGTAGATAATATGGTGTTGAAAAGCAATGTTGAATATGAAAGGTTTCCAAATAGTTCTTCACGTATTTTTTATTAGATGGAGTTCCATTATCTGAAACTAATGTAGAAGGAAGACCAAAGTGAGAAATAATGTGTTCCAATACATGAAATGACATATTACATTAGCTATTGTGGAATGAAGAGAGATATATTCTACCCATTTTATGAATAATTTATCGTGGTGATTATAAACGTATGTCTAGTGGAAGAGGGTAGTGATATTTTTCCAATAAGATCCAAACCCCAAACTAAGAATGGCCAAATAGGAACATGGGAATGAAGCTCAAAAGTAGGAGCATGAATCAAATTGTTGTACTCTTGACATTTATGAAATTTCTTAGCAGGAGTAAAATATTCTTGTCCCATATGTCACCAATATTATCCTATATAGATCAAATTTTGAACTAACAATCTTCCTCCAAAATTCCCCCCACAAGCACCCACATGAGCTTCTTCAAGGGCTATACGTATTTTTTATTGTTTAAGGCATCTAAGTAAAAGACTGTGAAATAACACATCCACAAGGATTATATATTTAGATGTGAGTTTTCAAAGATAAGATCTAGTGTTATTAGTTGTAGGCTCATGAAAGGTGTATTCTTTTAAGTAGTTGAATATTGTTGTGTACCATTCATTGGATTTTTCAATATCAATTAATAAAACTTATTTTATCTTATTGTCTATTAATGGGTTTTTTATCATATGGACTATAAATATGAAATCAATAGAAGGATCTTTAAGAGATACAAGGGGAGTAATGATTTCCATTGTATCTACATGTCAATTAGCCTCTCATGGTATGTTTTCAATGGTATATTATTCAAAGTGTTTCAATAAATTCATTGTAGGATCTTTATACTTAGATAACTTGTCATGTTTCGCTTGATATGAACCACTTATTTTCTTAACAATTAATTGAGAATCACCAAATATCTTAATGTGTTAAACACCAAGAGCTAAAGTTGCGTGTAATCTAGCAATTAAATCTTCATACTTTGCAGTGTTATTTGTGCATAGGAAGTTTAAACAATAGGATAAGGGAATGGAGAGGAGGGGACCAACTGCTCAGGACCCTAGGTCACAAGAGGATCTAGAACAATAGGATGCCCTGATCTACCTCAAGCTAAGGTATGTTTAAGATAGGTTTGATGTTTAAAGGGGTGAAAAGTAAGGACAATTGATCTTTCTCTTTACTCCTAGCAACCCAAGAGTCTCAAGGAGTTAGGTGATCTAGTTTCCAGAGTTCAGACTATGACTTAGGAAACTCACTGCCAGAGGACTATAGTGTGGGACACGAATGTTAGCATGTTGTGTTGGTGTCTCAGTGGGGTATTGAAATTTGTACAAACAAAGAGTGTAAAGTATAGTCTAAAAGATAAGGAAACCTACTAACAACCTAACAAATGTGATTTAATGCAATAATAAAAAGAACAAACCAACTAAACAACTAAATAGCAAGAATAATACTTTAACTTGATCTAATATACAAATTGAAAAAAGAGGGTGAGGAAAGCACACCTTCCTTCCCACAAGTTGATATATTTGAGTTCTTCACATGATGACAAACCTACACACACAAGATGAAAAGTTTTTGGGGCTATGTATAGAGGAATACTGCAGTTAGTCCCCCACTTTGGTGTTTCCACCTCCATGGACAACCATAACAACAATGATAGAAGAAATGCAATAAAGAAAGATATTGAAATGAAAGTACTAAGCACTATGCTAAACAACAATATGCTATAAAAAAATATGATAATGCTAAGTGAATGGAAGATGGAATGATGTTAGCTTCAACCACATGTACTCAAGGAAAATGGGAGAAGGAGTGAGCTCGCAAGGTTGCAAATGGAAATGCTACCACAACAACAAGGAGATTGAGTCCAAAAAGCACCAACTTGTAGCTTCAATGGAGGTGATAATGTTGTGAATGAAGTGTGTAGATAGTTTCCCATAATGAATTAGATCAAAAGAGAGTACAAGAATGAAGGAGAGAGACATTTAAAGATGAAATCGGAGGAAAATGAGTCATTTGAGTTCGATTAAGGGAGCAAAGACATTGCTCTTCATTTCCAATGGAGAATTGTCATTCCTCTATAGGTTCCAGAGGTATGAATCTTGTTAGGATGCTATCGTGTCATGTAGACATCCACGTGCCACCCTATTGTCCCTGAAAGAATATCCTCCACCGACATAAAAAATAACTTCCAAGTGGATATGAAGTGAATAAAGGATGTGGAATTTCTTTATCAAACTTAATTTTCTAATGTAGGAGATATGTAAATGTGGAATTTTTAAGGGTTGCGAATTTACACCATTACATTTTCTCCCCACTTTAGCGAGCATAAGTGTTAACAAATGCATAGTAACATAAAGTGAAAGATGAGAAATTTATACCTGAACCGTCAAGGAAGTAGATCTCACAATCTAGCAAACTTGGGTACAAGAGAGAGAGATTTCTCCATAGGTACTCAATCTTGAGGAGAGTTGAACAAATATTCCATAGGGCCTCAGACCTATGGAAGGTGAACAAAAGGCTCTACAGGTTCTTGGTATTATAGAGGAGATGCCATAGGTGCTTGACCTTGAGGGAGGCCAGATGTGAAAGGATCCATAGAGTTTGATAGGCCCTTAAAGTTTCTCAGTCCTGCAAGGAAAGCTTGAGGTGCTTGGTTGTCCAAGCTTGATTGAAAAAGCTGCTTCATTGGTGCCTAGTCCTACAAAGAAACATGCTAATCTGTAGACAAAACATGTTAGATAAAAAAAATCCATGCTAGCAGATAGACAGTCACAAAGACAATCAATAATTCAAGAAGAAGATTTCAAAGGAGTCCCTCAAGAACCCTTCAAAAGAAAAGGGGTCCGCTCAAGGGATGCTCTATTTGAAAGGCGATGATATTTTTGCAAAAAATTCTAGCATCAAGTAATTCTTTCAAAATATCTCTTTCATCAAGGAATTTGAAAGGAAGGATACTCCCTTGCAAGGGAAAATTTTTAGACTTTATTAGGAAAAGTACTCCCTTCTCAAAGGAAAATTTTCAGATTATTTATTTACGAATCCATGACGAAAGAAATTTTTTGCTAGGGGTCCTTCTTAGAGAATACAATTTTTGAAGAATAAAGGATTTTCAATGAGTGATTTGTTGGCTACCAAATACACCTTTTGAAAATTGTAGTATATGATAGCTCCCCATTAGGATGGTGCATGTTGAACAAAAAGGAACATGACATCCTAAGGAGAGAGAAAAAAGGTGATGTTGTGGCCTGTGATACATGACTAGATGTAATCATGGAAATGTTGTACATGTGAGGGACAATAAATAGGCACCCAAACATCATGAAGTAAGAAAATAAGAGAGAAAGATAAAAATAAAACATAAGCAAAGACATAGAAACAAGAGATAGGGGGATCTAATATTTTGGGTTCAAGACTACTCATAGATATAAATAGATAGATATAATATAATAATGTATATGAAATATCATCAATCTCCTACTATATCAGATCATGTGAAGAAAGGTATGTGAAAACAAAAAAATAAATTTGGGTCAACATGGAAGGGAGGCATAAATGCCCCCAACACTTTGAATCATCGCTAATTATAAAAAAATTAAGGCACAAAAAAGAGAAGAATGATGTAACAAATAAAATAAGTTCACTACACAAAACACTTTCATATCCAAGAACCTACAAGGGTGATAAGGGTCCTCTAGGAACACATAAAATAATCACAAGGGGGGGGACACAACATACACACAAATCTAATCTACAAGCAAAGAAGAGTTGCCCTCCTAGTCCTCATCAACCAAGAGGTCGTCATTCTCCTAGTGTAGATCATTATAAGGGGAAGGGAAATGAGCTTGCAAGGGCAAGATAACAAGGGGGAACACTTTGAATCTCCTGCGAGCCAAGGAAGAGGCCCCCCTCGACTTCTGTGCTCAACTCCTGTGAGGTAAATTCCATTGATTTTGCAAAAATATCTAATAGAGCTAGGACATCATCTACTAAGTTGAACATGCACTTAATGGGAATGCCATGTGTCAACTAAGTGGGTGATAAAGGAGGTGCCTGAGATCCATTATTAGTCTCACTAAAAGACTTAGGGTAGTGAAAAAATTAGGGGACGTCAGGGTAGCCTCTGTCACTAGGATGGTGCAAGCCAAAGCATAACCAACTTATGAAAAAGGAAATCCCTTCTTCTGAGCCCCATTAGAAGTAGGGTTTTCCTCAAGCTTGTGCTTCATCAAAGGATGAGAGATCCCCATAGATGAAGTGAAAGGTGAGGAAGAAGAGGAGAAAACTATAGTGGACACCACCAAGGTATTCAGCTTATCCACAGGCTTAGGAATAGGCGGGATGTCCATAAGGGACATCAAGAGAGGGGGATCAACCAAGGGAGCAATGAACACTTACACCATTTTAGGGTGAGGGTCATCCACACTCACATGGGGAGCTAGAAGCAAGATCGAGGTGACAAGAACCAAGAAAAAGGGGTAGAAGAGGAGGACAAAATAGGAGACACCAAAACAAGAGTTGTTGGTTCCCCTTCCATCTTCTACAGAGCATCCTACTCAATGGCCAAAGCCATCCTATGATGTTTATGCTTATGCACAAGGTATTTTATTTAGCTCTGAGAGCTAGAAGCTACAACTTGAGAAGGATTAGGAGGCTCTTGTTCTATCGTTGGAGTTTCCATCACACTTGTTTCCAATGGAGGGAGTGACACCTAGACAAAAATAGGAGGAAGAGATGCAGGAACAAATACTATAACCAACAAAGAAGTAGACTCAATTGCCTTGGAAACATGCTTCTTCACATTCTCTACCCTAGGGGAAAGAGTAGTAAGAGGAACCATAGGCAAGATAGGAAGGTCAAACACCTGACACTTGGCCTTCCACCAAGTAGGTACCATCTGACTCCCCAAGAGACATAGGAGTGAAAGTCAAGGGCACCACAATAGGATGGGAGGTAGAAGTAGGTGGAACTATAGAGGAAGAAAAAGGCTCCTAAGTGGACTTCTCCTCCTTTTGAGAGGTAGAGGTAGCTTGATGATGTGCCATCATGCAAGCCTTTACTGAAATAGTATGTGGGGAAGGTGGATAGGTCACTTTCGATACTATTCCCCCATTCTTGTATTTTGCATAAGTTCATTATAATAGGTTCATCCTTGGAGGAAGCAAACCAATAGGGGTAGGCCAAAAACTTGATCTAATGAATATCACCCACACGATACCATCGACTGATATCCAGTGTCATGCATGACATGAAGTGCACCTGAACATGAGGGAATTTTACACACTTATGAATAACAAAAGAAACTTTTTTCATGGAAACTAGCCAAGGAATTCCTAGCTTCACTCTAAACAAGTATGATTCTGGAATGATGTCAAAGGAAGCATTCACAACATTAGGTCTTATGGAGAAAATTTCACCTTCAACATTTTGGTTTTCGGCTCTTACTTCCTTTCCACTTTATGATGGCTTTGCGCCCCAAAAGCTAAAAGTTACTCTTAAGTGTACAATGTGTCATGTGGTGGCTACATGGATTTCTTTATATCATCCTCCTTTCAGGCCCAAACTAGGACACATGTCTACTTGGTAGGGATTTCCTCGAAACTATTCTCAAAATTTTTGAAATTGCTCACCAGCTTGCCACGTCAACCATTTCATCGAGCACATCATGTCATTTGTGGGTGTATCTCTTTTTGGGCAGAGTTTGTTGGACAACATGGTGGAGTTCTTACTTTTGAGGGTGGACTTCTAGGGTGGCATCATCATTCCTCATAGCTGATCGGATCATGTTTTTCCAAAATGTGTTAGGATCTGATTATCTTTTGACAACATATGTTCACGAAGCTTCTACAAGATTTGGAGCCATTAATGAAGTAGTTCAAACTTTATGAGAGAAGATTGTTATGATCTAATTAGGCCCTAGATTAGATTATGGCCTATCAAATGCGGACACCTAGCATTTGTTCATTTCTACTGGTTGCAATGATGACTCTTTCTTCTCTCTATTTAAAGGGTTTGCAACAAAGAATAAAGGATCTTTATTCTTTTGAATGCTTCTTCTGAATCTTTTTAGAGGAAGATAGATAGATTTTTAGGGAGATATATTTCTCAGAAATAGGAAGATTTCATAGACCATTGTTTATGCTCTATGGAATGTTTTATTTGTCAAGACTATTAATCGAATTGGCATCCGACCTTTGTTTTCAGTTAATTTATTGCAAAAAAAAATATTATTAAGGAGAAGCTTTTGAGATTGTGTATTTTATGGCCTTTATCACAAATTTATTTTTCTTATATTATTTATACTAAAAGATCTATGTCAAGTCTTACGTAAGTAGTCTAGATAATTGTTTTATATGCTATTAGCTTCTATGTTTAAAAGTTGTCTTTTGAAAAGTAGATCATATTTATTATACTCTTTCTTTTTCTATAAATATTATGAACAAGTACATATTATGTTGTAAGAGCAAGGGTGGTTCTATGATATCTAAATATTCTTGTTAATCTTTGGGGTTTTTAATTTCTATAGGACCTTAATGGATGCTTCATGGGGAGATTTGAATGACAACTTTGTGCTATCTATAGCCTTAGTCATTTGTTCTCTTCCCAAAAATGAGGGGTTTGTGGTATTTTATGTCTATTTCATCGGGAATAAGGAATTGTTAAATGTTAGAGCAACCAACCCAAGAAATCCATCTGTAGAAAAAACCTCTACAAATAGAGACGAGCACTATGCTACTTCACCATACAGAAAAATAGAATGAGATCTAATAATTTACATAATGTATAGGGTTATAAAGCCATGAAAAATAGGTAACATGTATGAAACTTCCCAATACGGGAAACACAACTACCTAATTAATAAAATTATTATGCCTAAGTTAACTTAAGCCTAAAGTAAATATGTTATTTACTCTAACGCCCCCCCTTAAGTGCAACTTAGGGAGAATTATTATGCAAATATAAGGATGCAGTATGGGTCCCGACTACACAACCATGTTAGGTACCAATTTACAATTCATAAAAAGTAAATATCTCGCAACTGGAGAAAAGGAGAAAAACCTAGTGGGAAAAAACCCCTCTCCAAAAGAGAGAAAAGAAAAAAAAAATGATGCATGGATGGATGACACAATCACACCCCCCAAGGAATACATACATCATGTATATACAATCAAAAAACCCCCATAAGAGGGAAATAGAGAGGCTATATAGCTCCCCCACAATGTGTAATCACTTGCAAAAATGGTAAGTGTCTGAAGAAAAAACATGATCCAATGTCGACAAACACCTATCTCCCTTTCAAAATAAAAAAAACCAAATAAAAATGTAGGTATGAATCCCATTCCAGATAGGAATTGAAAGAAAGAAGCATGAAAAAGTATGATGGTGTCTCTTAAATCTGCTCATGTGTCACTAAGACCTTGGAAGATGATGCCATGAACCAATCAGGAACTTTCCCAATGAAAACAGAAGGTGACAAATAAGGTACCACTAGAAACTGATCCTGAACACTCTCTAGAGACTGAGGTGGAGTGACAATAGTTGTACCACAATTATCATCAAATAGTAGGGATAGACCCTCAAATGTGTCCCCCAAATTTGAAATGTGAGATTCCACAAACAATGAACCAATGTTTGACAAATAAGAATCCCAATCACGAAGATAATGAAATATTAGTTGCGATGAGTCATTAGATTTGCACAATGAATCATCAACACAAAATGAATGATCTTGTTGAGTAGGAATGATAGGAATCTCAATCAATGACTGCACAATGAATCACTAAAAAGTGAAGATACATCAACCGTCTCTAATGGAGAAGAAGGAGAATTTGAAGAACCCTCGTCATCCTCATCTAAAGATTCAAAGTATCCCAACACTTCAAACTCCTTCATAGTAGCATGATCATAGGGTATCATGTCTGAAAAATGAAGAGGCACAAGAAAATTTGAAACAGGATCATTTTGGAATGGCTGAGTATCAGGATCTCCATGTATTTCCCAAATTTTAATCCAAAGAGTATATGGACACTCAAAATGATCAATAGCATCCAAAGTGGCATCATCAATATGCATTGTAATAACTCCTAGGACATGATCCCTTTTGCAATTACATGCAAACTTATTACTATCAGTACTAAGAAGGGGAACAAGATTATATAGGTATGGAAAAAGATGAAGTCATCTCAAGTGCTTCAATATACCATCTCTCCATTGTGTATAGTTCCCCCTTTCCAACATAATCATAGCAGGATGCAATGAAAACCCCATAATCAATTATGACAAATCTCTAAACAAAACAAAGACAGTAACCTTCAACAACAAATAGAAATTCCCAAATACTGCAAATGAAGTGAGACCAATATTAAACTTCAACGGATTAAAGGAACCACAAAATAGACAAATATGAAAGAAATTCCTCAACCACTGCAAAGGTGATGATAATACCTTTTTGTTGATATGTGGTTTACGAAAATTGGCCTTTGTTTGCAAAAGATATACAAAAATGAAAAAAAAGGCCTATAGAGGCACTTTCAAAATATTCTAGAGCTCTCACTCACACCATATGACCAGAAAATGCATAGGGGATAAAAAATTTGGGTAGGCCATTCCAAAGGCCAAGCAATCTCCACCAAGGCATTAAAAAATGCCACACACACAATGAATGGTTTGCAAAGACTCCACCATCGCATGATCCTCGTGCAAGAAAGAAAGCACATCAAAGATTGTGAGATGCTCACACAGATGCCATCAAGTTCAAAACCAACTTCAAACTGGGGCCCTCTCTAATCGGTTACACAAAAAAAGCCCTAAATATTTTAGGGAAAAAAATATCAAATATAAAGTTTTAAAAAGGGTATATTCGTGCCTCAACAAAACTTCAAATACCAATGTCTAAAATTTGTGACCTCCTCCAAAATTAGAAATTGAGCCCTCTTTGCAAATCACGCCCTTCCAGATAGACTGTGGCCTTCTCCAATCTAAAAATTGGGCATAAAAAAAATTCACCTCTAATCAACTAGGAAGGTGTCAATAGATGCCAACAAAATCGCGAACCTTGGGATAAAAATGCAGCCACACAAGATGAAATCAGCCCAGTAAAAACATGGCTGCAATAGAAGATAACTTCATCCCTCAAGGGAATCGCAGCCACTCAAAATTGGGCCCCTCAAAAATAAAGATGCCTCCAAAGTTGAGATTTTTAGGCTTCCTTTCTGCAAATAACCCAAGAGAAATAAATGCAGATCAGCTTGCAATGTTGGTCTCCAGATGGGATACATGCCCTGTGAGGAGTGAATCATGGCCTCTAACAACCGAATCAAAACCTCCAATCAGCCAACAAGGATTAATGTATCCACCAAAGCAAATCGAAGGCCTATCATGGCTTCTGACAAAGAAAATTTCTCCACACAAAGTATGATGCCTGGCAGAAGGATCATGCGCCTCTCCTCTAGAACAAAATTCGTTGCATAGAAATGATTCAAGCTTCTAAGGAGAAAAGAAATGCCTCTACTACTCAAATCATGCCCTAGATGAAAAGAAATGGATGACACCTCTAATTCTTTGAGACACAATTCAATGCCTTCAACAATCTAAAAAAAAATGCCTCTTATTCCTTCAAAGACGAATTTTAGCTGTCTCTAGGAAACGTGGCCTCCAAAAATTCTAAATCGTTCTTCTTCAAGAAGAGAGTGTCTCTATAGTTTCAATTGTAGCCTCTAGTGAATGCCTCTAATGGGTATGAAACAACATATCTATAGACTTTCAATAGGAAAATTGAAATAAAGAAATTTAGAAATTTAGGAAATTTCAAATGTTGAAAACAAATCGATCTCAAGATCTCCAGTGAAAACTCTTAGGAAGGAGTTGCAGTGGGGTGGATTTGATACCATGTTAGAGAAACCAACCCAGGAAATCCATTTGCAAAAAAATTCTTCACAAATAGAGAGGAGCACTATGCTACTTCACCAAAGAGAAAAATAGAATGAGAATTGTTAATTTACATAATGTACATGCTTATAAAGCTGTGAAAAACAGGTAATAGGTTTGAAACTTCCTGATGGAAACACAACTACCTAATTAATAAAATTATTATGCCTAATTTAACTTAAGCCTAAGGTAAATATGCTATTTACTCTAACATTAAGTTTTGAAATTATGTTGTAAAATCTTTAGCACATCACCATCTTTATGTTTTTTCTTGCATTTCTCTTTTCCTCTTTTCCCAAACAAAGAGAAGAGCCAAATTTCTTTAAAAATTTTGGAGGTCCTTCAATGAGGCACAATTTGGTTCCCCACTCATTGAATTTCCCATAAATCTATTCGGAGAGGCGCAATATTTTATGATCAATAGTTCTTTTTCTAGCATGCCCAGTGGGACCCAAGCTTTTCACAATTGCTTGATTAGAGCTTTCCATAAACATTTAATAAGTCAAACTAAGAAGAGAGGCTAGCAATCTCATGCCCAGAGTTCAAATGAGAGAATCTTCCAGAGCCAATTTCTAGTACTCCCTACTACCCACTTCGGCCTCTAGGAAAAGACGAGTTATAGGTTCCGTATCACCTATCACGAGCAAAAGAGTAAGAAGTGTTAGCCCACAATCTGGAGCTTTATCCACTCCCCCAGGAGGTCAAACCTTCCAAATCAGAATACTCATCTACCCCATCCATAGGAATCTATTTTCAATGGCTCTCTTAGGTGCTCCAGCTCCTAGAAATTTCATAACTTGGGATAGTGGCAGCCCACTACTTCCACCCATGCCCACAGATGTGTGGCCTACCATACCTACCAATGCTCTTAAAGAAATTCTGAGGTTCACAGGGGAGGATTTTAAAACCCCTTTCAGCCATCTCTAGGACATAGAAGAGGTATGCAAAGTACATAACATTGTGGAAGAAAATATGTCACTAAGACTATTGGCTACATCTTTCAAAGGGATGGCTCAAGAATGGTATAGATCCTAGACTTTTGGATCCATCCGCTCTTGGGATCAACTCGGGGATAAACTATTTGAGTGCTTCTTGGAGAAAGGAGATTACTCCTCCTTACTACAACAATTGATCTATCATGAGAGCCCTGCAAGAGGCCATGATCGACTTCAATACAAATTTTCAAAAAACCTAGTAGAGGATTCCCATGACAGCAAGGCCTCTATTAGCCATGAGATTCATGTTCTATCTGAAGGCTTTCAATTTGGACATCATAGTCTTGATATAGTAAATGGGAGAAGACACCTCGTCCAATGCATGTGATTTGGATGTGTGTATAGAGAATAGTTTAATTGACGTCAGAAAGTTTCCATCATGACTGTCGATGCCCATGTTTGTAGAAATCTCTGGTGGACCCTGAGAAGAAGTAACTCCTAGTACTTCTGCCCCACTCCCTAGCACATCGGCTGCACCGCCAGCATCCATGTATGTGTAGCTAGCCACACAACCTAGAACATCAGGCTCTTCTTCACTAGTAGTAGATGTCAATGATATGAAGAGCCTCATCCTTTGGAAATGAGCTAGTCCTTGTCCGCTATTGGCAGAAATCACCTTTGAAGCCTCCCATGAAAAAATATCAAGAAGGAAGGTCACCTTATCAACAAAACATGTACCAAGGAGCTCCGAAAGGAGGTAATAAACAATAGGAATCTACAAACTAGATAGTCCCAATCACCATGCTGCTTCAGATTGTTAGAAACAACTTGGACAAGGATTTGGTCCCAGGTCAAAATAACTTGGAAGAAGATGAGATCGCATGGTGCTTCCCATGTAATGATAGCCATATGCCCCATACTTTTTTGAGGAAAAATATTCAATGGAAGATAGCAAAACATAAAATCCAAGGTGTGTTTTCAAACACAAATTAGTATCAGTCTCTCAAAATGGAGAATGCACGCTTTAGAGTGCTAACACAAGGAATGTCCTCCTTAGAGCAAGAGTTGATATCCCACTGAACCAAGCGCTTTTTTCTTGGATGGAGGATAAACATGCGGTATTTTTAAATGATATTTTTATGACCAATTATTCGTAGGTACAATTGGATTACAATACATGATCCAAGAGAAGTCTCACCAGAGAATATGAGAAAAAAATTTTGCAATAATCACAGCCACAATGGCCACAACTACAATAATCACAACCACATGTACAACAGGCTTCACAGATATGACCCACTCAGTAGTTGCAAGCTCCACCATTTCCAAGGAAGGATATGGACAAACCATCGAGCCCATCTTCATTAGACCGACCTCTTCCTAAGAAAAATAAATACCACCATTCAAGCCTAAGGTCCTGTCAGTCAGAACATATATTGTGGTGGAGCAACTAAAGAAGATTCCTACTAACATGTCTTTGTGGGAAATTATATCAATACTAGAGTAGAAGACATTAATCCAAGAGCCATTGAGAAAAGAAGAAAAATCACCATGGGAAGATACAATCCCACCACACAACTAAGATAGAGGAAAAGGGCCTTCATCAGACCCTCAACCCCCAAGAGCTACGACATACATAAATTCCATGAAAAATGCAAACAAAAAAATGGTAAGCAAACCAAAGCCCTTTATTTTTAATGCTTATTATGGGAGACAAGATTTTGCACAATAATATGATTGATTTGGGAGCTAGTACCATGGTCATGCCCAAAAAGTGGGTAACACCATGAATCTTAAGTACGAGCCTCTTGAGAAAGGGATCATGCAATTAGATGGGAAGAAAGTCCCGACCGTCAGGTGCATCAAGGATCTTTCTTTGACTCTATTCTCATGTTCGAGCCAAACTATCACACAAGAAGTGGTGATAATCGACATTCTCCCATTTTTGGAATGTCTTTCAAGAGACTTCACAACAAAGGTTGGTGGATATCTAGCACTTGAATGGTCTCATTTGATTTATGGATGAAGCATAGGGAAAAGATACAAATGTTGTTTGATCCTTTGCACCCTGAACACATAGAAGAAGACGTGGTACTGAGCTTCGAAGCAATACATACTTCTTTCTCAAAAAAGGAGACATATTATGTAGAGATGTTAGAAGATGAGTAGGACACAAGTGATATGACCCCTAAAGAGGAGGTCCTACTCAATCAGTTCATTGATTTTGACCCATTCAAAAAATCCCATGCTATCAGGATGGCCACCTATGTGATCTTTGATGATGACCAAGTCCTCCCAAAATTGGTAAAAGAATAGGATAAATCTAGTGGATTAAGCGATAATAGTTTATGGAGACTATATTTCAATGGAACCAAATGCAAAGTTAGTTTCAGAGCCAACATCTGACTAGTATCTCCAATTGGGTTGGAGACCCTCAAGACTTTCCACTTCTAGTTCCCATGCTCAAATAATGACACAAAATATGAAGCTTTGGTCCATGGTTTGACTCTCATGGAGTAGATGGTCATAAAGAAGATATAGGCCTTCGAAGATTCAGAGCTGGTTGTAAGCAAGGTCTATAGATATGTGGCTTCCAAAAATGTGAGAATGAGATCTTACTAGCATAGAATATGGGACCTGATCAAAGGTTTTGAAGCTTTTAACATAGAAGTTATCTCATAGATTCAAAATCCAGTCACATATTGGATGGATTCAATTGGTTCACAATTTGAGCCAACCCCCAAATCAGCTGGAAATTAGCATGCAATGCATACCATTATTCAACCATTAATACTTGACAATGATCAGAACTAGTAGGTCTTTGAAGATGATGCTCAAATCCCCACCTTTCTAAAAAAGGTGGGGAAAGATTCTGATAATTCATGGTCCAAAGCTAAAAGGATTTCTAAAGAATAGGTAATTCAATTAAAAAGCAATAAGCTCCCACGAGGCTTGATTTCTCTCGAGAATCTCTTTGATTGCGAGGATGCAAGAAATGGTAAAAAAAGATTCATCATTGATAAAGGAGGTAGAAAGATAAAATTCATAAGGAATGTCTAGCATGTTCATAAGGAAATATTGAAAGGATTATGTGCTAGATACGATGGGGTCATGACCTGGACCTATGACGATCTCAAGGGATATGATCCGAGCATTGTCCACCATACTATCAACTTAGTTGAAGGCTCAAAACCCGTCAGATAGAAATGTTACCCATAAAATTTCCCCCTAACTTCTCTTCTTGTTGCTATATTTTCTTTCCGCCTACGTCTGATATTCAAAATTATGTTCGGGTGGCCTTTTTTTATTCTCCTCAAACTTGGGTGGGGTTTTCATTTGTTTGTCGATTCTCTCATTCTACCGCTTGTGTAGTTTGTTTCTTGCTAGGTGGTGTTTTCTTACCATTTGTGAACTTGTCTCACCTCAGGCTCGATGTACAAATATTAATAACCTGATTGATGAGTTGTCATATGTCAAAAGCATAGAAACTTCACCCACAAGTCATACCTCTGGCGACATTCTTTAGGCTATCTCAAACCTAGGTTGGGTTATATCAAGTTGTGTGAACCACACATTTTTCCGCCTAGAATATTTTGGTGATTAACTTAATAGAAGTTAGCCTATTCATTTAACTAATGCATTATATAGAAAATAAACCAACATTTTCAAGCATGATATGAACAAGAAACCAATGAAGCCATGCATGTAAAGACATAGTGATATCAAAAGAAATATTTTATTTATATATAAATGCTTTTACATTGCACTGGCATTACCAAAAACTGCCTGGTTTGACTATAAAATTCAGGTCGTGGACACAAAGGAAAAAGGGGTATTTCTTCTTAGGTACATAGAGTACACATTAGGACACAAATTCCCTCAGTGACAACCTATAGGCATTCAACTTGAGCTGGCAACAAAAAATTCTCGTGTGACTGGAGGAATTGTGCAAAAATCCCCATATCATTCCTTATCACTCTCATGCGTAGAAGAGCCATGACCTTCTCTAGAGTCTCATCCTAAAGAGCCAATGTAATGCATATGGTGTCAACTATTAATCCATTTTGAGAATAGTGGTTGAGCCTATTAATTTCCACCTTAACGCAATGATGAAACTCGAGTTTCACCAAGCGCTCTAGTGCTCTCCTACCCTAGTCATGACAACCAAAAGTCCTGACGATTGTATAGATAAAGTGCTACAACATAGTTGTGTTATGCACATGAGCCTAGCCTAGGAATGCCTTTCCATATTGGATGCAATTGATTTTAGAAGAAAGATAATGCTAGTTGAATTTATAGAGTTTTGGTTGGACATGGGTGCATTCTCCTGAGCTTGGTAAGATGTTAATTTGATTTCCATTTATGGCTAGCTTGTGTTGCTTTAAATTATGATTTCCTATCAAGAAACACGCACGTTCCACCACTTGATATCCATATGCATTGCATTGATAGTTGGTGGTATGATTATTCCTTTGGTGGCTATTGGTGGGATCATGATCAATTTTCTTTGCTTATATTTATTCCTCTCCTAAATTCAATTATTCTGACCAATCCCCCAAGAAACATTAGGAATACAAGAAGTTGTTGGTTTATTAATAGCTTCGACACCCATCTAGTGGCATTAGCTTTTTTATAAATTTGAAATTGTAATAAATGAAAGGGGCCTTTTGGGATACACTTTGGGGTGTTATCAAGAAGGAATAAACATTTATTGCAAACTGTGATGATTTATAATTTGTGTGTTATGAATTTAATGATTTGGTATGTTGATTTGGGAATTATGTGTACGATGTAGTTGTATCTTCTTTGAAAGATAAGCTATATGTCTTCATTTATTATAGTCTGATTTATCTCTTGAGTTGGATGATCATGAATTTTCAATGTTTACATTGATAGTTTGTGGTTTTGGTTTATGTCATTCGCGCTAGATTCATATTTATGGACAAGTGTTTGTCACCTTTCCTATTTTTTGGTTAAAAGCACACCCCTTACATTAGAATAGAAAAATTTATTGAAGATTTAATGAAAGAGATATACCTCAAAAAAATTCAAAGAAAAGTCATAAAAATGATTGTGATCTTTTTAGAGATTTTAGCGGATTTCAATTGGTGCTAAATTTGGGCTTAGAGTCATTATTTAAGTATATGTGTCAAGAGCCATTGCATTCACTAATAGATTTTTGGTGACTCTGATGGGGAATGTAAAGATATCTTGAATTGATTAAATTTTGACATTCCTATTACATCATGTGACAATATGGTACTTCCTCACCATGATGTATTCCCTCTTTTACAACCAGATTTAGATTGGGTCAGAGATAAACAAGAAGATATTGTATCCCAATTGAATACACTTTCATAGAGATATAGGAGGAATGCGACAGACTATATCTGGGTGAATCTTATCTTAGAAGGAGAAGAGTTGTCCCAATTCCCACCTGCACCTGTGATTGAGTGGCCCCCAAGGTTGATATTCGAATACTACGATGACCCTCTCCATCATCATAATCATTAGCCTAATCGGCCATTACATCAACCAAGGGACCCACTGGTACATTAGCCTCATAATCCACCTCCAGCTTATCCACCATAGTAATTTTCTCTTCTTAACCTTTACTCTTGTGTGAGTTGGCGACTCTGTTTATGGCTTCAAATATTTGGTGTAATCAAGTTGGCCCACTCACCCTATAAAAATATCATGATTTACCTTGAGGATCTTGGAAAAGGTTCCCTAAATTTTCTAGTTAGAACAAACAAGACCCTAAAGAACATGTTTTGGCTATAATTGCTATCAGTGCAATTTTAGGAATTCAAGAAGAAGATATTTTCGTAAGAATTTTTATTGATAGTTTGATCAAGAAAGTGGTAGAATGGTATAGGGGGCTAAAAAATGGGAGCATTATTGGATGATAGGTTCTCAAAACAAAATTTCTCCAATGCTATGGAATTCCAATTAATATTGTAGCTTTCCTATGTCTCTTCTTTCAGATCATGAAAAAAAAAGTGGAAAAAATGAGGGATTTCGTTTATCGGTTTAATCAGTCTCTTCAAAAGATTCCTACTCCAAAAAAACCTAGTGCAAAGATCCAGTATCATATATTCATTTCTTCTCTAGAACTGGACATACGATTAATCCTGAAAAGAGACAAAGTGCATGGAATCAAGCAAGCTCAATTGGGAGCAGCGAAGGTTGAGGATGATTTTATCTCGTGGGTAAATGGAAATTAGGCTTAAATGTGATGCTTGAAGCCAACTACAAGGCATCTCCTAAGTTCCTAGTTGGAGGTCACAAAGAGGTAGAGTTATCTTGCCCAACTGCCAAAAACATTAATTTAGCAATTTTTGATGACATGCACTAGCCTAATGAGGGACAAGATCAACATAGTAGTGATCCAAATTTCAACTTATATACTTCTTTTGAAGTTGAAATTGATTATAGTTCATCTAGTGATGATGAAGATGATGAGCTACGAGAAAATTTATCATTTGCTTCACCCCCTCCTTTTGATAAGCTCTCCCCCTCTGAGACTAATTTGAATGATTTGGCATTGACTTCTCTTCTTACTCTAGAATATGGAATTTTCTTCTTTGAAGAAATGGATAATAAGGACATATGTTTAAATTTGGAAGGAAATGATGGTTCTAGGAATGGTGATTTTTGGGAAAAGGAAAAATGGTCGATCAATTCATGTATGAGGATAAATGTCATTTATTGAGGGATGTGATAGATTATAAACAAAGGAAAGATGAGGAGGACGTTAGTCTCTTGTTGGGGGAAGATGAAGTCGACGTCCAATCGGAAGTGGAAAATAAACAAGTCCTTGCTCTACACTGGTCTACAAAATTAATCACCCTTCATGAAAGTGATCAGACTGAGAGAAGGTATGATGAGGTTAAGGATAGTATTGTTTCATGTGGTAATTTTCCAAGGACTTGGGAAGATTTTGGGGAATGTAATGTCAATGAAAAATTTGGAACTCAATATGCCATGTCAGAGTTGGGTATGCTTAAATTGGTAGTTTTTTATTGTGAAAGTTGGTTAGCAAAGAAGGATTTGGCCCTGACCAAATGACAACAAGAGGAAGTTTTTGATGAGAAATGGATTTTCGGGAGACCATTGGACTATGGATACATTCGTGTATGCATTAGTGATGGGATGTCAAGGTTCCTAAATGTATTTCAGAGACTGTACAAAAAGGTGGGTCTCTTCAGAAAAGGATTATTTTTCTCCCAACCAGTTAATAGGTTTGCGTGATCATGGTCTTCCTTTTCTTTCTTAGGTAGGTTAGTCCTACCTTGTAAATATGCATTTTGGTGTGTTCATTTTTGGCTTTTTTTTTGGTGTCCTTGTCAACTCCGTGCCCAATGGAAAGGATTGGTCCATGCTCAACATTCTAGATTCCTTGCATCATCCTTTAGAGTCCATGTCCCCAGTCAGAGTCACGGTTAGCCATAAAAGTTCCCCCTAACTTCTCTTCTTGTTGCTATCTTTTCTTTTTTCCTAAGTCCAATACTCAAACTTATGTTTGGGCGGCCTTTTTCAATTCTCCTTGAACCTAGGTGGGGTATTCATTTGTTCGTCAAACCTCTCATTCTACCACTTGTGTTGTTTGTTTCTCGCTAGGTGGTGTTTTCTTACCATTTTTGAACCTGTCTTGCCTTAGGGTAGATGTATGAATACTAATAACCCAATTGATGACTTGTGGTATGTTATAACCATAGAAAATTCACCTGCAAGTCATACCTCGGGCAACATTCTTTAGGCTATCTCAAACCTAGGTGAGGTTTTATCAAGTTGTGCAAACCACCCATTTTGCCTCCTAGAATATTTTTGGTGATTAACTTAATAGAAGTTAGCCTATTCATTTAACTAATGCATTATACATAAAAGAAACCAAAATTTTCAAGCATGATATGAACAAGAAACCAATGAAGCCATGCATGTAAAGACACGGTGATATCAAAAGAGATATTTTATTTATATATAGATGCTTTTACATTGCACTGGCATTACCAAAAACTACCTGGTTCAACTACAAAATTTAGGTTGTGGACAAAAAGGAAAAAGGGGTATTTCTTCTTAGGTACACAGAGCAGACATCATGACACAAATTCCCTCAGTGACAACCTATAGGCGTTTGACTTGAGCTGCCAACAATAGATTCTCGTGTGACTGGAGGAATTGTGCAAAAAGCCCCATATCATTCCTTACCACTTTTGTGCACAGAAGAGCCACAAAATCCTCTAGAGTCTCATCTTGAAGAGCCAACACAATGCAGATAGAGTCAACTATTAATCAATTTTGAGGATAGTGGTTGAGCTCATTAATTTCCACCTTAACGCGATGATGAAACCCAACTTTCACCAGGTGCTCACTCTCACACCCTAGTCACAATGGCCAGAAGTCCTGACAACTATATAGATAAAGCACTCTAGCATAGTTGTGTTATACACATGAGCCTAACCTAGGAATGCCTCACCATATTGGATGCAACTGATTGTGGAAGAAAGGTGACACTGGTTGAATTTATAGAGTTTTAGCTAGACATGGGTGCATTCTCCTGAGCTTGATAAGACGTTAATTTGATTCCCATTTATGGTTGGCTTGCATTGCTTTAAATTATGATTTCCTATCAAGCAGCACACATGTGCCACCACTTGATATCCCTATACATTGCATTGATAGTTGGTGGTATGATTAGTCCTTTGGTGGCTGTTGATGGGATCATGATCAATTTTCTTTGCTGATATTTATTCCTCTACTAAATTCAATTATTTTGACCAATTCCCTAAGAAACATTAGAAATATAAGAAGTTGTTGGTTTAGTAATGGCTTCGACACCCATCTAGTGGCATTAGCTATGTTATAAATTTGAAATTATAAAAATTGAAAGGGGCCTTTTGGGATACACCTGGGGGTGTTATCAAGAAGGAATAAACATTTATTGCAAACTTTGATGATTTATAATCTGTGTTTTATGAACTTAATGAATTGGTATGCTGATCTGGGAATTATACATATGATGTAGTTGTATCTTATTTGAAAGATAAGTTGTATGTCTTCAATTATCTCATGAGTTGGATAATCATGAATTTTCAATCTTTGCATTGATAGTTTGTGGTTTTGGTTTATGTCATTCATGCTAGCTTCATATTTATGGACTAGTGTTTGTCACCTTTCTTGCTTTCTGGTTAAAAGCACACCCCTTACATTAGAATAGAACAATTCATTGAGGATTTAATGAGGGAGCTGTACCTTGACAAAATTTAAAGAAAAGTCACAAAATTGATTGTGATCTTTTCAGATTTAGCAAATTTTGAAATAGGTGCTAAATCTAGGCCTGGAGTCATTATTTAAGTATATGTGTCAAGATCAACTCCATTCGCTAACAAGAAACAAAGGCTGATTAATCTGAAGGTGGAGGTGTTGATGGCATAAGAGATTATGAAATTGGTTGAGTCAAGGATCATATACTCGATCAAGCATTCCACTTGGGTATCTAGTTTGGTCCCAATCCGAAAGAAAAATTGTTACATATGGCTTTGCATGGACTTTTGAGACTTAAACAAAGCCTCATTAAAATATCACTACCCTTTTCCCTCAATGGAGAAAATTTTGTAGACCGTGGCTAGGTCGAAGATCTTGCTGCCCGATTGTTTTTCAGGGTATAACTAGGTTTATGTAAAGAGGAAGGATGAGTACAAAATGAAATTCACGACCACGTGGGGGACATTTGCATATGCAAAGATGCCCTTCAGACTCTCCAATATGGGTGCCACTTTTCAATGAGCAATGGATATTGCCTTCAAAGGATTGATCGATAAGATCATTCTAATATATATGCATGACTTAACCATTTTCTCCAAATCAAAAGGTCATCTAGAAGTGTCAATAATTTAGGATTTCCTTAAATCCCAAAAATTGTATTTTTGGCATATTGCAAGACAACCTTCTTGGCTTTGTGGTATCAAAGGAAGGAATAGCCATAGACCCTGAAAGGGTGAAGGCTATAATGGAACTATCACTTCTAGTCAACTAGAAGGGGCTACAAACCTTTCTAGGGAAAATTAACTTCGTCAACCGATTTATTTCAAATTATGCAAGCATCACAAGACCTATCACGCTGATGTTGAAAAATGGCTTAATATTCAGTTGGACTCCCGAAGGTAAGCTTTCTTTTGAGTAGATTAAGGAAACCATCTCTATAGCTCTATTGTTAGCTAACTTGGACTTCTCCAACCTAGATTTCTTGCTCTACGTCTATAGTGGCTAGCACAACATAGCTTTGATGCTCACTCAAAAGTACAAGTAGGGAAGTAGAGAACATTCCATCACATTTCATTCTAGGACCCTCAAGGGATATGAAACTTGGTATAAATTTGTTGAAAAGAAGGCCTTTTCTATCATAAAAATCCTAACAAAATTATGATGCCTAGTATCTACCAACAAAATTACCATCCTCATGACTCACCCCAATGTTAGAGAGTATATCACCAAGGACTAAATAAGCAAAAAGAGGTCCAACTGGATCACCAAAATCTTGGAATATGATGTGGATATTTGACCCACCAAGCTGGTCCAAGGAAGAGGTCTCTGTGAATACCTCGTGCAGGAATGAATCCCTTAGGTAGAAAAAGAGACTAACCGGGTCTATGCGAACCAGTTTGAATCTGATGAGTCATGGGTGGCTGATTAAACGCGATTTATGTAGACTAGGAAATACTTGACTGATATCCCACCTCACACATGATGCTACTACCGAATACAAGGCATAGGATATGTATTGATTGAAGGGATTTTTTTAAAAATAAACTATGATGGGGTCCTTCTCCATTGTGTTGACAAGCCAAAGATTGAAAGGATTCTAAACAAAATTCCATAGTAGTCCCAAGGGTGGAAAAATTTTCACCAAGATGACCCCTTTGAAAATAAATTGGGTGGGCTATTATCAGCCCTCAATGTTCTCCAAATTCCATCGTCTTGTGCAAAAATCTACTCAGTTCCAATATTTCATTGGCAAGCAGAAGTACTCCGCCATTCCAATGATTCTGATCATGATTGAGGAGCCCTTTTTACAATGGGGATTAGATTTTATCAGGATAATAAATATTATCTCTAGTGTTGGACACAAGTGAATACTTATGGTGATTGACTACTTCACAAGATGGATGGAGGATATCCTCCTAAAGAATGCTACAAAAGTAGAAATTATCAATTTTCTTGAGGAATGGTAGCAAGGTTTGGTTCACCAAAACTATCATTTCTGACAATGCACGAACCTTCATAGGCTCTTAGATGTCAAAATTTTCTCTTAGGCATGGGTTCTACCTCAAGAATTCATCTAATTACTAACTGCAAGGAAACGTGTTAGTAGATTCGATTAACAAGAACCTGATAGGTTGATAAAGTGCATTGGGTCAAAACACCTGAAGGAGTGGCACTAGCATCTACAAGCAACCTTATGGTCCAATAGAATTACACCTAAGAAGATCCTGAATAACTCCCCTTATGAATTAGTGTATGAAAAAGAGTTAATCCTACCCATTTCCATGGAAATCCCAACACTACAACTACTAAAATTGCTAGAAGTTAAGGAGGATAGTAGAATGGAGGTGAGATTGGTGGAGGTTTTAAGCATCGAGGAAAAAGGAGAAAGGGCGTATGATGCCATGATCAAGCACCAATAGGTAATCAAACTTTGGTTTGATAAAAATGCCTCCAACCCATATTTTAGGGAGGGGAGTCTTGTGCTAAAGTATGATGAAAAAGCCACAAAACTAGGGAAAAATGTAAAGTTTGATTCACTATGGAAGGGTCCCATCCACATCCATTCATGCAAGGAAAGGAATGTGTATGAGCTAGAGGACATGAATGATGATGTTTTGGATATATCGGTAAATGGTATTCATCTAAAAGTATTCTATTGAAGTACATGTGAGTTCATTAAAATTTACAATTATGTACATATGTAAATTTTTCTAAAATACTTTTTTTTTATGAATAAATCCATGGGAGTAAACATAGAAATAATAGAAATATGCTATGTATTATATCCATTGGAAAATATTTACAACATAGTACGTGCTTTCGAGCTTGAGGCTCCGAGAGAGGCTTATCAAAACCCAAAAAGTTACATCTTCAAAAAGAAAAAAGCGTAGGTGGCATGAAAATGGCAGGAAGAATTTTAGCCTCCATTGGTCGTAAGAGTCAAAATGTTATTTTCTATAGGTTTCATCAGCAGGGTAGAAAAGGGGTTATCAGCACATGGGGCACATGGGCATGGAATGAACCTCAATTCTCAGCAGTGGGGCTATAGATCAGGAACTTGAAGTGGGTTTTCCACTCAAACCTAGGGAAATGCTCCATGTTGTACATCCTATGGAGAAAGGAGGTTGTGGGTTGGGACAGTAGCCGATGTCACTCTAAGTCCATGGTCTGGAAGTCTATAAGAAAGGGTAGCCAGGTCACTACTTTTGCATAATCAACATGCCTTTGAATATTCACGGCAGATGGAATGCTAGCATCGAGAATAATCACTTGGATGACTTCACCCAACCCATACAGGTATTTTGAATCAAACATGGCATGACATACCTCTATGATCTAGGGCTTGGAAATATCCAAGTCTAGCAATGAAGCCATAAACTAAGAGACGATGTTGGAACTGTAGTGCGGTTGGTTCTCATCCTTCATATAGTCTTTCCTAAGCACCCACTTGAATGCCATGATCACGAGGCGGTCCTTCGTTCCTATCAAGCATTTAATCCTCTCACTACTAATCTCTCGTACAAAATAATTTTGTAGTTTCCGGCTCAAGAGCCGAATTGGGGTACCTAGACCAGTCATAATGGCAACGAGAAATCTTACAAACTAGCGAGGGGGAGAACGCAATGAAAATAACTCACCAACTCAATGCTAACCCAAGCAGTATTCTTGTGAAGCGAATATTCTATTTATAGAAAAATGTGCACTAGGGAGGCTAGCAAATTAAAAACCTATCTCCCATGAGATGGAAATGAAAAATGTATTAAGGCAATAAGAAGCAAAGGGTAAATTGTACAAAGGATTTTTAACCAAGCTTTGAGGAATTAATTTAGGTATTGGGAGTTAATGCTTGTGGACATAATCTACTGCCATGTGTCTGTCATCAGCTTCAATACCAGCCTGATTACCTATATGAAATAAACTTTCTTAAATAGCTAAACCCCTACTTAATTAAAAACAAATGTCTTTTCAAAGTATGCTTCCCATCACTCAAAGCTTATCTATCAAAAGGGTGGTGTAAGGAATGTACTAAATACATTCTCATAGCAAAGTTGGAATTTTCAAGGAGTATGAACCCCACTCTACATGTATCATTTCGCTGGAAACACTTAGCGATCTATCACTAATGGAAACACCTTTAATGCATGTACATGTGAAAATTGAATGCACCCAAAATGAAAAGTTTTTGGCTAAGTGTTCAAAATCTCAAGCAACTGCTACTCTAAAAGAGGTTTCTACAAATCCTTCCAAGAACATAACAATGGTAGAAGCATCATCTTCTAATCGACACGTTGTAGTCTCATTCACAAGGCCAGACTACACCAACATCTTTGGAAAAGTTTTGTATGCTAACACCCCAACACTGAAGGTCTGAAGCTTTGCACATACCAAAACCATACAGTCGGGCAACCTCTTCAAGGATGAGGTGGTCAAGGATTTTGTAGACAATATTTATGAGCCAAAGCTACATGTAAAAACTAAGAGCCTTAGAGAGGGAGAAATGCATAGAATTCTCACCCATGGGTCAACTGATGGATTTGCAATACGACTCTAGCATTGTGGTTTACCACAATTCATATTACCCTCCACACATCTATGTCTAGTGCTGGTTGATGCATGCACAAAAAATATGGATGAAGAAAGTAATCTTATCAGTGGAAATAGGTTAAAGGTTACCATCAATGCAGTAGTTATCCAGGATATGTTGTGCATCCTTGCAAATTAGGAAGCTGAGAAATCCCACCACCAAAAAATGAAATATTTTTGGGCAAAAAGGGATAGTAAATTAAAATTCTATATGGATGAAATGAATGAGGAGCCAAATAATAATCAGATTGTATTCCCTATGGCACACAAAAATTTCAAATCGGATGTGTAGGCCATTTTCTCAGTGCTAGATTTTATTTATTACCACGAAAGTGATGATGAGGTCTACAAGTTCCAGATAGGCTTAGCCTTCATGCTCAAGAAAGAAATGAACCAGAAGTGTTTTGATTTCATCAAGGGACTACTGAAATAATTAATAGATTATAACATTACTTTTGAGTTTAGGTATTCCTCTTTTATAGTACACTTGATTTTACATCAAAACCTTGAGTTCTTTAGCAGTCATTTTCTACTTAGGGGTGTTCCCTCAATACTGGTTTATAGTTTTCAGGAGATCCTTATTTTTTCTGAAATCACATATTTTTAGAAAATATAATGATTTAAGCCTTGAAAAGTTCCATTTAAAGGATTCCAATTGAAGAGGGTCTGATTGAACCACCTTAGATCAAACCCCTTTGGATAGAACACCGCTAGTTTTAAACCATCCCTATAAGGTTGTCTCCTCTACACCTATCAAAATGCTAATAAAAAACCACTTTTGATTTACATTTTGGGGGATCAAATGAATTCATTTAACTTTTTGTTTTGTAAGTATGTATTCTTTATTATAAACATCCTAAAAAGTATAATTTTAAATAAATTTAATTTTGTTATTATATTTTATTTTTATTTCTTGTGAATGTAGGTTTTTCACTAAAAAAAAAGCTCTCTATTTTGCACATGTGGAAAAATAGTAGATTATCAATTTTTTTTTTAAATATCAATGCACTAGATATTGAAGTCCTTGATCCAACAAAAAATGAATTTCGATACATACAAAAAAATTTATGTTGTATAGTCCTATGTCTCAATTCTAATTGGTTTGACTTCAAACTTGATTAAGGAAAAAATATTCAATAAATATGAAACCAAATGAAAGCACTAGATATTGTAGTTACAAATCTAAATTAAAAAAAAAAAGAATTTTATCTTTCATGGAAAAAAAATGGTGTTTACTAAAAAAACTAGTTTTCGAAGGAGATGGAAAAAAAAGTGCAATTTGATTCCAAATTTTTTGAAAAAAATATATTTAGAATCAATAGAAAAAATGTCACAAATCACTAGTTTGTATCATATTCAAATTCCTCACAATTTAGCCTCTATAGGTGCCCGAAAGTGAAGATTTAGTTAGAAAAAATTAGTTCAGTGTCCAGTTTGGCAAAAAATTGTAAGCTAGTATTGTGGGATCACCCTTATTAAGTTTGATGATGTAAGGTTATACAAGCCAGTTTCATCCTAGACCCATGTGCTTTGCAACATGTGGAATTATTATTCATTTGTTGATTATTTCTGGCAATAAACCGTACTCTTGGATTTGTCTCCACACCCTCTAAGTACGTTTTCCCTTGAAGGTTTGGAATGGATGGAAAACAACTAGACTCTAGTGGAATTTTTTTTTGGAGCAATTTTTTCTTTCATCAAATTTCATAGTTTTAATGAGGAGCCTTTTAGGCTCCCTAAATTTTTAATAGATAGGACCCTCGCCTTGGAGGCATGCCATCATGCAACTATTACCAACAATTCTTATGGCATTGGGAGGCACAAGAAGGTGCTTTACACTCTTTCCCTTACCATCACAAAAATTTAGGTAACACTCGTGAAACGGGAAGAGAAAATTGTGCTAACTAGCAAGTTGAACTACCTAGGCCTAGGCCACATTTGTGATAAATGGAAGTACAATCCTATTGGGCATCTTTCAACCATCAAACATGAAGAGTGGGAGTATTTTTAGTTGAGGAAGAACCCGACTGAGGAGAATGCAGAGGTCTACATTGACCTAGCCTTTATAGCATTTTTACGACCCCCTTGGCTCAACTTCTATCCCAGGGTGGTGGAGTTCCAACAAAGCACCTAGATGGGCCAGTCCCTCAAAACACACCTAAAGCATATGGGATGGTCAAAAAGGAAGAAGGATGATTTTTGGAGGTACCAATAGGAAACAAAATTCCTAGATGCCCTATATGGAGAGGTTAAACTAAACAATGATCATTTTGACAAGATCAATGATGCTGAGGTTGGATCCAATAATAATAATCCTAAATTGAATTAAAGGAGATTGAACAAGAGTACACGCTAGTTTTTTCCCCTCCTCCTCAAGCAATCGATGTAATGAAAAGGAAGGGAAAATGATCAAAACATAAAGAATCACATATCACATCCTTCGCCAACACCCTACTAAGGGGTAAGCAGACCTAATGGTCTTCAAAATGATTTTCCATAGCTCCAAGGGCTCAGCGTTCATTAGGATCAGTTGCTAGAGAGTTTGAATCAACTACTGTAGCCCCTAAAAGAGGAAGAGAGTCCAAGACTTAGTTGGACTGGAAACATAAGATAGAGTAGAAGAAGAGGTGGACTTCATTTCACCAAGAATTTCAGCTTTGATAATCCAGGTTAGTCTTGCGCTCGTCATCCTTCCTTCCACTGCATCATTAGTTATTACTATCCCCTCATCCATTGAAGGAAATCCTCCATCCATAGGTTTTGACATCCTCATCCTTAATACATCCCTGACTATTTTTAATAATGATCCCAATGAAAAAACCCCGCGTGGTGAACACACATCTTCCGCCTCGGCTGCAATTGACTCTTTGATTGCCTTATCAAAAGCACTAGTTGTAAACACTGATACACCCATGCTGGAAGTTTCATTGCCCCTATCTATTTCAAGGAATATGCCTCTTTTTTCCTTACTTCCCCTTTTACTTTGATGGGTCCCCCTCCTTCTAAGGCCATGTATGGCATCCCACCCTTTTCAATGATAACACTTCTTTTTTCCTCTCTACAAACTCATTCCACCGAGAGTACCCCTTTTGTCATCCTTTATAGTCTCCTTGTCAGTTTTTTTCTTTCCGCATAGAGTATTGAGCTTCCAAAGAGCCTCCACACTCATATTGAATTAACCAATCGAGTTTGATAAGCAAGAAAGTAGAAATTGTGGGGAAATGCGATGAAAAATCCAACTACCAAGAAATTAAAAACTTGTTTCAATGAAGAGAAAAATGATTTTTTAATCGTAGCTATGAGGCTATGGAAATCCAAGCCAGAAAGAGAAATGAAATTCAAAGATTATGACTTCCAAGTTGTAGGTCTAAATTTAAGTGAAACTCTTCTGCATGACAAAGTGGTCCTAGCCAAAGTAACTCAGAAGGTGATCTATACTAACTACAAGAAGCTCGATAAGAAATTTAAAAAGTGCGAGGAAAAGTTGGTAAACATAAAGGCCATGTGGATAGGCTGCAAGTAGAAATCAAAGGAAAAAAATTGGAGAGGACCTACTTAAGAAAGGTATAGGATCAGCAAAGAAAAGCAACTAAGTTGCTCAAAGATGCCTAGAGTGAAAAGGATCAACTTTGTACCGAGGTGGAAATATTGAAATATGAGATTGTAGTCGAGCGTGAAACAACTACAAAGCACCGAAAAAGGAAAAAGGAGCTTGAGGATGTAGCAGCAAGAACAAATTATATATATGACGAGCTACAAAAGGAGCTATAAGAGAAGAATAAGAAAAAGGAGAATATGCAGGAGGAATTGGCTAATGCTTGACCTCAAGCCTTTGATGATCTTTAGAAGGCCCAAACAAAAAAGAGAAGGAAAAATGGGAGAAGCAAGATGTCGATTCTACTCTAAAAAATTGCAATGAAGAAATAGAGAAGTTATGCTCTGAGCTTTCAAATTCTCTCCTAGAAAAGAGTCAACTAAAGGAATGCATGAGAGCTAGAGAATCCTAATTCCATCAATAATTGATTGTAGAATGGGGATTTGAGCTCTTCCTAGTGCATAAAAAATTATTATCTACTCATTGGGAGAGGATTATAGATGTAGCAGTAGCCTTGAAGCTAGTTTTGTGGTTTCTAATGGATGCACAAGAGTTAAACGTAAAGGTCGACACAAAAATTGACCAAATTTTGTGCACAATCACTCCCCGAGCTGAAGAATTAAGAGTCTTGATCTCAAGGCTATGTAGGGTGGCCGGGGAAGCTTTGAATAACACTGGTATTCTTGATCGAGGAATAGCTGCATGAAAGGAAAATGAATTTATCACCTGCCACTAGGTTGCATTGAAAAGTAGAGGTTGTCAGTTAGTGTTGGATAAGGCTAGTGAGATAAAAGTAGAATTCAAAGTTATGATGCATTCCAAATTACCTACCTTATTCTCACCATACAAAGGATTATTGACAATCGAAAAGATCATAAAAGAAATAAAGCTCAAGATCCAAGAATCCATAGCACTCCAAAATTTGAGCTCATCACCCATAGTTGAAGAGATCAAGAAGGAAATTCTACCCCTTTCTAGAATTTACTAACACATTGGAGTTGTTTCATCAAGGTTGAGAAGAGTTTCTTTCAAAGAGGTCCTTAATTTGGATTAGGCCTATGAAAAATTACGCACCCTCATCCTGCCCATCGATGAAGACTGAGAGTCCCAACATACTACTTTCCTCAAACTATGAGAATTGTTTCACAATTGGGTTCATGCCTTCGCAAACGAAGGCCCCTTGTGAGTCACCAGAAATTGTGGAGAAAATTTTTCCTTCAACATTTTGGTTTTTGTCCCTTCTTTTTTGCTTTATGATGGCTTCATTCCTCGAAGGCTAAATGTTACTCTTGCTAAAAAGTATATAATGGGCCACGTGGTGGATTTTCTTTATATCATCCTCGTTTTGGGCCCAAACTGGGACATGTGTCTACCTAGCAGGGATTTCCTCGAAATTGTTCTCACAAATTCTAAAATCGGCCACTAGCTTGCCACGTCAACCATTTCATTAGGTGGATCATGTCGTCCATGGGTGTATCTCTTTTTAGGCAGCATTTTTTAGACATGGAATTCCTACTTTTGGGGGTGGACTTCTGGGGTGGCATCATCATTCCTCTTAGCTGATCAGATCATGTTTTGCTAGGATGTGCTAGGATCTTATCATCTTCTGACAATGTATCTTTATGGAGCTTCTGCAAGATTTGGAGCCATTATTGAAGGAGCTCAAACTTTATGAGCGAAGATTGTTGCAATCTAATCAGGCCCTAGATTAGATTGTAGTCTATTAGATGTGAACACCTAGCATTTGTTAATCTCTACTGGTTGTGGTATTGGATCTTTCTTCTAGCTACTTAAAGGGGTTTGCAACGGAGAATAAAGGATCTTTTTTCTTCTAAAGGATTCTTTTGAATCTTTTTAGAGGAAGATAGATATATTTTTAGGGAGATATATTTCTTAGAAATAGGAAGATTTCACAGAGCACTATTTATGCTCTATGACATGTTTTATTTTTCAAGACTATTAATTAGATTGGCATCCAACCTTTGTTTTTAGTTAATTTATTGCAAAAATAGATATTATTAAGAAGAAGATTTTTAGATTGTGCATTTTATGGCCATTATCATTAATTTCTTTTTCTTATATCGTTTATGCTGAAAAGCTCTATGTCAAGTCTTACTTAAGTAGTATGGATAATTTTTTGATGCTATTAGCTTTTATGTTTAAAAACTATCTTTTGGGAAGTGGATCATGTTTATTATACTCTTTCCTTTTCTTTAAAGATTATTCTAAACTACTATTATACTTGTAAGAGCAAGGGCGGCCCTATGATATCTAAATATTCCTATTAATCTTTGGGTTTCTTATTTTTGTCATACCTTAATGGATGATTCCCACGAGGAGATTTGAATGACTACTCTGTGATTTCTCTAGCCTTATTCGCTCGTTCTCTTCCCAATAATCAAGGTTCTATGGAATTTTGTGTCTATTTCATAAGGAATAAGGAATTGTTAAATATTGAAATGTTGAAAAATATTTGGCACATCACCATCTTTATGTTTTTTCTTGCATTTCTCTTTTCCTCTTTTCCAAAACAAAAAGAAGAGCCAAATTTCTATAAAAATGCTTGAGGTAATTTAGTTAGGTGCAATTTGGCCCCCCACTTGTTGAATTTCCCATAAGGCTATTCAGAGAGGCACAATATTTTATGATCAACAAGTCCCACCAGGATGGAAAGAGTTATAGAGCCATAAGGAGCAAGAGAGAGACCATCATTTGTACATATGGTGGCTTCCATTTTTTCATATTCCTCGCTTTGTAAGGAGTTTACCAAAAGAGTATCCTCCATAATAATGTTTGTGTGACTTGTAGGATCCACAAGGACTCTTGTCACAATGTTTCCATTGATGTGAGTGAGATTATATAGAGGAGAAGCTTTCCTATATATGGAAAAATCTTGCAGTGTAAAAGTTGTACATCTAGTGAACAAGTCAAACGTGGAGTGTTGGAAGAATGAAGAAGAATGGCTATCTCTAAAGTTTTGTGTTGTCATTGATGTCACCATGTTTTATTGCAATTCTAAGTCAGTGCTTGATTTGGTATTTTGGTTTGGTATCTACGTTGGTATTCAAGCTACACCCTTTGGTATTCTAGTCTGCAATCCTCCGCAGTTGATAATTACTACTTGCAGTTTGGGAAATAGTTTATGGATGTTGAAAGCATGTATGTTCATAATATCTCGTGCTCTAGTGCTCGTATGATGTATTGACATTATTTTTTTGATTAATTTTTGCAATTAAGTCTATTTCTGGCCAACTTCATGGATAAGTTGTGAGATGGTGAATTAATTTTTTTTTTGTGGATATATGTGCGACCTATCTTAGGTCCATACTGGCATGATGTAGAATGTTGAGCATTTGAATTTCCTTTTGGAAATATTTTGTGAATGCTTGAAGCTGACATGTTGGTATTTTTGGTAAACAAGGAAATGCATTTAATTAGGCCAACCTAATTGATGCTTGCAGAGAGATTGGGTATATATATGATGAACAGTTTTGAAGATAAAAAAAAGAGATCTTGATGTGGCAGTTGTGAATGTGAAGGCGAAGAAGAGAGAAAATGATGAAGTGTGTTAAGTCTGTCTATTGAGCATCATCAGAACGGCATCAACACTTGTTAGGTGCACTCTTTTAAGTTCATTTTGGTTGTGAAGCCCAATTTTATTTTGTAAATCTTTTTGTAGGAAGTGAGCCTCCTTGTAAGCAGTGAGCTTTTGTATACAAATAGTGAGTCCTATTCTTGGTAGTTAGCCTTATATATTCGGCTTTGGAACTGCTTTATATTGCGAGTTAATCCTCGTCATGGTTTTTCCCTTATTGGGTTTTCCAGGTAAATCTAGTGTTCTTTGTGTTGATTTTACTTTCCGTTATTTGTATTTCTTGTTCATTATTAATAACAAAATAGTTTGGTTGTGATGTTAACAAGTGTTGAATTTTTGAGTTTATTTTGGTGACAACTAATTCACCCCCCCTCTTAGTTGTCCTGCACCTTTTAACAATTGGTATCAAATCTCTGGTTCCTTGGTATAGAGCTTAACCACTTGAGGTAGATCCTGAAGGTTCATTAAATGGATGATAAAGAAGAAATCTGGGCTGCACTTGAGGATCTTGACAAACTTGAAAATGAAAATAGAGATCTGAAGGAAAATATTGAAGATGCTAATGAATGTGTCTGGAAGCTGAAAGAACAATTAAAGAAATTCAAGGAAAGACATAGAGAAGTGAGTGAGCAGCTGAAACAAGAAATAATTGGACTAAAAGTGCTTGTAGAAGAAATGAAGAGAATTGAAGAATTTCTAAACACAATGGTGCAGAACAAGTCTAATGAATGCTCTAAACTTGAACAAGAGGTAGTGAACTTGAGAGTTGAGCTAGAGAAGGAAAAAATTTGTGAGAATAGTTTCAGATCTAGCTTCGATAAGCTTGAAGAATTGCTTGCAAGACAAAAACCAAGTAAAGACAAACCTATGGCTTGGGAAATGAATCAGGTGAAAGTTCTAAGGACAATCAAAAGACTCAAGACAAAGGGAACCGTAAAATAAATTCAAGAAATTTTGCAAGGAGACCTCCTGTGAGACAACCTAATGCACAAAGGTATCGATCCCTCTTTCAATGGTGTTTTTTTTTCCTATAATAAATATGGTCACAAGGAAATAGAATGCAGGAGCATGATGAATCAATTTCTTGGTTCTTTCTTTGGACAATGTTTTTCATGCAAGAAGGTTGGACATAAAGCTACTGAATCTCAGGTAAGAATGATCAATTAGTTAATGATGAACATGTTTAATGGAGGCAAAATGAATCAATCTTTAAATGACTACTGTTATATCTATAGTAAATTTGGACACAAAGAAAATCAATGTAGATCAAGAGGTAATGAAGGTCAAACTAATCATAAAAGTGTTTTCATCTATAATTGTAATAAACCTGGACATATCTCAAAGGTTTGTAGAAGTAAGAAGGGAAAGTAGTCTGCTTCGGTTGAGAAGAATGAACCGGTAAAGAAGATAAACAAAGAAGAGATGAAGCAAGAGATGAATAAGATATGGAAGAAGAAAGAAGAGGAACCTAAAACTATTGATGTGTCTGTGCCCACATCTAGTGTATAGACAATTCCTCTAAGAATTAGACCTAGCATGGTCTTAGGGGGAGTATTATCAAAAAACTATAAAAACCCCCTAGATGAATGGCGTGTCATAGGATGGCATGAGGATGTAATGAGAAGAATGAGTGAACAAAGGTTTTGGAAAAGGAACCAAAAGAAAACATGTTGACATGTTGATTTGCAGATTGAATTAGGGTTTTCTATGTTGAGAAGAATGTTTTTAGTAGTTTTTTGATGTGTGTCGCAGTTAATGAGATTTAGGGAAAATCGATGGTGTATAAGGTAAAATTTGTAAGCCTCTTTGATCATTTGAGCACTTGAAGAGTTTTGAAGGAGTCTTGGAGCAATCTTGAAGCAATCTGAAGCTTTTCTAAAGTAATTTGAAGAAATTATGATGGATACTCAAGAACTATTTTTCAGTTTGCAAAGGAAACAAAAGTCTCGATTGAACAAAAATGAATTCAAGAAAGTTAAGCATGGAATTGGATAGAGGATCGAGTGGTGACATTCCACTAAAGTTTAAAGGAATTGAATTGGAAGAATTTGATCATATGAAGATGAAGGAAATGGTACTAAGGCTGAAAGAAAATGAATTATAGAGCATAAAAACCCTAGGTATTAATTTATGGGGAGAATTTCCTTGGTTTTCTGATAAAGAGTTCATCATGTTCTTGTTGAGATGATTCAAGAATGATAGCATTGTGTTGGAAAAACCCTACCTAATTACAAAGGAAGCGATCAAAGTGATTACTGGTTTATGCAGTATTGGGGATCTCCTTGGAAAGAAAACCGTGAAATATAAAGATGTGGAAGAACTTACTGGCATTTATAAAGCCCCTTGAGCTCTATTGATAAACACTCTCATGGATTCCGTTGTAAGGTATGTTGCAAACGATGTTTCTTATAAAAATCTATTTCACAAATCATGAAGGTTCAACTTTGGTTATTGCTATATATCTCGCACATATGATGGTTAAGGAGAACAGACAATTTGATTTGTGTAGCCGATTACTTGAAAATATAACTGAGAATGCACGAATGTCATTGGTTGAGGTTTATCTTTTTCAGTTTGGATCTTTGTTTGTGTGCTTGGATCTTTACTTTTTGAACTCCCTATTGTGAAGAGAAAATATTGTGTGGGAATCCAATATTCCTATTGGGACACAAGTCTACAGATACTTGGAATCATTGGTGGATAATGTAGGCGATTGCAGATCATAGTTCACTTCCTGAAAAATAGAAGTGTGCTCTGGTATGTCTGTATCCAGTCAGTTTGAAGTGGGTTCATCCTTAGATAAGAGATAGTTGGAGGTTATCATTGGTGAGTCTCCTTCGAAATCAAAAAAGAGGAAAACTATTGTAACAGATGTCTCGGAAGAGAACAAGAATGAAGAAGAATTTATGTTTGGATTTGATCCAAAGGATATATAGATGCTACTGGAAAAGGGTGAAATGAAAAAGATTGGTGAAATGTGGAATGCATGCTCTTTGATTGAGAAACTTAAAATTGATGATGTACTAATTGGTTATTTTTTGAATAAGGGTATTTCAGTTTTTGATGTGTTAGATTCTTTGTTGGATGATCTAGTAGAGATTGTTGAAGAGAGAAAATTATTGGAAGGACCCAAAGGGCATAAGTTCAAAGCTATGATTGAAAGAAGATGTATCAAATCAAATTAAAGCAAGTGTTATCTAAACATATAAATGATATAAAAGAATGCATCAAAGAAATATTTGACATCTATAGGTATTGTCTCTGGTGGTCAATAGTCATTTCCAATTTCAGAAGTAGAATTGAAGCAATTGAATTAGGAGATGAATTGTATTGGAAAGAACTTTGATTAATTCAAAGACAGGGATGGAAAACAAAGAATAAGGGTTGGAGAATTACAGGTGGAATTTCTGACTACTCAAAGGAAAAGAGAAGATATGGTTAGAACCTTCTGGTTGGTTTAGGAAGTTGCTATCTATCTGGTTAGATCATCTCTCTGGAATTCTCTCTGATGCAGAAAATTGTGAACAACTATGTCAGCCTTCTGATCAAGCATCCTCCTTTACGCAATTATATTTGTTGGAAGGTTTGAGTGCAATTATCTAAACATAAGAGAGAGGTATCAGAAAATATTTCATGTGAAAAGTATCATTCTTGTTTGAATGTTTGAAATGGGAAGGTAGAATTTTTGTGTATATACAAAGTCATCATATACATATGTTTACATGCTACATTTTTGGTAGCCCTTTTCCATTTATTTCAAAGGGGGAGAGAGTTAGAGTATAAAGTTAAGGGGAGAGAGTCATGCGAGTAGGGAGAGAGTTATGCTAATGTTGTGTTTTGAAAATTTTTGGCACATGTTGCCATCAATGACAAAGGGGGAGATTGTTGGAAGAATGAAGAAGAATGGCTATCTCTACAATTTTTTGTTGTCATTGATGTCACCATGTTGTGATTGCAAGTCTAAGTCAGTGCTTGATCTGATATTTTGGTCTGGTATCTGAACTAGTATTCAAGCTACACCCTCCGGTATTCTAGTATGCAATCCTCCATAGTTGATAGTTACAGTTTGCGCTTTGGGAAATAGTTTATCAAGGTTGAAAGCATGCGTGTTTAGAATCTCTCATGCTCTGGTGCTCGTATGACATATCGACATTATTATGTTGATTAATTTTTGTAATTAAGTCTATTTTTGCCCGACTTCATGTATAAGTTGTGAGATGGTGAATTAATTTTTTTTTGCGGATTTATCTACGACCTATCTTAGGTCCATGCCAACATGATGTAGTGCGTTGAGCATTTGAATTTCCTTTTGGAAATATTTTGTGAATGCTTGAAGCCGACAAGTTGGTATTTTTGGTAAACAAGGAAATGCATCTAATTAGGTTGACCTTATTGATGCTTGCGGATAGATCGGGTATATATATGTTGAAAAATTTTGAAGATAAAAAAATAGATTTTGATGAGGAAGTTGTGAATGCGAAGGTGAAGAAGAGAGAAAATGATGAAGTGTGTTAAGTCTGTCTATTGAGCATCACCAGAATTGCATTAGCACTTGTTAGGTGCACTCTTTTTAGTTTATTTTGGCTGTGAAGCCTAATTTTGTTTTGTAAATATTTTTATAGGTAGTGAGCCTCCTTGTAAGTAGTGATATTTTTTATACGAACAATGATTCCTATTCAGGGCAGTGAGCCCTTGGCAATGGGCCTTATATATTCAGTTTTGAAACTACTTTAGATTGTGAGTTAATCCTCACTGTGTTTTTTCCCTTATTAGGTTTTCCATGTAAATATGGTGTTCTTGTGTTGATTTTACTTTTTGTTATTTTCATTTCATGTTCATTCTTTATAACAGAACATTGTGGTTGTGAAGTTAACAAGTGTTGAAGTTTTGAGTGTATTTTGGTGTCAACTGATTCACCCCCCCTCTCATTTGTCATGCACCTTTTAACATGGAGGGGGAGGGATGTGAGTAAACAAAACAATAGTTACATACTTTGAGGCCATGAGAGAAGCACCAAAAATATCAATGATTAGGTTCACAGAGTGAGATGGAAATGGGTCTATATAAATCTATAATTCACTATTCGCCTTAGCCATAGAATTGTTCATGTTTTGGTTTTTACCATCAAGGTGAATGGTACCATCATCGATGCAATCTTGTATCTCATGTTGTAGGCACATACAACATTCAATATCATGCTTGTGGATGCAATGGTATTGGAATAATGCATTCCCATCATAACAATCAGGGTAAGGCTCTCTAAGAAGTTGAGGATCTTCCAAGGTTATAAACTTATCTTTTAACTTCTTTTAAATAGAAGAGTATGATTCAAACAAATTTGTAAACTATTTATTGCACTTGAGGCCCTTGGATTTAGATGTGGTGATTACATTCACGATAAATTTTCCTTTTCCTAAGATTGACACAATAAATCTTTCTTTTAGACAAGAGTGCAAGGAAGATCCCTTGAACAAAACAACCGTCTATTGATATTCCCACAGTTTCACACATATATGTGAAAAATAAGGATACTTCATTACGAAAAACTTCTCCTACCAAGGTCTCTGCAGGTTGCCAATGAACACCTTCTACACATCTGAGTTAGGAAACTGGTAAGAGATCTATGAAAAGAGTACTTGATATTGAGAAATAAAATCAATAATATTCTCATGCTCTCCTTGCTCACATTAGATGAGGTCTGAAAAGGCCATCTTCGACTTGATGTTAGCCTGGAACTACTGGAGAAACTAATTACAAGTTGATGAAAGAGAATATGGAGTTGTCAAGCAAGGAACAATACGACTCTAGTGTTGTGTCCTTGAGAGATGAAGGAAATAATTTTTCCATCAAGGAATCATGGTGAAAGAAGTTCGTACACATTGCATTGAAGTCTAACATGTGTGTTTGAGGGTCTCATTTTCCATTGTATTTCTCAAATTTAGGAATTTTCATCTCTTGGGGGATTACAATGTTTAGAATAGCCACCAACAAAGGACTATGTTAGAAAAAAGGTTGGGAAGTCAGCTAAGAAGAGGTTTGGGATAGACTCACTAGCTGGCTCTACATTTGAACTATATTTTGTAGTAGGGCATTCAAAATAGGGCTAGATGAAGAAATAGGACCAGTGGAGCCACCACTAGAACCACCACCAAGACCATTACTAGAGCCATTTTTAAAGCCACTACTAGAGACCCCATTGTAGCCACTATTTGAGCCATTTCCAGAGCCACTGCCATAGCCACCACCGGAGGCACCACTACAACCACCATCAAATCTACTAGTGGAGCCACCTAGGGTGCCAGATATATCAGAACCACCATCCCCCATTCCATGGGAAATCCCACTACTAAGGATAGCATTACCCCTAGGAGGAAGGACATTGAATCCTACAGGAATTTTGCTTGTTTTGATAGTAGTAGGAAAAGGAGTGGAAATGTTGATGGAAGGGCTTGTTTCAACCATGCATACTGATGTCATGGGTGTCCACTACAACATATCTTTATTACAATTTTCTCAATATCCTCAAAATATACAACCAACAATAACTATTAGATAGCTACTTGACCAGTTGATATCAATGACAACACCAAAAAACTTTCCACAACACTTTCATTCTTGCAACAATCTCCCCCTTTGTCATTAATGGAAACACATGATGTGAAATACCATCAAAAACAACATACTAGCTCTAACCACATTTTTCTATTCCCCCCCTTAGAAGACGATCTCTTATATGCTTCTTCTCATTGTCTTTTCACATGCTTCTTCTCTCCCCATTTGACATCAATGGAAAATGCAAAATAATATTTTCCATTAATCTCTCCTTTGACATGACAAACACAATGACAACACCTAATACTACTTGCTCCCCTTGAGAGGTAGCCACCAAAAAAATTAGTCTGAAAGAAAGATATACTCATAGATCCACATGCCTGATGCATCTCCATATGCATCTAGTTAAGGAAAGAAGGGGAAATAACCCCTAACTTCTCCTAGAGATACTCAAAAGTATCTTTAGGAAGAGCCTTCATGAAAATATCAGCAATCTGATCCTTTGTCAAAACATACTCAAGGTTTACTTCATTCTCCATAACCTTCTCTCTCAAGAAATGATACCTGATAGACACATGCTTCATCCTTGAGTGCATCACAAGATTCTTAGAAATGTTAATTGCACTTGTATTATCATAGAAAATGGAAATGGGATCATCATATAGCACTGTGATATCTTTCAATATATTTTTTATCCATAGAAATTGTGTACAACAAGATGCAACAACAATATAGTCAGCTTCAATAGTAGAAAAAGAGACTGAATCTTGCTTCTTGCTCAACCATGCCACCAATCTATGTCCAAGAAAGAATGCACGACCACTTGTACTCTTTTTGTCATCTACACATCTAGCCCAATCTACATCTATATAGGCACTAAGTGTAAAGTCAGTATCTTAAGAATACCATAATCCATAATCGAAAGTGCCATTCAAATATCGAGGAATATCCTTTTAACTACAACAACATGTGTTTCCTTAAGATCTTCTTGAAATGTAGCCACAAGAAAGACCACATGCATGATATCTAGTCTAGTAGCAGTCAAATATAATATTCCACCAATCATAGATCTACACTTGCTCTGATCACCCTTAAAGGTGAATTACCATGTTTACCCAATTTGCAACCAGTCACCATAGGATTACTTACCAGTTTGGAAACATCAATCCCAAAATTCCTCAACATCACTCTCACATACTTAGACCATGAAATGAAAATTCCTTTTTGTATTTGATTAATTTGTAGCCCAAGAAAGAAATTCATCTCCCCAAACATAGAAATTTCAAATTCTTTTTGCATCTCTTCTGCAAAAATCTTGCACATATTTTCATTTCCTCCAAGGATAATGTCATCAACATATACAACTACAATCAAGATTTTGTCATTTTCAATCTTAAAGTACAAATTACTATTTGTCATACCTTTGTTAAATTCTTGTTGAATCAAGTACTTATCTAACCTTGTATACCAGGCTCTAGGAGCTTGCTTCAACCCATATAAAGCTTTCTTCAATCTACATACCATATCTGGTTGATCTGTTAATTGAAATCCTTCTGCTTGTTCCATATAAACTTCTTCTTCTAAGTCACCATTCAAAAATGTTGACTTTACATCCATTTGATAGAACTTAAAGTCTTTATAAGCAGCAAGTGCCAAGAACATCCTTATAGCTTCCATTCTTGCTACTGGGGAAACTTTTTCCTAAAAATATATACCTTCTACTTATGATCTAAGCCTTTACACACAAGCCTAGCTTTGTTTCTAACTTCTCCATTCTCATTCAACTTATTTTTCAATACCCATTTTGATCCAATGATGTTTTTATTTGCTGGTCTTGGGACCAATTCCCAAGTCTGATTCTTTTCAATCTGCAATTTTTTTTCTTTCATTGCTTCCTTCCAATGTTCATCTTTACAAGCTTCACTTATAGTATTTGACTTAATCTCAAAAAGTAAACAAAAATTCAGTTCAACTTACAACTTTGCTTCTAGTTAACACACATTTTTTCTTGTCTCCAATAATTTGATTTTTTGAATGATTCTTCATACATATTTTGTTGTCTTAGGGGATATCACCAGAGCAACTTCTTCTTTTTCATCTTGTTTTTCCTACTTATTTTGCTCATCCTTATCCCGTTCTTCCACAATTTCTTCTATTCTTGCACACTCATGCTCATCAAATACGTATCCATCTATGTCAATAGAATTCTTCATTGTATCATCAACCTTCACATTTGAGCTCTCTACAATTTTTCTTAGTCTTTTATTGAAACATCTATATTCCTTGCTTTTACTAGAATATCCAAGAAAAATGTGTTCATCACTTCTTGCATCAAACATACCCAAAGTTTCCTCAACTCTTTTGATATAGCATTTGTTTATGAATACCTTGAAATATTTAACTGTAGGAATTCTTCTGTGCCATAGCTCATTGGGAGTCTTTGTACTATTTTCTCTTTCTTGAAATCGCTTGAATACATAATCAACAATATGAATAGCTATTCTAGTAAACTTCCAATAAACCAACCTTAGTAATCATTGATCTAGCAATCTCTTGAACTGTTATGTTTTTCCTTTCCACAACTCTATTCTGCTGAGGAGTTCTTAGAGTAGATAATTGTCTCTTTATTCTGTGCACTTCACAAAACATATTAAACTCATGGGAGGTGAATTCTCCACCTTTGTCAGACCTTAAGCATTTTATCTTCAAATTCACTTCATTTTCAACCATTGTTTTGAATGCCTTGAATCTATCTAATGCATCTTATTTCTCTCTAAGAAATGTAACCCATGTATATCTAGAATAAACATCAATTAAAAGCATAAAGTACCTTTCACCAAGTAGACTTCTCACTCTCATAGGACCACATTAATCTGTATGAACTAAATCTAGTAGTCTAATAGTAGATTGTTCCTTTGATTTGTAATGATTTCTTGCTTGCTTTCCAAATTAACAATTCTTGCAAATAGCATTAACAGGCTTTGTAATTCTTGGTAAATCTCTCATGGCCTAAACAATACTAATCCTTGCCAATTTATCAAAATTTATGTGACACATTCTCCTATGACATAATGAACTATCATTTATCTGAGTCATAAATCATTTTCAATTACCACCCTTAAGTTGATAGATATTCCCTTCATATTTATTTCCTTTAGTAATCAATGTTCCAGATCCTTTCCAAATCTCACATTTCTCATCCTTAAACACAAGATCATATCCTTTTTCTGTACATTTGACCAACTCTCAATAGATTATTCCTTAAACCCTTAACATAGTAAACATCATCAATATGATGCTTTCCATCAAAACTTACTGAACCTATCACACATATTTTAGCACCAATATCATCTCCAAACATAACCAAGCCTCCATTATATTTCTCAAGATTAACAAACTTGCTTAATTATCACTAGTCATGTGATGTGAACAACCACTATCAACTACCCAAAAATTCTTATCTTGTTTAGCATGTAGGGCAGAGATAATCATAACTTTTTCTTTCTCCTTCTCCTTCTTCAAAGGGATTTCCTTTACCCGTTTTTCAGAATTAGTAGAAGTAGGTTCATCCTTAATCGCCAAGAACAATCATTCATTATCATCTAGATTTTCATATTCTGAATCTTCATCAGAAATACTAGCGTTCTCATTCACATAGTAAGCTATGTTAATCTTCTTTCCTTTCTTTTCTTTCTCATATCTTTGTTTATTTATTTTAGCTCTTTCTAGACACTTTGCAACATAATGACCTATTTCTCCACAACTAAAGCATTTAAAAGGAAACTTGCCTTCATACTTACTAGAGCCTTTTCTCATTCTTCTTACAAAGTTAGCTTCCATTTCATCAAAGTTCTCTTCATATGGATCTTCAATTTTTGTAGCTTTAAAAGAAGTCTCTAATTTTCCTCCATTTCTTAGACTCAGCTTCCTCATTTCATAAGATGTCAAAAATCCTAATAGCAGATTGTTATTACAAGTCTTATAATCTATAGTATGCTCAATAGCACTCACCTTCTCATTGTAAGCATCGGGAAGAGTTATGAGAATATTCTTTACAATCCTTGTTTCATCAATGGTAGAACCAAGTCCTCACATTCTGGCCACTATCCCATCCAATTTTTGTACCTAAGATTTCATATTTTCTTCTTCAAATATATGTAGAAGAGGGTGCTGCCACAATAGTGGTTTACACTTTTTGGGAGATCCTATTTTTTTTTGGAATCACATATTTTTAGAAAATATAATGATTTAAGCCTTGAAAAGTTCCATTTAAAGTATTCTAATTGAAGAGGGTTTGATTAAACCACCTTAGAAAAATACCCTTTGGATAGAACCCCACTAGTTTTAAACCATACCTATAATGAAGTCTCCTTTACACCTATCAAAATACTGATAAAAAACCACTTTTGATTTACCTTTCAAGGGATCAAATGAATTCATTTAAAATTTATTTTTTGTAAGTATGTAGTTCTTATTATAAGCTTCCAAAAAATTATAATTATAATTAAATTTAATTTGATTATTATATTTATTTTTTATTTCTTGTGAATGTAGGTTTTTCATTGAAAATCAAGCTCTTTGTTCTACACATGTGGAAAAACAGAAGATTATCAAAATAAAAATTTGAAAAATATGAGTGCACCAGATATTGAAGTCCTTTATCCAACAAAAAGAATTTTAAATTTTGGTACATACAAAAAAAATTATGTGTTATATGGTCTGCCTATGTCTGAATTGTAATTGGTTTGACTTCGAAACTTGATTAAGGAAACAATAGTCAATAAAACACTATGAAACAAATTGGAAGCACTAGATATTGTAGTTACAAATCTAATTTTATTCTTAATGGAAAAGAAGTTATGTGTTATACTATGAGCGTCACTCTTTAAAAATGGCGGTTACTGAAAAAACTAGTTTTCGAAGGAGATGGAAAAAAAGTGCAATCTAATTCCATTTTTTTTGAAGAAAAACATATTTAGAATCTACAGATAAAATGTCACAAATCACTAGTTTGTATAATATTCAAATTCCTCACAGTTTAGTCGCTATAGGTGTTTGAAAGTGAAGATTTAGTTAGAAAAAAATAGTTTTGTGTCTAGTTTGGCCAAAAATTATAAACCAGTATTGTGGGATCACCTAAGATCAAATTGTGTCTCCAAATTCTATAGTTTTTCCTCTTTAACTTTTTCATCACCATCACGTGCTCTTTCTAAAGTATCCCAGGCTTCATTAGCTGTCTTCAAATTTTGAACCTTAATCAACTTGAAATGTACGAGACTATTCATCAAGATAAACTTCACCTTATCGTTCTCTTCGTGTGCTTTGATTTCTTTAGGTGTACTTGAACCATTAGCGGGAGGAGTGTAAGGATTCTTGTAAGCCTTCTCCACATCATATCTACAATACTTTAGATATTCTTCCATCAATACTTTCTAGATACAATAATTAGTTCCATCGAACCTTGGATAATCAAAGACCATTTTTCCAGCCATCCTATACCTTCCTCAAGTGGTTAAGCTCTTCACCAAGGAACCAAGCTCTGATGCCAATTGCAGAGTAGGACAACTAAGAAGGGGGGGTGTTGTCATAAATTTAAACCTTTAATTCAATCACCAGAACTAATACTTAAAACTAGTTACTTAATTGATTAATCATCAAATGCCAATGAAAAAACTCAAATCTGACACATAAACATGATAACACCAGATTTACGTGGAAAACCCAATAAGGGAAAAATCAAGGTGAGGATTAACTCACACTATAGAGAATATCAAAATTGATTACAAAAAGGCTCACTTCCTGAAACGAGGCTCACTGCCTGAAATAAGGACTCACTATCTAGAACAAGGACTCACTGTCCAATAGGGCTATAACTTGGAGGACTCGCTACCACAAAGATACAAAGAAGACAAAGAAGACTTGTTATAGAGAGACTACAATCCAATGCAACAAAGTGTTCCAACATAGTCACTCGGTCAACATGCATGAATGATAGAGTTCATCTTCTACATTCAAAAACTTGGCATTAAGCTTTGCACTAATCTCCCACACTCACAACACACACACATACACTCTACTGAATAGAATCAATGTCACATCAAACTACACTTTCTCTTTTCTTTTATCGCTCTTCTTCTTTGCTCTTGCATGTTGACTTCATCATTAACTCATCTTGCATTTATACCATTTTCAACCTTGATACATATCAAAAGTCAACTATCCACATCAAAATTCAAATTAGTTCAGCACCAAAAAATTCTAGGGTGGAATTAGAATGAGGGAAACCCAAAAAAAACACTTCAAGGGACCCAAAAAGATCCAACACGCTTCATCATCCTCAAAAGTTAATTCACACGAGGTCAGCCAAACTAGTATAGAACACATAGAACCATTAAGCACGAATCTTCCAATGCCAGAATTATCTTCAATAGAACCAGAGAAACACAACTCTAGAACCACAAATCATAAGACTTCATCAAAAAGAAATACGAACCAACAACATTTCGCATGGACCTCAACCAGAAACATAGAAAACCATAGTTCACAACTGGTGAACACAATTTGCACTGAACAACGAATCAACAACCAAGAATGTGGATATAAAATATGTTAACAACCATAAACAACATATCTGAACAACACAACCATAGGAGAAAATCTAGACCAAAAACTGGAGCAAGCACTAAACACCTGCGACATATCTATATTACAATTTTCTCAATATCCTCGACATATACAACCAACAAAAACTAGTAGATAACCAATTGACTAGTTGACATCAATGAAAACACCAACAAATTTTCCATAAGACTTTCATTCTTGCAACAAAAATATCTTCTTCACAAATAGGAGAGATATTAGGAGAAGAACGAATATGATTGTTATGATTGCCCAAGTTTGTATTCTTTTTCGCTAAAGAATTCTCATAGGGAGGGGATATGAACTTTCTCGAAGCATGCCTAGATAGGTAAGATACAAACATTGTTTGACCAAGAATGGCTAGTACTTCTAACTATCTTATGCAATACTTCAAAAAGGTAGAAAATTGGCTCTCCTCTCACCTTTAGGGTTTTTAGAACCTAAAAGGAAAGGGGAAATCTTCACTAACTTTCACTCAAGAACAAACCCTTGAGATCTCAATGCAAAAGAGAAAGAGATCTTGCAAGAGGGTTGTCCTAAAGGCTGAATGAGATCTAATGAGGGGCTCACAACAAGTTTAGACTTGAAAAAGAACATGAATGCAAGATGAAATGCAAAACCCTAATTGAATGCAAACTAACTCCAAATGACCTAAAAAGATGAATGAATTACAACAAAAAATTGTAAAAACAAAAGGTGTGCATGTGGGAAACTAGAGAAGGCAGTATGGAGGTCTAAATAACTAGAAAATCTACTATCAAGGCTTACTGGGACTCATTCACCAAGCTGGGAAAATCAATCCTATTTTTGGGAAAATGTGTAGGAACAAAAAATTTCCAATAGGGTGTCTAGACCTACAAAATCCTAAAATTGTACTAGAACTGGGACTGATTCACCAAAAGTGGTGAATCAATCCAGTTGGGCTTTTCTGCAACTTTCAAAGCCAATTCTGCTCTTCCTTGTCTGCTCTATTCTTCTTGACTAATTTTTGGATCTGAATCTCTGATTTGCAACTTGTAGGTGATCTCCAAGGTTCTCCAAGGCTTGAGAACTTTGAAAAGTTGACAACTTTTCTCCTATCTTTCTCCTTATGAAACATGCAACCTAAACCTACAAATCACACACAAAGGAGAGGGAAAATTTTTGTTGGGTTAGTGGATAGGTGCTTTCCTTGTTAAAACCCCTTGTTGTAATTAAACCTTGAAATGAAAGAAACTAAGAATGGAGAATGATGCATGAACAAATAGCAATGTTGCAACTCACCAAACCCTAGAAATAAGGTGCTACAAGTATGCTTGAAATGGTTGTAATGGATGTGGTTCTTGACTCTTGCTTGAATGATATTGATCTTGCTTGAAATAATTGCTTGAATCATAAAACCTACATCACAATTGTTAGCACAATAACAAACATGATGATGGGCACTTGAATGCTACTCTAAAATTCTTGATAATCTTCCCTTGAATGCTCTTGAATTCTCTTGTGAACTTTTTTGAAGCAAAGGCACATTTTTTCTTCACCAAAGGACAATCTTGGTATCAAAATTTATCTTTTATAAAGTTTTTCTTGAAATATTTGTCTAGGGTTTTTTTTTTTTTTTTTCTGGGGGCAAAAAATTGATTATTGTTTTAACTTGGCTAGAGATATCACATATCCCACATTTGTTGCATGTGGATTCTTTTAGCCATTTAAATACCTTATGTTTCATTTCTATTGTTGTGAGCAAGTCTCACAAATTTTGAAGAGGTGATCTTTTGCATGTGGTGATTGGTGTTGTTTATTTGGCAAGTGAGTGGGCATGAAAACCCAATAAGGTGTTTACTTTTTTGCTCAAATTTTTTCAGATTTTCAACCCTCTTTTGCATTGTTGCTTTCTGAAGTATTTTGGGAAGGCTTTATTTGCAGTATTTGGGAGTTTCTAATTATATCTAAAGGTTTCATGTATTTGTAAATTTAGAGAATTACCCTATCATTATGGGTTTTTCATTTCATCCTTCTCTAATCATCTTGAAAAGGGGGAACTATACACAATGGAGAGATGTCATCTTGAAGCATTTGCGATGGCTTCATCTTTTTCCATACCTATATGGTCTTGTTCCTCAAATTGGTACTTCTTGGAGCAAGAAGTTTGTTTGGTGTTACGAGATCATGGCTTCAGAGTGATTGCTCTTCATTTTGATGATAACACATTGAGTTTCATTGTTGAGATTAAGTGTCGTCATGCTCTATGGACTAAAATTTGGGAGTTATATGAAGATCTTGATATTCCACCCTTCCCAGATGATATTGCTTTAGATTGTATTGTACCTCTTGATGATTCAGATAATATACCATATGACTATGATACACTACAGAAGTTTGCTTCTTTGGAACACCTTGCACATCTTGATGATGAGGATGACGAGGGTTCCACTCCCACTATAGAGATACCTATTGAGCCTTTGCATTCATTGGTTGCTACTTTCCATGATCCTAATCAATAGGATGCATATAGTTTTCCATATCCACCTCATTGGGTTTCTTATCTTGCAGACATATCATTCTTGTTTGTGGAGTATCACATTGATGATTAGGAAGACACAATTGATGATGTTCATCTCTTCTTTGAAGGAGTTGATTTCACTACTTCGGATGTGATGAGGGAACCCTCATACCCTCTTGTTCTTTCTTATTCTCTTCTAGTGTCATAGTTTGGCATTAAGCTAGAGTATTTTGAGAAAAATTCAGAGGAATCTTTGTCTTTGGAGGTTGATCCTGGTTTGATTATGGTATCATTTAGCATCGACATGCAGCCATTTGAGCATCCTTTAGAGAATTCATACTTCTTGAGACTTCCTTCCTCATCTCTTGGTTTGGAGTTTCTTCATACACTAGTGGATTGGTTTCTTCCCGAGGGGAGAAATATTGTTTGCAAGCATTGGATAGTGTTTTTTCTTCATGCATGCACCATTGGCATAAGAGCTTCATTATGGGGGGGATATGATATCTCATTTTTTCCTTCATATGGGGGATAATTGATTGTATATATATGATGTATGTAGTCCTTGGGGGGTGTGACTGAGTCCTCCATCCATGCATCATTTTTGTTTTCTTTTCTCTCTTTTGGAGAGGGGTATTTTTCCCATAGGTTTTTCTCCTTTTCTTTGGTTGTGAGAGATTCCTTTTTGCATTGTAAATGGGTACCTAACATGGTTGTGTAGCTGGGACCCATATTTCATTTTCATTTTTGCATAATAATTCTCCCTAAGTTGCACTTAAGGGGGGTTGTTAGAGTAAATGGGTTTTACCATTTACCTAATTAAGTTTACTTAGGTAGAATAGTTTATTAGTACATTTAATCTCCCATATGGTTTTTTCCCGTGTGGGTAGTTTTCCCACCTATTACATAATTTTTTTCTTTTAAAAGGTTGTATCATATGTAATTTTATCGTCTCATTTTTATTCACTCTTGTTTTACTGCAATAGCCTTTGGCTTCTCTCTATTTCGTGAAGGTTTTTTGTTACAATTGGTGATCTTGGGCTCACACCAAAACCTTAGATTAAGATCCTTTTTACATGATTTTCATGTTGTAGTGACATAAGGCAAGTAGTGTTCTTACATGTATGATTATGGTGATGAAGAAAAATAGGTGAAAATATATTATGAGGATATTATCTTATGTTATATCATAACATATAATTTAACATTGATATGTAATTTGAAGCAAATATATAAAAATGTCATTAAGGAAAATGTATAGTTAGTGTAGAGTAAAAAATAAATTAACTAAGATGCATGCATATATTTAAATTGAGAATGAGTAAGAAATAACTATAATAATATAATTTATTTATGAAAAGTAATTTAGAACTAACAATGTTCATCTAGAGTAATTGATAATGATATATGTAATCATAACTAGGACCATATAAAACTTTGATATATTAGAATATTAACATTTAAGATAAATTTACAAGCTCAATATGGTAATGAAAGTTAAATTGTATAATTCATGATTAAATTTATATATGTTAGTTAGAATGGATATACCTAGTAATAATAAATTGGTTGCAAGATAAGGAATAAAGACTTAATAGGGATGATGCAACCCCACATCTCTATCCATATAACTCATTCTAACTAGGATGGACTCTAGAATTATTAGGTTACACTCTACACTACATAAACACTACTATATTTAATTGTAGTGATTGGGTATAATTTAGTTGATTATTGTTTAATATGACATATCCATGTCCTAGTGTAAGGGATATAGCTATCTATATCTTTCAAACATAGGTATCAATCATATATTTTTTGAGAGGAGCTCCACATACTACTATTGGATTAATAACTAGAGCAACCCTAATAGTAAGATAAGGCCAATGATGCTAGAAATATTTCAATTGCTTGATGGAATTTTATAAGAGATAAAATTGAGTTGGATTAAACATATTAGGATTTTCATTGGGTTACTTTAAGAAATGCTTGATAACTCTTGCATGATGACAAAAATAAACAAAAGAAAAATCACCAAGTGTATTGGAAAATGAATGGGTGAGGGATGAAGAATGAATCGAAAAATATATTTATGTTCACTCATAAATAAAGAGGAAATGATTCATATGAATGAAATTAAATAGGTATATTATTATTTGAAGTATTTGAAAGAGAAGAAATAGGTCCATAATAATATATAATGTACATGCATACAAAAGATTGCACACTAATTTTAGAATGCTTTGTGTTCAATTTTTTAGACAATAGCATTTATATGTATATTAGAATAATAAGCCATATTTGTATAGAAAAATTAGTATCAAGAAGAGTATTCAAATGCTCATCATAAACTTCATGAATCCAGTGAACATGGTATATGAAAGCCTCAACACCTTTTATTATCTTATATTCTTTAGAATCATCATATCCCAATGTATTGTAGAGAAGGTGTCCAATAAGGTGTATGATCATATTTATAAGGGGTATCAAGACATAAAAATTGTGGGAGGAAGTGATTAATGGTTGAAGAGGAGAGGGATTAGTATAAGAATGAGGATCAAAGATGTAAGGCAAGAGCATATGAGCAATGGATCATAATTAAACAAGTGAATGAAAAACTAACCAATTTAAAAATGAACGTAATTCTAATTTGACATAAGTTAGAATTGGAAATATATGTCAAATGAGTTCACTATCTAATGTAACAATATAAATAAAAGTTTCTTAATTTAATTTTGATAAATTAGATCAAAATAATGACATCATAGATTGGGTAAAAGAGCCTCATTTTTTTTATAACATGAACACATGAGAGATCAAATTATCCATGTCCTCATGTGAGGGATAGCTACATGTATTTAGATTTCAATCAATGAATTTCCTATCAATATAGCTATGTACTTTGAGCATAAGGTAAACTAACACTCATATCTCATCTTATTATATCTAGTTAATTTTAGGGTTTAAGGTTTACAGTTTAGGGTTTTAGTTTCTATATCTACTTAGGTTTCAGTTTCTATATCTTTTAGGATATATTATTCTTTACAAGTTTATTATACATCCATTAAATTTTGATATCATATATTTAAAATTTGGTTTTATGAGCTATAAAATTCACCCTAATTATGAAAATTAAATAACCTAAAATATAAACCATGTAATTTCAAACTATAAATGTTAAATTATATACCCAAAATGTAAAATATAATTACAAACTAAAACTGTTAAATATATAGAAAAAAACCACAAATCTTAACCTCGAGGTCACTAAAACTTGCTATCTGGACGGAAGGAGGTGGGAGGAACAATTTTGAGGGATAAATAGCTTCAAAAATAGGTATCCATTTTTCCCTAGTTGCTCTTGGTCCACATAAGTGCAGGAAAAAATGACTGAAAGTCATTTTTAAAAAAATAAATAGCTTTATGCAGCAAGTAACCACGAAGTCAACAGGGGACCCAAAACTTGGAAGTGCATAACTTAGCCAAGTTTGACCTAATTTTTTTCAAATTATGATTAAGAATACCCATTTGGGTGCTCAATAGGATGGAAGACTTAGAAAACCTTAACACTTATCCAATTTTCTAGACTTTTGAACTTAGGTAAGTGACTAAGGTAAAGAGAAGAGAAAACTACAAATTAGAAGAACAATTTGGCACAATGACCCACTAGGGTTTCTTAGATTAATTATCACTAATGTGGGAACAAATACTCAATAGGTACATGTGATCTTATTCCTTCCTTATTGGGTGATGTCACCCACCTCCCTATAGACGCCTAAAAACCCACTTGAACAAGAGCTAGCAGGTGGAAAAGGGGAGTTTATGTTGTTGTAAGAAACTTCACACAACCTCTACAGAGGTCTATACACTGGTTATAGGTCAAATAAAAGGTATAAGAGGCATAAGATACATTGTGGGATAAATGGCTAGTGTAGGAGCACACCGGCAGACAAACAATCAACACCAACCAAAAATATCGTTGAGTTTGCTTTCAATTTTGATTTTATTTTTGTTTGGTTTCTCTCGCCTAGATCAATGCCTAAACCTCTTAAATTTGATATTCAACTTGGTAGAAATTTTTCAAATATTACATTTGCATCTGCCTTGTTGGACACGTATGCAGAGTATGAAGTATAGACCGAGTACATAAACCATTTGACCCAATGCCACAAACAATACCGATTACTAGATATGCACAAATGGATTGGACGAAGATCATAGAGATATTTGAACACATAAGTCAGCAGTGAATGTTTAAGATGTCTTTTCAATCAAAGGTCGCGCAGCATGCTACATTGGTATTCATTAAAATCTGCAAAATGATGAGGGATGAGGGGCAGCGTAGGCGCCATATTTCAAAGAAGTTTCAGATCAAAGGGAAACGCCTTACATAACCGCGCATTACACTCACAAAAATGAAGTCATGCGTAGAATGGGAAGACCAATGGGCGTTGTACGATAATTGAATTCCATCAAAGGAGAAGTGAATAGAAACCGAAGGGACACGGGCCTTTAGAGGTTTCAGTTTATTCTGCAAAATATATCGGCATTGAGAAGTGGTGTCACGCGGTGGAAAAGGAGCAAGCCACGGCTCTAAAAGGAGCAGATGGTAGAAAGGGAGGGGATGCAATATGATGCGTAGATAGTAAAGTAAGGGGGGGCTGCATCGCGTGAAGATACAAATGAAGGATTGATTAATGTATGCAGTTTAGCAAACAAACAACTCTTTGAATGCCGCTCGTAGAGGTGCACTGAGTAAAGACAATTGAATGGTACGATGAACAGAGGAGGACGCATATCTGGATAAAGTGGAGATAGGGAACGGCGGATTGGATACTTTTGAAGCCGAGACAAACAGGAAAATGATATCACGGTCGCGGGTGAGTGGAAGATAAGTTGGCAAATGATTGATTGTGCAAACAAACAGGAGGTAAAGAGTTGTGTATAAGTTGATAGGAATTGTTAAATGGCAGAAAACTGACTATTTTAATAGAGACTGAGGGTGGTTAGAGTAGCGGTAACAATTTAATAAGGAGAGTGTCGTATGAATTGGGCCATGTCTGTTGAATAGATTGGGTGTTTGAGAAGAAAGTGGCCAGAGGAGGCCAATTGATTCAAAAATGAATCAATAAGATTGAAGTTTGTCTGCAATTTTTATCTATTTGAATTGAAGAATTAAGGAAGAGCACTGTCTGTGTGTGTGATTGTATGTTTGTGAAAGGTTAATTGGCAGGGGATAGTTTTCCCTCTAGCGTCAATGGCTATGTTGTCTAAAACGGTTAGTTGTTGCGGGTAGCAGAAGCGGTGGTTATAGGTGACAGTGCACAATTTCAAAATCATCAAATAACCAGTAGGACTCAACACTTTCAGAACCGGTGGTTGCAAGAATATAATATGTGTGTGATAGTTTTCCATCTTGCGTCAATGGCTATGTTGTCTAAAACAGTTAGTTGTTGTGGGTAGCAGAAGTGGTGGTTATAGGTGACAGTGCACAATTTCAAAATCATCAAATAACCTAAACTTACTTGTAACTTACTTGTAAGAATATAATTTGTGTGTGCGTGCGCGCACCCATGCGTGTGCACCAAGTAATGTGTATGTCTCACAAGTAGTTCATATCATCTTTGTTTCATTCATTCATGAATTTAGCTAGATGGTGCCTCATTTATTACTTGTAGATTTGCAAAGGAGGATGTTGGAGCGGGTAGTAGAAGCCGTGGTTATAAGTGATAGTGCACAATTTTAAAATCATCAAATAACCTAAACTTACAAGTAAGATTGAACACTTTTAGAAGCGGTGGTTGTAAGAATATAATTTGTGTGTGTGTGTGTGTGTTCACTCGTGTGTGTGTACCAAGTAATGTGTATGTCTCACAAGTAGTTCATATCATCTTTCTTTCATTCATTCATGAATTTAGCTAGATGGTGCCTCATTTATTACTTGTAGATTTACAAAGGAGGATGTTGGAATCACAACTTCCTAGTTTCCATCATCCACGACACTTATGTTTGATTTATGATATTCACTTGAGCTCTCCTTGTATTGGAAAGGTGTTTTTTCTTTAATGACATTTCCAATATGTAAAGTTGGGATGAAACCTACTCATGAAATAAATACTTTACAAAAGATTTGAAATATTTCCACATACTATTCTCTTGGCCTGAAGGGGTGTGACCTTTGGTGAAATTGTATAGGGCTTGAGAAAGGAATATGATTAAAGCCAAAGATGATATCATCCCTGTGATTAGGTAGAGTCCTTGGAAGCTTCTCACATCTAGTCTTGTCGCAGATTCTACAAAGTTAGAACATTGACTGGTAGAACTTCTGAAATACTTGTCTTCAATCTTTTGTGTCTCACCACTATCTGAAAGGTTTACAATCGCTCTACAAAAATCTTGCGTTAGAGGAGAAGCTTTACGAAAAACCTACATCACAAACATATAGCCCTTCAAATATTGATTCCAACAATATAATAAATATTCTGAATCGACTATTTTTCAAAATCATCCATTTCAATAATAAAAAATCAATTTTAAAATAAAAATATATATAATTTTTTTTTCTATTATAGACCACGTATAAACTTACTATTGACTATATTTTAATAAAATGATATACCTAAAGTCAAAGAAAACTTACGAAACCACAGCCTCCGCTTCGGTACGTGCGCCCCACCATTGAATAGCCGCATCGGCCAGAAAGGAAGGCACGAACATATGGCATCTCATCTAAAATCGCATCTACGCCTCCATTCTTTGCTCCTTTTGACAGCTCCTTCTCATACTCCCCTGGAGATGATGTTCTGTCTAGTGATTTTTTGGATATTCCCAAATTGTCGCTTAGATAACTACCAACATATGAACCGTGATAGCCCACTCTATAGTCACCCAAACCATTTATGAGGGGCGAAATTTGCTCGGCAGTTAGTCTTGAAGCGAGATTAGCTGTATAGCTGGACGTTAAAACGAACGCTACAAACAGCCATACTACAACTAGTATTCGACTCAAACTGCTACGGATTCTCTCTTCTGCAAAAAGGGAAACAAATGCAAAAACTATAATTAAGCTTTCAAAATTTGAAAAGGATATAAATAGGTGCAGAAAAACGTGTTGAAGGCAAACGTGGTCAGCACTGAATGGAAAAGGAATGCTTACGGTGAGCGTAAAACATAGTAGAAAGCGCGAACCTGGAAGAATGAACTGGAATTTAGGTTATTCAAAATTAAAAGCATATGGAGAAATTAAAGAAACTGGTGAGAAAACAAGGATAAACACGATACCAAAGCAGAGTGACCACTTGGCTAATGGAACTTCCTCTGAAGTCCGGATTTCTTTTATGCTCGAGCAGCCACACCTCTAGTCCTGTATATAAAATAAACCCTGCCGTTGCAGCCCAAAGTCCTGGAGTAAATGGCTGTAAGAATGTCCAAGCGCTGTTGGCCTCCTCCTTTATGGCCGTGCCAGCCACCATCACTAAACCCGTTTCCGTGAATGGTTGTGTGAAATCCACAATTTCACTCCGCTCTGCTGTAATTGTAACGTCACCGACAATCGCGTCGTATTTCTGCCCAAGCAAAAGTATTTATAAAATTGGCAGCTCTACTACTTTTCCGAAATGGTAGAAAAGATTAAAAATACAGACCTTGAGATACACGAGGCGGACTAGTTCTTCAAGATTATCTTGTTTCCAATAAAGAGGAATCAAATCATACGTCAGTTGATAGTCAAGCCTTTTCGCAACAGCATCAAATATGTCAATGATGAACCCACTGACTGTAGTTTCATTACTATCTTGGTTAAACGAGACATTGACCAATTGCCTCCATTCAGTCACAGGTACTGCGATCTTCAGCCTTGTTGGTATTGCCCAATCACGAGGAACCTTGGAAGACCCACCAGGCCAAATCACATATCGAAGCCCCTCGTTAACAAAAGATGGAGTTTGAAACAATTTAGAGGAATTGTATGGCCAGTACCCAACAACCTGATAGCTTTTTCCCACCATATTCACTATCTCAAAAGTATAGCCGTAGATAACCCCATCATGGAACTTAACAGGTCCGCTTAAACCAGCAAAGTTTGTTAATAAAATCTCCTGCAACAGATTCCTACCTTGCTGGAATACCTTGATTTTGGTATTTGCTATTACTGCAAGAGGGGTTGAGGGTGTTAAAAAGCTTGCGGTACTTCCCATCTTTCCAAGTGCTTGAGCTATCATGAGCACCGTATCGTAGGTCAATAGACCATATGCATTCATCTCAGTGATTTTCATGTTGGGGTTGTCAAGTCTAAATTGTCGTTCCCACCTTTCAGTGAACTCGTTCAGCTGTTTAGAATTTCGGGTGTGTGTTTTAACTCCAAGGAGGCCTTGCAGAGAAATCATTGTAGAAGCATTTAGCACATAATCCCAAAGACCGGTAAACTCTTGGGTTGTTATCCACACGTAACCAGCCTCCATCATTCCCATCTCCTGCGCCTCCATGAATATATTCATGCCAAGATCACAAGGGGTGTGAACAACAAAAACACTTGATTCGATTGATTTGAGTTTAGACAACTCTTCCCTTATGGTTTGTTTCTGTGCAGTTGATGGAAGCATCGATGTGTATACAATTTCAGATTGGAGATCTCGAAGGGCGTCGCGCAACGTGGACATGGCCCCGGAACCAAAATCATGGTCTGAGTGAAGAAATGAAATTCTTCTCCAGCCGTAATGCTTAACCAGGGCTGCAATGGCTTTCATCTGAATGCGATCACTCTGTTCCATGCGAACAAAATATGGGAATCTCTGTTTGGAGACAGCGGGACTTGAATAAGACAATGAGAGAATCGGTACATTGGCTGCCTCTCCGAGATTTAATATAAACGGCCCAGCCTCAGATGGTTGCGTTTCTATTAAAGCCACAACTTCGTTGGCCAAAAGATCAACAGCTGCATTCACCCCATAAAACTAAATCTCAGTAGGAACTAAATGTTTCTGAATGAAATTGAAAAAGGAAAGATTTAGATCTTTCGCCATAACTTTGATCTTTAGAACATGTCAAAGGGCAATTTGGCTCTTCGCAAAACGATATTTTTTAAAGACCAGTGAACAATATGTATAACTCGTGTCATATTTGTTCAAACAGACAATGACATGCACCTTAAATGACATTTTTCGTCCTCTGACCCTCTTTACACAATATGCACCTTTGATCTCTTTAGATAATGATATTTTTTATATTGCTTATTCAGAATGCACCTTTGACTTCTATAGACAGTAACATTTTTGGTACTGTCTATTCAGAAGGTACCTTTGATCTGTATAGACAATGACATTTTTCGTACTAACTGTTCAAAATACACCTTTGACCTCTATAGACAATGGCATTTTTCGGAGTGACTATTCATAATACACCTTGACCTCTATAGACAATGACATTTTTAGTACTTTCTATTAAGAATGCACCTTTGACCTCTATAGACAATGAGATTTTTGGTACTCTCTATTTAAAATGCATAGACAATGACACCTTTTGTAGTGTCCACTGAGAATGCATCTTTGACTGTCTTTAAACAATGATATTTTTAATACTGTCCATTCAAAATAGAATACAACATATTTGAAAACTATAGAAACTTAGGTAATAACCAAAATTGACCAAATACACTCAAGTAAATACATGGCAATTACGTCAACACATTTGTCTTCATGTACTCTAAACGTTTGGAATAAGTTAGACCTTTAGATGTACCTACTCCAACGTCTCTATTCCTCTGTGTCATTCATTTAATGCAACATAGCTCTGTCATTCTGGGCGATCCTATTTGAAATAGTGGGGTTTAAACTTTTAATAGTTTATATTTTTAGGAAAATTGAAAATCAAAATTACACATTTTACAATATTACTAATTTAAAATCAAATGAACTAATAGACTTTATCATTGATAATTCAAACAAATATCAATATTGTAAAATAGAATTATTTAAATTATTATTAAAAAAATTGTAATTAAAAATATTCGTGCAATAGTGGGTGGAAGGGTAGGCTACTTTTCACATGGATTGTGGAGGGGTAGTGATTATTCAGAATACACCTTGACTTCTATAGACAATGACATTTTTAGTACTGTCTATTAAGGATGCACCTTAGAACTCTATAGACAATGAGATTTTTGGTACTCTCTATTCAAAATGCATAGACAATGACACTTTTCATACTGTCTACTTAGAACATCTTTGACTATCTTTAAACAATGATATTTTTAATACTGTCCATTCAAAATAGAATACAACATATTTTTAAAACTATAGAAACTTAGGTAATAACCAAAATTGACCAAATGCACTCAAGTAAATACATGACAATTACATCAACATGTTTGTCTTCATCTAATGTAAACGTTTGGAACAAGTTAGACCTTTAGATGTACCTACTCCAACGTCTCTATTCCTTTGTGTCATTCATTTAATGCAACACAACTCTGTCATTCTGGGCGATCCTATTTAAATCAGTGGGGTTTAAAATTTTAATAGTTTATATTCTTAGAAAAATTGAAAATCAAAATTACACATTTTACAAAATTACTAATTTAAAATCAAATGAACTAATAGACTTTATCATTGATAATTCAAATAAATATCAATATTGTAAAATAGAATTATTTAAATTATTTTATTAAAAAAATTGTTATTAAAAATATTTGTGCAATAGTGGGTGTAAGGGTGAGCGGCTTTTCACATGGATTGTGGAAAGTCCGTTTTGGGGGTGAGCTGGAGGGGCGGTCGTGGGTGACGTGGGAGCGAAGTCAGCAAAGATCTTTTTGCATCTCTCAGATTTTTCCCATGTTCATATCGTTATGAGTTGGCAGTAATTATGCATCGGATGGCTCCAATACCGATGCAGGATTTGGGCAATCCGCATGGTCGTGTCATGTCAGTTCGCCTTAGTATTCAGAGTACTCATGCCTCTGAATGGTGGCAGTTCGTGGTTTTTTTAGTAGTTTAGGGTGGCAAGTCCGAATTGTACAATGTGATTACACAAGCAGCATTTAAGGCATAGGCAATTTCGCTTTCTTGAAGGTGGTAATTTTGTTGCATTGTTTTCCTCTCTTCGGCTCTGATTGGTGTGGCGTGGGGGCAAATGGCGAAGAGAACAAAGTTTATGGTGCATATGTTAGTCGATTCCCTGGTTAGCTTTTGAATCGACGCACCACCTCAATTGGGTTGCAAAGAGCGTCAGAATGCGTTCTCTGGGGTTACCGACCAACGCCTCAATCACATTCTTCTCACCATTGATCCATTGACTATTGTTGCAGTTAAGATGGTGCTCGGGTTGGGGCATTTGGAGCCACATGAAACTTTCAGGGTAAATTTCCAAATAGTATCAAGGTTCTTGGCCTCCTTTTTGGACGTACATACGGCCAAGGCAGAAGCCAAAGCGCTAGTCTACAAATTGTTTAAGAAGGAACTTATGGAAGTTTTGGATGAGATCCTCATAGTGGCGATTCCTGGAGCAGGGGTCCTACGACCAAAAGATTTGGAGCTGATAAAAAAAAAAGGTGAAGTCATCAAGATTTACCCGTTTCTTCTGGACCTCAAGGGCATTTCGTTAGTTCAACATAGGATGATAGCAGCGGTTGGGGCTGATTCCCTCAAAAAAATACCACGGTTGGTGGAGGTGGACAATCTGGAATGGGTACCAAAATTTGTTGCTTTCACTAAGGCCAACGGCTTCATGTAGGTCAGGGTGGCCCTCTAGTTTTTGGTGTCCATAGGTAAATGTCTTTTTTATGGTTTCTCTTGTTGTGGTTCGTCCCTCGACCAGTTTGTTTGTAAATATGTATGGTGCTTTCCTAGGTTTTTTGGTGCGTTGGTGTAGTCTAGTTTAGGCGTTTAGGGTTGTCTGGTTTGGTGGGTAGGTTTTTGTGTTGCTGGTCAGGTGGCTGTTAAGCCCTAAAAATCATGAAGGTTCCTGCTTTTTTGTAAACGCTTGTAATTATGAAACAAAAAAAAATAAAAATCATGCAATAAATCAGTAAATCAAGATAATTTAAATTTATAGAAATTTAATTTGTGATATTGCTATTAGGATTCAATTGTGTAGTTTTTCGAGTCAAACTCATTGACCATTACTCATAAAACATGGGTCAATAAGTTTGACTCGAAAACTACACTATTGAATCATTTGACATGCTAAGAAAAATACCTCCTACTTATCAAAAAATTTAACTATTAAATTAAAAAATTGACTGATAAATGTCTAAGTACGTTTCAATTAAAACCAAGTTAAAATCAAATTAAAGAAGAGCACTAACTTTCATTTGAACAAAAATTGTGATAATAATTAAAGTTCTGGGTAGGAGAAATTAGATAAATACCAGCGGAAGCGGTTTCAAGTGCTGTTTGCGTCTCTCGAAGGTGAACAAACATTCGACTACCGTTGAGTAGCCGAGATTCATTAACATCATCCACCGCTAACTTAATGGCAGTCTTGGCTATCTTTCCCGACCAGGAAGTGGAATCATTCATCACCCCTACATTCACCATCTCCTCATGAACCGCAAGACCTACACTCGCACCCACTAAAACGCAGATAATTGGAAATATTGGCACCGTTTTCATCTCCAATGCGTTGCTTGCCCTCTCTTCTGAACCACACTAGCCAATCCATTAGGCGGAAAGAAGAGACTGCCATTTGACCGACCATCCATCATGCTGAAAGAAGAGACACTGGCATTTGTAAGACTAGGAATTATGTACAAGTAGAAATTATGTAGAAGCATAACAAGAGAAATTGATTGGAAGGAAATAGTTGTAATTAATGTTTCTAATAGTTATTTTTGTTTTTGTTTAAGATTAAAAATTATGTAGAAGTCTGTAAAAAAATAAAAAAAATTATGTAGAAGCATAATAAGAGAAATTGATTGGAAGGAAATAGTTGTAATCAATGTTTTCACTAGTTACTCTTGTGTAAGATTAAAAATTATGTAGAAGCATAACAAGAGAAATTGATTGGAAGGAAATAGTTGTAATCAATGTTTCCACTAGTTACTCTTGTGTAAGATTAGAAATTATGTAGAAGCATAACAAGAGAAATTGATTGGAAGGAAATAGTTGTAATCAATGTTTCCACTAGTTACTCTTGTGTAAGACTAGATATTATGTAGAAGCATAACAAGAGAAATTGATTGGAAGGAAATAGTTGTAATCAATGTTTCCACTAGTTACTCTTGTGTTGTTTCAATATGTTTTCAAAAAATTTGACTTGTCTGAATATGCCTTTGAAAATTTTGTGCTTCTCATGTGAAATGATTTTGTTTAAGATTTTATCTTCTATAAAGTCTTAATTTTATAAATAAAAGGTGAAAATTTATACAGTTTTTTAAGTTAAAATATGGATAATTGATTTCCATGATTCTTTTATATCATTTTTTATGGAAAAGTGATTTCCATGATTCTTTTAGATCATTTTTTTATGGAAAAGTGATTTCCATTATTCTTTTAGATCATTTTTTTATGGAAAAGTGATTTCCATAATTCTTTTAGATCATTTTTTTATTTTTAATACAGATGCTTGTTTAGAATCCTACAACTCTACACCAAACTCTAAGTCTTAGATTGTAAACCCTAGTCTACACCCTAGACTCTAAATTGTATTCCCTAAACCCTAATATAGTTTGTAATAGTTTCAAGATAAATAATGAAGTTTAATCTAAGATAATTTATGTCAAAAGCATTATTTAAACCTTATTAAACACATTTCAAACACAAAAAAAATATCTAAACAAATGAATAATATGAGATTACTATATCATCATTTAGCCACTATTAAAAATTAACCCAAAAAATATTATTTAATTTTCACTATTATCTCCACATGATTTCTTATTTCAATCTTTCTACATTGAGTATCCTAATGGTTAACCCTATGTCAATGATAATTTCTCTATCACTAGCAATAAATCTCTTCATTAGAGATTGTAGAAATGGATTCTCTTTTACTATGAATAATTTATCTCATGATAAGATTCTAAGAATGCAAAACACATACATTTTATGCTTCTCCTTGTTTTATATATCATCTTGAGCCTATTTTCCATGCCTTACTGCATAGATAGCCATGGAGTACGAGAATATCCATGGGGTATGGTTCTCATGATCATTCTTTTGATTATGTTGTGTTCTTTCCACTTTATCATTTACCTTCTCTTCCACATATTTATAACAAGAGATATGGAATAAATACTATATTTTATGCTTCTCCTTTTTTTATATCTCATGATATTTTATGTTCAAGTGTGCATTAACTAACAAGAGATATGGAATCAACATATGTAATACACACTTTATAGATGTGATTCAAGCTAGTTAATCCAATGTTACAAAATATAAGGTAAAGATCACATATTTTAGAAATGTTAGATGTGATTCCCTTAGTTATGTTACTTTACCTATCAAAGGGTAATCACACAATAATGAGTCCCACTTTTTGGTCAAGACAGACATTGATACCAACATTTTTAGCTAAATCTTCACTTTTTGGGACCTATAGTAGCTAAATTGTTAATAATTTGAAGATGATGTCAACTAGTGATTTGTGTCGATTTGTGACGAGGGTGCTAACCCGAGATAAAAAATAACACACACATAATGGAAAATAATATTTTATTCAAAAATATGGAACTCTTACATAGAGAGGATCTCAAATCCTTGAGCTCTATAGTACATGCAAATTCTAGAAAACTACAGAAAAACCCCTTTTCCCAATATTCACTCTTTTTCCCAAAAAAAATCCCAAAAATTAGAGAACCCCACCCATAAATAGCTCCCTTTCCGGTTTGGAACAAAAATCAGCATTCCAATTTTGAGTTTTGGTGGTTTGGCACTATAAAGTACAATTTGAAATTTAAAAATTGAGTCCTAATTCGAAAATTGGCAATTTTTCAAAAATTGACCAACTTCTGGAAGCCATAACTTTTGATCTGGGACTTCGTTTTTCAAACTGTTTGAACCATTGGAAAGGCCTCAAAGTGAAGAACGCATTGAGAACCTTCTCTATCGGTTCCAGAAATTTCTACGCCCGTAGGAGACCGTTTAGTGCCTCAAACTGGACTAAGAAGATTTTTTAGAGCAAAAAGTAGAAATTGAAACTTGAATAACTTTCAATCTGTGAATGATCTTGACCTAATTCTTTTGCCAAAGTGCTTATTTTCCGTCCTAAACCTTCCCCTAAATTTTTGTCTTCTCACGTCTTCAAATTCAAAACTGCTAAAAATAGTAGTTGACTAGAAAAATAGTTATGAAAGTTGGAAACTCTTATTTGACGAAAAGGGTATCCAGAAATGAAAAAACATCTACAAAAAGCTAACAAAAAGAAACAAAAATGGAATGCATATTTTTGGGTGATGCAAGATTTCCCTTACACCACTAGATGCTCCTACAACAATTTGTGTGTAGATTTTAAATATATTTTTATAATTTTTTTGAAATAAATCTTGAATCTTTCTATGCAACTTTTAATAACTAGTTTTTAATAGTAATTATTTTTTTTAAAAGTAATTTTTATGTCCAATAGCATAACTATTTTCTAAAATGGATAAATTCTAATTTTTAAAATATAGATTTGTAACATCAATATCTAGTGCATGGATATTCTTTCATATTTTTTTTTTACATGTTTTATTTTTAATTAAATATTGAAGTCATGGTAACTATAATTTGGACATAGGTGTATGTCATCAAGCATAACTTGTGTATATATGGAAACTCAATATTTTTTGGTGAAGCAAGGACATCAATACTTACAAAGGTATTTTTTAGTTTTTTTAATATTTTACAATTTATCCACCTTTCTAGAACAAAGAACTTGATGTTCAGTAAAAATTAAAAATTGAATACAAATAAAATGAAAATATGTCAAAATTATACTTGTTGGAAAACTCATTTTGAGGAATACGATCTTTCATATATTATCTTTTCAAGTTAATTAGATTTTGAACCATAGGGAAAATAGGTGGGGGGATGATCCCACTATTCTCCTTACATCATTCAATAATGTCCTAGGATCCCAAATTAGAGTGACTATCAACCCCAAAGGGTGAGTCAATTCTCAACAAGGAAGACCTAGGAGGGGTTCTTTTAGTATTTGAGGGGTTCACCACCAAGCAAAAACTTGGAAAAGACAACTTAACATTCAACTCACAAAACTTAGTAATGCAAGCTAAATGATGAGTACAAATGATGAAATTATGCAACAACAAGTTAGGGTATGTGTACTTGGGAATTCTGGAAATGTAATGAGGATTATAGAAATGCAAAGAAGCTATCAAAATATGCTATGGACCTGACTAACATGCCCTTATTGTATTATTAGTCCCACTGCTATTTTTTGGGTGAGATGTTGAATCTTTGGATGCCAAAATAGGATCTGAAAGAATCTTTGCAAAATTCCACTTGGAGGAATAAGACACCCTTGCTATTGTCTTAGTCCCAATCTAAATTTTGGAAATCTCCGAATGTAATCCTAAGGCTTGATGTCTGCACTTCCTTATTCTTTGATCTCAGGTTTTGAAACTTCCAAATATGACTTGTAGGTGAGTTTTCGTGAAGATGAAAACTTTGCACTTCAAGTGATCTTCAATTCTTAAACCTAAATTTGCAATCACAAACATGCAAGAGAGGAAAAAATTGTTGGTTGTTAGTAAATGGAGTTTTTCTTGGTCAAACCCCTTGTTGGTAATTAAACCTTGAAATAGAATGAAATGGAGGGAAATGATGAATGAACAAAATATTATGTTACAACTCACCAAAACCTTGCTATAAGATGTTGCAAATATGCTTGAAATGGCTGCAATGGATGTGGTTCTCGAATCTTGCTTGAATGATGTTGATCTTTGAAACACTTGCTTGAATCATAAACCCTACATAAAAAATGTTAGCACAATAACAAACATGATGCAACAATATCCTTGATATGATGCTTGAATCTTGATGATGGCTCCAAATGCTTGATTAATTTATCTTCAATGCACCTGTGAACTCAATTATGCTATTAGGAAAGCTCTCACAAAAGTCTTGATTCTTGGATGATAAAATGAGTGAAAGAACCTTGTATTTATACTTATATATGCTTAATATCTTTAAATTACACCACAAAAATTTGACATATGAATTCATTAATTAAAGGAGGCTAAATCCTGCCAATATTTTAAATTGAATCCTGAAAGTAACCTAAGGGGGACTAATACATTCTAGGTGGTGTCTTAGTCCCAAGGCATGAAACTCAGGGAACAGACTCAAAAAAGGGGCCCATTTAAGGCACACTTAGAATTAGGGTCCCAAGACCTTTGGGGGACAAAGATGCCCTAGGTGGCATCTTAGTCCTAACCCAAAAATTAGGGACACACAAGTTCCAGAATCATTAAATTATCATTTATCCTTTCATTTTTACTAGGATTAGCCATAGAAAGATAAAGTTTATTAGGCTTGTGGGTGCAAAATAGGACCAATTAAGACATAAATAGGGATAAATAAATAAAGGCAGGCCCAAACAAGTGTGAAAATGCAAGGGTATGCATTTTCCTACACTACATTTATCCCCCACTTTAGTGAGAGGATGAACTTGCTTCAAATAAGAGATGAGTTGTTTACAATTTTTGGCCAAACTGGACACCGAAATAATTTTTTTAAACTAAATCTTCACTTTCAAGCACCTATAGCGGCTAAACCGTGATGAATTTGAAGATGATGCAAATTAGAGTTTCATGACATTTTGTTTGTAGATTCTAAATATATTTTTTTCAAAATTTTTGGAATCATATTGCACTTTTGTTTCCATCTCCCTCAAAAACTAGTTTTTTTCTTCAGAAAACAACATTTTTAAAAAGTGACGCTCATCGTATAATGCATAAATTTTTTCCATGAAGGATAAAATTCTAATTCTTTCAAATTTATATTTTTAACTCTGATATCTAGTGCTTCCACTTGGTTAGATAGTTTTTTATTGAATATTTTTTCTTTAATGAAGTTTCAAAGTCAAACCAATTAAAATTTAGACATAGTGTGACCGTATAACACGTAACTTATTTTGTACATATCAAAATTCAAATTTTTATTTTTTGGATCAAGGACTTCAATATCTGGTGCACTCATATTTTTCATTTTTTTTTATAATATTCTATTTTTCCACATGTGTAGAATAGAGAGCTTGATTTTCGATGAAAAACCTACATTGACAAGAAATAAAAAATAAATATAATAATAAAATTAAGTTTATTGAAAATTATAATTTTTGGGAAGAGTATAATAAGGATGGACTACATAATTACAAAAAATAAATTTTAAATGAATTCATTTGATCCCCTAAAAGGTAAATAAAAAGTGGTTTTTTATTAGCATTTTGATAGGTGTAAAGGAGACTTCATTATAGGTATGGTTTAAAACTAGTGGGGTTCTATCCAAAGGGGTTTGATCTAAGGTAGTTTGATCAAACCCTCTTCAATTGGAATGATTTAAATAGAAAATTTTAAGGCTTAAATCATTATATTTTCTAAAAATCTGTGATTTTAGCAAAAATCAGAATCTCCCAGAAATTGTAAACCAACTTTGTGGGATCACTAACTCACACTAAAGTAGCCAACCATGTAATCAGGATGGGTTCAAATGTATGAATGCTAGTAAGATAGGATGAAAATGAACAAGAGGGTGGCCAAGCCCCCAAGATTAAGATCCTATAGCAGACCAACATAAGCACAAAGGAACACGCTTACAGATGATATACATGAAGCCATAACCAGATAGCAAACATACACCATCAAAGATAGGAAAAGAAAAAGGAAAAAGGAAAAGATAAAGAAAAATGCAACGAATTAAGCTTTGATTGGTTGTCCAATGAACTGTGGAATGGGTCTAGGTTATTTGTCCAAAAAAGGTTTACAAGTGGAACATGTTGTCCACTATGCAAAAAAAATGCATGCCCACAAGGGCTAGTGAAGCTAGTTGTCCACTAGGTGATCCCCAAGAGGTCCATATCAACGTTATACCCCCATGACTATGATAAGGATAAAAAGAAAATGCATGCTCACAAGGGCTAGTGAAGCTAGTTGTTCACTAGGTGAGCCCCAGGGGACCATATGAAAATCATACCTCCATGAATTTAATAAGGTACAAAAATGCATGCTCACAAGGGCTAGTGAAGCTAGTTGATCACTAGGTGAGCACGAAGGGACCATATCAAAGTCATGCCTCCATGAATTTAATAGGCTACAAAAATGTAACAAGAGAGAGGGATTTTCAAAGGGATTTTTCTTAATTCGTGTGAGGTCTTAATCTTAGGGGACATTATGCTTAACATCTTCAAAAGAGGATAAATACAAGGTCTCATCGTAGGGAACATTGTACCTAATGTTTCCAAGAGAGGACAAGTGCAAAGGTTGTTAGGATTTAGGTTCCATCAACCTTGTAAATCCTTTAATTAATTATTCTCCTAAAGTGTTTTCAACATTTACCCATAAGAAGTGAAACCATTTGACCAATGGTAGTGAAAGAGACAATGAAAATGTAGTGTTACCATTACTGTTTGTCATTTAGGAAAAGGAAAAAATAGCTAGGCGTCCCACTTGGAATCTTCTAGAATGAGGTTGTTAGGATGTTGTAAGAGCATATATGACATGTATGATAGTTTTCATAAGATGCTATAACAGTATGACAAATTCCTATGATAGAATATGCAATCTTTGACCCCAGGTGCCCATGCATAAGTTATGCCTTGTGACAACTATAAGAGCATTTGTAAGAGGCTATTTTTAGGGTGTCATGACCATTTCATGAAGGGAGGTGTGGTTTTTGCTAGGTGATATTGTTTCCTATTGTTTGGTGAAACCATGGTGGTTTTCATCCTCACAAATCTCTTTCAATAGGGGCCTTGAGGTAGAGTTATTCATTTAGTTTTGTAGGTTTGAAAGGTAACAGGGTACTGCAGGATTTTATAGGGATGATAAGAGAAGTCTATTGCTACATACATGTAATATTTCAAAATATTAGTAATATACTTTCCTCTCTTTTGGTGGTGAAGTTTTTTCCCTTCAGGGTTTCTCCACGTAAATATGTTGTTGCATGTGTTATGATTCTTCTATCTCTCTCTCTCTCTCATTCTTTCTTCACACTAAGGCTAAAGGTTAATCTACATATTTCAGATTTGCATTCACGTATTTAAGTTCATATTACAAGCTTTCTTTACCTTGATAATCAACATTTGGTATTAGAGCTAACATTTCTGTTAAGGAAGGGATGCTTTCCTTTTAAAGTGTTGAAGGTTTTTGCTACAGTGGGAGCTTTTTTGTTGTGAGTTTTGTTGATTTGTGAAAGATTGCATACCATGGCCTCCACCTCTCATCAAGATATTGAGAAGTTCAATGGCACTGGTTACAAGATGTGGAAGTTGAAAGTGGAGGATCTCCTTAAGGAGAGAGATCTGTGGTTACTAGTTTCATTTGATAAGAAGCAATCTACTTCAACCTTGTCGGATGAAGATTTGAAGAAGTTAGAAAATTAGGATCGAGGGACCATTCAATTGTGTGTCGGGTATGTGTAGGATCATCATGAAAAAAATAGGCCCTTAAGTGGCAAAAAATTCAGAAAAATCAAAGTTAGGCAACTTGGCATAAAAATTTCAATAAGTTATCTATATTATTTCAAAAATATTTAAGAATAGAATCTCTAGAAAATTGAATGTAGTTTCTAAACTACTAGGTTTTTTAAAAAAAAAAATCTATTTGGTGAAAATTTGAAATTTCAATGCAATAGTACTTAAATTTCGGGAAAAAAAATAAGAAGTAGGTTCCGCCTAACCACCTAACCACAATAAAATTATAATATTTTAGACATAAGTAGAGGACTCATGTCTGAATGTGATGCATATTTTTTTTAAATTTTTTTCCAAGTAAATAATTAATTATAAATTTTTTATTACAACTTCTAAATAATATAAAAACTCATATGTCTGACCACCTCAACTTGGTCAAAATTTCATGAAATTTATTTTTTATTTTTTTAATCCTATAGTATGCAAAGCATAAAATGTGATGCATGCTTTGGATTCCAAAAATGTGATACCATTTAAAAGCTATAGATGTTTTTCAATCAGCCTATCAATCAGGACTTTAGTTGTAATTCATATAGAAAATGAATAATAATTATTTATTAAATTCAAAGTAAAGCATAATTTATATTGGTGGAAAGCTGAGAATTTCCTTTAAAAATCCTTTTCATTTTATCAATTTTGGGTAAAAAAAAAGTTGTCAGCCACATACCATACAAATACCCATCATATCGCCATGTTTTGGCCCATCATGATCCTGCACATACCCTCTCACTGATTGTGTGTTTGGTAAACAAAATAGGTCATCATTTCCTAAAGGAACTAATAAAGCTAATGGATTGTTAGAACTAATTCATTCGGATGTATGTGGTCCAGTGGATATAGATTCTTTGAGGAGATCTTATTATTATGTTTCCTTCATTGATGATTACTCAAGATAAAGTTGGATTTATTTTATGCATAAAAAATCTAAAGTTTTTACCAAATTTAAGGAATTTAAGGCATTGGTTGAAAAACAAACAGATTATAAGATAAAAGTATTGAGATCTGACAATGGGGATGAATATTGTTCTAAGGAATTTGATGAGTTTTCCAAACATGCAGGAATTGTTAGGCAAAAGACTACACCTTACACACCCCAACAAAATGGGGTACCAAAAAGAATGAACCGTACATTAATGAAAAGAGCTAGGAGCATGTTAAGTAGTGCTAAGTTAGATAAATGTTTTTGTGCAGAAGTTGTTGGTAGTGCTTGCTATTTAATTAACAGATCTACTTGGAAAGATCTTGTTGATAAAACACCTTATGAAATGTGCTTGGGTAAAAAGCCTTCAGATTCACATTCAAGGGTCTTTGGTTGTGAGTCTTTTGTTCATGTGCCTAAAGAGAAGTGGTTTAAATTGGATCCCAAATCTCAGAAATGCATCTTTGTAGGTTATGGTGAAAATATTAAAGGTTATAAACTTTGGAATTCACTAACACGAAAGATTACATTTTCTAGAGATGTTATTTTTAGGGAATTTAGAGCAAACTATGAAGATGAGAAACCAAAGGAAAAGTAAAAAACAATGCATTTTGAAACTAAGCAAGAAGATGCACATGTGGAAGAACAGAGAGATGGACAAGAAGATGGAGAAGAAGAAGAGAATTCTAAAGAATTTGTTGTAATAGAAGAAGTTGAAAACAATGAGGATGAACATGAGGAGGAATCTCCTACTCCACCTTTGAGAAGGTCCACAAGACAATAAAATCTAGTTGACAGGTATAGCCCACCTGATTTTTGTTGTAAATTTTCTTTGATATGTACTAATGATGAACCTAGATCTTTCAAGGAGGCTCTCTCTTCATAAGAATGTGAGTCTTGGATGCAGGCCATGCAGGATGAGATGATGTCTTTTAAAAACTATGACATCAGGGATCTTTTTAGTTTGTCCAAAGGAAGAAAGGCCATTGGTTGTAAGTGGGTATATAAAAAGAAGTTTGGTGCAAATGGTAAGTTGGAATAGTACAAGGCCAGATTAGTGGCCAAGGGCTACTCCCAGAGAGAGGGAGTTTATTTTGGTGAAATATTCTCTCCTATTGCTAAGTTAAATTCTATTAGATTCTTTTTATCCATTGATGTTGCTTATGATTTAGAAATAGAACAAATGGATGTTAAAACTGCTTTCTTGCATGGGGATCTCGAGGAAGAAATTTATATGCAATAGCCTGATGGTTTTGTTGTGAAAGGAAAAGAACACTTGGTTTATAGGTTAAAACGATCTCTATATGGTTTGAAACAGTCACCTAGGATGTGGTACTAGAATTTTAATGCCTTTGCATAAAATATGGGTTTTGTTAGAAGTGAAGAGGATCATTGTGTTTATTTTAAAGTTATTGATGATTAGATACTAATTAATGTCTTATATGTGGATGATATGTTGTTCATTGATAACAATAAGGCAATGATTAGGGAACTTAAAACTCAACTTTTTGGCACATTTGATATGAAATATTTAGGGGCTGGTAAATATATTCTTGGGATGGAAATCATTAGGGATCAGGTTCACATAAAGCTTTGGTTAAGTTATAGTAAGTATGTTAACACTATTTTGTAGATGCTTAATATGCAGGATTGTAAACCAGTAAATATTCCATTTTTAATAGTCAATAAACTAGAAATTGAAATGAACACAAGGATGCTTGGAGAAATCTTACCTTTCTCTAGACGTCCAAATCTTTACTCCAATCTCCTTTTCATGACCTACACACAGAAGAACGAGCAAAAAATTATTAGGTGGCTGTATAAGGGTCTGCCTTAGTTAAACCCCCATTTTGGTGTTCCCACCTCCATGAACAACCAAGATGGAAAAGAGTGTAAATGAAGTAAGCAAGCATGTGGTGAAAGAAAAACCCACTCAGGAGTAGAACCCACACCATAAGAAGCGTGTGGTGAAAGAAAAACCCACTCATGAATAGAATCCGCACCACAAGATAGTAAATGAACAAGTAGGAAAGGAAAGTAAGAGAGAGAGAGAGAGCATTACCCAGGTGCCTAGACCCTCTCTAGAGCACATAGATGCACCGTTGAGTGCTTTCTTGAGAGCTACTACTACTGGGAGGACCTCAGTCCAGCATGAATTTTCTTTTGAGAGCACTGCTATCAAAGTTGAAGAGAACTTTGAATTGGATCAAGTAACAATAAAGCTTGATTGATGTCTTCCAAACCCCAAATGAGAGCCAAGAAGGAGTTTTTAATGCTTGCAAGGGTGACAAAGGGCCGTTACTTTTAGAATGTAATTCCTAGGACATGTGTCTCAAGGGGTAGTATTCCAGATTCCATGTTTCAAATTCAAGAAACCACCAAGAGGCTAGGACATCGCGTAGACGTCTGCGCATTGTACATGCGTTCAAAGCCTAGATTCTTGAGAAACGTGTCGCTAGGATTTTTTCACTCAGCCACAGGTCCACATGGAGTCAGAATTGCAAAATTTTGACCCATGGGATTTTGTCAATAATGTTTCAAGGAATCATAAATGCTAGACAAAAATTCCAGAATGTGGAATTGTCCCTAGGTGAAATTTTGTGACATTACAACCATGAAGGAATTTTATCTTCACATCCATCTATTCCACTTCTAAGTCATATGTTACTGTACATGACAAGAAAATCCAGATAGATGTCAACTTTGCTACCAGAGAGAATATCTCTCCATAATCAATTCCCTCCACGTGGGAATATCTCTTAGCAACCAACGATCCTTATACTTCTCAATACTGCCATCAAGATCACATTTTTTCTGGAAATCCCATTTACAACCAATAGGTTTACATCCAACAAGAAAATGTACCAGATTCCAAGTCTTATTTTTCTTTAAATAAGCCTTTTCTTCATCCATGGCTTGCATCCAATAATTTGAATCATTCATACCCAATGCCTCTCTAACCATCCTAGGCTCATCAATATTAGTAATCAAGGAAAATATGCAATTGAAATCCAATAATGAATATCCAAACCTTTAGAGTTTTTTCCTAACTCATGTAGACCTCAATGGTTGAGGTTGAGGTTCTTCTTCTTTAGAACTTTCAAAGCAACTTGAGCTCTCCCGATCATTAGGTCCAATAGGATTACTTGGTTCTTCTTTCTTTGGAGTAGGTGGAATCTAAAATACCTCTTTTTTTTGTTTCTTTTCTTTCTCTAGTTGCATCTCAAAAGAGAAAGGTTTCATCTCTCTGAAGATCACACTTCTGTTGTAGAGAACCTTCTGGGCTACTAGATCCAAAAGCTTGTACCCTTTCACACTGACACCATAGCTGATAAAGATACACTAGTTAACAACCTTGTTCTCCAACTTTGACCTCTTCTCAATTGGAAGATGACAATAAGCTTCACAACCAAAAACTATGAGATGTCTCATCGAAGGATATTTACCAAACCACGCCTCCATGGGTGTCTTTCTAGCAAGCATTAAATTAGGAGACCTATTAATCAAATAACATGCAGTGGCTACTACTTCAGCCCAATAATCATGTTCAAGGCTAGCACCACTCACCATACTCCTAGCCCTCTTCATCAACGTTCTCTTCATCCTCTCTGCAACTCCATTTTGTTTTGGATTGTAGGGAGTTTTCTTATGTCTCTCAATCCCGCGCTCTTTACAAAACTTGTCAAAATCTATGGAACAAAACTCACCACCATTATTAGTCCTCAAACACTTAATATTTCTACTAGTCTAATTTTCTACCAAGGCCTTAAACTCCTTAAACTAACTAAAGACTTCAACTTTACTTTTGAGAAAATAAATTAATGTAATTCTACTGTAATCATCTATGAAAGAAACAAAATGTACATATTTTGACAATGAATATTTACAGGACCAAAAACATCTGAATGTACATAGTTTAAAACCCCACAAGACTTATGAGAACTAGAGTAAACAGAAACACGGTGTTTTTTTCCATATACACAATGTTCACAAAAGTCAAACTCGAGATTACAATCATCAAGGCCTTCAACAAAGCTCTTATTTTTCAAGGTTCTAAGACCCTTCTCACCAATGTGACCAAGTCATTAGTTCCATATCATTTTCTTCTTTGTAAGAAGCTTCATTTCCATGGAATGAGCGCCCTTAGGTACCCAAAATGCACAACCATTGGATGTAGATGCAACATGCTTCTTTTCTACTCAATCAGATGGTGAGGATGAAGAATCCAAAGGTCTCTTCTTCGGTACATTAGAAGAACTATTGCACTATACAGTGCCTGCATCAAGTTGAAACAAAGTGCCAATACGAACCCCCTTAGCTAACAAAATAGCTTCTCTTGTCATCTTGCATCCTCCACTAGAGAAAACAACTTGTGCTCCCAAATCATTCAATTTACTTACATAAAGAAAGTTTCATGCCAAACCTAGGATATGCAAAACACCATCGATCCCCTTCACTCTTCCATCAGGAAATCTCATTTTTACTCTTCCATGGCCAATAATCTTTAGGTGAGAGTCATCACCTAGGTACACCTTTCTACCAATGTACTCATACTTTGAGAACCAATGTCTATGAGAAGTCATGTGAAAGGATTCACCCAAATCTATCAACCAAAAATCATTCGATATATGGGCTGCCAAGGCTACAATAAATGCTTCTCCATCATCTAAGGATGATTTCTCATAGTCAGAATAAGAGAAAGACTTTCTTTTCTTCTTCTCCTCCTTCTTGCAATCTTTTTGAATGTGACCAAATTCACCACAATTCCAACATTTTTCCTTAGACTTCTTACCAGGAGACTTTGGTCTCCCTAGAGACTTTGACTTATATTTCTTGTCTTTCTTTTTGCTTCTCTCTTTTGGTCTCCCACGGACTGCAAGAGCCTCCTTGGCCATCTCAAAATACTTCCTTCACATCTCCTCAAATAGTAATGAGGAAACAACCTCATCCATCTTGAAGGTGGAAGTAGTGCTTCCAATATCCATTACCAGGTGATCCCAAGAGTCCAAAAATGAACACAAAAGGAGCATGCAATGATCTTGTTCATCTATTTTGTCTTCAACAGAACCCAGTTGTGAAAAAAACATGTTAAAGGAGTTTAGGTGATCTACAACAAATCCTCCATCTTTCATTTTCAGAGAATACATTTTCTTTCTCAGGAAAATCTTGTTTACTAGGGATTTAGCCTGGTAGAAATCACCAAGCTTCTTCCATAGAGAAGATGGAATCAGCCAAACAAAGTCTAATAAGACCCTTGGATTTCCTATCCATGAGATCTCAACCCTCTTCTTTCATGCCTTGTGGTGTGGTTCCAGAAACAACATGCCATAAGTCTCGGTCTACAAGCATGTCTTCCATTTTGAGCTTCCACATTTCAAAATTACCACCATTAAATTTTTCCATCTCAATCATCCTAGATGTGCCATCCATCTCTTTCCTACAACATCATGAAATACACACTTTTGCAAGACTCCCACTGAAACAAATATTAGCTCAAAAAACCCTTCTACCCAACAAAGGAACAAAGTCTGACCAAGCTTTGATACCAACTGAAAGGAAGCCGAGTGAGCAGAAACAGATCCCTACACTAAACTAAGCACGAGAGAGTTAAAAAATATTTCATTTTAACACCTGTAGATACCCAAAAATGTCCTCTTACAACACTTTGTCACAACATTGCATCATTTAGACATCTCAAGTGTAGTATGTTTTTCCCTAGGTACCCATGTCATCATCTAATTAGTTAGATAAATCTTATTTATTTGACTAATTTCATCTATTCCCTTCCTATGCATAATGCATCCATTCCTCTAATGTTAATTAAATCATTTCCATTAATTCTTCTAATGTTAATTAAATAATTTATATTATTTAATTGATGAAATCACAAATTCAACATTAATTAAATAAATCAAATATTTATTTAATTAATAAAATCTTTAAAAGATCTTTTCGCTTTCTTTCCAACATTGAAACTCATGTGTATCTAATTAATTTATTTAATTAGATAATTCATCAATTATCCTTCTCATCTTTTTTGGGATTTATTTCCTTTAAAAGAGAATCAAAATCTTTCTATCTTTTCACATCTTATCTTATCTTGTTTTATTTCCTCCTTGATCAAATAAAACAAAAAATCAAATCCTTATTGAATCTTATCAAATATTATCTCCATCCACATCAAGGCTCTATAAATACAACCTCTCACAATCCATTTAGGGGGGTTGATTTGTCTAGCATCCTCACTCTATCAAAATCATTCTTCGATCCATCTCTATCATTCTCTATTTGTTATTTTCATGAGGTTGTTATGTTGCTGAATTGAGCAACCAACATTCCTCCAACAATCAACCTTAAAAATCTTGCATTCTTATGCAGGTGAAGAAGAGCAATGGAGATAAATCGAGTTTAGCATGGATTTGGGTTTGCATTCATTTGTTATTGTGATTTTCATGCTTGCTCGTACTCTATTGTGCTAGTTAGGATTTGATATATTTCTATTTTAGTTTTATATCTGATTTTCTCCTAATTACATTGGTGAACCCAATGTGAATCCTTTGATCTAGCTTGCTTTTTGCAGGTTTTATTGTTTTTTTGTTGCAGATCTGTCATTTTTTGGACAAAACCCCAGGTTTTACAAATTTCTTCATATCTTCTACAAAACAGCAAATTTTTTTACAATATTTTCACAAAGCCTTATGCATCATCTTAAGAGGCTACAGTAAAATAATCGAGGGTTTATCATCTTTTTGTAGGAGTTATTGTGATTTTAATTATTTTCATAAAATTGATTTTATGGACGCAAATCAGTGAATTTTTCAGAAATTTTTACTTTTTTGCAAAGTTCCTAAAATTATAATGTGGATCTATGTTTTAAAAATTTAATTTTGACATCAAATTCAATGCAAAAAAGGCTGATCTTCATTTTCTATATGGTTTTCACAAATCCGCGTTTCTGAGTGCAAAACAGGGAATTTTTTTGACTTCTTTACATTTATGGAAAGCTCACAGAAAATTAGTAGTGATCTATTCTTTGATTTTTTATTTTTAAGATCAATAATATCTTCAAATAATGAAATCTAATTCGGCTATGTCAAAAACATGTATCTGAAATTGCAATTTTTTGATGAGCCTTTTTTTTTATGGTTGCATTATAATATCATTTTTTGATCTTGTAGGTGATCATAAGGAGATATAGTAGAATCAATATCAATCATAGATAACATATTGGAAAGCGAAAGCTTCCGGGATCACTCGTTTAATCTTTCATCTCTTAATCTTGTTTGTCACACATTTGGATTTGGGCTCTTAAAACAAATATTGTCTTCAATCACATATTGAAAATTAGATCTAAAATTAACCACTATCTTTCTACAAATTTTATTTGGGATCTAAAAAGAATGAGTGCTTCATTTCTTTCTTAAACACATTTCCTTTCTAAGGGTCAATTAACAACTACAAGTGTGAATCAAGTGTGTGTGTGATCACAAACACCTCACTTGGTTTTCTTTTGTCAAACCCTTCATAGGAGGCCTGCTAGGGGATTTCATCACCCCTAGGGATGACCTCAATCGAAGTGTGGATCAAAAGACATGCTTGTTTGTGAGTTAAAATATTGTCACTCTTGGCTAAGCCCCAAAAAACTTTATACCTTTGGGAAGTGAAGGTGAAGGGTGGGTTACCCCTTTCTCCTGGCTGTGAGGCAGGATTTTTCTTTCAAATCATTCTTTAGTCAACTTGTGTAGACTAGCTTGAGACGTAATTGGCCATACCCCACTTTACTAGTCATAGGGCTTGTTGATGTGTCTTCCATGTGTGCTTGTTTAATAATCATCATTACATTCTTCAAATTTTGAAATTCAAACTTTCTTATGTGTCTTGTGTGAGTGATTTATGTGTGTACATGTGTGATCATTCATTTAAATATTTTCAAATCAAGCTAAACACCAAACAAATAAAGACAAGTCACTCTACACCTTCTTCCAACACATTCATATCCAATCACTTTCATCCTAATCACCTTTCTTAGCCACATCCTATCCATTTCATCATAATCAATCAAGTCATCCAATCTTGTCATTCCACATAATATCCTAATCAAGGAAAACTTTAAGAAACCCCCCCCTCGAAGAAGCTATAAAATCCTCTCGAATCTTTCATACTTCCTAAAAAAAATATTAATTTTAGAGGCGAATTTTTTTGTTTTTTCGTGAAAAAAATAATCCCCATTGGTGAATCATTCGTAATCACTAGAAGTCTATGGAAAATCTTGGCGAATTGCATTTTTTTTATAACCACTGAAATATTTTCATTGGTGATTAAAATCTATTTTCAAACCAATAAAATATTTCCATTGGCGAATTAAACCTGTTTTCAAACTAGAAAAAATAATTTTGTTGGCGATTTTTTTTTTTCAAACAAAAAAATAAAATTCATTGGCAAATTAAACCTATTTTCAAATGATTAAGAAGAAAACATTGGCGAATTAAACATAATATCAAACTAATAAAAAATTCATTGGCCAATTAAATTCAGTGGCGAATCCACTACCGTTTGATAAATTTTCAATGGATGGTTGTACTTGTATTCCAGAAGTATGTCTCTCAAGCACTAGATTTGTGAATGGAAACCTCTGGAATAACACTACAACTATTAGATGTAGACACATGGTGAGATCAAGGGTCATCATCATGGTAATTAATTCGATGGGTTAGATTTTGGCAATGAGAGATAAAATAACTTAAGTGGCAATTAAGTTTGTTTTAAAAGAGGGACCACCTAGAAAGAACATAGGACCAAGGCTTAAAAACTTAAGAATGTTTTACACAAAGGATGTGGCACATCAATCTAACCATGACCATTCGATGAATTTTTGATGGACGGATTTAGTTGCATTCCGAAAGTATATCTCTCAAGCACTAGATTTTCAAATTGAAACCTCCAAAATAACAGTAGAATCGTAAGATGCAGACGTGTGGTGAGATCAAGGGTCATCATCATGGTAATGAACTCGACGGGTTGGATTTTGGCGATGAATGATAGCATAAAGTTTGTTTTAAAAGAGGGACAACCTAGGAAGAATGTAGGACCAAGGCTTAAAAATTTGAGAATGTTTTTTTTTTATCAGTGATACTTTTCTATTTTATTAATTAGAAAGCAAAAGATACAGGTTGTATAAAGTTCACAACATCCAAAAACTACCAAAAAAGCTAATCGGTGATACTTGTTTATTTTATTAATTATATAGAAAAAGATACAGATTCCACAAACTTAGCAACATCCAAAAACTACCAAAAAAGTTGAATAACCAGCTCAAAAACCAGAGTATCAGAACTTCCCTAAACAACTATGCCTTTGTAGTAGAGGCTAAAAACAAAACAAAAAACTACACTTTACGTTAACCATTATTACTCATTCTTCTTCGAAGACTCGCCCATCTCTAGTAGAAATATCTCCTTTAACAGTTTTGGCTTCTTCTACAGACACAGTCCCTTCTTTTTGCACATCTCCTCTCTAGCAACTTATTTTAGATTTTCTATTATTTCCTCTAATGCCATTAGCTCAACTCAGATTTTAAGTGCTTTCCACCCACACTGAGCTCCTTCCCACCATCGGTCTTTAGTGCGACCCTTTGGCCATTTTGATAAAAAGGTGATTTAAATCCACAAGCTTCGGGCCCCAACCATCCATTCCTTCTATTTTTACCAACCCTACTCTTGGTATCGCCCACTGTCGAATGTTTCCCATGTCCACTGAAAAATATTTATGCACCAAAGTTTTCATTACTCTCCTCACCTTATTCACTGGTTCTCCTAAGTCTAAACCCCAAGCCATGACCAATGAATAGATATCCATATTCATTTTGAATCTATGTGTCAATTCTTCGAATCCATCCCCCAACATTATTTGAACTGCTTGCACCACCTACTCTTCCTTATAGAGAAATAAATCTCGCAGCCTCTACACAAACGCTTTACCCACAAAGGGGTCTAGCTTCCTCTGCGATGTCATGGTGAAACTAGCCTCCATTTATTTTTTGTTTCACTGGCTTCCAACCTATCACCTGCCATCAAAAGGATACAATCCTATTGGCCTTACACTCGAACTCGAAGAAGCATCGAGGGTGATAGGTGAATTTCATTATAACACCTCATTTTTCCAACCTTCTCCATATATGCACTGTTCTTGTCACCTTTCCTATCTTAATTCACCAAAGTCTAGGTTTTGGTACTTTTCCTAATGTTACTACCTTAGTAACTTAGTTGCAAGTCTTTCTTGGTCATCTTTGTAGTCGATGGGTTGGAAGTTTTAAAAAATTTGAAACTTCAGACTTTGGTTCTAAGGTTCCAAATTTTAGCGACCACATGACATTATGGACCAAGACTGTTCGACAAATTTTCGATGGATGGTTGTAGTTGCATTCCGAAAGTATATTTCTCAAGCACTAAATTTGTGAATGGAAACCTCCATAATAACACTAGAACCGTTAGATGTGGACACATGGCTAGATCAAGGGTCGTCATCATGGTAATGAATCCGACGGGTTGGATTTTGGTGATGAGCAATAGAAGAACTTAAGTGGCAGAAATATGCACGTGCATTAAGTTTGTTTTAAAAGAGGGACCGCCTACGAAGAATGTAGGACCAATGCTTAAAAACTTAAGAATGTTTTACACAAAGGATGTTGTAAATCAATCTAACCACAACCATTCGATGAATTTTTGATGGGTGGTTGTAGCTGCATTCCACAAGTAAATCTCTGAAGCTGTAGACTTGTGAATTGAAACCTCTAGAATAACACTAGAACCATTAGATGTAGACACGTGGTGAGATCAAGGCTCAATTTTCTCTTTTCAATGACTCGACGTATTACATTTCATTTAATTGAAATTCTTAATCTTTTTTAAGAACGTGTGGTAGTGGTACTGCTCGCGGTGATTAATGCCATATGAACATCTGAAGTGATTGATTGGACAACTCATGATTCATAGCTTTAATGAAACAAGATTTGAAATGATTTCAAATATTCATAATTCATATCATTCGAGTGACACTAGAGTCTAGCGATTTTGACAGCTTGTAACTTGTCAGCTTGAGGTACAATTTGCGTGCAACCAGATGTCAATCAAATTAAACATTTTAATTGTACATGTAAGGCTTAAGTTTTAATTGTACATGTAAGGGTTGAGGTATAGTTTGCATGTAGCTAAACATCAATCAAATTAAACATTTTAATTGTACATGTAAGGCTTAAGTTACTGTTACACAAATCGATTAAGTTGTTTTTTTGGTTTGCACAAATTGCCATTATGAATCATGAATATACGGTATACGTAACCTCACAGTGCACACGTGACAAGTGTGAGGTGTACATAAGAACCAGGCTGGTAGTGGCACTATTGGCGACACTGATGGCCCAAATATAACTAAATAAGGATAGTGACTAGTGAGCACAACTAAAATCATTTGTTGAATGCTAAATACCTTACTATTGAGTGCAATGTTAAAATTTATGTAAGGGTTTTCATTTTGTAGGGTTAATAAGGATTCAGGAAGAAGATCATGTGGCATTATTGGGGATACTCTAAATTCTCCTGCCTACAGTTATGTAGTCACAGAGTCAACGACCAATTTCATTCAGGCTTCAAGTTTAGAATGGGTGGAAATGGAAAGAAGTTGATTTGGTTCACCTAACTTCTTAGACAGGTTTTGAACCAAGAGACGTGCTCTGATGAGCATAACCGCTATTCCCAGTGCATAGAAGCTACAAGTAAAAGATGGGAGCAATTTTACAACCCCTCATCTTCTGCATGACTTTTATTTTCAAAGGGGAGAAGTACATTTTGTATCTTCACGGCTCCCATTTCCCTAGTTTGATTGTCCCCCTTTTCTCTATGCATTCATTTTCAAAGCTACTGCATGATTCGAGAAGTCCCATGCATTTATTTTCAAAGCCCATGGTTGACCCGAAAAGTCCCATTATTTTTAGACAAACATGTATTATATTTTATGTTTTCACCAGCGGTCCAACAGAAGCTTGGTGCTTGCACTTACATTTTTATTTGTACTATGTAATAATGTGACATTGTCATTTAGTTGCAATAAAATAAATGGTTGTGCTATTAAAACTTAGCAATTGATGAAATCATAGCAATTGTGCTATTAAAAAGCACAAAAAAGCAATTGATGAATCTATTCATATTAGTTTTTTTTTCCTTTAAGAAATTATCTATTTATGAAATAATTGCATTCAGATTAAAAACTTAAAAGTAAAACATAAAGCAATACAATTACTAAAGTTAAGTACTCGAATCAATTAAGTTGATTTTTTGGTTTGCATGAATCATGTTTATCACTATAGTAACCCAACCTCACTCGTGACACATGTGAGGTGTACACAGGAACCAGGCTGGTAGTGGCACTATTGGTGGCACTGTTGGCCCATATATAAGGATAGTGAGCACAACTGAAATAATTCATTGAAGGCTAAAGGCTATACTATTGAATCTCGAGTGCAATGTTTGAATTGTCATAAGGGTTTTCATTTTGTAGGGTTAATAAGGATTTAGGAAGAAGATGATCTGGTATTATTGGGGATGCTCTAAATTCTCCTTCCTATAGTTTTGTAGTTATAGAGTAAAAGACCAATTTCCTTCAAGTTTAGAATGGGTGGAATTGGAAAGAATTTGATTTGGTTGACCAAACTTCTCAGACAGGTTTTGAGCTAGGATGGGGAGCTCTGATGGAGATAAGTGCTCTCCAAGTGCATGGAAGTAGCAAGTAGAAGATGGGAGTAGTTTTACAACCCCTCATCCTCTACATGAATCTAATTTTCAAAGGGGATAAGTACTTTTTGTATGTTTAACAGCTCCAATTTCCCCCATTTGATTTTCCCCCCTTTCCCCATGCATATTTTTTAGAAACCATGATTGACAGTGGCCCTCCTCCATGCATTTATTTTCAGACAAAAGAGAGTCAAGACTCAAAGACCATGGCAGAAGCTTGGCGCTTGCGCTTACATTTGTATTTGTACTATGTAATAATGTGAAATTGACAATTGTCATTTAGTTGTAATAAAAATAAATGGTTGTGCTATTAATGTGATTATGTGACATTGTAATTCCTTTTATTAAGTCATTTGCAACGTTAAGTGTTACTATGCTATTAATGGTTGTGCTATTAATGTGACATTGTAATTCATTTTATAAAGGTGTTGATGTGAATTCTAGCACATTAAAGGTTGAAAAAAACTTTAAAACACGTGTTTACTATTTATAATATATATCATAAACTACTCAACCGTTCGATGAACATTTGATGTATGGTTGTAGTTGCATTCCAGAATGAAATACATGAAGCACTAGGGTTGCAAACCTAAACATCCAGAATCACCCTATAACCAGTAGATTTACAAAGATCAATGGTTTAGATTCTTTAGAATTTGTTGTCAATACAGAACTGAAAAAGCACTTTTAGTTTATACAGCTAAGTGATTTTATTTTTAAGTGAGAGGGAGCACATGGGGAGATTTCAGTCTTTAGTTTTCTCATTGCAGCGCACCATGACACCACCCTATTTTGGGTTCCACAGTTCCATTTCTGACAAAACCATTCTAGAAACCTAGTTTCCATGACTGTTGACATTAATCTTTCCAAGAATCAAAAGTTGGGTAAGTGAAAAAATTCTTGTGGCTACATTTCATCGTTTGACGTTTCTTAAAATATTATTTTGTCAAACTTTGAAGTTTGGGTTTAGGGCTAAGAGACTTAAGAATTAAGAAAAATTAAGGACTAATAGGGAATTCACAGTTTCACATTGTATAAGCATGTCTACCAGCAATACCACTAGAGCAATGTCGGATAAAAAAATACATTAAGAAAAAATTCTTAAAACCCTAGGTTTCACTAATGAATACCATGATATTTATGATCTTGAAACCTATGGTAGGTGTACCTCAAAACTTAGATTTTCATCTGAGAATAAGGCCTCAAAGAAAATGCAAGTTAATAGTATCAGTGCACCGTGGGTAACCAGATTAGGGTGCATGATGTTAAATGAGGTTTTCCCTTGCCATGAATTTATCATGGTCTGTGCCCAAAATTATGATAACAAAAGAGCAATTGTTAATAAAGATAGAAAATAAGAATTGTTATCCATTAATGCAAAAGAACTTGGAAAAGTGTTTGGGTTTACATTTACAACCGAAGGCGAAGAATTTGGAAATGTCCACATTGACCTAGAAAAGCTTGCTAGTGATTACGAAGCAGTGGATGAAATGGAGAAAAAATATTTCTTAAATAGAATAGTTCAGGATAGAAACAAATTGAAAGGTGATCATAAGCCTCCTTATGATTTGGAAATTTTTAAACCATGGGTTTAGGATACTATTTCCATGCTAGCATTTTTCCTTGGACTATGTAGCAATTTGGAAGTGGGTGCATGCTTCCTTGAAATGGTGTATAATATCCATTATGGTGTTCAACATGTCAAATATAAATTTATTTAGAACATTGTAGAATCCATGCATAAACAATTTTTAATGATTAAAGGAGGTTCCACCAAGACATTTAGGGTCACAACCTACTTGTGCTATCTTTTTCTATTGAAATTCAAAGGAATGTTTCAGACCAACAAGCTTTAGATTTAGCCCTATAGTAATCTTGAGGAAAAGAAAATGGCTCCAGTATACGAATGGACCACTATTATAAGGATGCATGATTCTCGAAGGAACTATAGTCATTTTGTAGACTAATTTTTGGCTCCATTGCATCAAGCAATTACAAATACTCCAATGCCTAGATTGCCTATTTCATGTAGAAATTGCATTCAACTAGGAAAAGAAATACAATTGGATAATTGGTACTTAATGGAAGAATATATTGTGCTAAGATTTTATGGATCGTGAGTAAAACCATACAAACTTCCAATACATGTGATAGAAAGGGTTTTTTCTTTGGAATATGTAAGGCAGATGCAGAGTACTGATGAACTGCACTTTACCAGTCAACAAAAGAAGACCTTATTTCCTTCTTTACCTTTTTCATGTGGAGGGATCACATTCGAGAGAAAATCATTTAGTGTGGCACATAATCTTTTGAATATTTTTTTATTTTGATGCTATTTGTCACTGGAATTATGATCCATGTGACACCATTAAATCAATGATTGTGCTCAATAAGAATACTGCAAGTAGAATTCAACATGAAAGTAAACCCTTGCTCAAAAACTTGAGAAACAAGGATTCTTGGGATGAGGTCAAAATTGCAATGGAGAAAAGTGCTGCTAAGAATGGTATTTCTTTTGAGCAATTGTTAGCAGAAATTATGGCATTGCATTGAAAGACAATCAGGAGGTACAACAACTTTTATCAAAAAAGTGCTAAACCATGTAGTAGAGTAAAAATGCCAGGTTCTCTAGAGAAGGAAGTTACAGAAAAAAAATTGGTCACTATAAAAAATTACTGCCTTTTGGTCTATGAGGAAGGAGCTAGGTGAACCAAGAGCTCTTGCAGAGTATGGAGATAACGAAGAAGATAGTGAGTTTAGCAAATTGTGGAATATAGAGCATCTGAATGAACAAGAAGATAAAGAAAGTGATCATGAATCTAATGATGATAGGGGAGAAGGAAGCCATGTCAATTTCAAACTTGGTTTAAGTGAGGCCATAGAAGAAGCATATACTACTAGAGCAGACAAAGCTGAAAAAATGGGTTATGAAGGTGGTCCTTTGGGATCCCAAAGACAAGGCCCTTGGATGGTAATAGATGTAGAGCATAGAAAAGCAAGTGATTTTTCTAGCCTTGGGATTGGAGGTGAAAAAGTAGACCTAGGGCATACAAGACAATTTGTTAGAGTTTCAAATACTCATCCTCATGGTCAGACACAATCACAACTAGGACATGCCCATGATGGAGAGCTTAGTGCAACTGGCATTGCCTCTAGTGGCGATGGTATGGGTAGTAGTACTAGTAGTGGTCAACATGTGCTACAACAACAAACTACACACAAGAGGACAAAAATACAATATACCACAGAAACACTAGGTGATCAAGGCATACAAAAGAGGCAAAGGATTTTGACTGGTCCAAGTCACACTACCAGTGGATCCACCACAAAGGAGTTATTTTCAGGCACCCCCCAGTGCCAGTTAGTATGGCTATGACATCATTAGCAACTACACGTACTAATACTCCTATTCCTTCACCTTTCAAGCATTCCATTGTTCCTGTGTCCCTAGGTTTTGATTACACTGAAGAGTTTAAGAAGAAATCATACATGAATAAAAAAGAAAAGAAGCAACTAATGGAGAGTGCATCTGCTGTAACTTCAGAGCCTGCCACAACCATGGTATTACCCACATTTGACACAAATAAAGAAATCATGTAGTACACATTTCTTATTCCCACGGTTCAAGAAAAACCAACAAATCAGATGGCTCGATCTGAATTCTAGGTGAACATCATTCAATTGGATTTTTCTAGACTTAGAAATACTGAAAAGATTAATGTATCAAAGAAGAACAATGAGTTGTTGTACACATCATTGCTAAAGAAAGATAGAGAGAAAAAAAGGTTGCAGACTCAAATTGAAAAGTTACAGGAAGACCTAGAAAATGAGAAAGAAAAGAGGAAAGCAACAGATAACAAGAGAAATGAATTAGAAAAAATTAAAAATAAATCTGCCTCTACATCAATAAGCAAAGAGGATAAGCAAAATGAGACTGCAGTGAATAAACTAAAGAAAAGGCTAGATGAGAGCAACAAGAAATATGATGAGGAAAAATCCACTTCAAAAAAACTAAGAGTAAGCATTGCGAATGGAAATGCATAGTGGGAACAAAAATTGGAGAAGGAGAGAAAAAGAAATGAAAGATTGGTGGCAAAGGTGATGGAAGCAAAAAATGAAATTGAGACTTGTCAAAATAAGTTATCTACATTTTGTAGAGAGACAATGATCCATATGAAACAAAAGATATGGGATGAAATAATGCAGAGGATTGATCATTTGTGTGACACGTTTCAATTGATTGATGCTGTCAGAAAACATCATAAAAAGCTCAACAAATATTTAGTGGACAACAAAAATGTGCTGACATTAGAGAAATCTGCAAAAGAAATTCAACAAATAGTCTACAAAGCCAGTGACAATGTTTTGAAATCAAAAGGGATTACTAATTGGCTTGCTACATCAATGACATTATCTATCATTGAAAAGTGTTTGAGAATGTGTGAAACAAAGTAATATTTGAATTTTGTTGCAGACAAGATGAAGAAGGTGGATGAAAAGGTAAGGAACTTCACAAAACTTATTTTGCTAGAGGGTTTTGAAAAAAATGAAGGGTTCATTGGAAAGAATGATTTCAGAAAGAAGATGGAGGATGCAATGAAGATTGATTTGGGCCAGTTTCCTTAGAACCTAGATGTGGTGAACTACTTGGATTCCATCAAACCATTGCTAACCTTGAATGTAAAATTGAATGAAGAATGTAAGATAGGTTCCAATTTGAATCATGAATTGTTAACAAATATTCAAGTCAAACAACATCAGTTAGAACAAATGAAAATTCCACCACCTAAACAGTGGAAGTTGCTAGAAAAGGTGTTGCAGTGACTTGATTTTTGATAATATGGGTTTCCAAGTTTCAACTCGGGCTTCAGTAATGTGTCAATGTTAAATGATAAATTATTTATATTATTTATTTTTTCATTTGAAGAAAAAGTCTGATAGTGGTTTCAACTAATAGATACACTTCAAACGATTGTTGATGTTCATTGTTGTATATGCTACTAAGACTATTGCTAATATGTTATTAAGCATTGAGCTGAGTGATGAATCACTTAGTACATGTTCAAGTTTTACTTTTAACACAATTAAAATATGAAGTTCTATAAGGTAACTTTAATTCTAGGCATCCATAATATTAGTTAAATTGCATTCCAATTCATAGATCGATACTCAATCTCCATGACTAGTACTACTTATCAGATCGACTAAACATTTATATGAATTCATGCTTTAATCAAGGTACTTTAACTGGTTCATTAAACTAGATCCAAAATTAAAACATACATCAATGCATAATGACAAAGAATATTAATGACATGATGTGGTTACTATCACTCAAAGTCACGGTTTTGGTGCTTTTCCTAACCTTAGTCGCTAGTCCTCAGAGATTTATAATTTATAACCTTATCGGTCACTAGTTATCAAAGTTTTATAATTTATAACCTTGTCATGGAGTTCTGAATTTCATAACTTCCCAATTCCCCGAGTTCGTTCACTTTGTTGAGTTGCAAACTTGCAAGTCTTTCTAGTTTCTTGGTCATCTTTGTAGTCGATGGGTTGGAGGTTTCAAAAACTTTGAAACTTCAAAATTTGGTTCTAAGGTTCCTAGTTTCAGTGACCACATGACATTATGGACTTATGTATAGACTAAACTAGAGTTTCCTTTTAAGGAATTTCCAAAATCTTGCATGTTTCAAGGCTATCTTTTCAAGGAATGAAATTGAATGCCACATTCAATGCACGTCCTATAAAAAAATAATGACATAAGTGCATGGCAAAGTTTTACTCAAACATCTAGCCTACATTCTCATTCTTTGGCAAGGCCAATACTTCTCAAGTGCAAACATGCTTTTTACTTAGAAATTTAGCTTGCATTCTCGTTCTTTTCCAAGGGGCCAATAATTTTGAGGTGCAAACATTCTTTCTCTACGAATTTTCATTTTGCGCTCATGTAGAGTGAATGGACAGGTGACATAAGGGATATAGAGCTTAGACCTTTTCAGTTAGAAGAATTTTGGGCGCGCCTGGAGAGGGACAACAAGTCTGAGCTGGATATAAAACTCTTAGAAAGCGAGCTAGCTCAGGCTGGAGGGTTTCCAGAAGTTGTGTTGAGTGTGGACCTGATAAGTGCATGTGCGAGAAGGTACATTCCGTAGACATGGGAAATTAAAACCATAGATGAGACTATAATTGTAGAAATTTCTCCCAAAGTTGTTTCCTAAGTGTTGGGGATTCTAGAAAGGGAACCTCTAGAAGACATGTCTGTCATAGTGGCAGGTGAATTTTTTGAAGTGAATAAATACTGGTGTAAGAACTCCATGGCCAAAACTTGGTTGAAGAATGAAAGGAAAGGTAAGTCACAACTACCAAATAAACTTTGTATTACATTTTAAGGGAGAAATTGCATATGCTATTGATTTATTGAACCGCGTTGTTCGGAATGCACAAGTTGAGTTATTTGAGGATTGGATACATACTATTTTATCTTGATAGTTTGTGATGAGAACATTTTCATTGACTAGGCTGAAGTTATTTGCTTCCATTTGAATGAGCAATTAATTAATTTCCATAAGACTGCTACTTTTTGTATGTGTTCTTGCTTGACCTACATTGTAGGTAGTCAGAGGTCCTTTTGGCCAGGGTTGGAGCCACAAGGAACCCCAGCTTCTGATATGCTTATGTATAAATGCTTTCCTCAGTTACTAAAAAAATTGGAATGGATGATTTTTGTCATGTTAATGATGCATTTTTAATGGAGGTCATGAGGAAGTTGGATGGAAATATAGAAATGAACCTTTCCCCTGAATCCATTTCTCTTGTATCAAAATATGGGAGTTTTTATATCCAATTTGATAAGTTTTCCTATCTAAGAATAGGGGGTTTTGAGAAAGCCCCATTGAAATTACCTTGGTATCCTAAAGATTTAATGATATTTCTGGAATTTTTTCGGCAAATGGCAATGGTTAATATTAAGTATACGAACATGGGGAAATGAGGGTATGCCTTACCATTGGAAACCCCTTCTTTTTTGTGCAAAACAAACCAAATGGCCAGGGGAGCTAAAGGAATTTTCAAGGAATATAACCTCCAGAATTTGTCTATGAGAGAAAATTTTGACAGTAAGGGTTTTGTGAAGCAGAATCTCTATGGAGGGAGCTCATATCGGCATCACCCATCTATCAAATATTTTTGGGAAGATTGTATCGATGAGAATGAAGTTTTGAGAAGAGATTATATGAAGCTAATGCTAAAACAGATATAGGCTTTTGGTCTTCAATTTGACATTCCTAAAAATGTAGCTGAGGATTCAACAATCTTAGATCCTAGATATGAAAAATTGACAGATAAATCCCACCCTAGGGTTGATTGGAACCAAAGTGAAATTTCAGATATGAGGGTGCATGCTACCCCAGTGCTTAAAAGAACCCAGGACTAGTTGGATGGGAAATGGTGGCAAGTTGTTGGTCCTGTTCAAGAGCCAAAGTCATCACAAAAGAATGAACAGGGGTCTACGCAAGCATCTGGTGCAAGTGTATCATCAGGGAAACCCTTTGTTAGGTCGTATAGTGCAAAATATCAGTCAGGAGGTGATGGTGATAGGCCACAAGAAATAGTCAAGTTGAAGAGCATCTGTGAACAAGACAGTGTGCTTTCTCCTACCCCTAAGAAGAATACCAATCAAGAAAAACTTCAACTTGTGGCTACAGATTTTGAAGCTATCTTTAAATAGATCGCTGAAGATAATAGCTTTCCTCCTATGTATGAAGACTCTAAAATTCCCTCTTCTCAGCCTGATAATACACCTTTCACTCCTACCACTCCTAAAGAAACTATTACTGGAAAAGAAGATTTTGGTCTAGTAGTAGCCTCCCCAGGATGGCTGAAAAAAGTAGTGGAGAAGAAGAGAAAGCATACTCCTACAATGACAGTTGGAGTGGATACAGTTGCAAATTTACTTCAAAGCTCTTCAAAACCTAAGAAAGCCAAGAGGATGTCAAGGATGGTGACTCATGCTACTTCTAGAAATCAAATGTTAGAAATTGTTGACCCTTTCAAGGATTTAAATAAAGATGAAATAATAGCAGCGGACTACAAAGTCACACATGTTGATACTGGGCCTCCAACACTAGAAGGTGATATGTACCACACCAATTATTCAGTCATTACCTTGATTAAAAGAGTGAAAGAACAGAGGAAAGAAAATATAAAACTGCAATCTCAAGTCCTCACATTGAGTATCTTTATTTCTTCCATGGCCACTCCTACATCTAATGAAGCCTCAAGTTCTCAGCCTCAAGTAGAGGACATCGATGTGCTCACCATAGAGAAAATTAAAAAGAATTTGAGCTATTCTAGAGCTACTTGTGAGGGGATCGAAACAATATCTCAAGAGGCTATCTTCTTTCTGAATACATCTTTGCAGTTTTACACTCGAGTTCTTGACAAGAGGAAGGAGTTAGTAGGAGAACTTCAGAATGTCAAAAAAATCAAACTAGTCTCTAGTGCTCTCTTAGGAAATGAAAGAATTGAACTTTATGGATCCAAAGATATTAATTGGTGAGAAAATTTTGAATAATCTTAAGGAGCAAGACCCTTCCTAGTTTGATTCATTAGAATGGAAATTGAATATATATGATAATCTGGTGAATGAAATTAAGAACACACTTGAAAAATATTATGAAATGTTGGAGGAAATTAAAAAAGATTTTCATATTCTGGGAGCAGAAATTACTGATGAGTTTGATGAAAGGATTCTAGATATAAGAGAGATCTCTCTGAAGCTTAGAGAGAAATTCAATAAAGAAATATCCAATCCTGCTATAGTGACATGGGAGTCCTCGAAACTTAGTGCAATGGAGCTCCACCTGAAGGCTTATAATTATGGAGAAGAGAGAAGATCTCAGATGTTGTTTGATTCTGAAAAGGCTTTGGGAAAATGGAGAACTAGGTTACAGATTACTACAATGCCAGGGAGAAAAAACATCACCGCAATTGTCACCAAGTACCGGGAATACAGGAAAATATTAAAGGAACAAGAGGTGTTACTGAAGGAGAAGGAGGTAGAAAATATTGAAAGTGAAGGAGTCGGTGTTGTTTAGTTTTTAGTTTTTATGTTATTTTATTTAATTTGGCTCTCTTGATACTTCAAAGAATTTTTATTTTTATTTCTAAAACGGTTGTCTTCAAGGAACCATTATCAAGACAAAAAAAGCTCTGCTATTTTTATTGTTTTTCTATTATTTCAATATAGAAAGACAATGGCAAAGTTCATGCATGTGCAATCTTTGAGTTATGGTGTGTACTATGTGGATTTATTGTGCTTTTTCCAGTGGATTGTCTATTATTGGAATGATAATTTTTTGGTTAATTTCATTGTTGTGGAATGTTTATCTGTGAATAAATATTTTATGGTGATGGATGCGTAAGGAGTTCTCTGAATAATTTAGGTGATTTGGTACTTTAAGCTTTTATTGTTTAAGTTGTGTGGATGTCTTTATAAGTTTATTTATGTTGAACTGTTAGCTTTTGTTAGCTTATAAGTTGTGGATGTTGAATTGTTAACTTCTGTTCAAGGAATGGATTTATATTCTTTGAGTTATTTATCAAATGTTTTGTGAATGGAAATGCTTTAGGAATTTATGAGTTGAGTGATAAGTGTTCTTCTTTAAAAATGATGCAAAAACACATATCAAATTCAATACCATGGAATACAATATAAAATATCACAATTTCATGGAATTCAATATAAAATATCATCAAGTAAAGTTTGAAATATGATTCGTGAAGTGCAATGATTCACAATTTCAATTTTCATTCAATAAAATATAAAATATCATCAACTACAGTTTTGAACAATAGAAACTGATTCATGAATCTTGTAGTGCAGTATAAATACCTAAAGTTGTTAATTCTCTTCCATTTCCCAAATGGATTCAAGGTCTTGAAACTAGAGTTCAACATCAGATAGAGTAAAAGAGCCATCTTGAAGCTCTTGATTCTAAGTATGCTCTTCACCTTCTTCGACCTATGTCTCAAATTCAACATTCACTGTCATTTTCATCAATGTCACCTATCCCAGTCTCACTACCCATGGCAGTGCCACCAGTACCAGCCTTTGGAATTGGAGTGTTGCACAGACCAGTCCCTCTTCTTTCACATGTGGACCTCTAGATTGTGAGTGCCCTATCAAAAGAATTTTTTTGATATTATATGCAGTTCCTTTCATCCTCAAGCAATTTTCCAAATTTTTATCTAGTTTTTTTCTTAACTTTGATTTCAAAACCCCTTATGTACTAAAAACTCTCTCATCCTCCACTGAGCCCAATATCATTGTTTGACATAAATCAACAAGTTTGAAATATTCTGATATCTTATCATGCAATATTTCACTCTGACCTAAGTTTGTCCAAACCCTTTTTATTGATCCCAGTTCAAAGGCTTTATCCTTTCCCATGGATTTATACTGGTACTTAATAGCTACTACAAAATCCTTACATTTCTTTCTTAGCTTATCTTCATTTAAAATTCCTTCTATTTTCTACTCATTGATTGCTATAGTTTTCAAAAATCATTCGATCAAGATTTTTACTTGAGCGTGAAAAAACCTTGGGTTATCTCGATTTTCCCAAAATTGAGGATACACAATACTAATGGCTTCAAGTATTTCACCCTGAGGGAATCTTTCAGGAATCTTTGAGGAAAGAGATTTTGCAATTTCCTTCAAATTATCACCAACAGATTTAACAATGACTTTAAAATCTTCCTCGTTAACAGGTACTTCTCTGCTAGAGTGCCTGGTAGTCTTACATTGGTACATTTGTATCTCATATCCATGTACACATATACATAAGTTCCCGCTTCCATTAAACTGTAAATAATTATCAGGATCATTCAAATCAATAATTTTTTGCCACAGGTTATAATCTACACCATCTTGTGTTAAATCTAGATATAGATGATCGAGGGCCAAGCATGTATGTTTATGCAGATTAGCATATTCATTAATATACATAACTATGTCTTGGGATTTCTTCACAAGACTATTCATTTCATCTAGCATGGGGAAAATACTAGCTAAAGTCAAGAGTGTCTCTATATCGCTTAACCTATGTAAGAGGTCAGGAGCTTTGTCTACCGTGCTACGGTTTTCATACATCACTCCAATTAAGGATTGATATTCTGAAAGAACTCGTTGCATTGGTCCATGCAAGGAGATCCATCTGGTATCAACGTCCTTGAAAAGATTGTTTCCTGGTGTTATTCCTCTAGCAAAATTCTAAAATTTTATGAAACGTTTGGGACTTCGGTAGAAGTATGCATGGATTTCACAGACTAGATTTTCAAATTTTGATATTGTAGGAAACTTGCTTACAATTTTGAATTCCAAATTTATTCCGTGGGCCATGCAGTGAATGCCAAACATGTATGGTGCACAAGTAGTTTGTAACTTTGTGCAAACACCGGTCCTTTGACCTTGCATCACTGCAACTCCATCAGCTCCTACACACCAACTTTTTTGCAATTGTCAACTCATCCATACCTGCAATTTCATTCAAATATTTCTTGACTATTTCAAATATATTATGTGATGTTGAACTATCCTTCATTTTATGAACACAGAGAAGATGAGCTTGGTGAACATTTTGTTGTATATTATATAAGTGCATACAAACCCAAGAAGTATTTTCTACTGCAGTAACTTCATCTAAAGATAATGCAATGAAGTTTGACTCTTTTACTTTCTCCTTTAAATCTTCTTTTTCCACTACAACAAGACACTTTTCCCATTCCCATCCAAAATTTACTGACCAATGTGTGTAGGGATAGTGAGGAACATTCAAAAAAGATAATAAACTAGAATATTCTGGGTAGTCTATCATAGGATGCCCTCTAGACAAAATATGAAAAACAACACTCATTTGAATAGTTTCTGATATATTTGCTCCTTCCATTGCTTTTCCAAATTGAGCCTCAAGTGTACCTTTACATGCAACAAGCTTCAACATGCTTTGTTCATGCTCTTCATAATCCATGGCATACCTAACATGAAGACATTCTTCCTTTGATTTCCATCGTAAGACTGATTGTTCCTTTCCATCTATGATTTGTTTTTCATAAACTTTACCGATATGCTTTTCTATAGTGTCAATCTTTAGCTGCAACGTCTTGGGTTTTACCAATTTCCAAGTACAAATCATACATTTGGCATGTGTTGCTTTTTCAATATCATCTAATTCCTCCACTGCTACAATGAATGGGTACTTTGACAACCAACCAAGTTGAAAATTCCTTCTCATTTCCCACTCAGGCCCCCTTTTTGGTTTGTTTTTCCTTTTCTTGCTACCAACATCATCCTCATCCAATTCAATTATCTCATTTTGGCTAACCAGGGTATCCCTTGGAGCATCTTCTGCAGTATTACCATCCCCATTTGAATTTGATACATTTTGATTTAAATCAATGACAATCTCAACTTGACCTTCCGCTGGTGCTGAGGTATTGTGAATGCTACCAATATTTGGTGGAAGAGTTGATGATGTAGCTCCATCTTGACTTGGTCAATCAGAAGCTTTGGAAATTCCAAAGTAAGACTGTATGGTACGTCTAAGTTTTGGGCATTTTGATGGCCTCTGAGTCTCTTGATCTTCACCACACTGAGGGGCAACAAGAGTATTTTCAACACCTTGAGGAGTGGTAGGAGTATTTTCACCACCCTGACTTTGAGGAACGACAGGAGTAGTTTCACCACCCTAAGGAGTGGTAGGAGTATTTTCAACATCTTGAGGAGCGGCAAGAGTATTTTCAACACCCTAAGGAGTAGCAGGAGTAGTTTCACCACCCTAAGGAGTTGCAGGAGCCTTACCGTTGCTACTCGAGTCGCTTGACATATTAATCTATGATTCGATCAACATATTCATCTCTCTCTTTTCTAATAAAAAATGGGAAAAAAATATCTTCTTGTTTAAGGACAAAGAATAATAATATAGATCTCATTCCCTACTCAATATCATCTTTAAGACTGAAGAAAGAATGGAAAACAGATAAAGAAAACTTATTATTATAACTAATAACACTATGAAGAAATGATCAATGATCACTCACCTTTAAGTCTACATTTTTGGCTTTCGCTGACTTCCGAATCGAGAAGTAGAACCTCATAACCAAAAAAAAAGTGTAAGAATAAATGACACTTTCGATTGTATTTATATAAATCCATGATTCCATATTTGGCAAATTCTGCGAGATTTTTAAATGGTATATTAAAAATTTGGTGAATATGTTATAATTTTAAAGGCGAAATGTGTCCTCAAATTTAATTATTTTTTAATGTTATTGGTGAAATAGGTCCTCATAAGCAACTATTTATAAATTTTAATTGGCGAAATGAGTCTTCACAAGCAACTATTTGTAAATTTTAATTGGCAAAATGGGTCCTGGTACAATGTCATTTTAATAGTATTGTAGGTGTTTTTTATTAAATGCTTCTGGGATTTAGGAAAAAATATTAATCAGTCCATTTGAAATGCGTAGTTTGATAATGGCGAATTTGTTGCTTAAATATGGCTCATAAAAAAATTTATTTGCAAATCGATATGCATTGGACATATGTTTCGTAAATTCTGGATGATTTGGATACCCTGTGGGTGTGAGAGATTCGCTAATTTCGAGTTGACCGATTCCTAGAATCACCAATTGGCGAAGATTCACCACTAAAGTTTTCCCTGATCCTAATCATCATCATTTATTTAATCCAGTCAACATCATTTTACATTGAATGCCAACATTAGAAGACCTAGCATCCCAACTTGAAAACCTCCTTCAAACACTTCACCAAATACCCCAACCCCTAGACCACCAAACCATACAAAGCCTTCAAATCTTCTTCCAAAATTTTCAACAAATTAAATCACCTCAAATCCAACACCTCCTAGCTCAAGCCAATCAATTCATTGCCACTTTTCAAATCCAACAACCACAACATCACCCCCTATCCATTCATTATCAACCAATGCTACCTCAAGCTAATGTGGCATCACCTTCTACCTCATAACAATCTAATCCATCCACTTCTTTGTATGTCAATTCCACATCAACCTATCAAGCCACATCACAAAAAACACATGTGAATTTAAGTTATACCTCGCAACAATGTCAAACTTCGTCATGTTCTAATGCAACCATTCACAAGGGGAACACTAATCTAGGTCATTCACCCTCTAATTATATCATACCACTATCCATTCAAATGCCTATCCCTAAGCCATTATGTCCTAGTACTAATCCATTGGTCTCTCCACCTTATAATCCATCAAACTCTTCATTACCCTCACTATCATCTAATACTCCATCAAATCTATGCCCTAAATTCAAACATTTCAAAAGTAAACCTATGGAATTACCTAACTCCACCCATACACCTACAAAGGATGTGACCCAAGGGCTCCTAGCAAGGAATCAAACATTGTCATGTCATCCAACTCATATTTTTGAACCTACCAAAGAGTCTTTAAACACCATGCCTATTCCTCCAACCCCATCATGTAGTCTCCCCATTGATCCTATTCAAGAGTCTTCCCCATTAAGTCCAAGTCAACCTCCATCATGTCTCCATGTTGTTGGCCATCTAGAACATGTTGAGTCCATTCAAGAGTCATCCCCTTCCACCTCCATTCAAATAAGTCATGAGGTATGCCAAGAGCACAATCCTAAACATGAGGAAACATTACCCCCTCATCCACATAAAGATCAACATCCTCCTAATGATTCTGTTCATAACACGCCTAATGTTATTCATGATCAATCTTTCATCTTTTATCAAGACCCCTTTTATGATCAAGAAGAAAATGATGATCCCCTTATCCAACTTTATGTATTCCATGGTCAAGAGCTTGTCACCTCACCCATCCATGATACACAAACATCCACTTCCCATGATGAGACAAGTGCCTCTAAAGCACACATAGGAGATTAAAAGAATACCTTGGATCTAAGTGAATAGGATGCTAATCAAGATCCTAATGATCGTCCATCACCCACTATCGACCACATTGCAAGTCTTTCATCATATCATATTAGTCTTTCCACCCTCATTCATGAATGTTCCTCCTTAGAACAACAACAACCATTATCTTCCCTTGCTTCATTTTCTCCATCCAATAAGGAACTCATGTCTATTGTTTCACCTACTCCTAGTCCCCTTGTCCATTGCACACTCCAAAATATGAACCTCCAAGGTAAAGGTCTAGACCTTCATGAACAAGGGATTTTGGAGCCCATCCATGTCAAAGTCCCTCCACACTCCTATGGCCTTGGGCATACACCTCAAGGACACCAATCTCAAGATGTTGGTATTTCCTCCATGCATCCTAAGTCTACTTTCTATCACAAATCCTATCATATGCCTAAAACATATGTTGCCATCCCTCCTCCGTCATCTTACAAATGTCAAAATCATGTGACCATACACCTTCCACCATCCAATCTACCACCATTGCTTCCAACACCTAATATTCCTCCATCTAATCTACCTCCACTTTTCCCAACACCTAATATCCCCATTATCCAATCCCCTTATCCACCTACCCATAAATCTTCTAAAAATTCTAATCATGACCAATCAATGCACACATTGTATAAACATGAAGCTTCCACTCATTCCACCATACCCATGGGATTCAAAAGAAAAAAAAACAATGCCTTTACCTATAAAGTAAAAAATCCTAAAAATCCTCATGCCTTAATGCAAAATGTCAAAGCTAAGTACATATAAAAAGTTATATAAGCCTATACCTCCAAAAGTAGAGGCCAAAACTAAAATGGTTTGGGTCCCTAAGGAAAAAGCAATCAAGTCAAATGAGGCATCTACATCAGAAAAATCCCAATCATCCACTTCCACCCCACATTCTCATTCCATTCAAAAGTCTCAAATTCCTAAAACTCACAAGAAAAATAAAAGTCATAAAAATACTAAGTCTATGTGGGTACCAAAAGCACTACATACACCACCTCCTAAGAAAACATCTCCATTGCTTCCTACACCTCATCCACATCAAAAGCTTCAATTTTTATCATAGTGTGTGCAACCATTGTTCATGGTTCCCTTCCATTTCACAACAATTCCACATACCTCCATCTCCTCACCCTTCACCCATTATCCTAAATATCTTCCCCACCATTTTCCTATGGTGCATGCTTTTGGCTAAGCCTCCTCATTCATCTTTTCCATAAGTCCCATATAATCCCTATCATCTTTTGTACATAATTTGCATCATAATCCATTATTTTCCTCCATAATCCACATCATAATCCATCTACCTACTCCATCTCCCTTTCATGTCATCCCTTACCAACATCTATGAGCATAATGACATTTGGCATGATCCATGCAATGACATCCATCCCTAGTGGGACTATCACCTTTCATGCAACTAGACACTTGAGTCCATCCTATCCATATTCCCCTTCTCCTATCCAAAAAGTCAAAAAGAAAAAAAAAAAGAAAAAAAAATTAAAAAGAAAAAAAAATTTAAAGAGAAATCCCTTCATCCAATGGTGAAAACCTAGTCAACAGGCACCTTGGATAAGTACCATGATGAAAACCTGGAAAACAAGTGTCATGTGTAGGTTGATCTTCTATGCCACTTACACTTGGGGGAAAATTGTCTTATCTATCCAACCTATCATTTATGTCTTTTCATTTCCATCCTACCTACCATCTTTATCCATCATACATACATATCATATTAAGTCCACTTATCCACCATTCTCCTTTTGATCTTGATGAAGAAGACATAGGGGAAAAATGTTGAAACATGTTTTTTTGGTATCTCTCGACATACCTCATCTTTCCAAACAATCCTATCATTATCCTATTGTCATAAGCTTTGCCATGAAAAATCCTAAGTATTGTACCTCAAATGGGGCATGTTATTCCTATGCGACACAGTGTTTGGAAATCACATCCATGCTCTCCTATGATGCATACATCCATTCCATTCACTATGACCTATCCTTTCCATCCATCCATCTATCAGAAGCCTTTTATCCATTATCCCATCACCCACCCTTTCATCCATCAATCCCATCTATCTCCTTGCACCTAGACTTGGTTTTCCCCTTGTCATTGGTATCTAGCACAAAGGCTACTCAAATTTTCATCCTTTGACACCTCGAAATATTTCAAAAAATCCAAAAAAATAAAAATATTTGAAAAAAAAGAATCAAAATATCCCCAAAAAAATCCAAAAAAAAACATTTAAAAATCCAAAAAAATCAAAATATTTCAAAAAATCCAAAAAAAATCAAATATTCTGAAAATATAAAAAATAAAATATCCCCAAAAATACAAAAAAAATCAAATAGCCAACAAAAATACAAGCAATAAAATCAATCCATCTAATTACTTCTTCCAATTTCATTGATTCAATCCCTCACCTCAATCAAATCATCCAACCAAATCAATCATCTTCATTAAAACCATTTCATCCAATCAACTCAATTAAATCAATCGAATCAATCAAAATCATTCCAATCAAATCAATTCCTCAATTCAATCAATCAGTCATCTAATCAAATCACTTCAACCTAAATCATTCCAATCACATAAATTATTCTATTCAATTCATCACATCGTATCATCCAATCAATCATCATATCATTACAAACCGTTTCTTCAAATCAATCAAATCAATCCAAGAAATAATCCAAATGCAAGTCAATCCTTAATCCATACCAATCAAGTCGATCAATCTTGTCAAATTATCCAATCACATCCTTTGGTCTTGATCCTAATCTTGTTGTAAACTCAATCAATCAATCAATTATCATCCTCCTTGTGTTGATCTAGGGATATGTCATTCCCTGCAATGACAACACTATCATCATCAATCAAAGTCAATCAGTCAATTATCAGTCATCCTTGTGTTGATCTAGGGATATGTCATTCCTTGCAATGACAACACTATCATCATCAATCAATCCATTAATCAATGGTTTACATCTTGACAAGGGCACTACCTTGTTTGTTTTTGAATCATTTGTGCATTCTTGCTTGCTTGCTTGTGTGTGTTATCATTTTATCTTGCATTTGTATCAAATCCATATCATTCCAGTTAATATTCTTATCTTGTGTATGTTGGAGTAGTTTTTGCACTATCCTTTACATCTAAGGTCACATCATACCTTTTGTGCATTAGGAATTTAATGATTTAAGTCTACTTCCTCATACATCTAGACAATGTTGTATTACGATGGGGCATGAGACACATCGTCACCTTGGTCCTTATACCTTGGTGGATAACATCTTGTGCTAAATCAAACATCATGGTTGCTCTCTTTCATTGCAGCATAATGCATCCTTCACTTCTTCTATCCATTCCTTCATCTTTAGTTCTTGACTCATCCATTTCATTTCGAGAGCCTACTTGTGTTTGTTCAACTTTCCTATCCTCTCGAGGGGGCATCATCATTCTATCATCCTATGTTTCTATCATTATCCATTTTCCTCTATCCATACCTTTGTTTCTTTGAAATGATGTTACTCGACACAAATATCATCATCTCGAACATCATCTCAAAGAGGGGCAAAATGTAGACAGCCAAAAATGTCCTCTTACAACACTTTGTCACAACATTGCATCATTTAGACATCTTCTAGTATGTTTTTCCCTAGGTACCCATGTCATCATCTAATTAGTTAAATAAATCTTATTTATTTGACTAACTTCATGTATTCCCTTCCTATGCATAATCCATCCATTCCTCTAATGTTAATTAAATAATTTATATTATTTAATTAATTAAATCATTTCCATCCATTCCTCTAATGTTAATTAAATAATTTATATTATTTAATTAATTAAATCATTTCCATTAATTCTTCTAATGTTAATTAAATAATTTATATTATTTAATTGATGAAATCACAAATTCAACATTAATTAAATAAATCAAATATTTATTTAATTCATAAAATCTTAAAAAGATCTTTTCACTTTCTTTCCAAAATTGAAACTCGTGTATCTAATTAATTTATTTAATTAGATAATTCATCAATTATCCTTCTCATCTTTTCCAGGATTTATTTCCTTTAAAAGAGAATCAAAATCTTTCTATCTTTTCACATCTTATCCTGTTTTATTTCCTCCTTGATCAAATAAAACAAAAAATCAAATCCTTATCGAATGTTATCAAATCTTATCTCCATCCACATCAAGGCTCTATAAATACAACCTCTCACAATCCATTTAGGGGGGTTGATTCGTCTAGCATCCTCACTCTGTCAAAAACATTCTTCAATCCATCTCTATCATTCTCTATTTGTCATTTTCATCAAGTCGTTATGCTGCTGAATTGAGCAACCAACATTCCTCCAACAACCAACCTTCAAAATATTGCATTCTTATGCAGGTGGAGAAGAGCCGTGGAGGTCAATCAAGTCTAGTTTGAGAATCGTTTTGCATTTCCTTTGTTTATTTGCATTTTCATTCTAGTTTTTGCTTCATGGTGCTTGATAGGATTTAATTAGTTTATTGTTTTCAACACTAAATCTGATTTTCCCTAAATCTAATTTTCCCTATCTACAACACCTTATGCTATTACAATATGAGATACACATAGAGAATAATGGAAATAGAACAACAATGCATAAAATAGTGACACCAAATATACCGTGGGGAAAACCCTTTCGGGTAAAAAATCCCACCCTCTAAAAGCACAGTACTATTGTATTACTTCAAATAGGAGTTACAATACATCACCAAGTACATAGCCTTCTTCTACAAGTGGGTATGTGCAGGATCATCATGGAAAAAATAGGTCCTTAAGTGGTGAAAAATTTAGAAAAATCAGAGTTAGGAAACTTGACATAAAAATTTGAATAAGTTATCTATAGTTTTTCAAAAATATGTAACAATATAATATGTAGCAAATTTAATGTAGTTTCTAAACTACTAGGTTTATTTTTTTTTAAAATCTATTTGGTGAAAATTTGAAATTTCAATGTAGTAGTACTTCAATTTTAGGGAAAGAATAAGAAGTAGGTGTGTGTCTGACCACCCTAACCACAATAAAATAATAATATTTTTTTTATAAGATTTTAGATATAAATTAGGACTCATGTTTGGATGTGAGGTATATTTTTTTGTAATTTTTTTCCAAGTAAATAATTAGTTATGAATTTTTATTACAACTTTTAAAAAATAAGAAAACTTGTATGTCTTACCACCTTAACTTGGTCAAAACTTCATGAAATTCATTTTTTTTAATCCTATAGCATGTGAAGCATAGAATGTGACACATGTTTCGGATTCAAAAAATGTGATACCATTTGAAAGCTATAGATGTTTTTCAATCATCCTATCAATCATGACTTTAGTTATAATTCAAATAGAAAATGAATAATAATTATTTATTAAATTCAAAGTAAAGAATAATTTATATTGGTGGAAAGTTGAGAATCTCCTTTAAAAACCATTTTAGTTTTATAAATTTTGGGTAAAAAAAGTTGTCAACCACATGCCCTACACATACCCATCATATCACCACTTTTTGGGCCATAATGATCCTGTACATACCCAAGTGCTTCAACCAAACACCTATTTTGGAGTGATATCAACAACCCTTTGTTACCTGCAAACAAACTATAAATTCTACAACTCAAGGAACTCAATAAATAGAGTGATGCAAGCTTCAAGAAGCATCTAGAAGGTGAGGGGCATCCAAATCCACATGGCACAATTTCCAACACCGTAGACATGCTTTTGGACATATGTGACATATTCCCTTACACCCTCAACAAGTGTCAAAAATGCAAATATTCTTATTCTTCCAAGCTTGGACACCTAGAATATGCTAAAAATAGCTTATGACAAATGCCTTACACATCCTACAACTGCCATAGAATCTGTCATAGCTAACTACACTTACAATTGTAAGAGAATATGTCATTACTGGCTAAAAATAATTGATTCTCTTACATCCTGTCATAACCCAGCTTGGGTGCCAACTTTCACCCATGCATTCAAAGATGACTTATGACACATCATAGAATTTTTCATATGTAATAGATTCCAAAGTGGGATTCCTATGTCCACTTGGGATGATGATGTGTCATCCAGTCACCTCCAACGGGGATGCCACCCAGCCGGTGGGTACCAATTTTTGGCATGACACCATAGGCATTTGAATAACAAAAATAAATACATTAATTACATTAATTAAATCAATGTTAGGACTCTAAGGTTGAGACACCTTAATCCCAATAGGCTTGATCCATACCTTTAGGACAAATAGTTGAGGCTTGATCCACCCGTTTCCTTTCCTTTTCGCTTTGCATTAATTTTGACATTGTATATATTGTGTTGCTACTGCATACATGTGCCTCTTTGTTCCTTTGTTGGTTTTCTATGAGATCTTAAATCTTTGGGGTTTGATCATCCTCCTTGATCCTTGTCATCTTATCTTTTCAACAGTTACACAATTGGACCTCTCTTGACTTATGTGTCTACTATAGTGCAAGTTTGAGCGTAAGTTCATACTCTCACTAAAGTGGGGGCTAAATGTAGTGTAGAAAATTGTATACCTTTACAATTTTAAACTATGTTTGCATCCCCTTAATTAATTTGAATTAATTAAGCCTCTAATTGACAAAATTATGCATTCTAAAGCCTTATTATTCTTGTTTTCTGAAAGGGAAACTTATAAATGAAACAATTACCAACATTAATTAAATTAACTTGGAAACTGAGTTTCCTAGACTTAGGTCCTAGGATGCATTCTCCCAAGGGAGAACGGGTCCCCTTTAAGTCCTAGGACCCAATTTTTAATATTTTTTGGGTGGTATTTAACGATTCAAATTCAAGTTTCTACTGTTGGCTTTTGGAATCTAATTTTTAAGAAATTAGATAAACACCTATAAATACATAGTTATTTTATCAATTCAAAGCTAACAATTAAGAAGTAACATAATCTAACATTAAGAAAACTTTCACAAGAGTAAATATTATTTTCAAGAGTATTGAAGAGAAAATTTATCATTCATCTACAACAACAATCAAGATCATATCATCATGTCAATGTTCATGTGTGTTCATGTCATGTTTTGGAGCTAACATTGTGATGTAGGTTTCAAACATTCAAGTATTAATTAATCAAGACAATTCATGCAATATCCAAGCCTTAGAGTGATGTGTTTGACTTCATTCCTCTAAGGGAAACCATTAAGAGTTTGATGAGTTGTAACAAGCTTTGTTCATTCATCAATTCCTTTATTTTTCATTATTCACTGTACTGTATTTGACTACAAATTCTGATGAATGTTTGGTGACATATTGACAAAATGTTGTCGCCTTACCGATGCAACATTGATTTAAATTTCGTTGTTGGAATTTCATCACTTTAATGACAAATTTTTATATGTTGAAACCATGACCCAACATCGTCGGTCAACACCATGGAAAATGTTGGTCATGTCTGCTGCAACATCAACATAACTTCGTACATCTATCAACATAAAAAAATCACAAAACATTGCAGAACACCCAGTTGAAATCATCGAAAAAACACCAAACGTTCGTCCATTGTCTGACAAGGTGGAGCAAACCATCGTTGCCATTATGACAAAAACTATGCCATGTGTACAACAACCTTATCGCAATTTTTTGTGGTTCGCCATGCTATGCTCGTAGAAATTGTGACGAAACCATGTAGTTTTTTTAAAAAAATTATTCATTCAAACATCTTCCAGTTTCCCCGATGCTATAAGTCTCCCTAATGTTCATTCCTTCAATCTTGAGTGTGTCGACAAGACTCTTGCTGATTGAACTTCCATCAGCGTGATAGGAAGACATTTCAAACTCATTTCGAGAGTATTTGTCTCACTAGGGAAATTTCTTCGTGCTTTGTTGATGAGATAGGATGGGTATCTCGCCGATGGTATTTCATTGGTGAGATATGTATGATTAGACTAACTTATGGATCTCATTCTGAGAGTGTTTTTCTTGCCGAGGAACTTCTTCATCAGCAAGACCACAGGCTATATCTTCTCGATATGTATCCTCCTATGAAATTTGATCAGTGTGACAATTTTGACCTCTCGCTGATATTCCCAAACCACTTGCATTGGAATATAGTAGCTTATGGATTAGAGAGACATGCACCCACTCATGTCGATATGGATTATTTATCGAATTATTTTTCTTAGAGGGATTTTAAGGTACCAAAACGTCAAAACTGATGAAATCTTTGGTAATTATATCTCTTCAATTTGAAATGTGTGAACAATGGGTCTTGGATACATATAGTGAGTAAATAGCTTATAAGAACAATGGTAGAAAACCCAAAAATGAAGACTTGGGGAAAAAATGCCATAGAAATTGTTGGATACGTCTCACATGACCTGCAATAATGCAAGTCCCAAAGCATATGGGCATAGTGTTGAAAACCTACACATGGAAACTATAGCAAGTCCAATTAAGAGCAAATTTCTGAGTATAGCAGCAAATATATGAATATGTTATAATTAGATTTGAAAGGGGAGTTTATGCATATTTGAAAGCAGAGTATATGCAATTTTGAAAAGGAATATATGCAAATTTGAGAAGGAAAATATATGTAGATGATTGCATCAAATTTGTTAAATATGTATCATCTACAAGAAGATATTTATGAAGGAAAATCAATTGGTCATCATTCATTGAAGAAGTTCATTTGGAGGTTGGTGCTTCCTAAGATAAGAGATTGGTGTTTCTTGCTAAGTTGGTACTTAGAAATGGGGATTGGTACAAACTATGATGCTCATAAGTAGTATGGTCATACCTCAGTCCCAAATTTTAGCTGAAGATTTTTTTTTGCTACAGCTCCAGCAGCTACTTTTCCTATTGTTTCTCTTACCGAAGATCCGCCACCTCCCTACATATTTCAAATAAAAATACATATACATACCAATAGCATAGTTGAATAGATCATTAAGTTTAAATTTGAAATTAAAATCCATTTCACATGGCGAGTACAAATTACTTGGAAAATAGACCCGTTTTATGATACCCAAATTGAACGAACATCGTATTTGAAGTCATATGTAGAATCAACATGGGAAGGCTTGTATGCTAATTCCATCTCACTATAATCCTGTCATAATTGGTAGAATGCAAATCTCATCATAATGGATTTGATCCCTTAATCACTAAAATACTACAAATGTCAATCATTAACATAATTATATTGACTTACTCTTATTTTCTAGCATAATGTAACAACTACACAACCTAGCACCATTAGTAACATATGAGATGTGTTAAAAAGTAAAATAAGTACAAAGGGTAACATATGGAAGCAAAGAGAACTAATGAAAATTGCATAAGCTTAAAAGTGCAACATAATGAAATATTGAAAAGTGCATTACCTTATTGAGCTTCTCTTTGTTTCAAGAATAGTTTAATATTCTCTATTTAACAGGGCCAACCATGTGATGGTGGAAGCTCATTTGGCCTCTCCCCCCCTCCCCTCACATCACTTTCAATTCCCAATGCTTGATCATATAACATTAATCACTCATTCATCCATTAATAACATATAACATTCATTCATTAACATATAACATTATTTCTTTCACTTTTTACATATTATCAAAAATATGGTTGTCAAAAATATCAGTTTTTAATGTTCATTAACATATTATCAAAAATATGGTTGTCATAATATGATTACAATACCTTTTTTTGTTTCTTTTTTGCAGCTAAAAAAAGAAGTGGAGTATCATTTTCTAAATATTTGTCCCCCCTTCAGTTGTTCTTCCCTCTGCTTGTGATCTTAATGTACGCCTAGTCATGTACTAATTACATGGAGGATGTTGCAAGGGGGGTCTGCAACAATAACAAATAAATGTTTAATTGATATGTTTTATTATTATTGTTACAAGTATTTCATTAATTAAAAGAACATTAGAGTGGTGCTCTTTACCTGATGGGGCCACATCAAGTTCCTGATCTTGTCTTATAGCCTCATGCTCAACATGTTGAACACCCTCTAAATCCTCTGGAGTTGAAACACAAAATGTTACATTAATTAATACAACAAGTGCAATTAAATATGTTTAAAAGAATATTAGAGTGGTCTTCTTTACCTGATGGGGCCACATCATGTTCTTGATCTTTTCTAGCCTAATCACGCTCAACATGTTGATCACGCTCTACATGCTCTAAAGTTGAAACACAAAAGGTTGCATTAATTAATACACCAATTGCAATTAAATATGTTTAATTGTATTAATCCATACTACGTTTTGTATATCACATGAATACATCCAATATCAGGATGCACATCATGACCTTCATCTATAGGTTGTGCTCCACCCTTACCAGGCTTCATTCCAATGTCATATGTAGTATTATCATTGCTTTCCCGTTAAAACAAAATGCACATAATTACTTTATGGTGGAAATTAATATTGAATAGATTGCACAAGTATTCAATTTCAAATAAACTTCATTGAGTTTATTTACCTATATGTCGGATATAGTGGAATCTTGCGTTTTCCTAGTCAAGAGTCTTAGGTGTTTAGCCACAACTCCATAGCCTTGCTAGAAGGAAATCTTTAGGTCCTCTTCTATGGGAACTTTTTTGAATTCAAAGCCCTACATTTTTGCATAAGATCATGAATTTTGCTTCTATGGTGTTATAAAACCAATTTTTTTTGCAATTTATCATTTGGATGCAATATTTCATTTATTGATACTTACAATTCGTGTGGCTAATTTCATATAATCACCAAAGCCAAGTTTGTGTTGCCCTTGTTTTTCTAGTCTTTCCTTTGTTGCCTTCGATGTGTCGGGTAGCCTATGAAAAGTTTGAAATATGTTAGATTATGTAAAAAGAAAGAGTAATCAGTATATAATTACATTGTTGATAGTATCACATACCTTCCTTGGCCTGGTGGTGTCTTTCCTTTTTTCTTTTAAGCCTTCTCCTTTCCATCTGACACTAGGTCCTTCCACTCCCTCTCTAGAAGCATGGGGGGATGCTCGTACTTTTTGTTCTTCTCTAAATGTGACCTATATTGGTCCCTCACATACTTTAGATAGGTACCAACTTTCTTAAGGACCTTGGTTCGGTTGAATGTGTTACTACCAAACAACACAACTAAACAGTTAATGAGATCATCTTTTAAATCTTGATTTTGGGTATTCCACCATGTACGTATGGTGGGCCTGAAGATCTCCAATGTAATATCATTTAGATGTTTATAAAAAACATCATTTCCTGCAAAAAGATCATGGGATCATTAGTCTAAAAGAGTGATCAATAAGTAAATTTCAATTGGATTATATATAATAATAATTAAAACATTTTAAAGTACCTGGGACCTTCTCTATCTTTATGGGAACGAAATCCTTAGTCACCAAAAATGTGACCAGCAATGTTCCCGTACTAGTAATACGAGAAGATCTAGAAAATGTTGCTAAAACATCACCAGTACTAGTGGCCTCTACACCCCCAGGTACATGTCCCGATGCATGTTTTGGCATATGTTCGTTGCAAGAGGGTGCACTACCCGATGCCTGCATACTATGTGTTACCGACATTTCAGTTGACAATATAGGTAAGGATGATAGGGTTGGATGATGTGATGTATGCACAAGAATATCAGGATCGACACTTGTACCAACCCCTACTCCCTGGGAAGTACCTGCAGTACCCTGATCATGGCCAACAACATCATGAAGACGTAAAAAATCCTATAAAAACAACACATATTTTAGTTTATGACATAAAAGAGTACAAAATATAAAACCATGAATGAACTTATGTTATGATTAAAGATCTCATGACAGCTTACTTGCAAGTTTCGTGCTCTCTCAGTCAATATTTTAACCCTTTCTCTTATCTCATCTATTTGAAGCACTATGAATAACAACTGAAGGATTTCTTCATTGCATATTTTTTGGGTCTTCCTTATCATATCCAGAGGGTTTGCAGGAATATGTGATGTCATCATCACATAATAGTGATTGCACCTCCCTATGGATGCTCTCCTCTACTGCTGGTGCCTTTCCCCAATCATCCGATTGCAACAAGAATATTAAAAACATTATCGAAATTAACTAAATAAACTTATGAAAAAAACATAATAATAATAAAAATTTCTCATATCTAATTTTTATAGTTACAATGAGGTAAACTTGTCAGGTAGAAGCATGTGAAGATGCATCACAATCTATGCTATGGGTTGGAGCCTTCCCCCTACGACCAATGTCTTGCTGTGAAAAAAATTAAATATAAAAAAACATTACTGAAATGAAACCAATAGACTTATGAAAAAAAACATAATAATAAAATGGTATATAGTTTGTACCACCCCCATAGTAACTATGTTTGTATCTATGCAATTCAAATTGTAATCGATTAGCAACTCTTCCCCCATAGTTATTGATTTTATCGCACATATGAATACAAGGTTTCCCTCATGTGCCTCGAATATGAAATTGGGTTGCTTATTTGTTGACCTAGGTCATGTACTATTTATAAACCCTAAAATATTCCCTAATGCTTTTAGCCTTTTGTCAATATACATAGCCACTCCTTTATCTTGATCCTTATCTTTTAGTTGTATATAATTTGCTGACAGTGCATACCTACGCATACTTCACGTTTATCAAACTAGCTGCATCCAATCTTTGTAACTGTAATAGGGTCCAACATACTCCATCAATTCAATAACTTTTTCGTAACAAACCTTTATGTCATCCATCCAAAATAGGCCCAAACCATGTAATGACAATGGTGCTATTCAATATATCCTCTCGTTGACACAAAAATTAGTGTTTATTGGAGGAAGTTCCTTAGGTACCCATTGTTTTCATAGATGTTTGTACCTCAAGGGCACCTCAATGCCGCCTATGCTCTCATCATCATAAGAACATGACCCACCTTTAGCAAGAAAAAATTCCATGCATTTATAGAATATTCTTCTAATCTTTTGACCTCTAGTTGATCTCCCTCTTTTAGACCTACTACATGCCTCGCCTCTTCTTCTCTTCATGAATTTCCCTCACTCGAGGAAGACAGATCTAAAAAATACCTATTTGGTGGTACTTGCATTGATAAGGATGTTGGATGAAGTTCTTTCATGGTGATTTGATCCCAAGTTATGGGGTTGGAGGATTAAAAACAAAGGTTGTCACTACTAGTCAATTGCATGTGGAGGTAGCAATAGTTGTGAATGTATCAATAAACCTTGTAAGGTCTGATCTAAGATCACTTGGTAAGCATGGGAATGGTTTGGAGGGTCACCAACCTTGTGTTTTGAAGCCTTGGGTTTTAGGAACATCTAGAGGAGTCATTGTCTTGTTTCTTGGAGGTTGACTGGGTTAATTGGTGGAAGGTTGCTATTACTTTTTGTACCTATCTATGAAATTTTTTGGACCACCTTCCTCAAAGAAAATAGTCCCTCTGAGGTAGTACTAGTTTCTAGTTAGTTAGTTTATGAAATTTTTTGGACCAACTTTGATGTGAAATAGCCCCTCATGCAACCATCCTTTTAGTCTATTTCTAAATGGACAGACCCCTTTCCTTTAATGATTAAGCTCCACAGGTTTCTACCCCTATAGTTTTTTGGGTCCCTCAAATAAAATAATAAAAGATGGGCCCTACTCAGAAGAACCCCAAAATGTATCAGAGTTTGTTTCTTTCTTAAGAATCTAGTTAAAGAGGCTAATTGTGTCCCTCCCTATCCAAAATTCCTTCACCATTTTCCAAACACCCACAACATCTTCAAACCATTTATACTCTTTTGGAACTTGAAAAAAAAAATCCACTTTCATTAGTGTTCTCTTTCAGGCTTTCCCTAGTGCTAGCATGTGTACTGTTCTTTTGGAGGTTTGGTTGAGTCAATGAAATATTCAAAAGTTTTTAATGGCTCCTTGTCTTTTTTTCATCTCTTGTACTGGTGCAGGAGCACCTTGGCATAATTAGGCCTCTATGAAGCAATGTTTTGAAATTTGATTCAATTTTATTGTTCCTACTTTGTAAATCATGTTATTAGAGTCATGTTTCATATATTTTTGGTCATGTTGAGGTCATTTGGTGTTTATTAAGTCCAAAAGTGCAAAAATGAAAACAATGTAAAAAGTTTTCAACTTAATCAAAAATGAAATATTAAGAGATGAAGAGTCATTAGGGTCAATTAGAAGAATTTAGAAGGCTAAAAGTTAGTTTATTTTCCTTTAAAAAGGCTCTTGTATCTTTTAGAACTTTGAGGGTGGTTGAATAAAGAATAAGTTCAAGGAAAATGTCTAATTTTTAATCACTTTTCTTCATAAATCTTGCATTTCTAGGTATTGTACAGAATTGTACGACCTTGAAGGCATGGTAGAATGGTTGGATATGGTAATAATCTCAATCACCTTCCTGTTACATCAAAGTTCATGCATTTTAATTAAGATTTGTGTGAGTTATTATGGATTTACTTTAGACTGCTAAAACCCTCAGTTAGGGTAAGCAAAGATAGAAATAATTATGTTTCTCCTTTATTAATTGGTGGAATCTTCTAGTTTCTTGTGAGATTATCCTACTATGAATTTTCTTTCATGTTTCAGTGGATTTAGGGAAAAATCATAAATATAAGATGCGAGGGAATGAAGTTTCTTGACTGAAAAACTATGTACAGTCTGTGAACAGAGTAATTATGAAGGTTAAGCCCTTAAGGTTTTGTGAAAATACTTTGTAAACAGACTTTGATGCTTTGAAGAGCATATACCAGTCAAACTAAACATGTCCCAAGCACTAGACAAGTGTACTTTGCTCAGGAGTTAGTAAAGAAACAAGCCCTTTATGCAAATCAGGCCTCATTAGGCCTAAATCTATCTAAGACAGCAATATTTGAAGCTTGTGTTGTAAATGTTTTGACACCCATTTCGAATATGTTTTAGATTTGCAAGGAGGGAATTGAAAAGTGTGGAAAGACTTGTGCAATAGTGCTTATATTGTGAATGAATCCCTAACAAATAGGTTGGCAGACCTACAAGCGTTGCAAACAAGGTATGAAGGAACTAGTGATAGTAAGAACTTTAAGGGCTTTTGATGATTAAGTGTGAGTTCTTGATTGTTTTGGTTAAGAGATTACCAAGGTATAATTTGATCTCATTTCATATAAAGTTTGGTGTAAGCATGAAGTTAAAAATTCCATAGCTTTGACCGATCTATCTAATAATAGCCATGTTTTAGAGACTAAAATGAAAGTACAGTATATGATTTTGTTAAATTATCAAGAATAAAGGATGGGAGATGCTTGAAATTTGTTTGAAGTGAAATGGAATGGAAATTTTGTGGTCTATATTAGCCTAAATATTGTTTTGGGTCAAATTACATTATGTTGAGTTGAAATTGTGAAGTTTAAGACAGTCATAAAGAGAGTTAATGGTAAAATGAAAGGGAAGACTAGGTAATTGTTTGTTTTGATCAAGATAAAGTTGGCTAAGGTGTTTGAAGGTCTGGTAATGGTTTGGAACTCTAAATAAAAAGTTGAGTGTTTTATTTTAGATTTGTGAAGGGAAATATAGTTGAATAAGTGTGTCAAAAGAAGGAAAGTTCAAGATTGTTTGTGACTTGTCAAATGAGATTGTGTGAGTTTTTTTCCTTCCTATGAATCTGCATCATGTACTTATATACATTCTCTTATGGACAAGAACTAGGAATTTTTCATTGCACTCACGGACCATGTATTGTTTTCAGTCCCTTTGATCATTTGTGGACCTCAATATGTAAATTTATTTCATCAAAATTTAGAAATTTGAACCCTAGTGAACTTCATGTGCTATTATGTGATGGGAATTCCTTTCAATATTATAGTAGAAAAAATATGCTACGAAAGATACAAAAACTATAGTTCACAGGCCAAAAATGGCCACCCAATTGATTTAACATCTCAGAGCTTGGTTGTTCAAACTAACCAGACACTTGTACTAGGTAGTACTTGGGTTTTTCAATGGGACATTGGCTCGAATTGACCAAAAGATAGCATGAAACACCTCAATGGGAACAAAAAAATTCTAAATCATTGTACTTGCAATAAGATTTCTAAATGTGGGGGAAAATCACTTATAGTCATTGTCCCTTGGTCGATTTTCCCTTTCTGGGTGCCCTCACCTCTCGCTCTTGCTTTCCTCCTACCAAATGGTTCCTAGTATTCCTCCTTGACTCAATGGCCTTGCAAAACTCATCTAGTGAAGTCTCACAACTCTCCACTCAGGGGATGGATGTAGTGGTTCTCTATGCAACTATCCAGTTAGGGTCTCGGTGTAGTATGCTATGTCACACTCCTACGTGTGTGGGGCCAAAATTCCAAATATATAGTTTATATATATGTTATGTCAACATATAGTTTATAAAAAATATATATGCTATGTCAACATATAGTTTATATACAAAATATATATGCTATGTCAACATATAGTTTATTTTATTTTCTACAAAATATAATTTGTGTATGGTGGCTTGTTGAGCTTATATAGTTGGTTTTCTCTTTCTTTCTAATTTTGATGATTTATTTCCTATGACATGATTGAATATTATCTACAGTCCTAGTGATTGTTGAGAAGGCTTATGATATGTGATGTTTAATCATGATGGATATTTAGGAATCAGTGATTGAAATACTACTTGACTAAAGATTGAGCTATCTGATATTTTTTCATTTAAACATCATGGAAGAAATGCTTGCAATCAACGTCTTATTAATGTAGCCTACAAGGTTTCTTTTCCTAGTTTTTTTGTCATATTCTTGTTATGACTTATTTTTTTACATTGGTCTATTACAGTAATGGGGAGCATATCTAGTGAATTGGTTCTTTTAGTCTCTTTGATTCTTATCCTTGTTCATAATGAGTTTTCTTCTATCCTATGATTCATTGATTGTTGGTTTAAAACACTCATTACAACTAACATGGATATGAATTATGATGTGGGTGTGAGAAGGGATTGTTGAATATGAAGGAATGGTTTAGGAAAGTATTCCTTAATCCAAATGAGTCATTTTATTGTCATGGAATGTGTTAAGAGACTTTAAAATTAATATATTCAATCTAGTTAATATTGAAACATCTAAAGCATGCCAAAGGCACTTCAGAGATATTCTATGACATAACGAAGATTGTTAAGGTGATGTCAAGTCTTGATCCATTAGGGTAGGAAAACATAGATGCATTGGTACAAAAGGTTCCATTCAACTTGGAGGAAATGGATAATTACTTAAGGGGCTAATGTGAGATTGGACCAAGTTTATATTATGATACAAATAGCTTGCAAAAAGGGATGATGAAATGGTTAAGTATGGGAAATTGTAGAGATAAATATAACACCAAGGGAAGAAAATTAGAACTAATTTTAGCACTATGGATTAATCCAAGACTCAAAATTCCACTAAGAGGCACCCCTTACCTCTTAAATTAATTCCATAGGTGGGTTTATCCTCCAATATAGTGCCATTGGTTAGCTTATCATGTGAACTTCTGCTATAAGTAGGATTTCCATACACTTTCATAACATGCATGTGTGGTTTCAAAAGGTTTATACATTCTTGTGAATTTGAAAGAAAGGCATGTTTTGAATTTTCCAATAGGTGTTAGGGGTTTATTTGACTTGATTTTAGCATTAGAGTGACAAACCTTGTGGTTTAGGTTCCATAAACAAAATATACTCATTTTTTTAGCTTCCTATTATCATCTTTATATTCAATGAGATTTTTAAAGATCATCTAAATATTCATTGCTAATGAAAATGTAGAAATTGATGTGTAATAGATCCAAGGTGAGGCTCAAAGAGCCTCATCTTTTGAAACCATTAAGCAAAGAAATGCTAAGAACAATATATGAAAGAGACAAAGAATCAGGGAACTTGTATTATTATGAAGGACGAGATGCCTCTATATAGCATGACCTCATGTTTGAGTCTCAAAACCCTCCCATATTGTGAATGCATGCGTCTAGGCTAACCATGTCAATTTTCACTACATACAAGCACAAATTGAAAAAAATTCAATGTTGGCCCCATTCACATGTCACTATGCGGGGTCAACATGAGGAAACACTAATTTTTGGGAATGAAATAACCAAAGATATGATCAAATAATATCTAATGATAAATAGTCGTAGAGTAATTAGGATTTGATCATATAGAAATTTCTAGGAGAGCTACAATAGTTGTAACATCATGAATTAGAAGGTACCAGATTTCCTAGCTCCCCCAACCCGAGTGATGTTAGCCTCATATTAGACCAGATTCAATTTGGTGACATTCTTGCTTCTACAACAAATGACATTAGTGACATTTTCAGGGTTTTGAAATGGGCCTATCAAGAAATTAATGATCTTAACCAAAGAAATAGGGCTCTGTATAGTAAGTCAGAGGAGCTGGAACTGAAGTTGGTGGCTCTTAGCAACGAAGAAGGGAAATGGAAAAAGAACAGTAATGGAAAGGAAGGAGGTGACATTGAGGAAAAGTATAAGTCTCTGGAAGTAGAAATGGGTAAAATTAAAAATAACATGAAAACTGTTGTGGAATAAAACCATAAAATGGCTAGGCACAATGCCATTATCATCAATGTTATGTCTGAAAAGCTGGAAAAACCACAACAGGGTTCATTGGTTGTTGATCTAGTAGAGAACAAGGAAAGCAAGAACGAGGACCAAGGTATTTCAAAAAGAACCTACACCAATCTTAAAAGGAAAGTGTCTCCCACTATCTAGATGGTTTAGATCTTAAAGAGGGGGGTTCAGGATATGAACGAGCTAGAGGTTGAGACATAGGGTTTATTAAGGACCCAAATTTAACTGTTGCTGGTGTTTTGTCTAGCTTTTTGGTTCTATGGCCTTCGCTGGCCTTTTTGGTGGCTGTGGAATTTTACTGTTATTGTTTTTATAGCCTTTTTGATTTTGGTATCTTTAACATTTTTATCTTTAGCTTGTAAACTTTGTGGTTTCGGGTCCTTGTAAAACCAATTTTTTCCTCTTTCAAAAACATCATGAATTAACAACATTAAAAAGTACATCATGAATTAATTATGTAACCATATAAGTCAAATATAATTCTATCAATAAATCAATATCAAATAGATAATATAATCACATAACTCATACATTTCAATGTCATTGATGTTCTTCTTCATCCAACTCTTTATCTATATCATCCAATCCAAATTTTACATAGTAATGATTGGTCATATCATCGTCATCGTCATTGATATTAGTTTTGATAATGTCATCATCCACACGGATATCATATTCATGAACATTAACTCCTACATAATCATGATCTAGTTCCTCTTCTTTGACATCTTCATCAGGCACATCATCAACTAACTGTTGATCATGATCATCATCTACATCATCTTCCAGTTCTTTGGTATCTTCTTCTTCCACCACATTATACTTTACTGGCCTTCCTCTTGGATCATGTCTAACAACAAATGACCAACATAGTTTACCTGGAACCTCTAGGTAAAATACCTTCTCACATTAGCTTGGAAGAACATAGGGCTCATTTCTAGCTCACTTGATTGACCTTGTATTAACCATGGTAAATCCATTATCATGCTCAATAATAGTTCTCTCAAGATCATTTTTATTCAATCGTAGCTTGTACCATTGGATGACGAACATAACTAATTTGAAGGACTTAAAGTCACAATCAAGTATATCATCCAAAATCCCATAGTATCATTTTTTTGAGACTTCTAGATGTATGTCACTTCTAGATGAAACATTAGTCACCTGAAAGACTGTAGTTATCCTAGAATCACAAATTTTCTTCATGTCATCCAACTTTTTGATTCAAAATTTATGACCATTGCACCACATAGCCTTGTGGTGTTTCACCTGCAATATTTCAAACATGTTAAAATTATTGCATCATCAGTTGATAAACATATATATACATATATATACATCAATATAATTGAAAATAATTAAATAATATGGGTGATTAATATATTTATACGTACCTGTTCATCTTTGAAACTATATGCTAAATCAATTTCCCTTGGTGTAACATTGGAATCTCCATTACAATGAGCTTCTTTAACCAATGAAGCCACACCTTCCCATGTTAATGTAGGACCATATTGTTGACATTGTTCAATCCATACCGTTATCCAATCAAGATTGTTTGCGATGTACAAATGTAGTGCATCCCACTCTTGAACAACTGTATAAAAAAAAATTGAAATTCACAAATGACATATAATTAGTTAATTGCCATGGTATACGACCTTAATTTATAATTGATGTACCTAAAAATCTAGCATCCCACTACCAATGATCTTATTATCTTTCATTGTTGGATGAATTCAAATTAAATTTTGAAAAAACTACATTCATAAATTCCTCATAGAAAACCAAATCTTGATGTAATTTCCTATGATCACAACCAAATTTGATCCACAAAAATTCTCTAAGTAAAAACATTTTGATCCATATCGACAAGAGTTGGTGTAGATCTCTCCGATCTCTAAGCCACTGTTTTCCAATGATGACGTTTTCAACATATCAGCAGGAAATCCAAGTTTTCATATCAATCAAAGTGCCTAGGTGAATACATATTAGGTGGACATAGCTCACGGTTTCACCAAAACAGGAGATCATTGACAAGAAAAATGATATCGGCGTGAGATCTATCAATCAGAACGAGCTTATGAGTTTCACTGATGAAATATATCGATAAGACATTTATCCTCTCACACCGATGATACAAAGGAAACTAATCACTGGAAAGACAAGCATCCTCAGAGTGAAGCCAACACGTCATACCGAGCAATTATGTCTTACCTGTGAATTACCATCGGTGAGAAGTTCATCGTGTCTCACCGATTAGGCATAGAGAAGCATATCGGAAAAACAAGAAGCTATTAGTGTAAAATTTAAAGGTTCTCCCAACACTCCATGTCATGCCCATGGTATTGGTGAGAGTCTTGGCGACATATTCAAGATTGGTGGAATGAACATCAGGGAGACTCATAGCATTGGAGAAAGTACAGAATGTCTTAGCAAAGCATGATCTCTTGCCAATGAAGATGTGAATAGATCAAAAGATCATCGGAGTGATTTAGTGAAATTTACAAAGATTGAGAGGAGAAATTGTGTATCGGTGAGAAATATATCATGTTTCTCCAACCAACAGGTTGTTTGGTGAACGTTGGAAAAAACCAAATATAAAGAATCTCCCAAAATTCAAATTGTCTTGTCGATACAGGGTACTTGATGTGATAGTGAGAATTTCAAAAAGATTGCGAACTTGTGCTAATCACTGAAACATTAATGGTGGCATGAATGCAAAGAGAGTTGATTTCTTAAATTGAATACCAATATTTGAAGAAGGTATTGAGTGGAATTCACAATGGAAGAAACATGAGGAAGGACGTGTTGGAATATGATGTAAGTGGATGTAATTTCTGGCTTCTAGTGTTGTCATTGATGGTAACTAAAGTCACCTTTTTGGTCCGCAGTTATGCATTCAGTCGCACCGGCAAAAAAAATGAAATTGTGTGTTATTAGTAGTGTTAACAATAGAACAAGGCATCCGAGTTGATAGCTTCATCGGATCACCATTTTGGGTTGTTGATCAATGATTTTTTTTTTTAGGCACATGGAACATATTATTATTGAATCTTGTGAAGTTGTTTTTGTGGCTATATGGTTGAGTAGGTCTGGTTGGACATCTTCTTTCTATTTGCTTGATAAAGCCAACTCAGTGGTAATAATGTGTAGTGGATGTATAAAGCTAAATTGTTTTAATTATCTTCAAGCTTAGATGTTTAATTATTGGTCCTAGCTATTGTTTAGCCGACTTGTTTGGATCCACATCAAAATTATCCATCAATTGGGCCGACTAGTTGCAAATTTTATTAAGTTTTGTTGAAGTCGACCTGTGGTGATTGATTCCTTGTGAGAGGATATATTTAGATGGTCAGTCATATCATTTGGATGGGAGAAGAAGTTGTGTATGTGTATGTTGCGAATGTCTAAGTAGTATTTGAGAAATATCATGCATAGTTTTACTTGCACATAAATATTTTGTGTGTGAACTTGAGCATAAAAAAGCATAAGTTCTTTATTAGTCATCAAGACAGAAATTTGACATCAGAGAAAAACTGGAACTGTAATCAAGCATTGGTAAATGCTATTATCTTAGTTCAATTTCTTTGGATTTGTTCCAAACTTTTGTAAGGGCAGTGAGCCCCATTTTTTGTAGTGAGCTATAGGCAATGAGCCTGAATGCAAGTGCATTCCCATTTTGTAATACTTTTTTTGAGTATACTTAGAACTTATTGTGGATTGGTCATCCACCTTGGTTTTTCCCCTTATAGAGTTTCCACGTAAAAATCCTTGTGTTATGGTTGTGTGGTTTTTTGTTTTCTGTTTCTGCATATTGATTCTAATTAAATGTGTTAAGTTGATTAAAGGTCAAGATAAAAGAATTATTTTTTGCAAAACATTGATTCACCTCCCTTCTTAGTGTTTCTTGTTTCCAACAATTGGTATCAGAGCTTGTTCCTCAAAATAAGTCTAATAGCGTGGGGAGATCTTGGAAAGTGTATTCAATGGATACAAGCATTCTACAACAGCAACTCATGGTGGCCTTGGATGATCTTGACCAATCAAAATCTGAGATCCAGGAACTGCATGAAAGTCTTGAAAATGCAGAAAAAATTATCCATTCATTGAAAGAAAAAAATAATGAATCAAGGGAGAAAAGAAAGGAATTATGTGGCCAGCTCAAGCAGAAGAACAAAACCAGTGAAGATGAACAACTTAGTCAAGCCTTGAAGGAAAAGACAGAAGAATGTGAATTTTTTTCCCAAGAGAATGCTTTCTTGAAGCGTGAGACAAAATCCATGATGATGAAGATGACCAAGGAGTTAGAGGATAGAAAGAAAAATGAAGAAAAGCTTGCACAATCCTTAAAGGAAAAGTATGAACAATGCAGCCGACTAGAGAATAAATTAGAACAATCCAAGAATAATGAAGAGAAGCTTGAAAAATAACTTGATGATCTCATAGATGAACTTGCTACAACAAAGGAGTTTAAGGAGAAATTCAAAGCAAGCTCATCCAAGCTTGATGAACTGATCAAAGGTCAAAGAATTGATGGTGATAAAAGAGGTCTTGGATATGAAGAAGGAGAAAGCTCCAGATCTGGATAGAGGAGATCTGATCAGAAGAATTTTAGACAAAGAAAATTAAAACAAGGAAATTAGGTGAATGAATCTAGGATGAATCTGATAAGGTAACCCAATGCTCAAAGATTTAATGGCTACTACTATGCTTGTAACAAATTTGGTCATATGGCTTCTCAGTGTAGGAGTAAGACGAACACAAGTAGACCATCATTTTCAGGTCAATGCTTTAATTGCTACAAGTATGGTCATAGGTCAAGTGAGTAAGAATTATGATGCATAATTTACATAGAAACATCAAATGTTATGCATGCAATAGATTTGGACATGTTGCTAACCAATGTACATCAATACAAAGTCAGTGGAAAAATTGGATTAGATAGAGGAATGTTGTTTGCTACAATTGCAATAAATTTGGTCACACCTCTAGATTTTGTTGGAACAGAAGAGGTCCGGTAAAATAGAACATGCAACCGGATGCTAAGGGAAAAGGTAAGATCACTACAAATGAAATCAAGAAGCAAATGTAGAGGAAATGGGTAAGAACCCCTCTACAGACACAAATGGATCTGCACCAAAAATCTCTTCTGGTAGGGCATGTGCAGGATCATCATGGAAAAAATAGGCCCTTAAGTGGCAAAAAATTTAGAAAAATCAGAGTTAGGCAACTTGACATAAAAATTTGAATAAGTTATCTATATTATTTCAAAAATATTTTAGAATAGAATCTGTATCAAATTGAATGTATTTTCTAAACTACTAGGTTTATTTAAAAAATAAATAAATCTATTTAGTGAAAATTTGAAATTTCCATGTAGTAGTACTTAAATTTCAGGGAAAACATAAGAAGTAGGTGTTTGTCTAACCACCCTAACCACAATAAAATGATAATATTTTTTTATAATATTTTAGATATAAGTAGAGGACTCATGTCTTGATGTGATGTATATTTCTTTGTAATTTTTTTCCAAATAAATAATTAATTATGAATTTTTTATTACAACTTTTTAAAAATATAAAAACTTGTATGTCTGACCACCTTAACTTGGTCAAAACTTCATGAAATTTTTTTTTTTAATCCTATAGTATTTGAAGCATAGAATGTGATGCATGTTTCAGATTCAAAAAATGTGATACCGTTTGAAAGCTATAGATGTTTTTCAATCATCCTATCAATCGAGTTTAGCATAATTTAAATAGAAAATGAATAATAATTATTTACTAAATTCAAAGTAAAGAATAATTTATATTGGTGGAAAGCTAAGAATCTCCTTTAAAACCCTTTTTGTTTCATCAATTTTGGGTAAAAAAAAAGTCGTCAGACACATACCCTACACATACCCATCATATTGCCACTTTTTGGCCCATAATGATCCTGCACATACTCGGTAATGCCTTTGGAAACTAATTGTAGGTCTCTGCCATAGGGAGAGCTATCAAGAAAATATTCTAAATCCCTTGCAAGTGGCTAGCATTGGAATTCAAATGAGTCCATTAGGAAATTGTTTATTCTTTAGATGTTGTGAAATGAAGCTAAGACATCAATGAGGATTATTGATGGTTCGCACAAGAATTGTTTGTCCCAGAATATAAAAGGTCTGAAAACCTACATAATTAGGGAAAAAGAATTTATTGCAAAACTACAAAGTTAAGTTCGATGACAATAAAAGAACCATTTTTCACTCTCATTTTTCAAATTGCATTCAAGTGAAAGAAGTCTAAAGCACTCCAAGGTAACCCTTGTGAAAGTAGAAAGGAGATTTAAGCTTAGAAAGGAATCTATGAATCAACCTCCATTTCGTCTCCAAAAGGTATTTATAGCAAAAACCTATAAATTTGTGTTCTCTCAATCATGTCTACCCCACTATTGGTTGAAGTCAAAGATAGGCCATGTCCAAAGTTTAAGTGGCATCCATACAAATCGGTAGACATTGAGCTCCTAGGTGAATTTTCCTCTGTGATGTACGATGTTCTGCACATCAAGGATATTAGGGCATATGTGCATGCGAACATTGAAGATTTGGGTAGTGCTCAACTGCTGGAATTATACTCTAGACACATAGTGAAAGATGATTTCTCTGTGAAACCTGAATTTCAAACCCTACTGGACAAGAACTTTCTGCAATACATGAAGTTTCCCAAATTTGAGGAAGATGAGTGGGTTCGATACATTTTGAGCAAAGTGCATGATGAATTCATGTGGCTAGATATACCATTTAAAATCTCCAAGGTAGCTATCTATGCAGTGATAGGTTTAAACTCTTTTGGTAGACTCCCTGTACTAAAGTCCATAAAGAATGATGATGTCACTATTCAACTAGCTCTCATTGGGATAGAAGGGCTATGACCATAGATGATATTATTGAAATTGATGTTAAATTTGCGTCCATGATGATAGGGTATAAGATATATCATTCAAGTCGAGAAAATTTAGTATCCAGAATTGCCATCTATACAACCTATGAGATTATTAAGCCGAATGTAGATTATGATTTATGTGAAGTGCTCAGAGGGAAACTTCTTGAAAATTTAAAGAAGATCAAGAAGGAAAAAAAGAATGTCTTCAAGTTCATAAACCTATTGATTTGTCTGTACTTTTACTTCTTAGGCAAAGTACCAGGATTCAGTAAAGTTAAGTGGAGAAATGATACTCTGATAGCACTACAGATCTAGGACATACTATGCAATCTTGGAAATCAAGAGACCCGCAACACAATTCTATGGGATCACTTCAAAAAAATTCAAAAATAGATGCATGCCAGAGAAACGATACCTGAAGCTATAGTAGAAAAATACAAGGACTCCATATGCTTTATGATTGATATTGACCAGTGTTACATGGAAGTTGTTGATCCTAGGTCAGTTTGGATCATGTTGATGGGATATGAGGTAGATGGAAATATTTTGAAGTTGTATGCAGATCATCTATTAAAATTTCCTATAGATCCTAATGAAGAAAGGTTCAGTACATATGCTGAGAAAAGTTTGCAAGTTCACTCAGATTTAAGGAAACTAGTGTCCATCAGGAACGTAAGGAAGGAAACTGAAGTCTTTGTAGAGAATATGGGTATTCTAGTTGAAAAACTGAAATAAATAAGAAGACAAAGGGATGAAGTTGAAGCTGAAGCAGCAAAGGGGAAGGAAAAAGCAAAAATAGTTGGTCAGGGAACATCTTCAGCCAGAGCAACTAGGAGTTTCCCTACTACCCAATCAAGTAAGGAAGAAGCCTCCAAAAGAAAGAATAAGAGAAAAAGTTCAAGCACTTACAAAGCTTCATCCACAGAAGAAGAAGAGACAGATTCAGAAGAGATAGTGAGAGAATTGAAGGCTACTGGGACTCACATGTTGTCAATCTAAACAAAAGGAAGCCTTCTGGGACAAGTGAAGAAGCCCAAAATTGTCAAGCCCAGCATGTCTATGGAAGAAGTTGAAAATGTAGTAGTAACTGATGGTAATCTCAAACCTCTATGTGATCTATTTGAGACTTTTGATGATTCTGGTAAAAGTGTAGACACGTAAAATATACCGATTGACATTGTGAATATGATCCCGACCTACTAACATCGTTTCATCCTGAATAATCTCTCGGTCTAACCATTTAATCAAATATCTTTATCTCATTAAATTCATCAACTTTCATCCCTTAATTAAATAAATCATTTTATCTAATTAAGTCACTCTCTTTGTTAATTAAATCAATCCATCTAATCTAATTATGCCTATTTAATTAAATAATTAACATTATTTGATTAAATCTCTAAAGTATATCCCTTAAATTAAATAAATTAAAACCTTATTTAATTTGATCTAACACCATCTCTTTTAATTAAATAAATCAAAATACTTATTTAATTATTCTCTTATCATATTCCTCTCTTATTTGATTTAAATAAATCCATAAATTTGAGTCAAATAGGTCACATCATCTAACCTCTCTCATTAAATAAATTAACCCTTGATTACTTAAATTCTAAATCATGTCCCATCCTCTATATTTTGCAAGTTGCACATGAAAATAGATTTAATTCATTTATTAAATCTTTATTTTCCTCACAAGGCATCTTTTGGAATATTCTCCAAATTTGAATTCAAAAATTCCAAGTCAACATGTACATCCAACAAGGCAATAACTTCATCTTACATGTCCTTTGCCTTGAGCCAAGTGGCATTTATTGCATTTCCCTTCCCTCTTGCAAGTCATTTCAACAAATTTGAAATTTTAAAATATGCATTTATTGGCACAATCCCCAAATATTGCACATCCTCCATCCACTCATAGATTGACAAGTGGCATCATGCCATTGGATGAATGTTAGTCCCACATTGCTCAAATTTGGACATTCATCCATCTTGGAATTCTATAAATAAAGAGCTCATATCCTCATTTGATCATCCACAGATTAGGAAAAGTTACTATGCGAAAATATTTAACCATTTCCATCCATCACCATTGAGTTCTTAGCTAGATTTTTTTTCAGATTTTTGCTTTGGAGCTCTCATCCTTCACCAAAAAAGTGGATCAATCATCAACATATCAATCTTGCATCTTAGGAATTGGGAAAGGTCCAATTTTCACATCAAATTGGCACCAATTCCCCCATGGGATCATGTGTTTGCTATTCTAATTAGGATTGAATCTATATTTTCTTGTTTTATTGTGTTCTTCATTGTTTACTTTTCTAATTTAAAATTTGTAAATGGATTTCATGGGGAATCCTTGTTCATGATTGCAATATCTAGCTTAAGGTGTTTATTCATTGTGTTTTACATGTATTTGGATTGGGGTTCACACATTTGGCGCTAGAGGGAGGGCTGGATATCATTTATAATAACTTTTCTCACAATTTTTTGCGTTTTTGTTCATACACAAAAAAATTCCAACACTGAGAGCTCAACATCGTTGTTTTAGCACCGCTGACTCTTCAACGTCACCATATAGTGTCGCTAGAAACCCAAACTGTGATATTGGAGTCTTCCTGCCTAAAAATTTGAATTTCTAATTCCACTGCTTAACTATTTGACTCGCAGGAATTTAAAAAAAAAAACTAAACTGCGACGCTGGGAAAAAATGCGACACATTTGAGCTCACTGTCCCGACACAAAGCGACGCTGATTGGTAAATGGCACTGTAAGGGCACCACTTGGAAATCAAACTACGACGCATTCATGAGTTGCACCGCTGGGAGGGAGTAAAAAGTGGAAATGAAATTTTAGCATGTGCTTTTTAATTAGTGATTAATTTGTCTTCTATTTTATGCTTTTTAATCTCTGTATTTTCTAGAATCTGACTGGTTTTTTCCCTTCTAGGTTGGAAATCGAAAATGAAAGAGGGAGCAGCATGAGGAGGATATCTTACAAAATCAAAGTGTTTTTAAACACTTTAGTGTTTTCTTAACACTTTTAAGAAATTGTTATCACTTCTCTCTTAGGACACTATTTTCATTTGGGTTTAAAAAGAATCTTTTCATTTCTTGCAAAAGGCTAAAATGAACATTGGCATCACAACATACTAAAGTATGATTTTTTGGATAATAATTGAACAAAATGTCTATCATTTTTCTTTTGGTGCTCTAAAATGAATTCATTATTGCTTTGTGGATTTAAAAAGAACAAGTGTAACCTTTTTTTCGTGAAGGATTACTTAAACTAAATTCATTGAAAAAGGACATATGCGCTTCTCTCATGCTTTATAGAGATCTTGAGAATCAAAAGGCCTTTTTCATGACTTTAGGGTGAGACAAAGCAATCACCTCCACACTTCATCTATGGGTTTTAAAATTGAACAAAATTTTGTGTGAGTGTGAGTGGGGGAATTATTACATACATTCTCTCTTTTTTGCCAACAAAGATTGATCGAGTTACGGATATTTTCCTTGTTTGCTTTTGTTTATCCTAGAGGGCCTGCCTTGGGGAAAAAGTACTCACCCAAGGGAATGACTCAATCGATAACACTGTAAAGCCAAGAGTATTTCCAACCAGGATATAAATGTGGGTATTGGAGTAAACACCAATATCATGCGGTTGATTCCAACAAGATGGATCCGAAAGGGGACTCTTGCCGTATGGGTCAATCTCCATGAATGAAAAGTCCTTATTAAAACCTATGTGCTAGAATTTTCTAAAATCCTTTAATCTATTTGTTGGTGCAAGAACGGTCGTTCTGAAGCCACCCCACACTTTTATGGTCTTTTAGTAGAAATGGAAAGCATGCCATGGGAGTTTCATGGGTGTTGATGCTTGGCTGCCCTGTATAAGTGAGTGTCATGGAGGGGAGCCAGTGGGGTCAAGAATCTAACCATTTGCTAAAGATAAGCGTAGTTGGACTTGTCCAAGTGGGAATCCAACAAATATTGTCTTTCACATCTATAGGATTATACTTATTCTAGGGTTACAAAATGCATTGCTTGATCGAAAACATCTTGAAAACAAACACTTAACATCATCATCCAAATTTCAAACCCTTTTGGAGACAAATACAATTGACTCAATCCATATGTTATTGCTTTCCCTTGGGATTAACATCCTTAGAGGTTTCTAAACATTGGATTACATCTCGATTTGTCTACTTAAGTAAACAATAGGTAAACCCTTGCCTTGAGTTCATCAAATTTCCACATAGCACACTTTGTGGGGTTTGAAGAAATTAAGACATTGGACATCTTAGTTCGAAAACATAATCAAAGAAAGTGTTTGTGGTAAAATAAAGCCATTAAGAAAAGCTAAGAAAAATGAACTTTCATGTGTGTTGAAGCCTTGCGATTCTCAAAAGGTCCAAATCCTAAAACAAAAGTTATTGACCAGTTCAAAATCCAAAAATGAATGTTCAAGAGAAATCACTTCTTGGTTATAAAGGTCTCTAGGAAGCATTTGCATGTTCTTCAATTCCTAGGTCTAGGAAAACAAAGTGTCTTTTTTAGGTTCATCTTAGGATCAAAAGAAAATCAAAATCTTTTCATCCATCCTCAAAAACATCAAACATCATCTCACCATCACCTTTTGGAAAATATTGAAATCATCCTTAATGCTAGGCTTTTTTGGAAAAATAAAAAATCATCAAATCTTCGAGATTAAAATCCTTGAAAATTTTATCAAAATCATCTTTTGCTAGGTATGTGTAGATGCATCCTTTTGCATATGCTTAGTCAAAGTCATCAAAATCCTCTTGTTTAGCTTAGTGTATGTAGATGAATCCTTCTTCATATGCTTGGCTAAACTATCATCATGTTTGAATAGGTGTGGGTAGATGCATCCTTCTCCCTACACATATTCAAATCATCATCCTTTGAACAAATCTATCCCTTAGATAATCATCCAAACATCTTAGGGTCTTTTTGTTCAAAATCAAAGCAATCAAAATCGATCAAAATCAAGGACAAATCCCAAAAGGAAAATCAAAATCAAAATATGAAACATATCTGAAAGTCCCAAAATCCTAGCATCTCCCATCAAGATTTATCAAAAGACCATAACATCCACATCATCCATCCCTTACATCATTATCATATCACCTCTTGATCCTTGTTTTATGGTTCAAACTAGATATCAATACAAGAAGAGCATGGAAGCCAACAAAGAAACACCTGCTTCAAGTGATCTTAGCCAAACAAATGTTGAAATGAATCCCATCGAATCAAGCAATCCTTTGACCATCTCATCATCACAAAATCCCCAAGAGGAAAACCAAGGAGAGGATCTTACCTTTGGGATGTCCCATGAAGAAATAACTGGAATGTTCCAAAATCCGGACAACCATAGAATCATCAACATCATGATGAGGCTTAACCCTTCATTATACATGCTTGAATTAGCAAAACAAGGGACCAAACTACCTTTGGATTTTGACGCGAGTACCATAGTGGAGACATCTTTTCCTCCAATATCATCCACCATTCCCATCTCATCCACACCCCCATCCCAAAACATTACCCAAATCATTCCGCAAATCACAACATCTTTTGCTCCAACCCAACCCAATGTTAATAAGGGAAATGCATTTTCTAATGCTATTAAAACGTACCCCCTTATCAACAATCAAGACTTGGATGCAAACACCATCTTGGAAAAAAACCTACTCGAAAACCCATTACATAATAATTTTCCTCTCACTTTTCGTCATGATCCATCATCATCATTTTTCCATGCAACGCCTCAAACTCCTCTCCTCACAAATTCACAAGAGGAAGGAGACATGTTTGGACTAGGGGGCATCTCCGACACCACAACATTTTCACAAGAACTCGAACCCCTCACAATTCCACCTCTTTCACCATTTCCATCATCATCCACATCACTCCTTGGTTTACGGCTTCCTCGTCTACCAACTATCAATCAAACCAATATCCCAAATATTAATCAAAGCATTATGACAAATGCTCAAAAATTGTCATCGATATTGCAACAATAGATGAAAAATGCACAAGCACTCATAGCATCGTCAAACACCCCCTAACATTGCAAAGCATGGTCTCTCAAAGGACAACCACATCAACACCATCATCCATCACTCAAAACACCAACACGACATCATCGCTCACCACAAATGCTATTCCAAATCCACCACCACCAACTTCCACCACATCAAGCCAATAAAACATGGCATTACAAGCTGCTTTTCAAAGGGGATTCCAACAAGTGCAAAAACAAAAAGCTGCACAACTAGCCTCTCAAGCTGCCCAAGCAGTACAAGCCACATTACAAGAGCAACAAGCCCAAGTGTTATTACAACAACAACAACAAGTTTCTCAAGCTGCGCAAGCTGCTCAAGCAGCCCAAGCTATGTTGCAAGCACAAAAGGCTAATCAAGCACAAACTCTATTACAACAACAAGTAGCACAAGCACAAGCCCAAGCACAAGAACTCAAGCTCAGGAAAATGCCCAATATCAAGCACAGTAGGCACAAGCACAAGCACAACTTCTTGCCCAAAGACAAGCAACACAATTGCAAGCATATCCACAAGCAATAAAGCAATATCAAGAGCAGCAAGAAGTAGCCCATTTGGCAGCCCAACAACAAGCGTTGTTGGAAAAGCAACAAGCAGAACAACAAGAGTTGTTGGAACAACAACAAATACCAATCTTAGTGCAACAACAGTAAGATCAACAACAAGCGTTGTTCATACAACAGCAGCTGGAAGCCTACCTAGCTAGGTAGAACATATAGATACCATTGAAAAACACATCAAAAAACACACCGACCAACCCACCCATCCAACCCACAATCGAAACACCCCAAAACACCTTTATCCCACCCCCTGATCCGCAAAATGATGTAACAACAAAAATCAGGTTTCTCTCACAACAAGTGCTCAATCTTCAATCAAGGTTAACCACAAAGACACCAAGCAACTTGTGTCCCTATCCATTTGATAGGAGCCTAGTAATGAAACCATTCCCTAAAGGATTTGAGATCCCCAAGTTTGACAAATATCAAGGGATGGGAAACCTTGAAGATCACATCAGGGAATTCCAGGTACATTGCATGGAAGTCGCATACAACGATACTTATCTAATGCGACTATTTCCTAGAAGTTTGGTAGGCCACCCTATAGAATGGTTCTCTCGATTACCTTCAGGCATTAGAACATTCTGAGAAATTATGGACACATTCATTAAAAATTATGCATGCAACATTACAATGGATGTTAGTCTAGAAGAACTCTCAGCTTTGAAACAAGGAAAGGGTGAATCATTCACCTCATTCCTACAATGATTGTGATCTAAGGCCAATCGGAGCAAGTGGACCATTCAAGAAGAACAAAACTTTTGTACCATCATAGCCAACCTTGAAGGCCTTTTGGAATTTCATCTCAAGGTTCAGAGCATCACCACATATGATCAGTTGATCCCCAAGGTGCTCAACATCGAATGAGCCCTTATGACTCAACCCGCGGGATCAACTTCATACCCCAAACAAAAAAACTGCCCACCATCCAATTACAACGATAAACCTCGCACAAGGCAAGGAAAAAAAATATTACTAATGATGGTGTCATCAATGCCAAGGTGGTCATTAGTGCTCCTTGCGAAAACACACCCACACCACAAATCCAAATCCAACACCAAAACAATCATCACACAATACAACAACCAAACCACAATCTCAATGACCAAAGGGGACCACCCAAAAGGAACATGAGTTATCCCAAGAGAAAGTACACCACTTTGGGGGAACCACTTGAAGACATCATGTAAAATCTAATAGACGAAAAACTCATCAAGGCTCCTACCTTTGAGAATTACCAAGAACCGGATGTGAAACCTCCTTGGTATAATGAAAATAAACTTTGTGAATTCCATAAAATCAAAGGCCATACCACAAACAGTTGCATGAGATTGAAAAACATCGTTCAAGATCTCATCGATAAAAGAATCATAAATGTGGAACATCCTATAGGAAATCAAGATCTTAAGATATATACGAATCCGATGCCAAATCATGGCAACAAAGGGAATAAAAATGATAAAGGGAAAGGTACCAACTCAAACATAAATCATGTGTATGAAATAGTCGTCGCCTCCTTAGATGAAAACTACATGTTCATCACCATCAAAGGCGCCCATGCCGATTGTGGAGTCACCACAAGAGGCGGAAAAGTAATCATCGCAGGGTCATCCCAACAAAACAAAGCCCTTGCATCTAGATCTATTCCTAATGGCTATAATGTCCTAGATCAACTCAAGAGAATTCCAGCACAAATCTCCATCATGGAGTTGCTTAAAATATCATCGGCCCATAGGAAAATCTTTGAAGAAGTGTTGGATTCATCCACTGTCCCCACAGATCTTGATGCAGAGCAATTCCAAGCTATGGTCAGAAATATCATTACACCTAATCTTCTTACATTCGCTGACCAGGATTTCCCCACTCAACCATCTCACAACAGTGCACTTCACTTGGAAGCCATAGTACATAAGAGCAAAATCAAAAGGGTCTTGGTGGATGGAGGTGCATGCTTAAACATATGTTCTCTCAGTCTCATCAAGCAATTGAAAATATCAGAGGATTCCATCAACAAAGGGAAATGTATCACAATAAGAGCATATGACAATCAAGAAAGAGTGTCTCAAGGCATGATCAAACTCCCTATTCAACTAGGGCCAGCTCTCATGGAAACCATTTGTTAGGTCCTAGACCTTGACTTACCATATAATATCCTCCTAGGAATCCCATGGATTCATGCAATGAAGGCAGTAGCATCAACTTTCCACCAATGTGTGAAATTTACACATAATGGACAAAAAGTGACCATCCATCGAGATCCCGAACCTTTCTCATACTGCAAAAATCTTGAAGCAAAGTATTACAAAATCCCCCAAGTACCAAAAAATGATGAGGTCCCATCCACACCATACATTGATCCTGCCACTCTCGCATCCACTTCTGCGATAGAGACACCCGCGACTCCCACCATCTCTAACATCAAGCTCATCATCCAAGATAACAGCTGTGGAAACTACAAACTCCCTAATAATGCTTTTGTGGTTGGAGAGTTACCACAATCTCCTAGATCATGGGGACGTCCACAAATAAATGAAGCCTCCACATCCCAAACGTCTCCTGAAGACTATCCCAAATTCACAAGCTGGGGAGACCTTGGCCAAGAGGTTATTGAGGTAGATCCATCTCATATGCTATATCAAGATGAAAGACCAGTACTGGAATTAACAATGGGTGACAGAAGCAAGGGTCTGTAGATGATGCTCGCAATGGGTGATGACAGAAATCAAAGACTTGGGAAAAATGACAATGGCCTTATAATACCTATCATGCCAGAGATGAGATCGATAAAAAATCTTGGCCTTGGATGTACCCCTCTGAGTATAACCATACGAGGCCAAAGTCCTCTAGTTAGACCAGTTAATAATCCTCGTCAACCAACCACAGTAGAACTATGATTATGAGTATCCAGAGGTCATGTTCTAGAAAATTATACCCTTGATATAACCGATGTCTATAGTAGTAGCGATGACGAGGACCCCACATCCAACTTACCTAGGCTATTTGAAGATACCACTCTTTGCATGATTAGCACCCTATCCTTTGAAATAGACCATCAAAATCATGAGATCCGCCTAGTATATCCCCAACTCATCGACTACGACCAACGAGGACCACCAATTCTTGATTCATTCTAAAATGATGAGGTGCTCTCAAAATTCATGGGGCTACGAGATAACATTCTAGATGGGGATCATAAAGTAGGGTTCATAATAGAGTTGTACACACATGCCTATTATGTGGAAACAATTGAATCCCTCAGTCGCAAAAGTGAGAAATTAAGAATAATATCCAAGTCATTGAGTGAAAACCACACTGTGGCACTCTCTGACCAGAAAAAAAGTAGAAAGAAAGGATGTATCCAATGGTGAAAACCTCTCTAAGGAACCCAAGGATGGGGGATTCAGTCTTCCTTTAAGAGCTATTCATCAGGAAAAGTCACCAGTCTTGGTAGAAAAATGCAATCCAGTCAACCTAGGAATAGAGGAAACCCTGCACATCACATTCTATGTGGAATCACTACTATCAAAAGAGCAAGAGCTCCTAGCAGCCTTCCTAAGAGAAAGACAAATAAAATTTGCATGGAGTTCTGTTGACATGCCAGGACTTGATCCAGAGACCATGGTTCATCACTTAGCAGTGTATCTAGAAGCAAAGCCTATCAAAAAAAGCTTTGAAAAATGCATCCTCAGATCGCCTTATTAGTCAAAAATGGAGTTAAAAAAGCTATTAGACACGAGGTTCATCCGACCAATAGATTATCTAGAATGGGTGTCAAATTTGGTACATGTTTCAAAACCCTATGGGAACATCAGAATCTGCATAGACTTCAGAGAATTGAATAAAGCATGTCCAAAAGATGACTTCCCACTTCCAAACATTGATATGATAGTAGACATGACAGTTGGACATGAAATGTTGTCACTAATGGATGGATTCTCAAGGTACAATCAGATCATGATAGCTAAAGAGGACCAACATAAAATAGCTTTCACCCATCCATGGAGGACATACTATTGGAACATGATGGCATTGAGCTTAAAGAATGTAGGAGCAACATATCAAAGGGCCATGACATTGATATTCCATGACATGATTCATAAGACAATCGAAGACTATGTTGACGACATTCTAGCTAAGTCAAGAAAGAGAAAATATCACATAGCAACCTTAAGTGCCATCTTTGATAGATTAGAGGAGTACAAGGTCAGATTAAACCCAAATAAATGTGTATTTGGCATACAATCAAGAAAATTGCTAGGATATATAGTGTCAATGAGGGGTATCGAGGTAGATCCAACAAAGGTAAAAGAAATCCTCGAGATGGAGGCACCAAAAACATTAAAACAATTAAGAGGTCTCCAAGGAAGACTATAATCCATTCGAAGATTCATAGCACAATTGGCAAACAAACAGAAGCCATACTCTCACCTACTCCACAAGGGAGTAGCATAGAAATGGGATACCAACTGTGAAGAGGCATTCAACAAAATCAAGGAATATCTACTTACACCACCATACTTAATGCCACCAGTCCCAAGAAAACCATTGATTCTATACATGTCAATAACAACAGTAGCCCTTGGAGCTCTCCTAGCTCAACATGATGAAAATGGAATGGAAAGGGCTATATATTACATCAGTAGAACAATGGTTGGGCATGAGCTAAACTATTCATTCATCAAAAAAACATGTCTCACAGTAGTGTTTGCATCACAGAAATTCAGACATTACATGTTGGCACATAAAATAAAACTCATATCAAAATTGACCCTCTCAAGTACTTACTATCAAAGGAAATGCTCACAAGAAGAATGGAAAAATGGGTGATGATACTGTCAGAATACGACATCAAATATGTGGAGCAGAAAGCAATCAAGGGTCAAGTCATTGTAGATCAACTGGCAGAAGCACTAATCTATTCAGAGAACCCTCTTGTCTCAGAGTTTCCAGATGAATCTATTTTCAATCTCAATGTAGTTGACCACTGGAAACTGTTATTTGATGGTTCATACACACAACATGGATCGGGTGCTGGCATATTCTTCATCACCCCACAAGCGGATTGCATACCAAGGTCCTACAAACTGGAATTTCCTTGCACCAATAACTTTGCAGAATATGAGGCTTTGACTATAGGTCTCAGAATAGCAATGCAATGGAACATCATAGCTCTCAAAGTGTATGTAGACTCTCAATTGATCATAAATCAAGTGAACAATGAATACCAGGCCAAGGATGACAAGCTCATTCCATACAAGAAATTGGTGGAGACTCTCAAAGAATCCTTCATCGAAATTACATTTGAGAAGATTCCTAGAACCAACAACAGAGTAGCAGACGCCATGGCAACAATTGGATCCTTGCTTGAAATCCTGCACAACATTCTAAAATATGAATTTCTGATTGAGCAGCTTCTCGTGCTTGCATTCAAGGTACCAGAATTAGAATATGTGTGCAAAATCATTGGTCCTGGTGATCCTTGGTATCATGGAATTTACACATACCTTCGTATAGGAGTCATACCCGCTGACCTACCCTCAAACCTAAAATGAACCTTTGTCAAAAAGTCATCCAAATTTGTCATCCTAGGAGATACCCTATATCATAGAAGCATAGAAGGAACCCTACTATGCTACTTAAATGTTGAGGAGGTATTAACCGCTCTAACTAAAGTACATAACGGTATCTGTGGTTCACACTCGAGTGGAATGACCATAGCCAAGAAACTATTGAGGATGGGGTATTACTGGCCCACAATGGAAAGAGAAGCACATGATTATGTCATAAAGTGTCTACAATGTCAACAGCATGGGAACCTCATCCATGATCCAGCTCAAGAGCTTCATCCTATCGTCACACCATGGCCCTTTTCGTAGTGGGGAATTGATCTCATTGGAAAAATCACGCCCACCTCATCTAATGGCCACAAATTCATCATAACCGCAACAGAGTACTTTACTAAGTGGGTGGAGGCCATACCCATGATGTACATAATTGGGAAGCAGATTTCAAAGTTCATCCTGAATTATCTCATTTGTCGATACAGTGTCCCACAAGCCATTATCTCAGATAATGGGACACCATTCAAGAATCAGGAGGTTCATGACATATGCAAAAAATTCAAAATCCAGCATTGCTTCTCCACCCCATACTATCCCCAAGGAAATGGCCAAGCATAAGCTACAAACAAAACCATTCTGAAAATCCTCAAGAAGACAGTCAATGACACAGGTCACGACTGACATCTGCAACTTAATCCCACCCTATGGGCTTACCGAACCAGCATCTGCACACCCACTAGCGCCACCCCTTTCTCCCTAGTCTATTGATCAGAAGCAATACTCCCTATTGAGATCAAGATCCCATCACTTAGGATATCACTGCAGAACCTCATTATAGATGAAGAGAACCAAGTATCAAGATTGAATGAACTAGAGATGTTATATGAGTGACATTTAGATGCTTTGAATCACTTGCAAGTCTATCAAAATAGACTCAAAAGGATCTATAATAAGAAAATTAGAAGTAGGACTTTCCAAGTCAGAGAACTAGTATTAAAGGAGAATCAAAAGAATGTCCCAAACCCAAGCAACAAAGGTAAGTTTGAACCTAATTGGTTGGGACCTTTCATCATCATAGCAAGTTACAAGTCAGGGGTATATCAGTTATCAACACCCAAAGGGGAACTTCTACAAGAGCCCATGAATAGCTCTCACCTCAAAAAATTTATGCCTAAATCTTTCAAGGTATGGAACCAAAAAATCCAAAAAAAAAAGGAAAATGTCTTGAAAACAAGCATCTTGGTGACAAAAAAAAAATCAAAAAAGAAAAAAATCCAAAAAATAAAGAAAAAGGATTGAAAATAGTAAAGAGAAAAATCGTCCTCAAGTGAAAACCACTTCGGTGGCACATTGGACAAGTACCTTGGTGAAAACCTGGTAAATAGGCACCTCGTGTAAATAAGCACTTCCCATCCACTAGGTCTTGATGGCTTGTTCTCCATCCATCACGCTTTCATCATCCATCGCATTCCATATCTCCATCCATCACTTATCCACCTTCATCTGCATCATAGCTTGGTCCTGTGTTCGCATCATGATTCCTCCTAGTACTACTCATCCCATCCTCAAAGTTAGCTTGTCCTGATTTTATCGGAATAGTCTACTGCATCATGTTGGGGGCATGTTCTTATCAGATCAGATTTGTGTATGCTCTTAAAATCCTCAAAATTAGAAAATCCAAAAACATCAAAAAATTAGAAAATCCAAAAACATCAAAACATATCAAAATCCCAAAACATGTCAAAAATCATCAAAAATAAAAAAAACAAAGTCGTCTTGTCAAACTACATCGTCTCTAAGCTTGAACATAGGCAAGGTTGATCTTTGATTATCGCCCAAGACATTTAGGTCAGTCCAATAGGAGTCTGTCATAATAAACTAACATCTCATCATGTATATCACCATCTATAAATCAGTCAAGTCATCAGTCGAACTACGTGCTCTCTGCGTGTATAACGTAGGCAAGGCTAGTCGATTAGCCCCCAAGGTCCCTAGGATAGGTCTTTAGGTTAGTATTTTGGTCAAAATCTCATAAAATCCCAAAACATTCAAAAATTCAAAAATGAAAACACTTGAAAATCTTAAAAAATACCAAAAACAGTCTCAAAAACATTGTAAAACATCAAAAACACCAAATATTTGAAAAAATCCATCCATCTCATCTCGCTTACACCAGTAACAATGCCACTTGTATTAAATGATCATCATCCTTAATCTTTGGTAAGACACTCAAAAATAAGTCTAGTAGGTCGAAAGTGAAAACTCCAAATGTCAAGTCTTAGGTCTAAGTCAATGCATAAACAAGTTGGTCATTTGTTTGAATCGGTAACTCATCATCCAAATCAGTCCCATATCAATCATTTGAAAGAAAGCTTTGGATAAATGAAATGATGTGCCACCATCCACTAACATGTCCTAGGATGAATCCTTCCTACAATGGGCATTATCTTTTGGCAATAAGTTTCGGTTCTTATCCTTAGAAACCATATCCTCCTTTGGTTAGCGGTATTGAAGAACATCAACTTGTTTGTTTACTTTGTCTTTATCTTTTGACTTATCTTATTGCACTCATTCCAAGGACTTCTCAATGATATCATAACAGAGGATTTAGAGAAATAGGAATGGGGCAACGATCATTATATTTTTTTCTGCTATGCTTGTTGGACGTTCTTGTAATATAAACTCGGAAAATACTTGCTTTGTTAGGTATGTATGGAGGAGGTCTAGGACAACTTGTTGACTATTGCATGGATAGGTTTACCTTTCTGTGTTTTGGCCTGAGGTGTTTGAAACTTCCGAAGTGCATGCTAGCAAGGTTTCTATATGTCAGGTGTGAACAACGATACTCCTATCTATTTTTCAAGTCAAAGTCCATCACACTAGGTACAACACCATCCTAGTTTTCTATACCTTGATGCATCGTACCATGTTTGTTATCAAACATAAGAAAATTTGGGCTTTTGAAAATCCCAATTCCTCGGCAAGTAATCATCATCATCATCATCATCATTTGCACTTGCATCATCTTGTGTCTTATTGAAATGACTTCTTCTCTTCTTGCTCACTACACTAACAAGGTACTATGATAATTCACCATCACCTTCGCCTTCGTCGTCGATTCTGCATCCACAAATCATTAACATATTGCATCAACATATTATATATGAGATATATGCATCACATTTCGATCATCATATAAACATGTTATCATAAGAATTCTTCAAAAATAGGTGCATCAATTTCATTACATCGCATCCATTCCTTTCATCACATTACATCTATCACATAAATCATCACATAAACATTTGCATAAGCATTTCATAATCATTTTTGCATAATCACAAACAATAGGTATATAAGCATTTAATTCATTTGCATACATACTTGCATAACATCATAAAGTCATCTCACACAATAGGTTCATCATATCATTACATATAATACATCAAATTAAAATGCATCGCATACATTATCATTTAATATGTTTAGGATAATAACATTTGTTATTCTAAGCATCTTAAAAAACCATCTCATTTGCACTAACAACGAACCATCTCATTCACATCACATCACGATCATTGCATTCACATTACACATATCATCCATGTCATCTCGTAAATAGCATCATAAATCATTCATTGCATAAATCATTCCACATAGGCATAAATGTACAAAATTTTATTACAAACAAAGCGTATATGCATCCATAATAATTTATAAACATAAGTCACATATCCTTTCACATGTACACCATAGATCATATCATTTTGCATATTACAATCCATATCACATATCACATCATCATTTGCATCAACATAAATAGATCATCATATAGACAAAATCATTACACATCACATAAATACATCCACATATCATAGGTTAGCATAATATAGATCTGTTAGTCATAAAACATTGCAGCATATAGCATCATATAACATCATTGCACAACATATAGAAGTAAAAATGTCCATGCATAAATAAATGGTACACATTGCATCACATCAAAATCATCATCGACTCATATATATATAATCAATAACGCAACTATCATAATACAAAATAAATCGGATCACTGTACATGTATGTCAATCAGTACAAAAGGCCCATCAGGCTATCAAAAAAGAGCCCATAAGGCACAAAAATTATCATAGAATCTCGATCACGCTCTGTCCCTGTGAATGCTATCCTCACCCTTGTCACTGTGACCCTCTACTGGTTTGTGGCTGGCCCACTCTGAGTACTCTGGGACCCGTTATGTTTTAGGTATAGCCTCATGATAATACCTTCAATAGTACTCAGTCTCTCGAACATCATCCCTATAGGACCGAACATACACTATACCCTGGGAGGAGGAGGCTACCATGCTCTCTAGCTGTTGTCTCCTTCCTAGCTCTATGGCTGCCTATAGCTCTGTAGCCTGTCTCTGCTGTACAGCCAGATCCCTCTTAGCTCTCAGCCTTCACCTGATCTCGCTCGGCTGTCATGGCCTAGACCCAAGCCTGTAACTGTGCAATCAACGCATCCTGAGCATTCACCTATCCTGTTGGTTGTACCTATGGCTATACCTGAGGCTGCACATGAGGTTGATCCTCACCCCCAGCTCGTGGTGGACCTAGTGGTACCTACTGCTGGTCCTGCATATGTACATTGCCATACCCTGGCTGAACTTGAGGCACAACTAGCTGATCCTATTGAAGCTTAGCCCTTCATCATCCTCCTCCTCCTCTGCCTCAAACTCTCCACTAATCTGGGATTGCACCTAGAATAGTCAACTGAAGTGGAGGCCAAAACCAATCCCTATAGGCCTAAGTCGTGCCTGGATCTGTAAGCCCCTGATCATAAGCCCACGGTTGAGCCACCAACTACCTGAAGCTATCCATCGCCTTTGAAGCAAGAATATACTATTCCCATGAAACCTGTGTGATGGAGTAGGTGAAGACGGCTACGTAATCATCATTGGGGAGATCATGTGACTCCATGAACTGACGCTGCACACGCCCAAGCAAGTACCTCTCGATCATGGTGTGCTCCCGGCCCTGCATAAAATGGTCCTAGTAGAAATAGAACATTTGATCGGCATCGTCGGCCCATCCGGGCAGACCAAGGTAGGGTCGCTAGGTAAAAACCTGCACCTCATCTAGGACCCTCCTCTAGTAGGGGATCCCATACTTGCCGGTGTGTGTAAATGACACACCGCCTCTATATTGCCACATGAGGGGATCATCTGGCATCGGCGGAATTGAAATGATGTGTGACCGAAGAACAACAATGTGCTCCCATGCCCAAACATGAAGAAGGGTCACCCCTGCTCCGAATGCTCTGCCATCCATGTACACGTACTCATGGAGATCTTTGTATAAAGAAGCTAGAAGAATAGGCCCCCAGGAAAAATGAACTGGCCTATCTCGAACCATCCACTCCCAGCAATATCCCCAGCCGGGACTGAACTATCACCCTCGTCTATCAAGGGAAATGAGACCTGAAATGATGGATGCAATCACCCAGCGGTAGGGAGGTGCCAGGATTCTGTGTTGCTCGAGCTCTATCTGCCCCTCACAAAAGACAATCTCATCTATGGCAAGGACTCTATAGCAGGCCTCGCGCCCCTCGTCCATGTCAAAAATCACTCGACAACCATGAATTGGCAATCTCAAAATACACCAAACGTCCTCTAAGGTGACGGTGGCCTCACCAATGGGAAGATAAAATGAAGAGGTCTCGCTATTCCATCTCTCACCTAGTGCTAACAACATCCCTAGGTGAGTGTGAATAGGTGTTGTGTATGCAATGTACCATAACCCCACAATCCAAAGTCAATCCTAGTCCCTGTTGCTTAGGTCCCACAAGTAGCCAGCTAGATCTCATGACCTGTGCTCCTGAGAGTAGAGCTCCCTCGCTGTGTCCTGCATCAAGGAAGGTCACCATATTAAATTTTTTGAAAAATTCATCACCGGGCGTTCAAAAAATCTTTCTAGCAGTGCAACCAGTGAAGGCGTCACAGTTTGATTTCTAATCAAACTCCGACGCTAGGGCTTAAAAGAGAAAAATCGCACCACTGCAGTGCACTTTCTCATCTAGTGGCGCACTTTGGGTAGAATTGAGACCACCACGTCGCACTTTTCAAATCCCCTTGCCAGCCCCAAGCTCAGCATCGAAGTTTTCAAACTCTTAACTGCACCGCCGCGACGCTATTTAACACCGAGTGACATAGTTTGATTTCTGAGCTATGCTATATAGTGTCACTGCATATGGACCGACCTTTCAAAGCATTAAATGCAAGTAATAAATGAAAAATGAAGTTCGGATAAGGACCACTTACCGGTGCCCCAATGCTAGGTGGCTGCTGGTACATCCGAACTCGATCAGAAATGTGTGGGGCAAGTTGTCGTTGTGTCGTATCATCAGGAGGTCAGAGCTCAAATCTCAAGGTTACTATTGGAAGTGTTTGAAAATGACTTGAAAGTGACCCCTCGAGCCCCTTTTAAGCCTAAAAATTAGGGTTTTTTCACCTTGATTGGCTATCCTGCTAGGGTTTTGGACCCCCGAATCTGTTTTTGTCTAGTCGAGGCCTGTTTTACATCATTTCATTGTGTTTAGACATGTTTTTGACCTCCTGGAGCCTTTTCAGACCTTTCAGGCACTTTGTCCTCTTTTTTTTTTTTTTGCGAGATGACCCAAAAATTAAAATTTTCATCCAATCTCTCGAGGGGGCAATATAATGGCATGTTTTCTCTCACCATGCAGTAGTGGGGCAATTTTTTAAATAACGAAAATTGTTGGCTTTGATTGAGATCGTTTACTCTTTGAACCAATGCAACAAGTGTATTGCTTCAAAGAGAGGAAAAATGTAGACACGTAAAATATACCAATTAACATTGTGCATTTGATCCCGACCTACTAACATCGTTTCATCCTGAATCATCCCTCGGTCTAACCATTTAATCAAATATCTTTATCTAATTAAATTCATCAACTTTCATCCCTTAATTAAATAAATCATGTTATCTAATTAAGCCACTCTCTTTGTTAATTAAATCAATCCATCTGATCTAATTATCCCTATTTAATTAAATAATTAACTTTATTTGATTAAATCTCTAAAATCTATCCATTAAATTACATAAATTAAAACCTTATTTAATTTGATCTAACACCATCTCTTTTAATTAAATAAATCAAAATCCTTATTTAATTAATCTCTTATCATATTCCTCTCTTATTTGATTTAAATAAATCCATAAATTTGAGTCAAATAGGTCACATCATCTAACCTCTCTCATTAAATTAATTAACCTTTGATTAATTTAATTCTAAATCATGTCCCATCCTCTATATTTTGCAAGTTTCACATGAAAATAGATTTAATTCATTTATTAAATCTTTATTTTCCTCACAAGGCATCTTTTGGAATATTCTCCAAATTAGAATTCAAAAATTCCAAGTCAACATGTACATCCAACAAGGCAATAACTTCATCTTACATGTCCTTTGCCTTGAGCCAAGTGGCATTTATTACATTTTCCCTTCCCTTTTACAAGTCATTTCAACAAATTTGAAATTCAAAAATATGCATTTATTCGCACAATCCCCAAATCTTGCACATCCTCTATCCACTCATAGATTGACAAGTGGCATCATGCCATTGGATGAATTTTAGTCCCACATTGCTCAAATTTGGACATTCATCCATCTTGGCATTCTATAAATAAAGAGCTCATATCCTCATTTGATCATCCACAAATTAGGCAAAATTACTATGCTAAAATATTTAGCCATTTCCATCCATCACCATTGAGTTCTTAGGTAGGTTTTTTGCAGATTTTTGCTTTGGAACTCTCATCCTTCACCAACAAAGTGGATCAATCATCAACAACATATCAAGCTTGCATCTTAGGAATTGGGAAAGGGCCAATTTTCACATCAAATTGGCACCAATTCCCCCATGGGATCATGTGTTTGCTATTCTAATTAGGATTGAATCTATATTTTCTTGTTTTATTGTGTTCTTCATTGTTTACTTTTCTAATTTTAAATATTAAATGGATTTCATGGGGAATCATTGTTCATGCTTGCAATATCTAACTTAAGGTGTTTATTCATTGTGTTTTGTAGGTATTTGGATTAGGGTTCACACAAAAAGGATTCTTGAAGAAGAGCTCTATAGTTAAGCATTTAAATGCTTTCAATAAAACTCTTGTTGAGATTATGTCTAGCTTGCCTACAAGCCTATATGAAGCTTTGGAATCAAGAAGGAAAACTATAAGAACTAAGGAAGAGAACTTGAGAAAAAGGGTTCTTGTTGATCTGTGTCCTAAGATGGGGATTGAAGAAATGGGCTCACTTCTTCTAAGAGTCAAACAAGAATTCAAAACAAAATCAAGAATAAACAAACTCATGATTGGTGGCACTAAAGCTGTGATGAATGAGACCTAGGTAATTTTGGAAAAAAATTGTCTAAAGAAAAGGAAAATGTTGAAAAATTCAATACTGAACAGACTGAAGGTCATGAAGAAATAAATGTGGAAGTAAATAAATCAAAAGAAGGAAATGCAAGTGAATTAGTGAAGGAAGGGAATGAAGATGAGGAAGTAGAGGTGTTAGGAGAAGAAAATGAGAATGTGGAAGACATAAATGTATCTGATTCTTCAGTATTTGAGGATACTTTGACTCCTCACATTATTGAAAATGTTGAGACTCCTGCAATAACTAAAAATCAAATTGAGGAGATTGTTGAAGGTAGAAAAGTTCCTGTTGAAGAATAGGAAGCACCAAATTCCATTCTGGAAGTTTAGTCTAAATATGATAAGGGAAAGCAAAGAGAAGTCAGCCCAAATAAAGAAAATGAATCCCTATTGGAGCAACACATAGAATTAGACTTTGAATTGGATGAGAATTCTATCAATTTATCTACTTTATCTCCAATTCAGATGTTGAAAGTTGCCAAAATAACTCAAGAAAAAGTAAATGAGAAAATATTGAAATCCCACATTGAAGATAGTGAGCTATTAAAACTTGCCTCTGGAGTTCTGCAGAAACTACTACCTATGCATGATTTGGACCTATTAGGCTCCACCTCCGGTGAGTTAAAAAGATCAATAAACTATGTTGATTCTCATTTCATATCCTTTGAGGACTCAGCCCTGGTTAAAGTGAGAAAGGAATTTAAGGAGGAAAGACTTGGCATCCTAATCCAGTTAATCTCCAAAGATAGGAAGTCGTTAGGATTTTGGATTCAACACACTCAAGGTGACATAACTAAAGGAGGAAATGTGTACAAATCCTACTTAATCCTTCCAAAATTTACAACTACAAATGAAAAGAAGATAAAAGACATTGAGAAGCAGTTGGCTATCATTTCCAACAACCTTGATCCCTTGGTTGGTAGTGTGTGTCTTCAGGATTGTCAGGTGATATCCTTACTTGATCAAATGAAGAATTTAAAGTTTGAAAATGAAAGAATCATTAGCAGAGTAAGTGACTTAAGGGGATTGATTAGTACAAAGATTGAGATGATGGCAAATGCTTTAAAGGAAGCAAAAAGTGTTGTAATTTCCCCTGATCTGGTAAGTTTGGAAACAACAAAAACATTATCCTATCTTCTCTGTGGTCACATCACCATTTTGGAAAGTCTAAAGACTATTTGGGACTTCACCCTTAGTGAATTGAAAAAGGTCTTTGAAGATATTTTCCAATTACTGTAAGTCTTTGGATAATACTCCTATAATTTTGTATTCCCAACTTTTCCATTGATGTCAAAGGGGGAGAGAGAGTGTAATGAAAAATTTCTTAATACTCTTAGGGGGAGTAATAATTTTGTAGTGGTGCATTATTCAATATTGTATATCGATAGTATGTTAATCTCGACACTTAGCCATTTTTCTCGAAGTGTTGCCATTAATGCCAAAGGGGAAGATTGTTGGCATATGATGTAAGTGGACATGATTTTTGGCTTCTATTGTTTTCATTGATGGCAAATGAAGTCACCTTTTTTTTCCATAGTTATGCATTCAGTCGCACTGACAAAAGAAATGAAAATTTTGTGTTATCAGCAATGTTAACGATAGAATAGGGCATCTAGTTTGATAGCTTCACCAGATCACCATTTTGGGTTGTGGATCAATGAATTTGTTTTTTAGACATGTGGAACATATTATTATTCAATCTCGTGAAGTTTTTTTTGTGGATATATGGTTGAGTAGGTCTTATTGGACATCTTCTATCTATTTGCTTGATAAAGCCGACTCAGTGGTAATAATGTGTAATGGATGTATAAAGCTGGATTATTTTAATTATTTTTGAGCTTGGATGTTTAATTATTGGTCCTAGCTATTGTTTAGCTGACTTGTTCAGATCCACATCAAAATTATCCATCGATTGGGCCGACTAGTTGCAAATTTTATTAAGTTTTGTTGAAGCCAACCTGTGGCAATTGATTCCTTGTGAGCGGATATATTTAGATGATCAGTCATATCATTTGTATGGGAGAAGAAGTTGTGTGTGTGTATGTTGTGAATTTCTAAGTTGTATTTGAGCAGTATCATACACATTTTCACTTGTGCATAAAGATTTTGTGTGCAAAATTGAGTAGAAAAGAGAAAAAGTTCGACATCAAAGAAAAATTGGAACTATAATCAAGCATTGGTAGATTCTATTATCTTGGTTCATTTTCTTTGGATCTATTCCAAACTTTTGTAAGGGAAGTGAGCCCCATTTTGAGCAGTGAGTTCTAGGCAGTGAGCCTGAATATTGCCATTTTGTAATACTTCTTTTGAGTATACTCAAAAATTATTGTGGATTGGCCATCCACCATGGCTTTTCCCCTTATAGGGTTTCCACGTAAAAATCCTTGTGTTATGGTTGTGTGGTTTCTTGTTTTCTATTTTTGCATATTGATTATGATTAAATGTGTTAAGTTCATTAAAGCTTAGGATAAAAGAATTAAATTTTGTAGAACACTGATTCACCCCCCCTCTCAGTGTTGCTTGTTTCCAATAGGATGAAGAACTAGAGAACCTTGTGGCCAAAGGATTTCAAACAGAATCATGAGTTTTCTGCAATTTCATTTTCTAATTTAGTCATTTTAAAAAATGGTATAATGGAGGGAATGAGCTTAGAGAAAACAAAAAGAAAAAAAACAAAGTGAGATTAGTCGCCCCAAGAGTAAAAATAGAAAATTGAAGCTGAAAATGAACTAGGGGTAGTCGAAAGAAAATTGAACCAAGACCTAATTGATCAATTGCTTGGCTCTAGACCTAGGGCCAGGCGCTCTGCATAGCTCAGGGCAGATGTAGAAAAGTTAGAAGATAGGTGCAAACACATAGGAGATACATGGACCCCAATTAGGGGATATGAGTTATTAATCTTCCATTACCACCGAAGGAACCAGTAGAACCAGTGTGTAACCCCTAGAAATTTAACCTAGGAAAGTTGGTAGGTCCAAATGTGTTTGCAGATGTGGAATTGATAAAAGTATTAGCTTCCAGTTATGACCCCAAGCTAAAAGCTATTTGTTACCCTTTAGGAAAACCATTCATACACATATCAAAGGCTGCAATCTTTGAGGTTTTCAATTTAGAAGGAGTGTGTGATGAGAAAATTGTGTATCAGGAATTGGATAGAGAATTCTAGAGATTGGATATTGTGTACAAGGGTTGGAGGCTACCACTGTATAGATGTGAGAAGGATGGAAATGCGGCCCCATTAGATGATGGTGCTGGTCCCCCATTTCATGTTGACCTATTTGAACCATACCTTAAGTACACCTATTTCTTAGTGTGCCAATTGCTAGGGGTGGATGCCCCTGAATACATGTCAATTATGCTGATGGTGATAGCAGTAGATGTCCAATGCCATAGCTCTCGACCTTTTGATTATGCCACATATATTTTCAATGAACTCGATGCATGATTGATGGCGGTAAGGAATGGCTCCCCTATTTTTCATTTGAGGCATTAGTCAATCCTGATGCATATGATTCTTTAGTATGGGAAAGAATTGAAGATGTGGCCTGATAAGCTAAGGGTTTCACAATTTGATAAAGAGGGGGGGTTGTTGTCAATACAACTTTGGACTGCTATTTGGGATAGTAGATTTTCCAATTCACGATTCATACATTTTGAAGAATATTTTGTGAAACCATTGTATAAATTGTATAATCACCCCTGTGAATATTCATTGTTTGATGAGATAAAAAGGTTCCTCAAACCCAAGGACTTTAAGGGTATGTACAGGATCATCATGGAAAAAATAAGCCCTTAAGTGGCAAAAAATTCAGAAAATTTAGAGTTAGGAAACTTGACGTAAAAATTTGAATAAGTTACCTAATATTATTTCAAAAATATGTAAGAATAGAATCTGTAGAAAATTGACTGTAGTTTCTAAACTACTAGGTTTTAAAAAAAAAAAAAAAATCTATTTGGTGAAAATTTGAAATTTCAATGTAATGGTACTTAAATTTTAGGGAAAAAATAAGTAGGTATCTATCTAACCACCCTAAACACAATAAAATGATAATTTTTTTTTATAAGATTTTATATATAAGTAGAGGACTCATGCCTCGATGTGATGCATATTTTTTTGTAATTTTTTTCCAAGTAAATAATTAATTATGAATTTTTTATTACAACTTAAAAAAAAATATAAAAAATCATATGTCTGACCACCTTAACTTGGTCAAAACTTCATGAAATTCATTTTTTTATTTTTTTAATCCTATAGGATACGAAGCATAGAATGTGATGCATGTTTTGGATTCAAAAAATGTGTTACCATTTGAAAGCCATATATGTTTTTCAATCAACCTATCAATCATGACTTTAGTCGTAATTTGAATAGAAAATGAATAACAATTACTTATTAAATTCAAAGTAAAGCATAATTTATATTTGTGGAAAGATGAGAATATCCTTTAAAAACCCTTTTTGTTTCATCAATTTTGGGTAAAAAAATAGTCATTAGCCACATACCCATCATATTGCAACTTTTTGGCTCATTATGATCTTGCACATACCCTTAATGGGCCTATTAATCACAATTGGGGAGACGGTATTGTTTGGAAGATGCAACAATGATTAGGATATATAGATTTGAGGATGCACCCTTTATTCTTCCAAAAACAGTACCTGATAGAATTGCATATCTTGAGATTTCCAAGCAATTAGATTATTCATATTTCATGAATTAGCTCTTTTGGAAAACATTCATTTATGCCTCGCACACTTTGTTTCGGTGATTTCACTATGTTGACAAGGGAGGGATATGATTTGGTTTTGAATAATTTTTTGCAATATAACATGAAGAAAGGTACACCTTGAAAAGGATTCGATCTAGAGGGGTATATCAACTTTGCAAGTGACAAAATAAACTTGGGTGGGTATGATCATATACCCTATAAATATGATGAGTACAACAGAGGATTTCTAGATGTTGAGATGCTATCTTTAGAGGAGGAAACACCTAGTGATAACAAGCCTCACAATACAATTGACAAAATCTCCAAATCAAGAAATCAAGCTTACAAATGTCCTCCTAGGGAGATAAAAGTTGAAGAAAGTTCAGATATAGATGCAAGATAGATTGCATATCGATCATTTGTAGCTGATGATGAATTTTTAAAAAGTCTAGAGTTTAAGGCTTTCTTGTATAAGAAAAAATGGAAACAAATAAGGGAATTAATTTAAAATATAACACCAACTAATGGACAGTTGTTGGGTAACCTAAAAATAGGTGTGGATAAAGAAATGGAAGATATGACTCCTGAGAAGGGGAGAAAGATGCTAGAAGATGCAGGAGTTAGGATTTTTCCCAAGTTAGATTTGAATTCTACCTCAGTCTTTAATAGTTCTTGAAGAGCAATAATGCCACATATAAGCCCAACCCTGAAGGTGTGACAGAGATATACGTAGGATCCAGGTACAATCCAGATGAAGGGTCGCTCATATTTGGGCCCTATATCCACCTCATAGGAAATCAGTTGTGATTGATACTGAAAAGGAATTTGGGCATGTGATGACCTTAAAAGTTGGAGAGGTTGATCCCATAACCACAATAGATATTGGCATTAATGTTGCTAAATTGAATAAAGCATAGATTCAAATGTTGATAAAAGAAAAAGAAATGTATAGAATGAACAATGAAAGATTGCTTAGAGAGAATGATCATTTGAAGGATATGGTTGGAATAACATTAGGACCCACAAAGAAATCAACTCAAGGAGAGATTTCTCATACAAAAGATCAGTGGGTAGGATCAGATGCATATTCACAGGGCAAATATGATGCACTCACTACAATGATAAAGAAGAGGCAAGCTAGCTTGATGACTTGGCTGAGTAAACTTTGGGGACCACATTTGAAAAATTATGTTGTAGAACGAGAACATAAGAGGATTGATGGGAGAATCCATGAGAAACTCCAAGAAGTGAAAGAGATGTTCTAGATAATGCAACTATTGATATTGCTAATCATATCATAAAGAGACACGAGGAATTTCAAGAAGAATTGCATGGGGATGAATAGGGGCTGATTGATTCCACTAAGAAGGGATTACCAATGCTATTCAAAGATAAAGGAGAATTGAAGGAAAAATAAAAATGGATTAAGGAATGTGAATCAATGTTGCAAACAATTCTGGAGGTAGCTACAAGAGACAATTCAACATTGGACGAGGCTTGTGAGTAGAATGAACGGATGGTGATCATGGAGATAGCAATTTAGAATGCAGTTGGAGATGTCAACATACATGCACGTTAGGATTACCTTGATCATTTGTCAAAAATCTATTTATGGCTAAATAGAGCCTAGCCACTAGTTTATTATTATTGCTATGCAAAAACATTTCTGAAAGGATGTGTCCTTTCATAGTTTGTTATATTTATACATGTTCTATATGATCAGGGGAGGAGAAAGATAGATAAAACAAAGAATACTATAGATAGTTTTTGTAATGATGTTTTCATCAAAAAGACTCAGATACATGCATGAAGTTTGATGAAGTTAACGAAGATATATGAATTTGTGGCTTAGTCTTTGGTATCAATTGTCTGTGGAATTATACAGTTATTTGATTATCTCCATTTTGATGCTTTTATGTTTTTCAAACTGGTATATCAATCATAGATTAATTTTTTGATACACATTTGTTGTATTTGTGTGATGTGATCATTTGGTTCTTTCAAGTAAAGATTATATCCTTATAATCAATCACAATACTAGAAATTATTAATTGGATCAATAAGTAGAATCAAATAATTAGGTTTTTCATCTTGTCTCAAGTAGAGTTTTCATCCATTTAGTTGCACATTTGTACAAGTTGCAAACTACATTTGTGCGCTAAATAGTTTGAATTATTGCCATCAAAAATTACACTTTTCTAGATATTCATTAGACTCCATATACCAAACGAGGCACTAGTCTTACATACTTCATTTTAGTTCATCCATTTTATATTTTACATTTGTTAATTGAACATATTAGGATTAGCCTTGATATTGCTTATACAATCTATACCATAATAAACATTCAATTGTACACTCCCACTTGCCATTGTGGATAAATTGTTTGAAAAGTAAAAACAAATCAAGTCTTCTTCATTCATATAGGTATACCCGCCTAGGTCTAGCAGCACTTGAAGAGAAAAAGGTCTAAACTATTTGGCCTTGTATGTTACCCTGAAATGTACCAAGACTTTGGCAACCTCTTGAGGCATTTTTCCTGTGTTTTTGAGAGCTAACATGGTCTTCTTCTTATATATATGATATTCGAATTGTAATATTTGATCATCAACACTTTATAAGATTTTAATACTTTTCAGTAGTGAAAGACTTATTTTCTAGAGTAATACAATACTAGTACTTTTCTATTTGTGTGTGGAAGATTCTTTCATTTGGACTAGTTCTTTGTTGTTTCTTTTCAAGCAATTGAAGGCAATGTAAAATGTATTCTAATTAATCTCCATGACCATCTTATAATTACCTCTCACTTTCCTCAATCTACCTTTCCCCATCAAATACTCCCCTTCGAATTTGTTAATGGAGTTGGGATCCCAAATATGATCTACATGGATCTTTGCTACGAACTTAGGAAGATATTCAGTAATGTGCACCATGGTTTGGTATACCATAAATCCCTCCACCATAGAACCCTCAGGATGTTCTCTTTGTGTAACCAAAGCGTTCAAAATTTTTAAGTGCCTCTCAACCATCCACATTGACCATGTGTGTATAGGTCCACATAATTCAATCTCCTCAACTTGGTGTATGAGGTAGTGTTCTTGTGCATTGAAAAATGTCGAAGGTAGACACTTTTTCATTTCACACATTAGACGAGGAATTTTTCTCTTCCAATAATTTATATCTTCTTTATGGATTTCTTTAGATGACAACCATCTACAAGTGATTCAAGGTGCAAATATATTAAGGATTTAGCAAAATATACAATATATTACATAACAAGTAAAACAAATGGAAAATATAAGATCTATACAACGAATTGAACAAATATCACTACTTACCTCATGTATTTTCCAAGATCATATATAACTTGCTTGACATTGTTGTCAAAGTTGTCTGGGAGAGATAGAGGTAGAACATACTACAACAATTATAAAATGATATTTTCATTATTTTTCCAAAACTAGTAAACATAGTACACTGAAAATTACATGCAGTATACAAATATATATGAAATATACTAAATAATTACCTTAATGAAGGTATGCCAATCATGCGTTTTCATCTCTGACCCAAATTCACCTTTCTTTGTTATGATATTGTTTATGTTCGCAACAAATCTTGTGGGAAATAAATGTTTTTGTATGACTTCTTTTATAGCATTGCTTTGTTGCTCTGTTAACAACCAAGGAAGGGAGGTTATAATTTGGTCTCCATTTCTATTTAATTGAATGACATTTTTCATTGCATGATTGGCTTCCTGAATTTCACTACAAATTTTGACATTTTTTTCTGTCATACCCTCCATCTAATATTTTCCATAACTTTTTAGTTATATTCTTTCCAATATGCATTGTATCAAACAAATGCACAATTTATAGCTGCTCATAGTAGGGAAACCTACTAAATTGTCTGGGATAACTTTTTAGTCCTTGTGGAAGTCGGCCATTAATGCCTTGATGACCTTCATGAATCATATAAGTTAAATAAATTAACAACGACAATAATTGTCAATTACAACATGAATAAACAAAACACAATATAAAAATATAAATTCCAAACATATCATATATGAAAGATAAATAATTTGATCCAATGTATAACCTTGACAATTAATTATATTATATTCCAACTTCCATAGGTGAGGTGTCATTCTTCATGGTTTTGATTTAGTCTCTTCTTTCCCATTGTAAAGATGTTTTCCAGTAGTTGGATACTTATGATTTATGTGGGGGAAGTGCCTATACTCATCAAACACCTACTTTCCTAAACTTGTTGAACGACGAGATTTCATTTTTGGACCACAAAATGGACATACAAATTTTCCCTTTGTTTGAAAACCTACAAGATCATATATAGTTGGATTAAATATGTCAATTTTTATAATTATATATAATGAATAAATTATTTTAAAAACATGCATGATATCAACTTCATAAAATTAAATATCGTTAAAGTGCAGTCAAAAGTTATAACATACCTCAAAAATGCGTTAGCCCTGGGGCATCATGAATTGTCCATACAAGCATTGCATGGAATTGAAATTGTCTTTGTCTTATTGGTCTAGAGACATCATACATAGTGACGCCATTCCATAGATTTAGTAACTCGTCGATGAGAGGCTCGATATATACATTCATATCTTTAACTTGGTAATTACCTAGTTGAATGAACATAAACATTACATAATTATTATAACCATTTTATTGCAATATATATAAATTAATGTACATGACTGTTAAGTGAAAAAAATATAATTCATTATGCAACAAATAAGACAAATGAGATGCTACTACATTAAATAAAATTGATGTAAACAAATACTTGGAACAATCATTGCCAACATTATGTGCTCCCTCTTTATTGACATCCATGGAGGAATGTTATTGTTGATAAAAAAACATGCAACACCAACTAAATAGATCTCAGCTCTCCAAATGGATTAACACTGTCTGCTGCCAATGAAAGCCTGAGAGTACGAGGTTCTTCTTTAAAGTGTGGCTATTTTTCCTCCATGTCCCTAAATGAAAAACCATCCGTAGGAATTTGAAGAATTTCATCTCCACTTCTATTCCATGCATGGTAATCCATAAATTGCACTAAGCTTTCACACCTAAATAATCATTGCATATATGGAATAATGGGAATATAATGAAGAACCTTGCGAAAAACCTTTTTTGTTAGTTGATCTATTTGATTCTACTGGTATGACATTCTAGGCATTCTGTTGCAAATTCATGTTGTTTATGATATATAGTATGATCATTGGGACATGCATCTATTGCTTGATACTCCATTCCAATATCTTTCATAATGGTAGATAAATCTCGGTATGAGCGAGGTAAAATATTTGATGGTGGTAACAAAAATTCACCTATCAATCTACAACAAAAAAAAAATTGTTAATATAAAGAATATTAATGGTACAAATTTCATCCTTTATTTACTAGTGATGAACTAACAACAAAAATAGATGAAAAAAGATGACATATATGACATACCTTAACATCTGTGAGAATGCTATGTTGGATAAACCATTCATAACCTTGAAGTTCACTAGCAAAAATACAGCAGAGAGATGAGTTGTTTGGGAGCCTTCATAAAGGGGCTCATATGCCTTCTCAAGTACAGGTAAATCATGAACATCATCAAAGTCATCTCGATCATCATGATCAGCTGCACCACTAAATGTGTCTTAGATTAATGAATTTGTACCATCATCTTCAACTATGTTTTATGGCCCATGATCATCTTCTTCCATAGGATCATTAACTTCATCTTAGATATTCACAGTTCCATGTTCCTCCACTTACAAAACCACATTTTCCAGGCTGTGATAATCCATATCATGTGCCCTAGGGCAGCCCACCTTTATAATAATGATCAACACAAATAAACCATGATCATGATCAAGTGATTTTTTATATATATATAAAATGTTAAAACGATATAAACATTTATAAATTCAATCAATATAAAGACATATAATGAACAACTTACCAATGGAAAATAATCATGGCCCCCTTCAATGTGGCCATGCTACCTACAATGTTTCTCAACTGTTGTGATTAGAGTATATGCAGGATCATGATGGGCCAAAAAGTGGCAATATGTAACTGATATGATGGCCCATGTGGTTGGCGACTTTTTTTTTACCCAAAATTGATGAAATGAAAAGGGTTTTTAAAGGAGATTCTTAGCTTTCCACCAATATAAATTATTCTTTACTTTGAATTTAATAAATTATTATTATTTATTTTCTATTTGAATTACGACTGAATTCTTGATTGATAGGTTGATTGAAAAACATCTACAACTTTAAAATGGTGTCACATTTTTTGAATCCGATACATGCATCACATTCTATGATTTGCATACTATAGGATTAAAAAATAAAAAAACTGAATTTTATGAAGTTTTGGCCAAGTTAAGGTGGTCAGACATATGAGTTTTTATATTTTTTAAAATTTGTAATAAAAAATTCATAATTAATTATTTACTTAGAAAAAAATTACAAAAAAATATGCATCACATCGAGACATGAGTCCTCTACTTATAGCTAAAATATTATATATTTTTTTATCATTTTATTATGGTTAGCGTGGTCAGACAGACACCCACTTCTTATTTTTTCCTTGAAATTTAAGTACTACTATATTGAAATTTCAAATTTTCACCAAATAGATATAAAAAAAATAAAAAAATAAACCTAGTAGTTTAGAAACTACATTCAATTTGCTACAAATTCTATTCTTACATATTTTTGAAATAATATAGATAACTTATTCAAATTTTTATGTCAAGTTGCATAACTCTGATTTTTCTAAATGTTTTGCCACTTAAGGGCATGTTTTTTCCATGATGATCCTGCACATACCCATTAAAAGTATTCTTGTCTTTAAGCCCTTGCAATTATTGCAAGGAAAACAATATTTCCCATCACCCTTTCTTTTCAATCTATCCCACAATCTAGCAAGTGTCTCTTCATTTTGTTCTACACTAATATTATTTCACATGATTTTTCTTTACCAAGCTTGAATATTTAGATCTTCAAAAAATATCAAACTCACACTCCAATCACTTTTAATCATAGACAGGTAACAAAATATAATAATTCTGATGTTTTGAACCAAAAAAATTTGGCCTATAGTCTCCACAAATTGTCACAAGTATAGAAAAACATTGTCGCAAGTATAGATAAATTGTTGAACTCACTTTTATTTATTAAAAAGAATTCATCGGAACCCTGACGAATGCTAACCATATACCCGTTGGCCCACAAATTAAGTAGGCTAACCATATGTCGAAATAGCGACAAAAATCACAAAGCATTGCAATTTTGATGAACGTCGGGCATAATTTTTTTAAAAAATTGAAATTTTCATATTAAATACACAAGTACCCGACAATACATCTAATTATACATCTTTCACGAAAATTTTTGTCGTATTTTGCAGTTAAATGAGTTAGTGATTTCATTATTAAGGTTTAATTACCAAACATGGGGTTTTACTAAGGAAAACCCCCATTCAACCAAAACATTTTTTTTGTTTCTCTCTTTGTATGTGCAAATTTACAGGCAAAGAAGGATTGAAGTTGATCAAAAGAGAAATATTGCAAAGTTGCATAAGTTGTCATGATTGTTGTCAAATTATGAAATACAAATTTTGTTTTTGGATTTTCGACAATCAAACCTCGAGAATCAAAAGATTATATCTGGGATCAAAGGATTGTAAAAACTTATTTTGGATCCCTATTCAAGGACCCATTCGCCCATGGGTGAACCAATCCTACTACATGCCCTAAAACCCACTATTCATGACAAGTGCATAGTATTAGACCCTTCTCATATCTACCTATAAATTGTCATTTCCATTTTTGTTATCATATAACTTTGCATTTCAAGTGTTAGGTCATTTAATTCATTTATTTAATGCACATTAAATCATTCCAAAAAATTGCAAACCAATTGTTCTATTATAAGAAAGTAGAGATCCAAGGTCCAAAATAGGGTTGACGCACCTAAAGGTTGAAAATCAATCCTATCCCTTTGTGATCTTCTCTATTTCTAATGAAATTTGGGAAAGGTGTGTTTGAATCCTTGGTCATTTCATTATTTCACTTTGATTGAATTCATTTCCCCTAATCTCTTCATTTCATTGTAAAATATGAAACACTTATCTCAAGCTTAAAATTAACAATCTAGTGGAAAATTCAACATTTATTTGTAAATGGTGATCTCAAATATCATAAAATAAGTTAACAATGAGTATGGAGTTAAAGATGATAGAGTAATTCCTTATAAAATAATTGTTTCTAGCTTGGTATATTATTTTGAGAATATTACATTTAAAAATATTTCTTCTGAAACTAATAAATCAATAGATGTTATGGATATTATTCATTCACTTCTTTAGATGCAATATGATACTTGACATTATTAATTTTTGGTTAAGCACTTAAATGATCCTAACATATGATCTACAAGAAAAAATGGTATTTGAGATTATTGGTCCCACTTCTTGTTGGTATCATGAAATTTTAATCTATCTACATAACAACTTCTTTCCTATTGCCCTCTCATGAAATTAATATAAAAATTTCATCCAACATACATCCCTCTTCACACTCCTTAGTGGAATGCTCTATTGTAAATTTTATGAGATTATTATGTTGAGGTGCTTAAATTTTTAAGAATCTAAATAGAAACCAAGGAAGTCCATTATAGAATCTATGCACATACTAGTGGCATGGTCCTTGCCAATAAAATTATGAAAAAAGGTTATTATTGAACTGCCATGCAAAAATATTCTTGTTAGTATGTTAAAAGTTGACTAGCCTCTTAGAAGAATGCATACCTCATCCACACATCTTAATAATTTTACCCAATCGAAACTTCATGGTGTTTCTCTACTTGGGCACTCAATATCATTAGGAAGATAAATCCCCCTTCCTCTAATAGAAATAAACATATCATTACAACCACTTAATACTTTACCAAGTGGGTAGAATCCACTCCCCTCACCTATGTATATATTTTTTCAAGTTCATCCTTAATCATCCCATTTATCATTATGGTGTCTCATTTATCATTGTCATTTATAATGGTAAGTCATTCAAAAATAATATAATAAAATCCCTTTGTGACCAATTCCATATCAAACATAAGTGGTCCATGCTCTATTATCCTCAAGGTAATGGCCAAGCCAAAGCTTCAAATAAAACAATATTAAAAATCTTAAAAATAATTAATAATGTTAGTCAGGATTGGCATCTTCAACTCCATCCTACTTTATGGACTTACTATACCAGTATTTGCACCCCTATAACAACCACCTTATTCTCTTATTTTTTAGGCTAAATTCATCTTACCCATTAACATTGACCTACCCTCCTAAAGCATATCCCTGCATGGATTGATTGATTATGAGGAATATAGAATTGTGCAACTTCATGAGTTGGAGTTGCGTAATGAAAAATATTTCAATTCCTTTTATTATTTTGAAGGCATATCAAAATAGGCTACAAATAAATTACAACAATAATACCAATTCTAGATACTTTGAAATTTGTGACCTTGTTCTTAAAGAAAATAAAAAACACCAATTAGGATTGCAAAAAGAAAGGTAAGTTTAAACCTAATTAGTTAGGCCCATAATTATCATCACCAAATTTGGGTCAAGAGAATACAAGTTGTCCATACAAGATGAATAGGAGCTTCATGAACCTATGAAAATATTTCATCTCAAAAATTTCTCCACCTAATGGGTTTGATTTTTATATATAAAAATTAAAAAGCAAAAATATAAATAATTAAAAAAAGTAAAGAGGAAAAAAAAATTCATAGATGAGAACCATTTCTCTGTTGCCTTGGGAGAGCATCATGATGAAAAATATTTTTTGACATAATGTATAATCTATTGTTTACAAGTAACCTACTAGGGAATTCCACATTCTATCCAATCCCCATTACCCTCAACCATCCTTGTTATTGTCCACTACACCCATTCCTCCTTTTAGCTTTTGATATTGATTGACACACAACAAAAAATTTAAGGAATTTTTTGGATAATTCTTGGTCTATCCACTTTATAGCGCTCTTCAATTAACATCACCATGAAAAAATAGAAAAATCTCCCAAAAAATTTTAAAAATATATATATATATATTCAAAAATATTAAAAAACTAAAAAATCTAAAAAGGTAAAAAAATATTGTAAAATCTAATCACTATTAAAAAAAAAGAAAAATAAAATGCATTCCTTGGTTTATTTAAAGTCCCTAGATTTTCAACACATCATTGTAGTTCTATGATGATATATCATTCTCAATCCAAGCTCCTCACATGCATTGGTGCTTGGAAAATAAAGCAAAACTACTTGGATTTTTTTCTCTTTCAATTTATGTGGACACGTTTTTGTTATATTTTTCTTGTTTTTATTTGCTTGCATTTTTATATCACTCCATTGGGAATTTCATGACAACTATGTTATCATGGTCTTCCATATCATGCTACATCCTATCACTTGCCTATTTAGACAATTTTCTTGTATAATGCATAGTAGCTATGTGAACATGTTATTCCATATCACAACACATATTTTCATGTGATATAATAAATTGAGCTACCTAAATGTTTGACATTTAATGTGATTCACAAATTTCATCATCACATCATCCACACTCATCTTCATTTATTCTTAATAAAATAATATTAACTAACATTCATTCTATCCCCTCCTTTGATTTTAACCCATCAATTTTGTTCCATGGTATTTAATTTTATTTCAAGTTTTCTTCCATCTCTTTTGTCCTTGCAAGTACTCTTGAGGGGACATCCTCTAACTAGCTTGTGACTTGGGGCATTCTTTGACATTGAAAAGCCACTACTTCTTATAGTTGTAGACACCTAAATTTCACCATCTTATTAATTAAAACCATTATCGTCCTCGTTAACTAATTCTATCATTACAACCAATCAATGTTATTATTTTTCAATTGACTAATTATATTGTCTTTATCATCTTGTCAAGTTATTGATTTATAAACTTCACCATATTAAAATTTCACTTTGTCAATTAATCAATTATATTATATTAATTAATTAATCAATTACTAATTAATAAATTATCTCCTAATTAATCTATGCACATATATTCAATTAAAATAAATAAATGATCCTAATCATCCTCACCCATATTTCACTCATGTAAATTCTTCGTCTCTCTTGGAATTGCAAGATGTACACTTGCACCCACTAAAACAAAGATAAGTGCAAATATTGGTAGATTTCTCATCTCTAAACACTCCTCTTCACCACCCTTACCAAAATTTTTTTTGAATGAATGAATGAAATATTTTAATGACATCCACGAGATTGAACAGTCTAAGGGACCAAGACACAACTTAATTTGTTTTCATGCTCTTTTCCAAGTCTGATCTCCTGCTATTGATTTTGACTAGAAGGTTGGTCGTTTGGTTGATCTTATCCTCCTTAGATAATTGCTGCATATTGTCCACATCCAAACTATTTGCATACTAATTATGGATTTCTTCATAAGTTGTGTATTCCATGACAAAGTGTCATTTCGTCTCCACCACCCCCTTATTGCAGAATACACAGATTCTTTCTTACCATGTTTCCCTAGGTAACTTCCATCTACCAGTCTCACACCTAAGATGATGTGATCCCATCCTCAGTTGTGCAACTAACACCCTCGCTTTCCCTTTAATAGCAGCCCCTAAATAGGTTTTTTCACCATGATCCTTTATCAGGTTAAACTCTTTGACACAGTATGCTTTTTTTCACCCAATATGATTTGACCACATGGTAGTCCTAAATTTTTCCCTCACATAATTTTTATTTCACTATTGGTGCTTGGACACTCCTGCAACTTGATGTGCCACTTGTTCAACCACTTGTTCTATTTCATCCAGGTTTTCTTTCTACAATACAGTGTCTCCTCCATAACCATTTTGTGCCATCACTAATTGTCCATGTTTTCAACCTTCTTTAGATAACTTATCAACCAGGTTATCGCCAATGCCTCTAAGGGGAAAGCCCATGCTTCAGCTAAAATAATTTCATATGGGACCATGGATTTAACTTTGAGATTGCTTGTTATTAGGTGTTTTTGGATTCTTTCTATTTGTCTCCAACTACACTTTGACATATTGCTTCCCCATACTTCACACCCATAAAGCACAACCGGTGTGACAAGTAAACCAAATAGAGTTTTCTTGGTTTTCCAATCCCAAAGTTCAACTTTTCTACATCTATTTTGTAAATATATGTGTGGATCATTCTATACTAAATGTATATCTATTTAAAGTTGCGTCATCGAAGGGGCATGAAAATTCTTGGAAATCAAGTTGACTGTAACAGTAAAGTTCCCATCAGTCTTATATTCTAGGTGATTATCTTTCTAAGGTCTTTTCAATCAAGTTTTATTATAAAAGGTAAAAATTTATATATTATTTTAGGTGATTAGATGTAAATCTGATTGTCAAATAATGAGTAATTTTTTTCAAACTAAAATATTACTAGCGCTTGCATCTAAAGGAGGTTCAAAGATTAGGTTGATAGAAAACTATATGTATATTAGGGTAAGGTCCCATGGAGGGGTGCTTCCTAAAAAATTTAGTGGTTGTTGCTTACATTTTTTAGGAATATTTTAAAGCTAGTGGTCCCATGAATTTAATTTTGCAATTCAGCTTAATTTGAGCTCCAAAATTTAAGGAATGAACTAGAGTACTTTGATAAAAATTAATAAATAAATAAATAATCTCTCATTTTTATTTTCTTTTAGGAATTTAAAATTAAGTGATAGACAAGTGGCAGAAAAAATCCTAAGTTGTAGGGGCAATTTTTAGCTCCACCTCAATTTCACCCACTGAAATTTGTAGTCTAAAACGTAGGGGTTGCAATTTTTTAGGAAAAGATTCCAATGAATCTTGTAGCATAAGTTTTTCTTGCTTCATGGGACCGCTTGCTCCATGAAAATAGATCCTGAAGCCCCTCCATGGAACCACACTCTTAATATGTTTGAGAGTATGCTTTTGTGCATACAAATTCTATTTGCATGTGGCTAGATTAAACAATTAATAATAAATGCCAAATAATGGAATGAAATAAACTTAGACAAATTTGGATTTTTTCCCTTAAGAAATTAATTATTATCTAATTATAAAATATTTGCATACATATTTAAAACATAAAGCAATGCAAATGAAAAAATAAAGTTACCATCAAATTGATAAAAAACACTACAAATAGAAATAGAATATTTACATCCAATTGTCAAATCAATTTTTATCTAGCTTTTATTTGATAAGGGATATTTTAGAGGTTTTTACCTGATATTTTGGAGATTGCTTTACCATTAAACGATAGTTACAACTTGTTTTTTGAAGACACAACAATGATTTGTGCAGGCATGGGACTTGTTTCAAGCTCAAATCTCACACTATATGTAGCATATCGGCTAAAAATGAATTAAAGAGATCTTTTTTATGTAATTATATAGCTTGTATGAAATTATTGTGGAACTTAAGTATGTAGTTTATGTAATTATATAATTTAAAGCAAAAAAATGTTGTAATTAATGTTCGCGTTGTTTTAATATGTACCTAAAAAATTTATTCTTCCATATGAAATGGTCTTGTCTAAGATTTCCCAACTCATTAGCTCATCTTTGTGAATTATTTTCAATCATCTTAATTAGAAAACTAAAATGTAAATTTATATGTCATAGTTTTTGTGGTTTTAGTTCATTAGCTATCAATTTGATGTCAAGAAAATTAAATGAATTTAAAAGGGAAAAATTGTACTTTTTATTTAATTATGTAGTTCATGCAAAATTATCATACATTTTAAAAACACTTAGGTTGTACTATTCAAGTAGAAAATCAAAATTTTAGTGTATTTTGATAGTTTTTACAAATGCACATCAATTTCTTGAAATTTTGACAAACTCCTCTTTAATGAAAAATAAAACTTATCAAGTAGGCTTGTAGTTCTATAAGACTACATGAAAAATCTAATTTAAGTCTATCAAAATATGATTTGATTAGGATCTAGACTAATTGCATTTGAATGCTTAATGTTTACAAATCATGAAATCCAAATTACATAAACAAAATTAACACATTAACATGTGAATTAAGCAGAAATACAATTCATGCATACATTATTGAAATTATGCATTAAAAACAAAAGGTGAAAAGAACGAAATTGAGAAGGAAGAAGAGAGAGAGAGAGTGCAAATGATTTAATAACGAAGTTTTCCACAAACGTGACTACGTCTCCGGGTCCGCTCCAATAGAGTGAGACCGATCCGATTAATCTCCAAAAACATAATTACAATTGCACCAAGATCATTTCCTTCAAGCACTTCGGTAGCATAACAAAACTCTGATGTACAGAAATGATCAAAAATCTCCTTAGAAAAATCTCCTTGTTTCTCACAGCTTCACCACCTAGACTTGAAAAATTTGAGTGACCCAAAACTCACTCCTAAACTCCCCTTTTATACATCAAATTTACTCAAATTGGCCATTAACCAATTGATTTTACAATATTTCCTATATCCCCTTTACATGGAAAAATACTTGAAAATCTCCCATTATAATCCTTAATAATCTTTTAGAAATTATTTAAGCCTTTTAAATAATATCTTTCAAGATTATTTAAGCCCCCTTAAATAATGTATTTTCGGACTTCCTTAGGATTTGTTTAATAATAGGGAGTTTGTTTGTTTTGTTTTATTTTCAAAACTTAAAATATAACCATTTGAGGTTATTTAGTTAGACATTGAGCCTAACTAATCAATATAAAACTCCTACGCCATACGAATTTCAAACGGCTCGCATGGTGTAATGGTGCCAATTCGTTTTGAAATCCTGGTGGTTCCGGGTTCAAATCTTGGTAGTTGTTTTAAAAAACAAACTTCGAAAATAACTATGACCAAAAAAACTCGTCACCGTAAATAGTTTAGAGCACTGGCTTGGGTGTAATGGCTGCGTGGAAATTTTGGTCATGTGAGGTGGGGAGATCGAATCTCCCCAACAACTTTTGACAAAAAAACCAACAGCTATGAGAAGGGGAAGAGTAACTAAGTTGCCACGTGTCAAACCAAGAGGGTGCCACGTGGCAAGTTCCATACGCCGAGACCACTAACGTGTAATCTGATGTGTCGCTGACATGATGACGTGGCCTGCCATGTGGCACCCAATGATGTGCCAAATGGCCCTTTTTTCCACTTTAAGATGACACGTGTCAATCAGTGATTGGTTGAGAATGTTGATTGTTTGTTGATTGTACCATGCTGATGTCAACAAAGTCAACCCATCTTTGAATGCTCATATCTCGAGCATACTACATCGGATTTTGACAAAACGAACATTGCCGGAATCATCTCAACGAGCTCTTTGATTTGAAACTACTTCTGTTGATTTCTGAGACAATCATTTTTTCCACTTTTTGGATGCCCCCTGATGGTAGTTTGACCCAAGGTTTGACTGGCCATAACTTGTGCAAACAGACTCCTTTTTGCTCCGTTCAAGTTGCGTGGGAATCAAGACATCAAGCTCTTTCTGATGGTATGGAAATCTAGAGTATTTGAGACATTTTAATTTTTAGTGAAAATATCCCTCGGATCAGGCCTCCCCACTAGAGAACTTTTGGACCTCCAAAAGTGACACTTATTCAAACATCAAGTGAAGACTTGGCCTCCCCACTTGTCTTGTATCCTCTGTACATCTGTATACCTAGCTCACAAACACAATGAAGACTGCAACAACATTGTTGATCATAAACATCATTCTATCACTTCCATAAGCATCTACATCAACTGTCGTAGCTACTAACCAACAAAAATTGACTAGCATCAAGTTGAACAATAATGCAGATATGAAAGAGAACAAGTCAACAACATATCGATCTTTCATAGGAGAAACATTTTTACCCAAGGATTGATCAATGCTTTCAATCACCATTCCCTCATGCTGAACTGTGGGTGCATCCCATGACATTTGACCCTGGTTAGCTACTCCAAGTTCTTGTCTAGAACCACCTGTGCTGACAGACATAAGAGTTAAATATTTACTTGCATTAATCACCCTCTTAAATTGCCCTGTGTTTGTAAAATAACGATCGGTCTTAATCCTGTGAGAATGTATAATATACTGAATGCCATCTTTAAACAAATGATAATGATTCTTTTCCCTGTAGAAAATAGCTTTTCTATCATAAAGATAAGGGATACCTAGAACTATCCCACATATATCTAGTGGAACCACATCAAACTATACTTCATCCACAAACTTTCTTGTGATTGCGAATTTTAAATTCAATTGTCTTGTTACTTGCAATTTATCATTCTCGCAAATCTAGCCTAGTGGATAAGGTTTGTTATGTTGTGTAGTTTTCAATCCCAAGTTTCTTACAAGATCTTCAGAAATTAAGTTAACTTGAGAACCATTATCTATGAGTGCATCAATATTAATGTTCTTAGCAACAACCCTTAAATGAAACAATTCATTTCTTTTCTTATCTTCAGAGACATCATTCACTTTAGAAGTAAAAGCACAACTATCAAAGGAAACACTGGAAATAGGAGCTTTACCTTTCATACCCATAGCTGTTATCTTAGTTTCATCGTCAGAATCAGAACCAAGATCCACAACAACATTTGTGGCTTTCTCCTTACCCTTCTATTTCTGATTCTGTCTCTGAGCCCACTTGGGCTTCAATTCGAGATGCAACTTCCAACACTGATCTTCATCATGGCCCTTCCTGTCACAATGAGAGCAAGAAAGCTTGTCATCCTTCTTGACTATAGTTGTCTTCTTTCCTTTCCCTGTCTCTGTATTCTTAGAATATTTCTTTACAAAGTTATCATTATCAAACTTATCAATAAAAGAACCTTTTCCCCTTGACTCTAAGTGTGTAGCTTGAATAGACACTTCATCCAAATTACAAGGGTTCAATACCAAAATGGAATGTCTGAGATATGAATGAAGACCTCCTATGTACTTCAACAAATTATCCTGGGTGTACAAAGGTACATTTAATGCAATAGCCTTCTTTCTGAATTCATGGGTGTACTCTTGGACAGTTTGACCTTTCCCTTGTTTAAACACTTGCCAATTCATCATTAATTGTTGCATGTGACCTAAGGGATAGAATTGCTTTTTAAGAGAATTAATAAATTCTAACCAAGATAAATTGACTCTACCATGCTGTGAAATTTCTGCTCTAGTCCTAATCTCCCACTAGGTAAGAGCTGAACCTCCCAATCGAAGAGTTGCTAACTAGATCCTAGAAGCTTCATCAAAGAGATTTTGAACTCTACAATAAAATTCTACTTGCTGAATCTAATCATCTAGTTTTTCAGCATCTAATTCACTAGAATACCTAGGTAGTTCAAATTTTACATCCAATTTAATCTGAGGCTTATTTACACCCTTAAAAGGATTATTGGAAAGAGAATGTGTAGAAGAAGAAGGAGAATGAGGAGAAGAAAGAGAAGTAGATAGAGGAGATTTTCGGGGGTTCATCACCACCTCTTGGTTGCTTCTTCTTGCTTTTACTGTCTCAATGATCTTCTTCACGTTTCATACGTTCTTCCCTTTCTTTGAGTAGCATCTCCAACATAGCTTTCTTCTGCCAAAAAGCTCTTCAAAACTCTTGATCACTGAGCTCTTCAGGTACCTCCATTCCAGATATAGACATCTTCAGAAAAATTCTTCTTTTCCCAATCTCAAGATTATATTCCTCAAGCTTGCCTTCGCCCTTCTGAATCTTGGATCTTGTTATCATTCAAAACAACTACAATAATAGTCACCAAAAGCTCTGATACCACTTGATCTGATTAGGATCTAGACTAATTGCATTTGAATGCTTAATGTTTACAAATCATGAAATCCAAATTACATAAACAAAATTAACACATTAACATGTGAATTAAGCAGAAATACAATTCATGCATACATTATTGAAATTATGCATTAAAAACTGAAGGTGAAAAGAACGAAATTGAGAAGGAAGAAGAGAGAGAGAGAGTGCAAATGATCTGATAATGAAGTTCGCCACAAACGTGACTACGTCTCTGAGTCCGCTCCAATAGAGTGAGTCCGATCTGATTAATCTCCAAAAACATAATTACAATTGCACCAAGATCATTTCCTTCCAGCACTTCGGCAGCATAACAAAACTCCGATGTACAGAAATGATCAAAAATATCCTTAGAAAAATCTCCTTGTTTCTCACAACTTCACCACCTAGACTTGAAAATTTTGGGTGACCGAAAACTCACTCCTAAACTCCCCTTTTATACATCAAATTTACTCAAATTGGCCTTTAAACAATTGATTTTACAATATTTCCTATATCCCCTTTACATGGAAAAATACTTAAAAATCTCCCATTATAATCCTTAAAATATCCTTAATAATCTTTTAGAAATTATTGAAGCCTTTTAAATAATATCTTTCAAGATATTTAAGCCCCCTTAAATAATGTATTTTCAGGCTTCCTTAGGATTTGTTTAATAATAGGGGGTTTGTTTGGTTTGTTTTATTTTTAAAACTTAAAATATAACCATTTGAGGTTATTTAGTTAGACATCGAGCCTAACTAATCAATATAAAACTCCTACGCCATACACATTTCAAATGGTTCACATGGTGTAATGGTGCCAATTCGTTTTAACATCCTGGCGGTTCCGGGTTCAAATCTCGGTAGTTGTTTTAAAAAACAAACTCTGAAAATAACTATGACAAAATAAACCCGTCACCGTAAATAGTTTACAGTGTTGGATTTGGTGTAATGGCTGCGCAGAAATTTCAGTCATGTGAGGTTCGGAAATCAAATTTCCTCGACAACTTTTGACAAAAAAACCAACATCCGTGAGAAGGGGAAGAGTAACTAAGTTGCCACGTGTCGAACTAGGAGGGTTCCACGTGGCAGGTTCCATACGCCAAGAACACTGACGTGTAATCCAATGCGTCGTTGACATGATAACGTGGCCCGCCATGTGGCACCCAACGATGTGCCAAATGGCCCTTTTTTTCACTTGAAGATGACACATGTCAATCGGTGATTGGCTGAGAATGCTAACTGTACCATGCTGATGTCAGCAAAGTCAACCCATCTTTGACTACTCATATCTCGAGCATACTACATCAAATTTTGACAAAAGGAACTTTGCCAGAATCGTCTCAACGAGCTCTTCGATTTGAAACTACTTCCGTCAATTTTTGAGACAATCATTTTTTTTGCTTTCTAGATGCCCCCTAATGGCAGTTTGACCCAAGGTTTGACTGGCCATAACTTGTGCAAACAGACTCCCTTTCACTCCGTTCAAGTTGCGCTGGAATTAGGACATCGAGCTCTTTTTGATGGTATGGAAATCTAGGGTATTTTAGACATTTCAATTTCCAGTGAAAATATCCCCCAGATCAAAATATCATAGGTCTAATACATATTTGTATTTTCTACAATGTTGCTAAACTTATTCAAAACCTTGAGAGACATTGTAAAGAAAAAGTTATAATTTATCTTGTAGGTTTTAAATTATTATGGAATTTTTTCCCATTTATGTAATATGTATAACTTATAAAAAGTTCTTTATAACAATTTTTAAAAATAAATAATATACAGATAGAAAGAGATGAAACCATAAATAATCCTTTAAGCTAAAAGAGCGGGTAAAGGTGAAATAAGTCTTTAAAATTATAATAACCCTTTTACAAAGAGGCTAGGAAAAGTCATTTAAACTTGAAAATTATGGCATTAATAGAATATTTTGTATTTAAGGGTGTCCCAAAATGTAATTGAATAGTTTAAGACAAAGTGTGATGGTTGGATGTCATTTTGAATATATTTTATAAAATTATGAGTGAAGTAAATCAAAGTTGTAGAATACACTTTTCACATTGATATATGAGAGGAGATATCTACAATAATTAAACTAATCACTCAATTATAAGGAAATTATAAATATAAAATAAATATACTATGATACAATGACTTACATCAGGGAAACCCCTCAATCCAAAACAAATCAATGTAATATTTATAAGTTAAGTTTAAACATGTGTCCTGAATTGGATGATGATATTGATGAAATCTCTAAAGTTCCTTATGCTAGTGTTGTCAGTAGTTTAATGTATGCAATGGTTTGTACTAGACCAAATATAGCCCAAGTAGTGGGAGTTCTAAGTAGGTTTATGTCTAACCTTGGAAAAGAAAATTGGAATTTTGTTAAAAGGGTATTTAGATATTTGTGAGGCACTTCTGATTACTGTTTAGTTTATCATGGTACTGACAATGTGGATAAGTCATTAGGCATATAGGGTTTTGTTGATGCAGATTGGGCAGGTGACTTGGATAGTCGAAGGTCCACTAGTGGCTATATGTTTACTTTGTTTGGAGGTGCAGTGAGTTGGATGAGTAAAAGACAACCTAAAATTGCTTTGTCCACCATTGAAGTAGAGTATATGGCTTCTACACATGCCTCTAAGGAGGTGGTTCAGTTACAGAGACTTGGTAATGGTATTGGTTTTGATTGTAGGATAGTGAGGATCAGATGTGATAGTCAGAGTGCCATATGTTTGGCTAAAAATCCTATGTATCATGCTCGTACTAAGCATGTTGATGTTCAGTATCACTTTGTGAGAGAAATGGTTGAAAATGGATATGTCTTGATTGAACAAGTTGACACTTTGGATAACATTGTAGATTCTCTTATGAAGCTAGTCACCACATATAAGTTCTCTTGGTGTCAAAAGGCCATGGGCCTTGATCACTGTACTTAATTCTATGTAATTGTATCTCTATGGGTGTAATTTACAATGTATGATGTCAAGTGGGAGAATGTTAGGATTTAGGTGCCATCAACCTTGTAAATCCTTTAATTAATTATTCTCCTAAAGTGTTTTCAACATTTACCCATAAGAGGTGAAACCATTTGACCAACGATGGTGAAAGAGATAATGTAAATGTAGTGTTACCATTACCGTTTGTCATTTAGGAAAAGGACAAAATAGCTAGGCGTCCCACTTGGAATCTTCTAGAATGAGGTTGTTAGGATGTTGTAAGAGCATATATGACATGTATGACAGTTTTCATAAGATGCTATGACAGTATGAAAGATTCCTATGACAAGTATGACAAAATATGCTATCTTTGACCCCAGGTGCTCATGCATAAGTTATGCCTTATGACAGCTGTAAGAGCATCTGTAAGAGGCTATTTTTAGGGTTTTATGACCATTTCATGAAGGGAGGCGTGGGTTTTTCTAGGTGGTATTTCTGCCTATTGTTTGGTGAAACCATGGTGGTTTTCATCCTCACAAATATCTTTAAATAGGGGCCTTGAGCTAGAGTTATTCATTCAGTTTTGTAGGTTTGCATGGTAACAGGGTGTTGTAGGATTTTACAAGGATGATAAGAGAAGTCTATTGCTTCATGTAATAGTTTAGAATATTAGTAATATACTTGGCTCTCTTTTTGTGGTGGATTTTTTTCCCTTCGGGGTTTCTCCACGTAAATTTGTTGTTGCATGTGTTATGATTCTTCTATCCCTCTCTCTCATTCTTTCTTCACACTAAGGCTAAAGGTTAATCTACATATTTTAGATTTGCATTCACCTATTTAAGTTCATATTGCAAGCTTTCTTTACCTTGATAATCAACAAAGGTTTCATCTTAGGGAACATTATACTTAATGTTTTGAAGAGAGGAAAAGTGCATAGGTCTCATCTTAGGGAGCATTGTACATAATGTTTCCAAGAGAGGACAAGGAAATATCATGCTCTCAGAGGGAGTCAAAACCAATGACACCACCAAGAAAAGGATACATCACAAGAAGAAAGGAAATCACACAAGGAACATGAAAACAAATGTAAATGAAATAATGCCAAAATAATGCCAATGTATGGCCCCACTTTAAAGAAATTGCTATCACCATGCTGTGAGCAATTGCTTTGAAGTTGCCAAAAATTTAAAGGGAAAAGAGGGTTGCCCCTAGAAACACATAAGGGATCTATAGATTCAAGGTAAATATCTATCTTTGTTGCAATGATATTAGAGAGCTCAAAACTATCATCATTCCCTAAATACACATAGAACTAGAATAATGAAACAAAGAGAGTGAAAGAAAAATGAAATAACTTTTAAGTCAACATGGAAGAGACATAGGGTGTCTCAATGCCTTGCATCATCCCCAAAAGGAAAAAAAAAGAAAAAAATAAAAGGAAAAGAAGAGATAATGAAAAATATTTTGGGTCAACATGGAAGAGACATAGGGTGTCTCGAAGCCTTGAGTCATCCCCAAGGGGAAAACACAAGACAAAAAATGAAAATGAAAGGTAAAGATCAATGAAATGGAAAAAGCGTACCACATATAAAAGAATGAAGGTACAAATAGAGGAATACAAAAAGAGAAGAAACATCAAACAATATGGGGAATCACATTACACCCATGCAATCAACCAAAAACAAAGAAAAAAGGAAAACAAAAAGACTAGTAAAGAACATGCGAGTCAACCATCGAGCAGGTCATCCATATCCCAGTGTTATTCTGTATATGTGGAATGTAGATCACTAGCGAAAGGGACAACATCAAGTGTTGTACTAGGAGAATCACCACCTGTTCAACACGTGGTAAATCACTCATTTTAGGAGGATCATCATGGTTGTTTTCTTCTAAGTGCATTGAAGAGGAAAATAACAAATTCAACTCATTATGCACTTGTTCATCAATTTTAGTTGTTTCTTCATCATCATCCAAGTTAACCACAATAGGAGGACAAATGATAATATCCATAGAAGGTGCTGGTCCTTTTTGTGTTGGAGATGTAGGATCTATTGGATCTGGTAATGGATGAGGATCATCATTTATTGCTTTTTTCAAGTTTGGATTTTTATTCTCAATGTTATTTTCTTCGTTCATCTTTCAAGCAACAACACGACGTCTACGCCTACACTCTAGCATTTTGGTTCCTTTTATTGCAGTTTTCAAGTTGTGTTTGTGTAGGAGCAGGCTTGTCAAGCATAAGTTCCTTTTCTTCTTGTGAGGGAAGAATGGAAGAAACCATGGGAGGTTGTTCAACCACTTTCTCATTGACTTTATAAATTTGTTTAGCAGTCAAATTAGGACTTGTTTGTTTTTCTCTTGGCCTTTTGTAGGAAATAGGCAAAGGATTTTTTATGGATGGGTCTTGGTTAGTCATAAGGGCTTTAAGTTGAACATTTTTTTCATCAAGGGGTGGAGGTTCAATCATAGGTGTAGGAAATTTTTCAAAGGATAGCTTGGTTATGTATTTTTCTTTGAACCTTTGGTAGGATAGGAAAAGGAAGTTGGTGTAGGAGCACCAAATAGACTTCATGCCTCCATGAGGATACTTTTTAATTTTTATTCAAATTTGATGTTATAAGGTTGTAAAAGGGCCGAAGAGGCCATATTTAATATGTATTAGGCCCTAGTAGGTTGTTATAGGTTTATTTTTCAAATATTGTAAAAATTGCTAAAATGTTGCAATATTGTTAATGCAAAAATGCAAAAAAGGAAAAAAATGGGGGATTTCAAAGGTCATAGGGAGTTTAAAAGGTGGTTAGGTTAGTTTGAGCATGTGAGGAAGTTGAAAATAATTTAAAAATGTAATTTTCATCATTTTAAAATAGATTGGTGGGTTTGAGGATGAAAATGAATAAAAATAACACTAATTTATTGTCATTTCAAGTGTTTTTCACTATTGTAGGCCATTGTACGACTATGTACCAAAAAAAAACCACTTCTCTTTGATTGGAGGTGAAATTATTTTGAATCTAGTCTCTAATGCAATTGGTTTCATCCCATTTGATTGAGTTATGCAAAAGATATGTTAATTTCTTTATAGGCAGCTTGAAATTCTGAAGTAGGGGCAACAAGCATTCAAAAATGCATTTATTCACTTCTAACTAGTAAAAACTCATGATTTTAGGTTTGGAGGTCTGTTTTAACATGTTCTTTGAGGTTTCACAGTTTCAGGGGTGTATGTTAATGTTTGATAAGGTTTCAAGGAGGCCCTAGGCTGGAAAAGAGTGATTTGGGAGAAAATTCAAGAGTCACAAGGCTAGGGTTCTATGAAAACCAAGTGCTAAACCTTGGGAGATGATTGGAATAGCATGATAAGATATATTTTGAAATTTTTGAGTCATTTTCAGAGTTTGGGAAATAGTGGAAGTGACATTTTCAATAACCCACCCTTGTTACAAGTCAAATGGTGGCCTAAAACCAATAATTGGGTGTTTGGTGAATTGGTAATTGTTTCTTTGACTAAAACTTGTATAAACCACATATTTGTAACCTGTTCAACCCATTGGGGTGGATATTTTCTATTGGAAAGGTGTTTGGAGAAGGGTTGCTTTGTAAAATAGACCTAATTGGCCACATTGTCAAACTAAAACAGTTAGTTTTTGGGGCTGTTAGTCCAAAAAAAATCATCTTGATTTTGAAATATGTTGTAATACTCCATAATGGGTATCCAAAAGTGTCTTTTTAATTCTATTTGGGGTCCTAAGTCAAAATTTATATTTGTTGTCCCTTAAGGGAGACCTACAAGCCTAGAGTGCCATTATGAGAGAACTAGCCTAAAAAAGTTGTTGCAAAGCCATTGGGTGTTTGAATGGTGTTTGGTAGGTTGTTATAAAATTTTTGGGTGAATTTTAAAAGTGTGGTAAGGTTTAGAGTTAGTTGGTGCGGGTTGGAGCCTTATTGCTCAAGAACGAGTAGTTGAAATTGCCTCAAAGAAAGAGTATTCTATTTTCATGAACCTAATTTATGTCAAGTGCATGGCAAGTTGAGTTGGTGAAACCTTTGTACTACATCAAAAGTCCTCACATGGTCTTATAGGTTCCATAGGCTTAGGCCATAAATAGTCTAAGGAAAAATTTCCACGAGAATACATAGGTCTAAAGCCACTATGGTTCATAGTGAATATTTCATTGTCGACTGAAAACTTTAAGAACTTATGGACAATGAATGGGATAAAATTCATGGAGCGAAGCCATTTGTAGCCTAACTTCACACAAAATTTATCTAAATTAGAGATGACAGAGAATGATACATTTAATTTTTTCGGTCCTACTTGTAAAGGGAGTGTGATTGAGCCCATCATAGCACGAGCAAAACCATCATGCATTTTAATCCATGCTTTTGGTTTATCATATCTATCTTGAGTGATTTCATGCACATATAAGAGTTCTTATGTGATCACATTCTCTCCACATATGAGATCAATTAAAATCCCAGGAGTGGGCATGTTGATTCTGCCAAATATGTAAAAAGGACCATCAGGTGCATTTTTTATTGTTTCTTCCGAAGAGACAATAATGTTAATGGGCATTATAGTTTGTTGTTTATGAGGCTCGATGCCAATCATTCCTATCATTTTACTAATAGGACTATGGTTAGTAACTAGTATTCATAGGATTTTATTCATCATCATCCATAGGATTTTATCCATCATCATCCATAGGATTTTTTTCATTATTGTTCATGTTTTCATTATTCATGTCAACACTCATCACATCAGGCTTAGTTTCACTAGCCTTAACAATTTAAGAAATATTATGGTTGGGCATGTGATTAGTAAATATTTGTAAGTTTTGGTTAGGAGGAGCTTTACATATCTATTACCTTTTTCATTCACACCTCCAATTTGGATATGATTAGAATCAATGAGGTTTTGCACAAGATGTTTAAGACACTTAAAATATTATGTATCATGTCCTTTTTGTTGGTGATATGCACAATACGCATTGTGTCTAAATCTTGGGGGTAACGGCTTTCTAGGGTCGAGAGGTCGAATGGGAGGTAAGGTAATCATGTTTTTTGTTTATTAGTTGAGTCATGATATTTTGAAGTGTGTTGGGTAAGGGAGTAAAATTGTCTTCACGTACCCCCAAAGATATAAGGATTACTCTTCTTTATAGCAACTGCTTGGGTAGGTTTGGAGGTGGAATTTAGTTGAAGGAAACTTTTATTTTGTCTTCTGAAAGGCTGGTAGGTGTTTTGGTTTGAAGATTCAGATTTTTCAGGATGGGTAGAGGTGGATTTTGGTTCACAACTACCTACAAAATTCTGATAATCTCGAAGGGAAACACATAAGTGCATGAAGGGAGGGAATTTCATCATGGTAAGCTTATCTCATATCTTTGTAAATTTTCTATGAACATCTTTCGAAGGTGAGAATCAAGAATTTTCACACTAATTTGGGAATAAGGGTATGTGCAGGATCATGATGGGCCAAAAAGTGGCAATATGATGGGTATGTAGTTGACGACTATTTTTTTACCCAAAAATTGATGAAATGAAAAGGATTTTTAAAGGAGATTCTTAGCTTTCCACCAATATAAATTATTCTTTACTTTGAATTTAATAAATAATTATTATTCATTTTCTCTTTGAATTATGACTAAAGTCCTGATTGATAGGCTGATTGAAAAACATCTATAGCTTTTATAAGGTATCACATTTTTTGAATCTAAAACATGCGTCACATTCTATGATTTTCATACTATAGGATTAAAAAAAAAAAAAATCATGAAGTTTTGACCAAGTTAAGGTGGCCAGACATATGAGTTTTTATATTTTTTAAAAGTTATAATAAAAAGATCATAATTAATTATTTACTTGGAAAACAATTACAAAGAAATATGCATCACATTGGGACATGAGTTCTCTACTTATATCTAAAATATTATAAAAAAATATTATCATTTTATTGTGGTTAGGGGGGTCAGACGAACACCTATTTCTTATTTTTTCCCTGAAATTGAAGTACTACTACATTGAAATTTCAAATTTTCACCAAATAGAATTTTTTAAAAAAATAAACCTAGTAGTTTAGAAACTACATTCAAATTTCTACAATTTATATTCTTACATATTTTTGAAATAATATAGATAACTTATTCAAATTTTTATGTCAAGTTACCTAACTCTGATTTTTTTGAATTTTTTGCCACTTAAGGGCCTATTTTTTCCATGATGATCCTACACATACCCATAAAGTTATTAGTAACGTGAAATAAAGTCAGTGAATTTTTCACCCTCATTTTTCTTACATATCATCAAATCGGCTAATGTCATTTTAGGAACCATGTGTACTTGGAAATGGTTAATAAAGGCTTTAACAAGTTCATTAAATGAATAAATTGAGTTATTCGGTAATACAGAAAACCAGTCCAAGGCACTATCTTTCAAGGATCGGGGAAAGATCTTAGCTAGAAGTTTGTACTCAATGATGAAATCACTACACAAAGTAGTAAAGGCATTAACATGATTAGCACTGTAGACATGTAAAATATATTGATTGACATCGTGCATTCGATCTTGACTTACTAACATTGTTTCTTCCTAGATCATCCCTTGGTCTAACCGTTTAATCAAATTCCCCTATCTGATTAAGTTCATCAATATTCGTCTCTTAATTAAATAACTCATCTTGTCTAATTAAGTCACTTTCTCTTGTTAATTAAATCAATCCATCTGATCTAATTATCCCTATTTAATTAAATAATCAATTTATTTGATTAAATTTCTAAAGTCTATTTATTAAATTAAATAAATTAAAACATTATTTGATTTAATCTAACACCATCTCTTTTAATTAAATAAATCAAAATCCTTATTTAATTAGCCTCTTATCATATTCCTCTCTTATCTAATTTAAATAAATCCATAAATCTAAGTGAAATAAGTCACATCATCAAATCTCTTGTTAAATTAATTCACATTTGATTAAGTTAACCTCATCTCATGTCACATCCTCTAGATAATGCAAGTTGCACATGAAAATAGATTTAATTCATTTATTAAATCTCTATTTTCCTCACAAGGCATCTTTTGGAATATTCTCTCAATTTGAATTCAAAAATTCCAAGTCAACATGTACATCAAACAGGCATTTAAGATCTCTTACATGTCCTTTTCCTTGAGCCAAGTGGCATTTATTGCATTTTCCCTTCCCTCTTACATGTCATTTCAACAAATTTGAATTTTAAATATTAGCATTTATTGGCACAAACCCCAAATCTTGCACAACCATCATCCATCCATAGCTTGACAAGTGGCAACATATCATTGGATGAATGTTAGTCTCACATTGCTCAAATTTGGACTTTCATTCATCTTGAAATCCTATAAATGAAGAGCTCCTCTCCTCATTGATCCATCTACAATTTGAGTAAAGTTACCATGCTCAAATATCTATCAAGATTCATCTATCACCATTGAGTTCTTAGCTAGGTTCTTTTGCAGATTTGGCTTGGAGTCCTCATCTTTCATCAAAGTGGATCAAGATCACCTTCAACACATCAAGACTTCATCATAGGAATTGGGAAATGGCCAATTTTCACATCAAATTGGCACCAATTCCCCCATGGGATCAACTGTTTGCTTTTCTAATTAGGATTTTATCTTGTTTTTATCATTTGCATGGTGTTCTTCAATTTTTCCTTCCTAATTTGAGTTTCCAAATGGATTTCATGGGGAATCCTTGTTTTAGCTTGTAATTCCTTGTCAAACTCGTTTATTCATGTTGTTTTGCAAGTACTAGGAGAAGGGTTTGCACATTTGGCGCTAGAAGGAGGGCTGAATATCATTAATTCTAACTTTTTCTTGAAATTTCCACTTTTTTCTTCACACACAGGAAATTCCAACGTGGGCTCGTTAGCATCGCTTTTTTGGCACCGCGAGCTCGTCAGCGTCCCTGTTTTAGTACCATAGGCTTGCCAGCGTTGCCGCTTGAAATAAAAATTGCACCGCTGGACTCATCCTGCCAAAAAATTCAAATTTCTAACTCTACCGCTAGACTTGTTGACTTGCAGGCTTTTTTGAAATTTTTGAAAACACCGATGCTGTCATAAACTCTAATGCTGGGTGAAATAGTGACACAATCTTGCTCTCTGTCCTGACATAGAGAGTCGTTGACTGGTAAGCAGCACTATAAGAGCGACGCTGGGAGAACAAACATTGACACCTTCACGAGTTGTGATGCTGGGAGACAGTAAAAGGGAGAATTTAAATTTTTTAGCACATGTTTTGATTTATTATTTATTTACTTGCTATTTTCTACTTTTTGACTTCTATGTTTTTTCTAGAATCTGACTGTTTTTCTTCTTTGTAGATTGGAAATTGAAAACGAAGGGAGGAGGAGCATGGTGATAATATTTATCAAATCAAAGTTTTTTTAAACACTTAAGTGTTTGTTTAACACTTCCTTAAGAATTTGTCATCCTTTTTCATTCTTAGAACACTAGTTTTCATTTGGGCTTAAAAAGAACCTTTCAATTTCTTCTTGCAAGGGTTAAAATGAACAATAGGATCAACAACTTACTAGATTTTGTTTATGGGATTAACAAATTGAGCAAATGTCTTTCACTTGTGATTTGGTGCTTTAAAATAAACTCACATATTGCTTTGAGGAGTTAAAAAATTAAGTGTAGCTTTGTTTTTTTGTGAGGGCTTATTTAGACTAAAGCCATTGAAAAAGGATGTATGCGCTTCTCTCGCGCTTTATAGCGATCTTGAAAATCAAAAGAAATTTTTCATGACTTTGGGTTAAGACAAAGTAATCACCTCCACACTTCGATTTGGGCTTAAAATTGAACAAAACCTTGTGCGAGTGTGAGTGGGGGCATTGTTACGTATATTCTTTTTTCTTGTAGCCAACAAGGATTGATCAAGTTATGAATAGTGTTCTTCATTCGCTTTTGTTTATCCTAGAGGGCCCGCCTTAGGGAAAAAGTACTCACCCAAGGGAACGGCTCAACTGGTAACACTCTGAACCCGAGAGTATTTCCAGCTGGGATATAAATGTGGATATTGGAAGAAATGCCAATATCACGCGGTTGACTCTGACAAGATGGATCCGAAGGGGGACTCTTGCCATGTTGGGTCAACTCCTATGAATAGAAAGTCCTTACTAAAACCCATGTGCTAGAATTTTCCAAAATTCTTTTATCTATTTGTTGGTGCAAGAACGGTCGTTCTGAAGTCACCCCACACTTTTACGGTCTTCTAGTAGAGATGGAAAGCATGCCATTGGAGTTTCATGGGTGTTGATGCTTGGCTGCCCCGATTGACATTAATGAGACATGGAGGGGAGTCAGTGGGGTCAAGCATGTAACCATTCGCTAGAGATAAGAGTAGTTGGACTTGTCCAAGTGGGAATCCAACAAATATTGTCTTACACATCCATAGGATTGTACTTATTCTTGGGTTACAAAATGCATTGCTTGATCGAAAACATCTCAAAAAAAAACACTTAACATCATCCAAATTTCAAACCCTTTTGAGGACAAATACCATTGACTCAATCCATATGTTATTGCTTTCCCTTTGGATTCACATCCTTAGAGGTTTCTAAACATTGGATTATATCTCAATTTGTCTCCTTAAGTAAACAATAGGAAACCCTTGCCTTAAGTTCATTAAATTTGCACATAACATATCTTGTGGAGTTTGAAGAAAATAAGACATTGGACATCTTAGTTTGAAAACTTAATCAAAGAAAGTGTTTTTGGTAAAATAAAGACATTAAGCAAAGCTAAGCAAAAAAAGGAACTTTCATATGTGTTGAAGACTCCAAATCCCAAAGTACAAATCATTGATTAAAAAATCCAAAAATGAATGTTCAAATGAGATCATTTCTTGTTTACAAAGGTCTTTAGGAAGCATTTACATGCTCTTCAATACCTAGGTCTAAGAAAACAAAGTGTTCCTTTTTAGGTTCATCTTAGGATCAAATAAAATCAAACTTCTTCCATCCATTCTCCAAAACATCAAATTCATCTCACCTTTTGGTAAATCTTGAAATCATCCTTGATACTAGGCTTTGTGGCAAAATCAAAATCATCAAATCATTGAGACAAAATCCTTGAAAAAATTAGCAAAAAACACCCTTTTGCTCTAGGTATGTGTAGATGCATACTTTTACATATACTTAGTTAAAGTATCAAAATCATCTTGTCTAGCTTAGTATATGTGGATGAATCCTTCTCCATATGCTTTGTGAAATAATCATCTTGTTTGAATAGGTGTGGGTAGATGCATCCTTCTCCTCACAAATACTTAAATTATCATCTTTGAAAAAATCTATCCCTTAGATCATTATCAAACATCTTAGGGTCCTTTTGTTCAAAACCAAAGCAAAATCAAAATCAAAATCAAAATCAAGGACAAAATCCCAAATCTCAAAATCCAAGATCAAAAATCAAAATCAGAAAGTCCTAAAAGCCTAGTATCTCATTCGAGATTTATCAAAAGCCACAACATCCATATCATCCATCCCTAATATCATCATCATATCATCACCTTTGATCCTCAAGGCATCCTAAAAACTTTATACTTTGGGACATAAAATAACGATCAATTCAAGGAATCAAGAGATTCATCTCTCATATTCCCAAAGATTGATCCTTGTTTTATGGTTCAAACAAAATCTCAATACAAGAAGAGTGTGGAAGCCAACAAAGAAACACCCACTTCAAGCGATCTTAGCCAAAAAAATGTAGAAATAAATCCAGCTGAATCAAGTAATCCCTTGACCCTCTCATCATCGCAAAATCCATAAGAAGAAAACCAAGGAGAGGACCTTACTTTTGGAATGTCTCATGAGGAAATGACTGAAATGCTTCAAAATTCAGAGAATCATAAAACCATCAATATCATGATGAGACTCAACCCTTCGTTATACATGCTTGAACTAGCAAAACAAGGGGCCAAGTTGCCTTCGGATTTTGATGTAAGCACTATAGTGGAGACATCCTTTACACCTATCTCATCCACTATCCCCATTTCATCTACACCTCCATCCCAAAATATCATGCAAAACATTCCGCAAATCACAACATCATTTACTCCAATCCAATCTAATGACAACAAGGGAAACATATTTCTCAATGCTCTTCAATCACACCCCCTTGTTAATAATCAAAAAATGGATGCAAACACCACCTTGGAACAAAACATACATGAAAACCCATCATAGAAAAATGTTCCTCTCACTTTCCGTCATGATCCATCATCAACATTTTTTAGCGCAATACCTCAAACACCTCTCCTCATAAATTCACAAGAGGAAGAAGGAGACATGTTCAGAATAGGGGGCATGTTTGACACCACAACATTCTCACAACAACTTGCACCCCTTACATTTCCACCTCTCCCACCATTGCCATTATCATCTACACCACTCCTTGGTTTAGGGCGTCCTCCCCTACCAAGTATCAATCAAACCTATATCCCAACCATCAATCAAAACATTACACCAAATGCTCAAAGTTTTTCGTTGATATCGCAACAACAGATGACAAAGGCACAAGCAATTTCACCATCATCAAACACCCCCTAACATCACAAAGCATGGTCTCTCAAGGACCAATCACATCAACAACACCATCCATCACGCAAAACACCAACACCACCTTCACAAACACCATTCCAAACCATCACCTCCACCACCACCAAATTTCACCACATCAAACCAATATGACATGGAAATATAGGCTGCTTTTCAAAGAGGATACCAACAAGTTCAAAAACAAAAATCCGAACAACAAGCCACTCAAGCCACACAAGCTGCCCAAGCTGCACAAGCCGCATTGCAAGCACAACAAGCACAACAAGCCCAAGCTTTATTGCAACAACAACAACAACAAGCTGCACAGGCATTGCAAGTACAAAAGATTACTCAAGCACAACTTTTATTGCAACAACAAGTATCCCAAGCATAAGCAGCACAAGCACAAGCTCAAGCTCAAGAGCAAGCTCAATATCAGGCACAACAAGCCCAATATCAAGCACAAGCACAACTTCTTGCACAAGCAGCGCAAGTGCAAGCATATCAACAAGAATTAAAGCAATACCAAGAGCAACAAGAAGCACCAGAATTGGCCGCCCAACAACAAGCAAAAATATTAGCGCAAAAACAACAAGATCAACAATAGACATTGTTCATACAAAAGCAAGTGGAAGTCTACTTTGCTTAGGAAAACATATATATACCAATGAACAACACGTCAAACAACACACCAAACAACCCACCCATCCAAAGCACGATTGTAACACCCCAAAACACTTTCATCCCACCCCCCTGATCCACAAAGTGATGTGATGACACAACTCAGGTTGCTCTCACAATAGGTGCTTGAACTTTAATCAGGGTGAACAACCAAAACACCAAGAAAATTGTGTCCCTATCCATTTGATAGGAGCTTAGAAATGAAACCATTCCCCAAGGGATTTGAAATCCACAAATTTGACAAATATCGAAGGATGGGAAACCCTGAAAATCACATTAGGGAATTCTAGGTTCATTGCATGGAGGTCACATATGACAATACTTATCTGATGCTACTATTTCCTAGAAGCTTGGCAGGCCCCGCTATAGAATGGTTCTCTTGCTTACCTTCAGGCATTAGAACATTCTAAGAAATTAGAGACGCATTCATTAGAAACTACACATGTAACATTGCAATGGATGTTAGTCTCGAAGAACTATATGCTCTAAAACAAGGAAAGAATGAATCTTTTGCTTCATTCCTTCAACGATGGTGATCCAAGGCCAATCAGAGCAAATGGACCATGCCATAAGAACAAGTCTACACCGTCATAGCCAACCTTGAAATCCACTTGGAATTTCATCTCAAGGTTCAGGGTATCACCACATATGATCAATTGATCTCCAAGGCACTTAGCATCAAAAGAGCCCTTGTGACTCAACCCGTGGAATCAACATCATATCACGAACAACAAAACAATCGCCCATCATCTCATTATAATGACAAACCTCACACATGGGAAAGGAATAAAAATGTCACCAATGATGGTGTCATTGATGCCAAGGTGGTAATTAGTGGTCCACGCCAACATACACCCGCACAACAAATCCAAACACAACACCAAAACACTCATCACACAACATACCAACCCAAAAACAATCCAACCATCGATAATCTCAATGACCAAAGAGGACCACCTCAACACAAAACTTATCCCAAAAGAAAATATGCCATTTTGGGGGAACCATTGGAGGACATAATGAAAAAGTTGATTGACGAAAAACTCATCAAGCCACCTACATTCGAGAATTACCAAGAACCCGATGTCAAACCCCCTTGGTATAACGAAAATCAGCTTTGCAAATTTCATAAAATCAAAGGTCACACCACAAACAATTGCATGAGACTCAAAAACATCATCCAAGATCTCATTAATAAGAAAATCATAAACGTGGAACAACCTATGGGAAATCAGGGTCTTAAAATCTACATGAATCTGATGTCGAATCATGGCAACAAAGGGAATAAAAATGATAAAGGGAAGGGTAGTGTGAATCATGTGTATGAAATAGTCATTACCTCCCTAAATGAAGACTGCATGGTCATCACCATCAAGGGCGCCCATGCCAAAGATTTTGGAGTCACCACAAGAGGCGAAAAAGTAACCATTGCAGGATCATCCCAACCTAACAGTATCCCTTCATCTAGAGCCGTTCTGCATAGCTACAATGTTGTAGAACAACTCAAGAGAATGCCAGCACACATCTCCATGATGGAGTTATTAAAAATCTCATCAGCACATAAGAAGATCCTTGAGCAAGCATTAGCCTCATCCACCATCCCCACAGATCTCGATGCAGAGCAATTCCAAGCTATGGTTAGAAATATCATAACACCTAATCTCCTTACATTCTCTGACCAAGATTTCCCCGCCCAACCATATCACAACCGTGCACTTCACTTGGAATCCATTGTAAGCAAGAGAAAAATCAAAAGGGTCTTGGTGGATGGAGGTGTAGGTTTGAACATCTGCTCTCTCAGTCTCATCAAGCAGTTGAAAATATTAGAAGATTCCATCGACAAAGGTAAGGGTATCACAATAAGAGCATATGATGACCAAGAAAGAGTGTCTCAAGGCACAATCAAACTCCCTATCTAGGTAGGGCCGAATCTCATGGAAACCACTTGTTAGGTCTTGGACCTCGATTTGCCATATAATATCCTCCTGGGATGCCCATGGATCCATGTGATGAAAGTTGTAGCATCAACCTTCCACCAATGTGTGAAATTTACACATAATGGACAAGAGGTCACTGTCCACAGAGATCCCGAACCATTTTAATATTGCAAAAATCTTGAGGCAAATTATTACAAAATACCCCAAGTTCCAAAGAATGATGAGGGCCCATCCACACCATATATCGACCCCGCCACTCTTAGGTCCACTTCTGTGACAGAGACACCCGCCATCCCCACTATCTCTGATATCAATCTCATCATCCAAGAGGATGGTTGTGGAAGCTACACACTCCCTAACAATGCTTTTGTGATAGGAGAGTTACCACAATCTCCTAGATCACGGGGACGTCCACAAGAAAATCAAGCTTCCACATCACAAACCTATCCTCAAAACTATCCCGAATTCACAAGATGGGGAGACCTTGGCCATGAGATTATTGAAGCAAATCCATCTCACATGTTGTATCAAGATGAAAGACTGACAGCTAATTTACTAATGGATGAAACAATCAAGGGCCTACAAATGATGCTCGCAATGGGCTACGACAGAACCCAGAGACTGGGACAAAACAAAAATGGGCTCATAATACCTATCATGCCAGAGATGCAACCCATAACAAATCTTGGTCTTAGAGGTACCATTTCGAGAATAACCATATGTGGTTGGGGTCCTCCAGTTAGAGCCGCTAATGCCTCTCCTCAGCCAGTACTAGTACAAGTACACTCACCAATAATCACAGGTAGAGACACCCACAACTTCATAATTGAGCCCTATATTAGTAGCGATGATGAAGATACCTTGACTAACCTACCTAGGTTATTTGAGGACACCACCCTATGTATGATTAGCACCCTCTCCTTTGAAATAGACTAGCCAAATCATGAGATCTACCTAGTCTACCCCCAACTGATCGACTATAACCTATAGGGACCACCAGTTCTCAATACATTCGAAAATGATGAGGCACTCTCAGAATTAATGGGATTGAGGGATCACAAGGTAGGGTTTATAATGGAGTTGGACACACATTCCTATTAGGGGGAAACGATTGAATCCTTCAGTCACAAAAGTGAGAAACTAAGAATCATATCCAAGTCTTTGAGTGAAAACCACACTGTGGCACTCTCTGACAAGAAAATAGTAAAAAGAAAGGACGTATCCAATAGTGAAAACCTCTTTGCGGTGCCCAAGAATGAAGGATTCAATCTTCCTCTAAGATCTATTCATCAGGAGAAGTTAGCAGTCTTGGCTGAAAAATGCAATCCAATCAACCTAGGAATAGAAGAGACCCCACATATCACATTCTATGTGGAATCACTATTATCAGAAGAGCAAGAACTCCTAGCAGCATTCCTAAAGGAAAGACAAATCAACTTTGCATGGAGTTATGCTAACATGCCAGGGCTTGACCCAGAGATTATGGTTCATCACTTAGCAGTGTATCCAGAAGAAAAACCTGTCAAACAAAAGCTTTGAAAAATGCATCCCCAAATTGCCTTATTAGTCAAAATGGAGCTCAAAAAGTTGTTAGATGCAGGATTTATCTGACCAATTGATTATCCAGAATGGGTGTCAAATTTGGTACCTGTTTCAAAACCTAACGGAGCCATCAGAATCTATACAGACTTAGAGATTTGAACAAAGCATGTCCAAAGGATGATTTCCCACTCCCTAACATCGACATGATAGTAGACATGACAGTAGGGAATGAGATGCTATCACTAATGGATGGATTTTCAGGATACAACTAGATCATGATAGCAAAAGAGGATCAACATAAGATGAATTTCACTTGTCCATGGGGGACCTACTGCTGGAACATGATGCCATTCGCCCTAAAGAATGCAGGAGCAACCTATCAAAGGGCCATGACATTAATATTCCATGACATGATCCAAAAAATAGTTGAAGACTATGTCGACGACATTCTAGCCAAATCAAGAAAGAGACAAGATCATATAGCAACCCTAAGTGCTATCTTTGACAGACTGGAGGAATACAAAGTCAGACAAAATCCCAAGAAGTGCATCTTCGGTGTACAATCAGGTAAACTGCTAGGATACATAGTCTCCATGAGGGGTATTGAGGTGGATCCGGCAAAAGTAAAAGCAATCCTCGAGATGGAAGCACCAAAGACATTAAAACAACTGAGAGGCCTCCAAGGCCGACTTCAATCCATCCAACGATTCATAGCACAACTGGAAAACAAGCAGAATCCATATTCTCATTTACTCCACAAGGGGGTAGCATACAAGTGGGATACAAAGTGCGAAGAGGCATTTAACACAATCAAGGAATACCTACTAACACCACCAGTGTTAATGCCACCTATCCCGAGAAATCCATTGATCTTATATGTGTTAGCAACAACAGCAGCCCTTGGAGCTCTTCTTGCCCAGCATGATGAAAACGAAATGAAGAGGGCCATCTAGTATATTAGCAAGACAATGGTCAGTCACGAGCTAAATTACTCATTCATTGAGAAAGCTTTCCTCGCAGTAGTTTTTACATCCCAAAAATTCAGACATTACATGTTGGCACACAAGATAAAGCTCATCTTGAAAATTGATCCCCTCAAGTATCTATTATCAAAGGCAATGCTCACAGGAAGGATGGAAAAGTGGGTGATGAAACTATCAGAGTATGACATTGAGTATGTAGAGCTGAAAGCCATTAAAGGACAAGTTATTGCAGATCAACTAGTAGAAGCACCCATTTATTTATAGAATCCTCTTGTCTCAAAATTCCCAGATGAATCCATTTTTAACCTCAACGTAACTAACCATTGGAAACTATACATTGATGGTTCATACACACAACATGGATCAGGAGCCAGTGTCTTCTTCATCACCCCACAAGGGGATTACATACCGAAGTCATACAAGCTGGCATTTCCTTGCACCAACAACATAACAGAATACGAGGCTTTGACTATAGGTCTTAGTATAGTAGTGCAATGGAACATCATAGCTCTCAAGGTGTATGGAGACTCTCAGTTGATCATAAATCAAGTCAATAATGAATATCAGACTAAGGATGATAAGCTAACTCCATACAAGAAATTGGTGGAGACTTTAAAGGAATCCTTCATTGACATAACATTTGAGCAGATTCCAAGAACCAACAACAGAGCAATAGACACCATGGCTACAATTGGGTCCCTATTAGACATCCCTCACAACATATGAATTTATGATTGAGTAGCTTCTCGTTCCCACATTCGAGGTACTGGAATTGGAATATGTGTGTGAATTTATCGTTGGTCCTGGAGATCCTTGGTATCATGACATCTACACAAATCTTTGCATAGGATTCATACCCGCTGACCTACCATCCAGCCTAAAATGAACCTTTATTAAAAAGGCATCCAAGTTTGTGATCCTAGGTGATACCTTATACCGTAGAAGCATAGAAGGTACTTTACTACGCTGTCTAAATGATGAGGAGGCATTAATTGCTCTAACCGAAGTTCATAACGGTATCTGTGGCTCACACTCGAGTGGAATGACCATTGCCAAGAAACTGCTGAGGATGGGGTATTATTGGCCCACAATGGAAAGAGAAGCACATGATCATGCTAAAAAGTGTTTACAATGTCAATAGCATGGGGACCTCATCCATGCTTCGACTCAAGAGCTTCATCCGATTATCACACCATGGCCCTTTTTGCAGTGGGGACTCAATCTCATTGGGAAAATCACACCCACCTCATCCAATGGCCATAAGTTCATCATAACTACAACTAAGTACTTCACAAAGTGGGTAGAGGCCATACCCATGACATACATCACTGGGAAGCAGATCTCAAAATTTATCTTGAACTATCTCATTTGTCGTTATGGTGTCCCACAAGCCATTATCTTAGATAATGGAACACCATTCAAGAACTAGGAGGTTCGTGACTTGTGCGAGAAATTAAAAATATAGCATTGCTTCTCCACCCCATACTATCCCCAAGGTAATGGCCAAGCAGAAGTCACGAACAAAACCATCCTCAAAATCCTCAAGAAAACAATCAATGACGCAGGTCGTGACTGGCACTTGCAGCTTAATCTCGCCCTCTAGGCTTATCGAACTAGCATCCACACACCCATTGGTTCCAACCCATTCTCCTTGGTCTACGGATCAGAAGCCGTACTCCTCATTGAGATTGAGCTCCCATCCCTCAAGATATCACTGCAAAACCTCATCACAGATGAAGAGTGCTAGGTATCAAGATTAAATGAGCTGGAGCTACTGGATGAGAGACGCATAGATGCTCTGAACCATCTACAAGTCTATCAGAATAGACTTAAACGAAGCTATAACAAAAAAAATCAGAAGCAAGAATTTCCAAGTTAGAGAACTGGTCTTAAAAGAAAATAAGAAGAATGTCCTAAATCCCAGCGGTAAAGGAAAGTTCGAACCTAATTGGTTGGGACCTTTCATCATTACAGCAAGTTACAAGTCAGGGGCATACCATCTCTCAACACCCAAAGGGGAATCTCTGCAGGAGCACATGAACAGCTCCCATCTCAAAAAAAATTATGCCTAATCAAGGTATAGAACCAAAAAATCCAAAAAAATTAGAAAAAGTCTTGAAAAAATAGTTGCTTTGGCGAAAACCTAGCAAACAGGCATCTTGGTAACAAGCAAAAAAATAAAAAAAGAAAAAAAATCCAAAAAAATCAAAAAATGGATCAAAAAAATCATCCTATAGTGAAAACCACTTTGGTGGCACTTTAGGCAAGTACGTCGGTGAAAACCTGGCAAACAGGCACCTTGTGTAAATAAGCACTTTCCATCCACCAGGATCTTTATGGCTTGATCTGCATCATCTATCCATTTCCCTTCCATCACTCATCCACTCGCATCTGCACCATAGCTTGGTCATGTTTTCGTATCATGATCCCTCCTAGTACTACTCAGCCCATCCTCAAGGTCAGTTTGTCCTGCCTTTATCGGAGTAGTCTATTGCATCACGCTAGGGGCATGTTCTTATTGGATTGGATTCGTGCATGATCTTAAAATCCTCAAATAAGAAAATTCAAAAACATCAAAAAAATTAGAAAATCCAAAAACATCAAAACATCAGAAAATCTAAAAACATCCAAAAAAAGGTCAAAAAGTAAAAAACAAGGTCGTCTTGTCGAACTACATTGTCTCTAGGCTTGAACGTAGGCAAGGATTGATCATTGATCATCCCCTGAGAAATTTAGGTTATTCCTATAGGAGTCTGTCATAATAAGCTGACATCTCATCATGTATATCTCCATCTGTAAATCGGTCAAGTCGTCATTTGAACTATGTGGTCTCTGCGTATATAACGTAGGCAAGGCTAGTTTGTTGACTAGCCCTCGAGGCCCCTAGGATAGGTCTTTAGGTTAGTCTCTTGGTCAAAATCTCAAAAAATCCCAAAAAATAGTGAAAAATAAAAAATTAAAACATTTGTAAAACCTCAAAAAATACCAAAAACAGCCTCAAAACATTGCAAAAGATCAAAAACATCCAAAATATTTGAAAAAATCCATCCACCTCATCCCGCTTGCACCCACAAAAACACCATCCATAATAAACTAATTGTCATCCCCAACCTTTGGTGAAACAATCAGATACAAGTCTAGCAGGTTTTTAAGTGAAAATTGAAAATGTCAGGTCCTAAGTCTAAGACAGTGCATAGGCAAGTTGGTTATCTCTTCGTATCGGTAACACATCATCTGAATGGTCCCATATCAATCATCCCTTATAAATGAAATGACGTGCCGCCATCCACTAACATGTCCTAGGATGAATCCTTCCTACAATGGGCATTATCTTTTGGCAATAAGTTTTGGTTATCATCTTAGAAAACACATCCTTTTTTCGTTAGCGGTATTGAAGAGCATCAGTTTGTTTGTTTACTTGGTCTTTATCTTCTGACTTATCTTATTTTGCGCTCATTCCAAGGACATCTCAATGATATCCCAACACAACAGATTTAGAGAAATAGGAATGGGGCAACAATCATTATCTTTTGTCTGTTGTGCTTGTTGGATGTTGCAATATAACCTCGGCGAATACTTGCTTTGTTAGATATGTATGGAAGAGGTTTAGGGAAACTTGTTGACTATTATAGGGATAGGTTTACCTTTCCGTGTTTTGGTCTGAGGTGTCTGAAACTTCTGAAATACATCCTAGCAAGGTTTTCATATGTCAAGTGTGAACAAGAATACTCCTATCTGATTGTCGAGTCAAAGTCCATCACACTGGGTACAACGCCATCCTGGTTTTCTATACCTTGATGCATCGTACCGCGTGTGTTATCAAACATAAGAAAATTTGGCCCTTTGAAAATCCCAATTCCTCAACAAGTCATCATCATCATCATCATCATTTGCATTTGTGTCATCTTGTGTCTTGTTGAAATGACTTCATCTTTTCTTACTAATCGCGCTAACAAAGTACTATGACAGTTCATCATCGCTATCATCACCATCGATCCTGCATCCACAAATCATTAGCATATTGCATAATCATATCATATAGATAGGTCTACGGATCAGAAGGTCGTCATAAACATCATCATATAAAGGTGCATCCATGTCAACACATTTCACCCATTACATCACATCTCATGGCATTATACCAATCATTGCATTTGCATTTCATATACATTCCATCTAAATCATCACATAAGCATCTACAAAAGCATTCCATAATCACTTTTGCATAATCATAAGCAATAGGTATATAAGAATTTAACGCATTAGCATATCACCTTGCATTAACATATCACTGCATCACATACATGATCATTTAAGATAATAAACATTTGTTATTCTAAGCATCTCATAAAACCATTTCATTTGCATCATATCACAACCATCGCATCATATCACATCCATCTATAAAACACCTCATACATAAGCATATTTTACACATCATTGCATATACCATAAATCAAATAATTTTCACATATTGCATTGACATAAAATAAATCATCATATGGATAACATCATAACGCATAAACATCATTAGAAATAATGCATCCATAAAACATCATTGCAAAGCATATAGAAATAAACCATCCATCCACATGAAAGAACACATTACATATCATCAAAATCGGCTCATATATATATCATCAATCACATCACTATCATAGTACAAAAATAATCAATTGGATCACCGTACATGTATGTCAATTAGTACAAAATTTCCATCAGGCTATAAAAAATGAGCCCATAACGTGCAAAAAAGTGTGCATTGGCTAGATCAAGCCTGATCTCCGTGAATGCTACCCTCACCCCTATCACCGTGACCCTCTGGTGGTCTCTGGCTAGCGCACTCTGAATACTCAAGGGCCTAGTCTGCTCTAGGAATGGTGTCGTGGTAGGCCCAGCGGTAGTACTCTATCTCTCGAATGGCCTCCTGTAAGATCAAACCAGCACTATACCATGGGAGGAGGAGGAGGTTGTCATGCTCTCAATCTGCTACCTGCAGCCTAGCTTTGTGGCTACCTATAGCTCTATAGCCTGTCTCTGCTGCATAACCTAATCCCTCTCTGCTCTCAGTTGTTGTCTCTTAGCTCGTACCTAATCTCTCTCAGTGGTCACTACCTATACCTAGGCCTACAACTATAAAATCAAGGCATCCTGCGCGTCTGTTTGCCCTACTGGCTATGCCCATGGTGGCACATGAGGCTAATACTCACCCTCAACTCGTGGTGGTGGGATTAGCGGATCTTGCTACTGGTGCTGCATCTGTATGTCCTCATGACCTGGTGGGACTAGGGGCACCAGTGGTGGATCCTACCGAATCTGGACCCTCGTCCTCGTCCTCTCCCCCTGCCTCTCAACCTGTTTACCTCTAGATCCTGGCCTAGAATAATCAATCGAAGAGGAGGTCTGAACCAGTCTCTATAGGCTTGTGTAGTGCCTGGATTCGCCAAGCCCTGATTGTAAGCCCACGGCTGGGCTACCAGCTATCGAAAGCTATCAATTGCCTCGGAGGTGGAAATACTGGGTCCCCATGCTATCTGCATCATACTCCATGCAAAGACGGCTACATAACCGTCATCTAGCCAATCCTGTGGCTCCCCAAACTAATGTTGTACATGCTTGAGTAGGTACTGCTCGATCATGGTGTGCTCACGCCCCTGTATGTATCAATCCTGGCGGCAATAGAAAAGCTGCGCAACATCGTCGGCCCATCTGGGCTGACCAAGGTAAGGACACCAAGTAAAGAAAAGCATCTCCTCTAGGACCCACCTCCAGTAGGGGATCCCATGCTCGCCATTGTGTGTGAAGGACACACTGCCTCTGTATAGTGCCACGAGGGCATCCTATGCCCCCATCGTAACTGGAATGACCCGTGGACGTAGCATATAAATGTGCTCCCATGCCCAGACATGCAAGAGTGTCACTTCAGCCCCCAATGCTCTGCCATCCACGTAAACATACTCGTGGAGATCCCTGTAAAGTGAAGCCAGAAGTACAGGCCCCCATGCAAACCGAATTGGCCTATCCTAGACCATCCTCTCCCAGTAATACCCCCAGCCCGGACAGAAATACCGCCCTCATCTATCTGGGGCAACCAAACCTAAAATGATCGCCACAATCACCCAGTGGAAGGGAGGTGCTATGACTCTATACCGCTCCAGCTCGATCTTCCCCTCGTAGTAGATAATATCTCATGTAGCGAGGACTCTAGTGCAGCACTTGCGTCCCTCCTCCATATCATAAATCACCCGACGGCCATGAATGGGAAATTATAGCATGCACCAAACATCCTCCAAGGTGACAGTTGCCTCACTAGTGGGAAGATGAAATGACGATATCTCGCTGTGCCACCTCTCGGCCAGCGCTGATAGCATACCCAGGTGTGTGTGCATAGGCACCGCATAGGCAATGTGCCATAAGCCAGCAACTCCCAGTTGGTCCTGATCCCTGTCGTTAAGGTCTCATAGAATAGTCGCCAAATCCCGCGATCGGTGCTCTTGAGAATAAAGCTCCCTAGGCCCGTCCCACATCAGGGAAAGTCAGCATATTAATTTTTTTTGAAAAATCCTGGCCTAATGCTCCAAGCTCATTTCCAGCGGCACAATTTGTGAAGGCGTCGCAGTTTGAGTTTCCTCAAACTCCAACGCTCGACCCTAAATTAAGCTAAACAGAGCCAGCACGACACAATTTATCCCTAGCATCGTAGTTTTCGCGAAAAGGGCGCCGCCGCGGTGCACTTTAATCAAATCGGCCCGCTGAGCCCAAGCCCAGCGATGGAGTTTCTAAACTTCGAACTACACCATTGCAGTGCAAAAAGTCAATTAGCGGTGCAATTTAAACACCGAGCGGCACTATAATAGCGCCGCTGGAGGCATGCTCAACTTTAAAGGGCTAATAAATGCATTAAATGAAAAAATTAGGCTAGGGTAAGGGTCACATACCGGGGCCTCGATGCTAGGTGGCCGCTGGTAGGTCTGAACTCGGTCCGAAATGTGTAGAGGAAGTTGTCGTTGCGCCATATCGTTGGAAGGTTAGAGCTCGAATCTCAAGGTTTGCTAGTGGAGGTGTGTGAAAATGACTTGAAAGTTACCCCTCGGGCCCCTTTTAAGCCTAAAAATTAAGGTTTTTTTAACCCTAATTGGCTGTCCTACTAGGGTTTTGGACCCCTGAACCTGTTTTTGTCCGTTTGAGGCTTGTTTTTCATCATTTTATTGCATTTAGACACATTTTTTAGCCTCCTGGACCACTTTTGGACCTGTCGAATACTTTGTCACTTTTTTTCGCGAGATCACCCAAAAAATTAAAATTTTTGTCCGATCTCTCGAGGGGGCATTATAATGGCATGTTTTCTCTTGCCATGCAACAGTGGGGAAAGTTTTTAAATATTGAGAATTTTGGCTTGGATCAAAATCGTTTATTCTTTGAACCAACGCAGTGAGTGCATTGCTTCAAAGAGGGGAAAAATGTGAACACGTAAAATATACTGATTGACATTGTGCATTCGATCCTGACTTACTAACATTGTTTCTTCTTAGATCATCCCTCGGTCTAAACTGTTTAATCAAATTCCCCTATCTGATTAAGTTCATCAATATTTGACTCTTAATTAAATAACTCATCTTGTCTAATTAAGTCACTTTCTCTTGTTAATTAAATCAATCCATCGATCTAATTATCCCTATTTAATTAAATAATCAATTTATTTGATTAAATATCTAAAATCTATCCATTAAATTAAATAAATTAAAACATTATTTGATTTAATCTAACACCATCTCTTTTAATTAAATAAATCAAAATCCTTATTTAATTAGCCTCTTATCATATTCCTCTCTTATCTGATTTAAATAAATCCATAAATCTAAGTCAAATAAGTCACATCATCAAATATCCTATTAAATTAATTAAAATTTGATTAATTTAACCTCATCTCATGTCACATCCTCTAGATAATGCAAGTTGCACATGAAAATAGATTTAATTCATTTATTAAATCTCTAGTTTCCTCACAAGGCATCTTTTGGAATATTCTCTCAATTTGAATTCAAAAATTCTAAGTCAACATGTACATCAAACAGGCATTTAAGATCTCTTACATGTCCTTTTCCTTGAGCCAAGTGGCATTTATTGCATTTTCCCTTCCCTCTTACATGTCATTTCAACAAATTTGAATTTCAAATATTGGTATTTATTGGCACAAACGCCAAATCTTACACAACCATCATCCATCCATAGCTTGAAAAGTGGCACCATATCATTGGATGAATGTTAGTCCCACATTGCTCAAATTTGGACTTTCATTCATCTTGAAATCCTATAAATGAAGATCTCCTCTCCTCATTGATCCATCCACAATTTGAGTAAAGTTATCATGCTCAAATATCTATCAAGTTTCATTTATCACCATTGAGTTCTTAGCTAGGTTCTTTTGTAGATTTGGCTTGGAGTCCTCATCTTTCATCAAAGTGGATCAAGATCACCTTCAACACATCAAGACTTCATCATATGAATTGGGAAAAGGGCCAATTTTCACATCAAATTGGCACCAATTCCCCCATGGGATCAACTGTTTGCTTTTCTAATTAGGATTTTATCTTGTTTTTATCATTTGCATGGTGTTCTTCAATATTTCCTTCCTAATTTGAGTTTGCAAATGGATTTCATGGGGAATCCTTGTTTTAGCTTGTAATTCCTTGTCTAACTCATTTATTCATGTTGTTTTGTAGGTAATAGGAGAAGGGTTCACACAAGCACTATCTCCCTTTCCTCTATATTTCTCAAATATAGGGATCTCTATACCTTATGGCACTGAGGTTCTCAATATCTCCAAAGATAGTGGGTTGATTTTGACATAGTATGAAGTTGAACCATTTTTATTTTGATTTATGGTGGAAACTTAATGTTGAATGGATGAAAGGATTTGTAAAGGTGGTTAATGATATGGTCATTGTGTGTGTTTTGAGATGGAGGTGAATATGGTGATGGTGTATATGCATTGGAAGGATAAGTGAATGGATTGGTTATGGGAGGAGATATAAGGTTAGATGTCACATACGTATAAGGAGCACTAGTGGAAATGTTTGAGGTAGGAAGGACATTGCTAGTTGGTTGCATCATTATGGCCACTTGAGGATTGGTGTAGGTGGTAATGGAGGTTATGGTTGAAGGGGGAGGAGTGTGATTTCCTCCTTGGCTTTGTGCATTGTTTGAAGCTTGAGCAACATTGGTGGTGGAAGGAATATTTGTTCCAAATATTTGAGCTATTTTACGCACAACTTATAGTCTTTCATCACTTTCCATCATGCAGTGAATACTATCTACATATGGTAGGTATAATAGTGTTGGAAATGTTTCCAATACTCACACTATCTTGTGAATGGGCTAGGTCTTCATGCATTTTCATTATGTTTTATTGAGGAATATGATCAACCATTGTTTGAACACTTGGCATAACACTTGGAGGTAAGGTAGGCATAGAAAAAGAGGTATCAAAGGTATGGTCCATACCTAGTGAACTATTACCAACACTGGGAGTAAGAGAGCTTGATAACCCAAGATCCACAATGAGTGTTTTATCACGGGATGCCATTAGTCTTGCACTTTGTCTAACCACAGTATTGACAATAGGATACCAAGTAGTACAACTAATGCAAGGGATAAACCAAATAAAGTGCAATGAACACATTATCCTATGCTTACAATTACACTTGAAATGAAAGAAATTGAAATAATAGTAACTCTGCAAATTGTAACAGAAAATTGAAAGGAGCAAACAAAATCATAGAAAAGAAATTTCAGATCCTAAAACTATAAAGTCGAAGTGAGTAGGGACTAAGATGCCAGTAAGGGCTTCTTAGTCCTACTAGTGAGATTTTGAAGTTCTAGAAAGTGAAATAGAAAGAAAACAACAAAGATAGAATTCTCAGCTAGAAACCTTGAGAGGGACTAAGACACCAGGAAGGGCGTTTTAGTCCTAGTAAAGGTTTTGTTCATAAAAACAATAAATTTTGAATTGTTTATAGTGTTTTGAGGTTTCCTACCTAGGGACCTAATGTTAAGAAATAGAAAAATGTGCAAATGAATGCAAGGAAAAGTAACTAATGAAAAGCAATTGGATACAAGTTTGAATTCTTTTTTTTCAATTTTGAATGCAATAACAATGTTTCTAAATGCAATTAGGATGATTGAAAATGCACTTTTCAATTGTTGAATGAGATAAAATGATGCAAGAGAGAAAAAATGAAACCTCTATGCAATTTTCACTAATGCAAATATGAGAAATCTTAGATGCACTTTCACTAATGCTAGATGCAATGCAAGAATGAATGCAACCTAGATCTAGGAATTTTAATAGACTCCAAATCAGAAAAATAAATGCTAAAAAATGTCGGGTTCGCCAAAATGGACCGAAAAGAAAATAGGTGGGGGGAAGAGCCCACCATTCTCTCTAGGTCATTCAATTATGTCCTAGGATCCAAAATTGAATTGACTCTCAACCCCAAAGGGTGAGTCAATTCTCAGCAAGGAAGACCTAGGAGGGGTTCTTCTAGGCTTTAAGGGGTTCACCACCAAGAAAAAGATTGGAAAAGACAACTTAACATTCAACTCACAAAACCTATTAATGCAAGCTAAATGATGAGTGCAAATGATGAAATTATGCAATAGCAAGTTAGGGTATGTGTACTTGGGAAGTCTGAAAATGTAATGAGGATTCTGGAAATGCAAAGAAGCTATCAAAATGTGCTATGGAGGACTAAGAAGCCCTTACTGTCTTATTAGTCAAGTTGTTGTTTTTTGAGGTAGATGCAGAATCTTCGGATGCCAGAACATGATCTAAAATAATCTCTACAAAATTCCACTTGGAGGAAAAAGACACCCTTGCTACTATCTTAGTCCTGATCTAAATTTTTGCAATCTTTGAATATGATCTTGAGGCTTGATGTATGTACTTCCTTCTTGTCTAATCTCATGTTCTGAAACTTCTAGATCAGACTTGTAGGTGAGTTTTCATGGAGTATGTGTAGGATCATGATGGGCCAAAAAGTGGCGATATGATGGGTATGTGGCTGACGATTTTTTTTTTACCTAGAATTGATGAAATGAAAAGGGTTTTTAAAGGATATTTTCAACTTTCCATCAATATAAATTATGATTTACTTTGAATTTAATAAACAATTACTATTCATTTTCTATTTGAATTATGACTAAAGTCCTGATTGACAGGTTGATTGAAAAAACATCTATAGCTTTCAAACAGTATCACATTTTTTTAATCTTAAACATGTGTCACATTCTATGCTTTGTATACTATAGGATTACAAAAATAAAAATTGAATTTCATGAAGTTTTGACCAAGTTAAGGTGGTCAAACATATGAGTTTTTTATATTTTTTAAAAGTTGTAATAAAATATTCATAATTAGTTATTTACTTGGAAAAAAATTACAAATAAAGATGCATCACATCGGTACATGAGTCCTCTACTTATATCTAAAATATTATAAAAAATATGATCATTTTATTCTAGTTAGGGTGGTCAGATAGACACCTACTTCTTATTTTTTCGCTGAAATTTAAGTACTGCATTGAAATTTCAATTTTTCACCAAATAGATTTTTTATTTTTTAAATAAACCTAGTAATTTAGAAACTACATTCAATTTGCTACATATTCTATTCTTACATATTTTTAAATAATATAGACAACTTATTCAAATTTTTACGTAAAGTTTCCTAGCTCTGATTTTTCTAATTTTTTTGCCCACTTAAGGGCCTATTTTTTCCATGATGATCTTGTACATAGGATGAAAAATTTGAAAGAAAATTTGTAAATTTTCAACTTTTCACTTCAAGTGATCTTCAAGTCTTCAACCTAAATCTACAATCACAAACATACAAGAGAGGAAAAACTTGTTGGCTGTTAGTAAATGGGGGTTTTCCTTGGTCAAACCCCTTGTTTGTAATTAAACCTTGAAATAAAATGAAATGGAGGAAAATGATGAATGAACAAAATATTATGTTGCAACTCACCAAACCCTTGCTATAAGGTGCTGCAAATATGCTTGAAATGACTGCAATGGATGTGGTTCTTGACTCTTGCTTGAATAAAAAACCCTACATCACAAATGTTAGAACAATAACAAACATGATGGAACAATATCCTTGATATGATGCTTGAATTTTGATGATGGCTCCAAATGCTTGATGATTTTTTCTTGAATGCTCCTATGAACTTAATTATGCTATTATGAATGCTCTCACAGAAGTATTGATTTTTGGATGATAAAATGAGTGAAAGAACCTTGTATTTATACTTATCTATGCTTAATATCTCAAAATTACACCACAACAAGCCGAAATATGAATTCATTAATTAAAGGAGGCTAAATACTACTAAGATCTGAAATTGAACATAAAAAATAACCTAAGGTGGACTAAGACACCCTAGGTGGCATCTTACTTCCGAGGCATGAAACTCAGGGAATAGACTCCAAAAAGGGACCCATTTAAGGCACACTTGGAATTAGGGTTCCAAGACCTTTGGGGGACAAATACACCCTAGGTGGCATCTTAGTCCTGACCCAAAAATTAGGGACACATAGGTAGAATCATTAAATTATCATTTATCCTTTGATGTTTTTTGGGATTAGCCATAGAAAGATATAGTTTATTAGGCTTGTGGATGCAAAATAGGACCAATTAAGACATAAATAGGGATAAATAAAGCAAGGTGGGCCCAAACAAGTGTGAAAATGCAAGGGTATGTATTTTCCTACACTATACATTTGAAGGTCGAACCTGAGGTTTGAAACTTTTTTTTTTTGAGAAAATTTTGAAGCAGACACCAAAAGTGTCTTGCTAAGGCGGGTATATGCAGGAGCATTATGGGCCAAAAAGTGGTGATATGATGGGTATGTGTAGGGCATGTGGCTGATGACATATTTTTTACCAAAAATTGATGAAATGAAAAGGGTTTTTAAAGGATATTCTTAGCTTTCCACCAATATAAATTATGCTTTACTTTGAATTTAATAAATAATTATTATTCATTTTCTATTTGAATTACGACTAAAGTTCTAATTGATAAGCTGATTGAAGAACATCTATAGCTTTCAAAAGGTATCACATTTTTTGAATTTGAAACATGTGTCACATTCTATGCTTTTCATACTATAGGATTTAAAAAAAAAGAATTTCATGAAGTTTTGACCAAGCTAAGGTGGTTAGACATACGAGTTTTTATATTTTTTAAAAGTTGTAATAAAAAAATCATAAATAATTATTTACTTGGAAAAAACTTACAAAAAAATATGCATCACATCGGGACATGAGTCGTCTACTGATATCTAAAATATTATAAAAAATAATTATATTTTTATTGTGGTTGGGGTGGTTAGACAGACACTTCTTATTTTTTCCCTAAAATTTAAGTACTACTACATTGAAATTTCAAATTTTCACCAAATAGATTTTAAAAATAAATAAATAAACATAGTAGTTTAGAGACTACATTCAATTTGCTACAAATTCTATTCTTACATATTTTTTAAATAATATAGATAACTTATTCAAATTTTTATGCTAATTTGCCTAACTCTGATTTTTCTGAATTTTTCGCCACTTAAGGGCCTATTTTTTCCATGATGATCCTGCACATACCCAAGCCCTTCATTCAAAGGTCCTTTGATTGAAGGTTCCTTCATATCAATATATTAACCGTGTTCGAAGGTACCTTTAATTGAAGGACTCTTCGAATGAAGATTGTTTCGGCCCACAAAAATAATAATATTAAAGAACCTTCATAAAAAGATTATTGAATAAAATAATATTAAAAAGGAATAGTGGTCAACCTTCAAATGAAGGAAAATTTTAGCCAAAATTTTGAATTCAACATTTATTTGAATTATGTATACATGCAAGATCTTTTTTTGTGCTTTTAATATAAAAAAATGCTTTTTGTGTATTTTTTTGCAAGTACTTTACATTTGGAACGTGGAATTGGCTTGAAGGAATTATCAATATCATTTTTTGCAAAGAAGATGGTAAATATAATGATAAGGAAAAATAAGGCTACAAAATATCATTTACCAAAAAGGGAATGAGAATTATGTGAAGAAAGGATGCAAAGGCATTATGCTCAAAGAGAAGGTATGTATACTTTATATAAGGGTCAGTGTAGGATCATGGGGGGGAAAACTAGGCACCTAAGTGACAATGAAAATTCAGAAACATAGAGTTACACAAGTTGGCATAAAATTTTGAATAGGTTATTAACATAATTTAAAAAATATATACAAACAAAATTTGTAGAAAATTGAATCTAGTTTCTAAGCTATTAGTCATTTTTTGAAAAAAAATCTATTTATTAAAAAATTGAAATTTAAATGCAATGGTACTCAATTTTTAGGAAAAATTAAAAATTAGGTGTTTGTCTGACCACCCTAATGGGGAGAAAAAATAAATATTTTATTTTGAATCTTTCAATATAAGTAGAGGAAACATGCTTGGATGTGACACATAATTTTTTGTAATTTTTGGGAAAGTAAATATTTAGTTATGAATTTTTTTATTAGGAATTTTAGAAAACATTAAAAACCATACCCTTGCATACCCTTGCATTTTCACACTTGTTTGGGTTTGCTTTGATTGAAAATATAACTATAGTGTAGTAAAATGCATACCCTTGCATTTTCACACTTGTTTGGGTGCACCTTGCTTTATTTATCCCTATTTATGTCTTAATTGGTCCTATTTTTCATCTACAAGCCCTATGAATTATGTCCTTTTTCTTGCCCATCCCGATAATCTTCAATGGATAAATGATAATTTAATGATTCTATTGGAGTGTCCATGATTTTTGGCTTGGGACTAAAATGCCACCTAGGGCATCTTCATCCCCCAAAGGTCTTGGGACCCTAATTTTGAGGCATATTGAATGTGCCCCTCTTTTGTGTCTATGCATCAAGTTTCATGCCTTGGGACTAATCTATGCCACCTAGGGCATCTTAGTCTCCCTTGAGGTATTTTCGAGATTTAATTTCAAATTCTAACAGGATTTAGCCTCCTTTAATTAATAAATTCATATGTCAGCTTGTTGTGGTGTAATTTTAGGATATTAAGCATGGATAAGTATAAATACAAGGTTATTCTCACTCATTTTCATATCCACGAAATTTTTTTCTTTTGTGAGAGAATTCCATATAGAATAATTAAGTTCCCAAGACCATTCAAGAGCAATTCATCAAGCATTTGGAGTCATTATCAAGATTCAAGCATCATATCAAAAATATTCTTGCATCATGTGTGTTGTTGTGCTAACATTTGTGATGTAGGGTTTTGATTCAAGCAAGCAATTCAAGTTTATATCCATCAAGCATTTCTTTGATTCAAGATCCGTATCCATTGCAACCATTTCACACAAGTTTCCAGACTTTATAGCAATGGTTTGGTGAGATGTAGCATTGCATGTTGTTCATTCATCATTTCCATTCATTATTCCATTTCATTTGAAGGTATAATTACCAACAAGGGGTTTGACCAAGGCAAACCCACATTCACTAACAGGGTATGTGCAGGATCATGATGGGCCAAAAAGTGGCAATATGATGGGTATGTGGCAGAAAACTATTTTTTTACCCAAAATTGATGAAATGAAAAGGGTTTTTAAAGGAGATTCTCAACTTTCGACCGATATTAATTTTTCTTTACTTTGAATTTAATAAATAATTATTATTTATTTTCTATTCAAATTATGACTAAAGTCCTAATTGATAGGCTGATTGAAAAACATCTATAGCTTTCAAACGATATCAAATTTTTTGAATCCAAAACATGCATCACATTCTATGCTTCACATACTATAGGATTAAAAAAGAAAAATGAATTTCATGAAGTTTTGACCAAGTTAAGGTGGTGGGACATATGAGTTTTTATATTTTTTAAAGTTGTAATAAAAAAATCATAATTAATTATTTACTTGGAAAAAAATACAAAAAATATGCATAACATTGGGGCATGAGTCCTCTACTTATATCTAAAATATTATAAAAAATATTTATCATTTTATTGTGGTTAGGGTGGTCGATGAGACACCTACTTCTTATTTTTTCCCTAAAATTTACATTACCACTTTGCATTGAAATTTCAAATATTCACCAAATAGATTTTTTTTTTTAAACAAACCTAGTAGTTTAGAAACTATTTTCAATTTTCTACAGATTCTATTGTTACATATTTTTTAAATAATATAGATAATATATTCAAATTTTTACGTCAAGTTTCCTAACTCTAATTTTTCTAAATTTTTTTCCACTTAAGGGCCTATTTTTTCCACGATGATCCTGCACATACCCAACAATCAATTTTTTTTTCCTCTCTTGCATGTTTGTGTTTGTAGATTTAGGTTGACGACTTGAAGATCATTTGAAGTGAAAAGTTGAAAAGTTGCAAAGTTGCATAGAGAAGTTGTCATTTTCATAGAAACTCACCTACATGCCAAATCGAGAAGTTTCAGAAGCTAAGATCAGAGAAGAAGGAAGAATAAACACCAAACTTTAGGACCAGATTCAGAGATTCTAGAAATTCATAATGAGACTAAGTCGCCACCTAGGGTGTCTTAGTCCTCCTAAAGATATTTTTCAAAAATTCTTTCAAATCCAGTTCTAACATCTATAGATTCTGCATCTTCCTCAAAAAATAGTAGTGGGACTAAGACAATAGTAAGGGTGTATTTGTCCTCTAGTGTAGGAGCACCTATTTGATTTCTTGCCTCCATGAGGCCATATTGTATAAATTTATTAGATTACATGTTTTCATGTTGTAATAAGGTCTAATGAACCATTTTTTATATGTATGAGGTCATTTGGAGTCCTAGGAAGTCATATTTTAGGTCATTTGTCAAATAATGTTCAAAGTTGCTCCATATTGTAAACATTGTCAAAAGTGTAAAATTAAGTAAATGACGAGTCAAGTGGTTAGAGGGAGGTTAGAATCAATTGTAGTCATTGGATTTTAGTTAGTTTGGGTTTTAAAAGCATAAATAAACCTCTCATAGGTCAAGGAAAAGGGGAGAATTTGATTTGTAATGGAAAAATATCAATGGAATTCTTTTTTTCTTAGGAAACACTGTAAAAATGTGATTATTTTATTCTGTACAGCCATGTACGACTTGATACTGAAGGGGAAGTCATTGGATAAGTTGGTGTTGTGTGTCTATTTCATTTTCCCTTTTATTCATTCAATTTCATGCAAATTTGAGGGAGATATTACTTATTTTCTGAGAATGGTCTAAAACCCTTGTGAGGGTAAAGAGTGTTAAAATAAAATTGCATTATTCTTTTTGTACTCAATGGAAATGTCTAAAAAACTGTAAGAAGGTTCAATATTGTCTATTCTTTCACATCCTAAGTTTTTATGCCATGAAGATTTGATTTTCTATTGTTTTATTGATGCCCTAGGTTGTATTTTGTGGAAAACTTGGGAAAATAACAGTGCACATTGAGTTTTTTTTATGTTTACATTGTTGAATTCAGTATCTATCATGAAGGAAAGTGTTTGAGAATAGAGTAAAGATGTATGGGATTCCTTTTTCAATTGGGTTTTTGACAAAACAATCAAAATTGAAGCTTGTATCTTGTAATGATTATGCTTGTGTTTTCCATGGTAGATAATAGTAAAAGTTTGAATGTTTGAATGGTGAGTTGGGTTTCCTCATGGGAATGAACATTGAATATGATGTTAAAAGGTAGGGAGAACATTTTTCAAGTCAGGGTTTGATGAAACATTGAGTTTGAACCATCGTTTATTTTACTATCTTGTTAAGATAGTTTGGAGACATTCATATTTTGGGCCAAGAATTGAATGTTTGAGATAAGTCTTTGATAAAATGTTACAACCTAGGAATGGGAGGTGATTTATTTGATTTGGGAAGATGTATTTGAGAATTTTTGGAGCATCTACAAGGGAAAATGGGCTTGGAAATTGTGGGGTTGATTGTGTATGGGGTCTAAAAGGGCCTAATTTGTTGTTAGGACAACCACTGTTTCTCAATTTTGTGATGTTTGAGTTGGTGAGTGATCAAGTTGAGTTTGGTAAGGGATGTTAATCTTGTTATATGCCTCTAAAATTTCATGTGAAGGCCTAAATCCCTAGGTGTGGGTTGGAGCCCTTGAAGTTCATTTCCATTGAAGAGAGTTTGTGTTGGGAATAGAGTTTGAGTCCATTGTTTTGGTGATGTCAAATGTGTTTTGAGGAATCTACAAGTAGTTGTATGCCTTAATCTCAGATTTTTTTGTGTGGAATCAAGTGTTGTTTGTGAATTTAATGATGAGTTGAGTTGTGATCCTCCTAGCACTGCATTATCCTCCATAACACTTTTTAACAACTTCTTTGCATTTCCTGAATCCTTGTCACATTTCCAGACTTCTCAGGTACATACTTCATAAGTCCCTGTTGCATAATTTCATCATTTGCATCCTTCATTTAGCTTAATTTTTTTTTTTTTGAGTTGAATTCTTATTTGTCTTTTGCAAGCATTTGCTTGGTGGTAAACCCCTTAAAGCTTTTTTCTCAAAATTTTATCATTTGAAGATGTAATGAGTTGGTTAGTAGGTGGTCAGTAGATTAGTATGGGTGTTTCAAGTTTATCTATGCTAAATAAGGGTCTAAAAAGAACATTTTCAATGTAACTATGGTGGTTTTTAAGTCATTTGTATTTGGGTTCAAAAAGTTGCACAAAATGCAAATAATGTTGTTAAGCAAAAAAATTGACAATTTTGCAACAATTAGGGAATATGAAGAGATTAGGATTTTAAAAGGTAGTTAGGAAGTTTTGTTGGTTAATTTTTGGAGGGAACAAGTTTATATTTCCTCTTGAAAGCTTGAACAATGTTGTTGAAAAAATATTGAAGGATTCCAAATCAATAAACAACGTTTTTCTACTGCAATTCTCTGATTTCTGTACTTTGTTTCCTCTATATGAACCCGTACATGCTTCAAATGTTGTGAGTATTGTTTTACTACATAATTACATGTTTTATTTTTCATTTGATATCATTTTTAGGTTTTAATTCTATATTTGGAGGGAGAAATCAATCATTCCATGTAACTACTTTGTTTCCTCATATTTAATGGTTGAGGGTCTTCAAAAATGCTAATTAACCCATTCCAAATTTTGTATCCACTGTATCTCATGGAATGGGTCTAAAATATTCTAATTTTTTTGTTTCAATATTTTGGTAGGAAGTGGGATAGAATTGTGAGGAAGGGAATGAATCCCTAGGGTTGGCAGTGCAATTTTTTTAATGTGAAATGACGGTGTCAAGTTAGTGTTTTGATGAAACAGTGAAGGTATTGGTCTTATGATGGATTTGTGACCATGTGTAGAGTAATTGAAAGTTTTTTATGCATTAGTTATGTTAAGAAAGCCCAAGTAATGTGAATTCCAATAAACCCTAGAGATTTGGCTTTAAAACAAAGGGTTTGATGGATTAGTGGGTTAGAGGCCTTAAAACTAAGAAGTGATTGAGGATTTCTTGGTTTTATGTCACAATTTAACTATGTCAAAGACCTGTTTTGGTGAAAACCAAGTGTTTTGAAGGTACTTCATTTCAAAAATAGGGCTAATTTAGTAGCCTAATTCAGGGGTGGTTTATTAGTCTCGGTGTTGTTTTGTAAAAGTCACTTGAAACCTGTTTGGAAGTTGTTTCATATCTGGTTGAGAGTCTTAAAAGGTGTTTTTTTGGACTTTGTACGACCCTCTCCAAAGATAAGTCCATTTATTGATTTTTTAAGGCTAGAAGCCTCTAGTGGTGTCTTAAGGGAAAATTGGGTGTTTGTGTGTTCAAGGGTAGATTTCCTTGTTTGAATCAAGTTGTTTTGTGTTGGATAGTGAGTTTCAACCACCTTGCTTGCATCGGGTGGTATCAAAGCTCATGGACAAAGTCTCTTTGATTGCATTTTGTAGGCTTGAAGATAGAAGGTGAGAAGAAAAGTTTGAGAAGATGCCTCTAAAAGGTGTTGGTGCTACTAGAGAGTTGTAGGATCTAAAAGTGAAGCATGCTAAGCTTTTGGATTCACACAATACAATTTTGGAAAGGCTTGTTGTCTTAGAGACAAAGAAAAGGAGAGAAGAGAATGAAGAGAGTGAAATAGAGGAAGATGATGAAGAATATGAAGATGTTGATGAAGAATTAGACCCTGAAGATCAAAGGATGGTAAAGATGCTCAAAGTAGTAAAAGGTGATTCTCATAAGGAAAAAGTTGATCTTCTTGTGTATGGTGGTAATTTAAATGAAGAAGAATTACTTGATTGGATTTCTACTATGGATAATTACTTTGAAAGTGGAGATATTTTAGATGAGTAGATGATGAAGGTGGAAAAAACAAAACTCAAAGGTCATGCTCTTTTATGGTGGGACTATGAGCAAGAAGACATAAGAAAGCAAGGAAAATCAAGGATTACTTCATGGGACAAGATGGTGCAAAAAATGAAAGGTAAATTTTTTCCAAAGGATTATGAAGTTCAATTGTATAAAAATTTGCAAGGATTGAAACAAAAAGAACTAGATGTTAAGGCCTATACTGATGAAGTTTAAAAACTAAGCATAAGGTCAAGAAGGGATGAGGATGAGGCTGAAAAGGTGGCTAGATATCTACGTGGTTTGAGATTTAATATACAAGATGAACTTGTTGTTGCTAACCCAAAGTTTGTTGAAGAGTGTTTCCAATTAGCAATCAGGGTGGAGGAAAAGCTTAAAAGGAGGCAAGAGAAATACATTAGAGGAAGAGGTGCTACTAGTGCAAGAGGGAGAGGAGAAATCCCTACACCAAAGTACCATTGGAAGAAAAAGAAGGAAAAAATAGAGGTAAGGAGAAAGGTGTTGATACTAGAGGAGGTTTAAGGGGTGGAGGTAGATTTAGTGGTGGAAGAGATTCTAGTGTCTTTGCAGGGAGGTGTTATCATTGCAATGAATATGGTCATCCTGCATGGAAGTGTCTAGAAAGGGGTGGTAGTTCATCAAGTGGTGAAAAGAGGATTGATAGGAGGGAACAAATCATTCAATAAGAGGAAAGTGAGAGTAACCATCCTGTAAGTTTAAGAGTTGTTCTAGAAACAGGGGAAATGTTGATGATGAGAAAGATTGAATTGAAGGCAGCCAAGGAGATGGAACCATTGTAAAGAAAGAACCTCTTCAAGACTACATGTAAGTGAAAAAATAAGGTATACAAGATTGTGATTGATTATGGTTCAATAGAGAACATGGTGTCTAGTGAGATGCTTAACAAACTAAATTTGAAAAAATACCTCATGAATTTCCTTATAAAGTGTCATGGTTGAGTCATGGGCAGTCTTTGTTGGTGAATAAAAAAGTAGTTGTTGAATTCCAGGTTGGGGGTTAGAGAGATAGTGTAGTTTGTGATATTATCCCTATGGATTGTTGTCACCTACTCCTAGGTAGACCTTGGCAATATGATAGGCGAGCCTTGCATGATGGCAGAGAGAACACCTATACAATAATGAAGGATGGGTGTAGGTTTATTTTAACTCCTTTGGTTGAAGATGAGAAGGGTAAGGAAAAAGTAATCATGTGTGGGAAGAAAGAGTTTGTTGATGTTGTAGAGGAATTTTTTTTTTTTGATGATGCAAACAATCCAAGGTCTAAGAAAGCTTTGAAAATAGATGTGAAGATTGGTATAGTACTAAAGAAGGAATTGACATCAGATTTAAGTGAGAGTGTTTTGGTGGGGACCATTGTGTGTCCTATAGGAGAGAATAATTTTACAAAATTAAAAATATATGTAGGTACAATGGTCAATGAGTTTGATGGTACAGTGAGAGCAGTGGAATGTGTGGATAGTAAGATGGCACTTGGTGCCGGTAGGATAGACGGCCTAAAGAAAATGGTGAAAATAGAGTGCATAAGAAGTTAAGAGTGGATATAAGAAAGGAGATAAGATAAAGGTAAAGAAATATCAAGGGAATACTAACATGTTTTTGGTTTCAAGTATAAAAGAAAAGGCATCATCAGGTTTTGAAAGAAGGCAGACATCAGGTTTGATTGTAGATATGAAGACATATTCAAATGTTGGAAAGAACAAAGATGTAGGGAAGATTATTAATTCACTCTACATGAATAAAAGAAATGTATTTCTAAATCAGAGGGTGCATGGAGTAGTGATGAGGCACAAAACAAACCCAAACTCTAGTCACAAGAGTTCTTTTTTTGTGGGGGTGTATGGTGTAGGAGCACCTAAACCTTTTTTGTCAAAATTTGATTATTTAAAGATGTAATGAGTTGGTTAGTAGGTGGTTAGTAGGTTAGTATGGGTGTTTTAAGCTTATCTATGCTAAATAAGGTCTAAAATAGCATTTTCAATGTAACTAGGGTGGTTTTTAAGTCATTTGTATTTGGGGTCAAAAAGTTGCACAAAATGCAAACAATGTTGTTAAGCAAAAAAGTTGACAATTTTGCAACAATTAGGGAATATGAAGAGATTAGGATTTTAAAAGACAGTTAGGAATTTTTTTTGGTTATGTTTGGAGGGAACAAGTTTATATATCCTCTTGAAGGCTCAAACAATGTTTTTGAGCAAATATTGAAGGATTCCAAATCAATAAACAACATTTTTATACTGCAATTCTTTGATTTTTGTACTTTGTTTCCTTTGTACGAACCCGTACAAGCTTCAAATGTTATGATTATTGTTTTTCTATGTAATTACATGTTCTATCTTTTATTTGATATCATTTTGAGGATTTAATTATATATTTTGAGGGAGAAATCAATCATTCCCTGTACCTGTTCTATTTCCTCAGATTTAAGGGTTGAGGGTCTTCAAAAATGCTTAATTGATCCATTCCACTGTATCTCGTGGAATAGGTCTAAAATATTCTATTTTTTGTGTTTTAGTGTTTTGGTAGGAAATGGGATAGAATTGTGAGGAAGGGAATGAGGCCCTAAGGTTGACAGCGCAATTTTTTTTCATGTGAAATGATGGTGTCAAGTTTGTGTTTTGATGAAACAGTGAAAGTATAGGTCTTATGATGGATTTTTGACCATGTGGAGAGTAAATGAAAGGTTTTTGATGCATTAGATGTGTGAGGAAATCCTGGGTAATGTAAATTGTATAATAAACCCTAGAGATTTGGCTTGAAAACAGAGGGTTTGATGGATCAATGGGTTAGAGACCTTAAACTAAGAAGTGGTTGAGGATTTTATGGTTTTGTGTCACAATTTAACTCTATAAAAGGTGATTTAGTGAAAACCAAGTGTTTTGAAGGTACTTCATTTGAAAAATAGGGCTAATTTAGTAGCCTAATTCAGGGGTGGTTTATTGAATCTCAGTGTTGTTGTGTAGAAGTCACTTGAAACCTGTTTGGAAGTTGTTTCATATCTGGTTGAGAGTCTTAAAAGGTTTTTTTTGGCCTTTGTATGACCTTCTCCAAAAGATAAGTCCATTTGTTGAATTTTGAAGGCTAGAAGCCTCTAGGGGTGCCTTAAGGGACAATTGGGTGTTTGTGTGTTCAAGGGAAAATTTCCTTGTTTAAATTAGGTTGTTTTGTGTTGGATAGTGAGTTTCAACCACCTTTCTTACATCAGTTCACAAGAGCATTCAAGAGCAATTCATCAAGCATTTGGAGCCATCATTAGGTTTCAAGCATTATATCAAAGATCTTCTTGCATCATGTGTGTTGTTGTGCTAACATTTGTGATGTAGGGTTTTGATTCAAGAAAGCAATTCAAGTCAATATCCATCAAGAATTTCTTTGATTCAAGATCCATATCCATTGCATCCATTTCACATAAGTTTGTAGACTTTATAACAAGGGTTTGGTGAGATGTAGCATTGCATGTTGTTCATTCATCATTTCCCTTCATTATTCAATTTCATTTCAAGGTTTAATTAGCAACAAGGGGTTTGAACAAGGAAAACCCCCATTCACTAACAATCAAAAAGTTTTTCCTCTCTTGCATGTTTGTGATTGCAGATTTAGGTTGAAGACTTGAAGATCACTTGAAGTGTAAAGTTGCAAAGTTGCAAAGTTGCATAGCAAAGTTGTTATTTTCACATAAACTCACCTACAGGTCAAATCTAAAAGTTTCAAAACCTAATATTAGAGAAGAAGGAAGAATCAATCCTCAGTGCATTCAAAGATTCTAGAAATTTAGAATGGGACTAAGTCACGACCTAGGGCATCTTATTCCTCCTGAAGATATTTTTCAAAAATTCTTTCAGATCTGGTTCCAACATTTAAATATTTTGCATCTACCTTGAAAAATAGTAGCAGGAATAAGATAATAATAAGGGTGTATTTTTTCTCAATAACACTTTTTAACATCTTCTTTGCATTTCCGGAATCCTTGTCACATTTCCAGACTTCCCAGGTACATAATTTCATCATTTGCATCTTTCATTTAGCTTACATTATTAGGTTCTATGAGTTGAATTCTTATTTGTCTTTTCCAAGAATTTGCTTGGTGGTGAACCCCTTAAAGCAAAAAGAATCCAAAATAAGCAAGTGCTTGGAAAAGTCAAATAAGCATTCAACTCATAAAACCTAATAATGTAAGCTAAATGAAGGATGCAAATGATGTAATTATGGAGTTATGATGTATGTACCTAAGAAGTCTAGAAATGTGACAAGGATTCTAGAAATGCAAAGAAGCTATCAAAAGGTGCTATGGAGGACAAAGGTGACCTTACTATTGTCTTAGTCCCACTTCTATTTTTTGGGGCAGATGCAGAATCTTTAGATGTCAAAACCGGATCTGAAAGAATTTCTAAAAAATATCTTCGGAAGGACTAAGATGCCCTAGGTGGCGACTTAGTCCCGTTCTGAATTTCTAGAATCTTTGAATGTGGTCTTGAGGCTTGATGTATGTTCTTCCTTATTCTTTGATCTCAGGTTCTGAATCTACTAGATTTGTCCTGTAGGTGAGTTTCTATGAAGCTGACAACTTTACTATGCAACTTTACAAAATTTCACTTCAAATTATCTTCAAGTCTTCAACCTAAATCTACAATCACAAACATGCAAGAGAGGAAAAACTTGTTGATTGTTAGTGAATGGGGGTTTTCCTTGGTCAAACCCCTTGTTGGTAAGTAAACCTTGAAATGAAATGGAATAATGAAGGGAAATGATGAATGAACAACATGCAATGCTACAACTAACCAAACCCTTGCTATAAAGTCTGCAAACTTGTGTGAAATGGCTACAATTGATATGGTTCTTGAATCAAAGAAATGCTTGATGAATATAGACTTGAATTGTTTGCTTGAATCAAAACCCTAGACATCACAAATGTTAGCACAACAACACACATGATGCAAGAAGATCTTTGATATGATGCTTGAATCTTGATGATGGCTCCAAATGCTTGATGAATTGCTCTTGAATGCTCTAGTGAACTCAATTATGCTATATGAAATGCTCTCACAAAAGAATTTTTTTCTTGGATATGAAAATGAGTGAAAAGAACCTTGTATTTATAGTTATACATGCTTAATATCCTAAAATTACACCACAACAAGTTGACATGTGAATTCATTAATTAAAGGAGGCTAAACTTGCCAGAATTTGAAATTAAATCTCGAAAATACCTCAAGGGGGAATAAGATGCCCTAGGTGGCATCTTAGTCCCAAGGCATGAAACTTGCGGTGCAAACACCAAAAAGGGGCCCATTTAAGATGCCTCAAAATCAAGATCCCAAGACCTTTGGGGGACAAAGACGCCCTAGGTGGCATTTTAGTCCTGACCCAAAAATCAGGGATACTCTAATAGAATCATTAAATTATCATTTATCCATTGAAGAATGTCAGGATTAGCCAAAAAAGGATATAATTCATAGGGCTTGTAGATGCAAAATAGGACCAATTAAGACATAAATAGGGATGAATAAAGCAAGGAAGGCCCAAAAAATTGTGAAAATGTAAGGGTATGCATTTTACTATACTATAGTTATATTTTCAATCAGCCTATCAGTTAGGATTTTTCACATAGTGCATGGAGAAAATAAAAAATAATTACTTATTAAATTCAAAATAAAACATATCTATTACAAATAGAATGATGTCAATTTTCTAAACAAACCATTTTCATTTCATTAAAATCAGATGAAAAAAAGTCGTTAGCACAAAGGGTGAAGTTTGAAATCTCTTACAACCCCTGTAAATACTTTGGGGATGTTAACTTTTCAGATTGGTCACCCCAATCCAAATACCGAAGCAATACCAAAGCAAAATGGATATCCATTAATATTGGATATTCGATAGGAATGGATATCCATTTTTAATAGAAAATTTGGATATCCAATAAGAAATGAATATCTGTTACTTGCGACTGTGTAACATATATCCATTAATAATGCCAGAAGAAATGGATATCTATTTATTAAAAGTAGAAATATTAATAAATGAAAACCATTATATATTAACATTTAAGATGTTATAATATTAATATTAATATAAATATTTATATATATTTTATATTAGTCTATATAATATATTAATATATATAATATATTTATATTGATATATATTTAATATAATATAATACAAGTTGTTGTTATAATAAATTAATATTATAATTATGTAAATATTACTATATCTTAATATTAAGATATGAAGATATATTAATGTTTTTTTATTGTTAGATGCACATAATATTCTTGTGTTTATTGTCTTATTCTACCAACGAACAATAGTTGAATAAATAGGGGAGCATCTTAATATATTAATGTACATAATATTAATATTTATAATATTTATATTAATATATTATATATAATATATTATACATTAATATTGTATAAAATATATAACATAATATTATTTATATATATATTAATATATTAATTATGTAGTAGATAGCAACTCCTTCCCAGGATCCTCAACCTGCAAATAAATCACCCTCACACATAGGAGAGAAGCATAACACTATTCTGCCAAAATATCAAGAGATGATATTTAGAAAAATGGAATGAGATATAAAATACATAGTGTATAGGACTTTTAAAGGCATGAAAAAAGAGACAGGTGAAAAACTACCCAATATGAGAAAAACTAATTAAATAATTAACCCTAAGTTAAAACTTAACACTAACACCCCCCCTTAAGTGAAAACTTATGAAGATTATTATGCAAAATGAAATGCAAGATGGGTCCCGACAACAAGGCCATGTAAGGTACCCATGCACAACTATTATGCAATGCAATCTCTCACAACCGAAGAAAAGGAGAAAAACCATGTGGGAGAAAACTCCTCTCCAAAAGAGAGAAAAAAAAGTGAAAAGATGAAAAAGTGAAAGGACTTCACAAGACCCCCTAAGGACAACTCCCGTCACTAATCTCAACAAGATACAAAAGGAGAGAGACTATGTAGCCCCCCATAGAAAATAATAGAAATGTTGAAGATCCCCCCCATGATGAAGAAAATCATGTACGAATCCTAGAAATTTTAAGAATATCCCATGTTTGCAAAGAACATGCCTCCCTTTAGGGAGAAAAAACCACCGATGCAAGAGAAACTCCAACTCTGAAACAAGAGAAGGGAGAGGAGTAATGAAGATGAAAGATGCCTCTAAAATTTTCTCGGTGCCTCCACGTAACCAAATGTCACATCATGATCGGTTGCAACATCATCTGGAGAAGGTGGAACAACAAGACCATGTGGAAACTCTGAAGAAATAATCTCCAAAGACACAGATGGTGTGACAAAAGTGAAAATACTGTCATCAAAAAGAAGGGATATACCCTCAAATGCATCATCAAAATTAAAAAATATGAGATTCACAAAACAACTCCACAAAACTTGTCAAGTGACTATCCCATAAAGAATGATTTGAAGGATCACAAACATCCTATTGTGCTAAAGAACCAACCTCTAAAGCAACAAGAGATGAATCAATAGAGGTCTGAAGAACTCCAAAGTTCAAATGACCAATCTCTCCTAAGGAAATGCTATCAACACTCATAAGAGGGGTGTGAGGCTCATAATCATCATCAACAAAATGAGAAAAGGCATAGAGACGAGACTCAAGATTAGTTTCACCAAAGACAACGACTTTTCCAATATTAGCCTCTCTAATGAAAACAAAATCTACAGTGAACTCTACAGTCTTAGGTACTTCACCATGAGTAATTTGATAGATGGAAAGTAGATTTGTGTGCAAATCAGGCATACACAATACATCTCTAAAACAACCATCATCAATGTCAACATTTCCTATCCCCGCAACATCCAAAAACATACTATACCCAACAAAATCTTAGAAGTATTAATAGGATGAAGACCCAAAAGAGGATAGGGAGTAAAATCCATGTGATGAGATGCTCCTGAATCCAAAAATAATTTATCACAACTAGAATGAACTAAAAAAGTTACCAATGCATGTCCTTTACCCATGTAGAGTTTGTCTTCTTTACTTTTCATTCCACTTGCAAATCCTGTATTCCTTGACTCTGTAGGTCTGGATGAAGGTGAAAGTGATACAAATGGAGAGGTTGTAGGAGTCATTGATGAGGGAAGTGGAATATTGTTCTTCTAAAGAAGATGTGAAAGCTCATCAATCTTCTTCGTACTTTCCACTTGGAGTGCATACACCTCTAGCACCTTCCAACACATCCTCAAAACTACATAGCATAATATTCATCTCTAGTGGAATACAAAGGATTCCAATCATGTACTCTATAAAATTCATTCTACCATTACTAAGCTCAATAATTTGTCACTAATATCTTCAACTGTGAAATAAATACAACCTTGAAACCTTAGATATTGACACCTTCAACACATTCCATCAACACCTCCAAACCACATGACAAAATTCTACATAGCAAAGCAATGCAGACCACAAAATGTTTCCTCTGATCATTAAACATGCACACTAGGACTTAGTCAACTTTGTAAAACACTTAGTCTTCTTTGAACCAACACTTCTACATTTATACAATGGGTTTCCAGCAATGAAAACACTATATACCATCCATACATCATCATAATCATGTTTCCAATTGACACATCTTTCGGATTTAAAAAATGCATAACCATTTAAAAGTTAGATGTTTTTCAATTATCTTATCAATATGGACTTTACAAATAGTGCATGTAGAAAAAAATTAATAATTATCAATTAAATTCAAAATAAAGCATATCTTATATCAGTAGAACGTTGATTTTTTTTTTAATAAACCCTTTTTGTTTCGTTAAATTTAGATGAAAAAAAGTCGTCAAAATGAAGTGTGAAGTCATGAAAAGAGGATGAAACCTCTAAACACATTGGGGTAGTTGAATTTTCAGGTTTGATTCCCCCAATCCAAATCCCAAAGCAATCCTGAGGAAAAAATGGAGGGAAACAAATTGTGAAAAAAATAGATATCCATTTTTATGTCTTCAAATCAAATATTTGTTTTGAAAAACAAAGTAGATATCCATTTTTTAGAATGGTACATATTTCTATGTCTTCAAAATAGATTTCCATTTTATTAAAATGGGTACCTATTTTTTATGTCTTCGAAATGGATATCAATTTCTTAGAAACAAGTACCCATTTTTATGTCTTCAAAATGGATGTCTATTTTGAAAAATAAAATGGATATCAATTTTGAAAAAAAAAATGGATATCCATTTTGAAAAAAAAATGGATATCTATTTTGGTCTTTTCAAAATTGATATCCATTATTACAAAATAGATATCCGTTTTGAAAAGCCCATAAAACCCTCTTTAGTAAAATCGGAATAACTTTTGTGTTTCTTATCGAAATTTTGATTTTTTGTAGGCGATAGAAAGGTGATTTAGAGCTATACATAATGGAATATTTAGTAGTTATATGTAATATACAAAAACTTAATTATAATCACTTGATATTCATATTTCATATTTGAAACATAGAATGTTCACTACTTTCACATGCAAAGTCCCTTTTTCATGATTTTTTGTAACAAGCATCTCAAAATACTTTAAAAATTAGAATAAGTAATCAATAATTAAATATTTATATGTTTTATAGTAATGAGATGAAAGAATATTTATAAATATTCAAATCTCTCTATCCCTTTCTCCACCTCTCAATATTTCACTATGTCTCCCCTTAAGCTCTAGACCTATCTTTCCAATTATCTCTCCCTTCCTCCCTCCATCTCTTTTTACCTCTTTATACATTTCCCTCTCAATCTATTAATCTCTAGACTTATCTATCTACCTCTCCATCCCTCCCTCCTTCCCTCTCTCTTTGTCCCTCTTTAGACCTATCTTTTTCACTCTCTCTCTCTTTCATCTCTAGACCCATCTCTCTACCTCTCTTTCCCTCCTTCCTTCCCTCTCTGTTTGTCCCTCTATATGTCTCTCTCTTTCTCTCTACACCTATCTCTCTACCTCTCTTTCCCTCCACCCTTCCCTCTCTACTTAACTCAATCTCAACTCTCTCCCTATCCCTCTAGCTATATCTTTATATCTCTCCCTCTCACCTCTCGCTCTCTCTATACCTACCTCTCCCTCCCTCCCTTCCTCCCTCCCTCTATCTCTCTCCCAAGATTTAGAAACATCTCTCTACCTCTCCCTTGATTTCCTCTCTTTTTCCTTCTTTATGCCTCTTTGTGTTTTAGTAAACCCCAATAAATCCTATACAACCTAGTCTTCTTCTATGGTTTCTTATTCATATTAGGTTTTCATACATCTATACTTTTATGATATTTATATCTCAATTTTATATTTGAAACTCTTTGCATGCCCAATCCTTCATCAATTTTATATTGTTAAATATTTTTCTATTATCTTGATTATGAAATCAATTTTACTTACTGTAGTCTAGGAAAATGTATCCCTTTTCACACTTTATTTGGGAATAAATAATTATTAATAAAATTAGTTTAATGATGCCTTAATTTATTGTTGTAACATGTATTTTACATATTCACATTAGTTTTAGGGTGTTATTTAATATTAAAATGGACTTAAGTGTGCCTTATTTTTGGTGTTGTAAGGTTTACCTTTACACTTTTACACTAATCTAGGGAATCATTAATTAATTAAGGTTAATTATACCTTAATTGACCCCTTTAATTCAAATCCAAGCCTAATTAATTTCATTTTCCAAGGGATAAAATCCAACATTCATAAATTCCATAACATAATGTTTAACATTGAGCAATGTGTGTCCTAGGTAAGTGGCCTAGGACCCATTCGCCATAGGGTGAATGAATCCTCACTTAGGCCTAGGACCTAAATTCAAACTATGTTTTTGGTGAATTTTAAATGATTTCAAAAGTGTATTCATATGTCGGCTTGTGTTATTTAAATTTCGGGAATTAATGTTAATATATGTATAAATAAGACACATATAAGTTAAGATCTGTATAAGTTATTTCAAGAAGATTACGAGCTCCAAAGTGGTAAGATTGCAAGAGAACTTAATCCATTCATGTCTTTCTACACCCCTTGGGAATTTGGAACTATGGACAACAACAACAAAAATAATAATAATGAGATAGCATTGGCCAATAACAAGCATGTTACCTTTGAGTTTCCCATTGCACATCCAAAGGAGGATTTTCCCATGAAGAAATACACTTACAAAGTCTAAGTCTTTATGTGAGCATCACCAAATAGAGATCTATGATAATTTTTCTAACACAAAAATACTTACAAAAATCACTATTAAAAAATTCCTTATTAAGCACCAAATAAATAGGAGATGCAATACATTAAACAACCAAATGGTAATTGAAAACTAGGGGAGAGGGGCCAATAGTTGTGTAGGGTCCAATAGTCGTGCAACCAATTGTGATTATTCATATTAGTACTAGAATGAATTAATATTATATCTTGTATATATATATTATGAATAGGCACTAATCTATATTAATTATAAAGATTAAAATACATATTCACAAAAAAAAGGTGGGTGGTAAGAAGGCACACCACGAGAGTCACATGGGCCTAGCCCAAAAGTCCAAGATTACAAATATTAAAAAGGCCATCAAGTAGCCAAAGAGTACCAACAGAGCTAGGAGGGTCTTTATCATCTAGGTTTTTACCCCATAGATCAATGGGGTCTGAAGTGACGTCAGAAGGATGACCCCAACCATGATCGACATCTTTATCTTTATCTTTATCCTTGCATCGGGGTGATATTGCAAGCACTAGTCATAGAAATCATTTACCCGAATTCGGCCAACCAAAGCTAGCAATAGGAGTATCATTAGAGAGCCACCCCGAACCACCACTGTTGCTCCTCATTGCTCCTCCAGAAGGCCACCCCTAGCTAGCACACGAAGGATGAGAATGAGTCTGTCGAGGCGGGTGGGAACCATGCTGAAGAAGAGGCAAAGAGTGGAGGCGAGCAGATCCACTCCACTGCTAGCCCCGAGAGGGTGACCAGCCGCAAGAGGAAGTGGGTGAAGTGGGTACCCAAGCTATAGTACATGGGGCATTGCCCCAATGATCTGAAAGAACCTGAAGGTGAGCCACCTCAAGTGCAACCTTGTTGGCTTGAACTTGAATCTACAAGAGCACATTAGAGAAAATAATAACTTTAGAATACAAAGAAACATTTCTATCCATTTTTGTGTTAGAAAATATGAAGGAAATTGTATCTTTCCATATATTTAAGAGGATTTCCACCCTGAAAGTGTGCCAAAGCTGGGTATAATTAGTAAGAATTCTGGACGAGTCTCCCAATAGAACCATATGCCAAGAGAAGGGCTCTGGTTTGAAAGGCCAAAAGAAGTCATGAATCCAATTCCAAAACTGCTGAGCTCTGGTACAAAACTAGAAAAGATGCTTAAAAGACTCAACTTTCCCACAAAAAGGGAACTAAGGGTCCTAGACCCCCAAGTGAACAAGTCGAGACCCCATAGGCAAGCCTTGGAAAATAATACACCAAGAAAAGTGAGCAAGTTTCAGCTCAACAATTGTATACCAAGTGGTAGAGAATCCATTTTGCCAGACATGAGTGGGGGATTGAACAAGCCACCTCAGGTTTAATCGTTAAATCATTAGAAAATGTGGTGAAAGCCAAATATAACCAACCCTAGGCTTGTAATTCTTGAAAGGGGTGTCTGGGTACCACTTCTTGTCCTTCCACCAGGGCTTGGACTCATGAATTCTCACCTTATGAAGCATATCTGTAGGAATAGAATTCACCAGGCCCTCATAAGTATTACAATCCTAGTTTTGAAGCCTTTACAGGGCACAAAAAATCTTCCCATGGCATGATGCACATTGTGGGTCTGTGAAACACATGCTACAAAGTTTGAATGTCTTTCTTGTGGAACCTTAGCACCTTAAGCCAAGGTGACTTGGCCAACAACTTCCCATTACTAGCAAAGAGAGGCGAGCACCAAAAATTTTGTCGATTGAGTGAAATCCCATCAAAATATTACCAAATATGTGACATTATGGGATCAATAGTTGTTCACTTTTGAACTTATAATCCTCAAGTTAAAAAACCATAAATACATTCATGAACAAGTGTAACAAATTTTTTTTTGTCTCAAATAAAATATCATAACTATCCACTATAAGTTTGTCATTTATAAAATTAAATGCTCATTTAATAAAATAAGACACTCATTTAAATAATAAATTTTTTAATTACAAAAGTAGGGAAAAGGGCCCTTGAACTTGACCAAAGAACAAAAACAGACCTACTAGCCAACAAAACTACCACCACAAAATAGCATGGGAAAAAAATAGACCAAAACCCAACAAAAGAACAACCGCCTAACTAGAAGGAAACAACATAAGCCAAAAACCAAACATATAGCTAAAGACCAAAAAATAGAACCTAGACCAACATAAACGAGAGGGCACACATACCCAAAAAGTACCATTTCCTAGTAGCCAAAAAACATAGACACTATTGAATCACATTACTTTCTAGGATTGCAGATTAAGTTCCATTCCTTGATCAACTACTCCATATCCTCGTTGCAATACTCCATCGCTTTGGTAGTTTTATCATTCATTTGCACCTCCTTGTCCTAAGAGGATTTCATCTCTCTACGACCTTTCCTCACTTTGGTCACACCATTCATAGTACCAAAAATAGCCCTCTGCATGATACCCAAAGTAATAGACATTAACTTACTAAAAGCTTGGTTGTTCACTTTATCTTGCAACTGCTAGAATTGGGTGAGATAAAATTCAAAGGGCCTATCTTTACCCTACACATCCTCTTCCATGTCTACCATGGTTTGCTCTTCCACATCTTCCATAAATTTCATAACCATATCATCAATTTCTTTTGCAATTTCCTTTAGCCCTTCATCCTCATTTTCCTCTAAATCTTGGACCACCTCTTGGTCAACACCCTCCATCTCTTCATCCTCATCATTGCTAGCAGAGTCCTCTAAGAGATCTTCACCCAGGACCACAAACAATTCCTTTTTGCTCACATTTATGATGGTTAGAGCCTCTTCTTCAGGATCTTCACTAGGTTCTTCATAGCTTAGCTTTTTACCCTTGGTCGACTAGCCCGTGAGCCTTGCAACCTTCTTCCACCCTTCCCACTACTAGATTCATCCATTTTCCTTGTTCATCCTCATCTCTAATCTCAATAGTAACTTTTTTAGAAATTTTTGGGTTCAATGCTATCAAGACCCTTCCTCTTAGCTCCTAAGGGGTTACTTGAAGGGTTAGAGCTACTCTCCTTACCTTTCACATTCTGGACAATAGGGTCTCCTTTGATAAGGATACCTTTGATAGAAGATTGTTTCATAATTGAGGATATCGCTAGGGTTTTTTTAGAGGATTTTTAACAAATGAAGTGCCCTCACCAAGAGTATTGACTAGACGAGGAAAGGGGAGGGGTTTTGGTTGATTCTCATGGGAAAAAATAGCATTGGTATTATTACCAAAAGAAGGGCCCAATAGGGGCGTGATGGCTAAGGAATAATTATAAAGGCATTGAATAAGGCCCTGGTGAAGGGGAGGTGAAGCTCCCTTAACCTTGCATTGTTTGAGAGAAGATAACAGAAAAAATGTATATTAAGTTTCATTTCTATGAATATGGAAAAGAAAGGGGAAGTGGTACCTATGAATTTTTGTCTACCTATCCTCTAGGGTAAAATATTTTAAAATATGCACATAGGCCACCCCATAAGAGGATAGGAGTCATTCTTTATCTTAGCCATTATGGCATTGCTCAAGATTCTCATCCCCTTTAAGAAAATTGTCAATAAACCTCTGATAATTGTTGTTGTTGATTTTAGACAGTCTCATACCACTATACTATAAGTCAATTGCAACAAAAATCAGCCGAGGGGACACCTCAAACCCAATGCTACCAATTTGAAGTTTGTCACCCCTCCACGAATATAAATTTGAACTCTATCACCCCTCCACAAATATGATAGGACAACTATTAATATGAAATATTGTTCTTATTTCCACAACTATTGTGGTAGAAATGTACATGCATTGGAGTATTTCATATTAATAGTTTTTAATATCACAAATATAAAAGGTGAGCATAATAAATACCATGTAGTTTTTGATAAATTGTTAAGGATTTTCAAAAAAAAAATAGTGTTCAACTATTGGTCTATTTTTGTTTGATATAAGTTGGATTTTAAATAATTATGTGTTATTTTTATAACAATAAATATTTTTTATGTGTTCAACAATTGGTCCACTTGTGTTGAATATAAAAGCTAGAGATAACAAATATTTATGGTTACTAATAGGTATTTGGTCCATTTATGTTGCTATAAGTTTTATTTTAAATAAAAAATATGATATTCTACAAGCAACAAATGAATTTTTTTTTTCAACTTCTAGGGGTAGTATTGGTTATTTTTCCAGCAAAACCTTAAAATCCTCTAAAGGGTAGGCAACCCTTATCCTTAAGAATCTTCAAGCTCAATGGAAAGAAAACATAAGCTTTATATATAACCTTCTCTCCCTTGCACTTCGGGCTTTGTTAAACCTGGGAGGGTGATCCCAACAATGTGCCTTCAGATACTTGTGTGCCAAAGTATCAAACACACAGTAAAAAATGATTCTCCCTAAATGCTTAACAGACACAAAACCCTAAAGGTTTGGATGACCTTTCTAGTAGTGTCTAATTTAAACATGAGACATATTATACATTAAATTCCACACACACCCATAACAAGATAGATAAGTACATTTGATATTAAAAATGTAGCTACTCACAAACAATCTCAGGAAACTGTAACATTAAAGACCGGTGCCTAATTCTTGGGTCGAGTCTCCTAAACCATGAAGTTTAAAACTCATTACAACATTCACTTTGGAATAATTATGCTTATCATATGATGCATTACACCAGTGATACTAGAAACCAAACCAGTCATACTTTATCCATCCAAGCATACAATTGCACAAACCTCTATTTATGTTAATAAAATTTAAGTCATTCTTTGAATGAAAGTAACAACACATAACATACATTCAAGGAAAAACTAGAAGACAAATAGCAGAAACCCTTGATTTCTTATATTCATAATCTATGGAAAGTGTACAATGGAGACAACCAACTCATAATATATAATCATTTATATGTAAAAATAACAATGCTCTGAATAAATTATTCATTTACATGACTCAGAAAACTTTAGAAACCTAAAATCAATACTATACATTTGAGACCGTGTTACAAAAAATGCTTTCCCATGAGACCAAGTAGTGAAAAACCTCTTAGAAAGAAGCAACAAAGATACACTTATGGAAAATATAGAAACCCTAAGTGGAGATCTTCAACAGACATCTGGCACATTCTTCTTCGTTGATCAGTAATTTCCTCCAACACTTGAAAAATTTTCAACCTGCACTTTGGTTCATGACTCTTGCATTCACTTGCCCTCAAATAGAAAATTATTCCCATCAAGGCTTAAATTTGATGGCCATATGGCCGTATTTAGTTATTTTAGCTGTAAAATACAATTAAAATTTTAAGAAGACTGTATCACTTGAAAGGAAAAAATTTAGTTAAACTATCAAAATTTCTATGTAATTATTCCTATATATGTTTTTTCAATGTACATATATTTTTCTTAAAATAGATAACCTTCAATAGTTGAAAGGCAACTTCAAATAAATGGCCATCACAAAAAAATTGCTTGACAGGCAGGGTCGACCGTCAAATTTAAGCCCTGATTCCCATCATGATGAGCCATCATTCATCTATGCCCCTTAGTTGAAAATATCTATTTTCCACCGTCAAAGCCATTCACTTTGAAATTTACCTTGACCGTGAAAAATATTCACCCATTTGTTTTGCCCTGAAGTTGAAAATTTACTCCTCCATTTTATCCTGCATTATGAAAGCCCTTTACACAACAATTGAAAATAACTTTTACTATGAAAACTCTTTTCCTGTGAAAACCTTTTCTAATCTACTCACTTTATCTTGGCTGCACTTTACATTTTCACCTCAACAAATAAAATATTCTAACTTTTATAATGGAGGCTTTGATTTATTTAAATTACACCTTTTTGCACAATATTTTCACCTATGCCCACATCTTTACCATTTTACATTTTAAAACATTTTCCTTTTAAATGATGAGGGTTTTAAATAATATATTATTAGGCAAAAAACAATTTTACCTGTGCCCTTACATTTTACTTTATATTTAAAATTTATTCCCTTGTCCTTTTAATCAGTGAAGACTTCAATTTACTCATCAGACACATTTTAAATCACCATAAAAAAAACTTAAGCAATGCCCCCTTTAAAATTTGTTATTAGGCCCACCATGGCCTTCCCCACACCCTTGTTGCTTTCTTCTTACGACAGCATGGAGACTCGTGGACTAGTAGGAAAACCCCCTCTCAGGCTCCTTTAACTACACCAGCCATAGAGAAAACACTGTAGCAGTCTCCAATTCAAATTTCTTATCTTTGTTGGGTCGTTTTTCTTGATGCAAGGGCATTTTTGGCAATGTTGGCACTCAAAATTCATTCCAAATATGCTTAAAATCTATGCCTTGGTATTAGTAATTATCAATGGATGATTTCAGACCATGGAGCAACAATTTTGAGCCAAATAGAACCTCCAAAAACTAGTTGGAAGGCCAAAAACGTGAACAACATTCCACTCTACAACACAACCTGCATGAATCTGCCTGAAATCCATTAGAGACACCTCCAACACCCCTTCACAGCTAAACAAAGTTATTGAAAATTATTTACAACCCTCCCCATGAGTTGTTGCAAGCTTCTCTCGCTTCCCCATGAGGCTTTGTTGCCGTCAGCATTAACTTGCACTGGCGGGGAAGACTTTCTTTAATAAAGTTTTTAAACTTTATAAAGTTAATTATAATGTTTTTCAAATATGATGTTGCCCTAAAATTTCCCTTTTTCACATGCATTCATGCTTGCAATTTATTTTTAAAAATGTAAATGTTTTAAATATTTACATTTTAAACTTTAGGAAGTGAGTGAAAATTTAATTTCAGTTGCGGTTCAAATAGGAAAAATTCATTGCACACAAACTGAGATAATTGGAGCCATCAAAATTTGCATAGGGACATTATCAATTATTTACAGAAAACCCATTTCCTCAAAACTTGCATCGCCAAAAGATTTCTAGGACCTCCTTTGTAAACTGGCCTGCCAGACGCCTTCGCTGTAACTGAAATGTATTAAAATAATGCATCATATGATCTTTGATTTTGACGAAAATGGAGCTAGAGATGTTTTGGAGCAAAATGAAATGGGTTTCTTTTAGAATTCCAAAACTTGAAACTTTCCGGAACACCAATTTTGACCCAATTGCAGTCAAAAGACAATTAAATAACCCATCAAAACTCATCCAAGGGGCCTAAAACTTGTTGAAGTGAGCAACCCAAGATCTTCAATCTGCAACACCAAATAACCTCCACAAGAGATAGAGAGAAGCAACAATGGAAGATGTTATTCCACTAAATAAGGATTGCAATATGATACAATATGATCTATGCAATACTATACTATGCAAAATATGCTAGAGATGCCTTACTTATAAAGGCAAGGGAGAGAGGGGTATCTGTAGGATCATCAAAGAAAAAACAGGCCCTTAAGTGGTGATAAAAATTTAGAAAAATCAGAGTTAGGAAAATTGATGTAAAAATTTGAATAAGTTATCTATATTATTTCAAAAATATGTAAGAATATAATTTGTAGCAAATTGAATGTAGTTTCTAAACTACTAGGTTTATTTTTTAAATCAATTTGGTGAAAATTTAAAAATTTCAATGCAGTACTTAAATTTCGGAAAAAATAAGAAGTAGGTGTCCTGACCACCCTAACCACAATAAAATGATAATATTTTTTTATAAGATTTTAGATATAGGTAGAGGACTCATGTCCCGATGTGATGTATATTTTTGTAATTTTTTCCAAGTAATAATTAATTATGAATTTTTATTACAACTTTTAAAAATATAAAACTTGTATGTCGACACCACTTGGTCAAAACTTCATAATTTTTTTAATCCTGTAGTATGCAAAGCATAGAATGTGACACATGTTTCAGATTCAAAAAATATGATACCATTTGAAAGCTATAGATGTTTTGAATCAACTTATCAATCAGGACTTTAGTCATAATTCAAATAGAAAATGAATAATAATTATTTATTAAATTCAAAATAAAGTATAATTTATATTGGTGGAAAACTAAGAATCTCCTTTAAAAACCTTTTTTGTTTCATCAATTTTGAGAAAAAAAAGTTGTCAACCACATACCCTATACATACCTATCAAATCACCACTTTTTGGCCCATCATGATCCTACACATACCCAAAGATAGGATAAGACAAGATCATGAAAAGTGTTTTAATCCTATCACATGAGACAACTAACTCATAACTACCTAAGAAAGTGTATATTCTAGACAAGACAACTAATACTTATCTAGATAAGACAACTAATATCCTAAGTAAACCTAACATGTGAATTAAGTCCCCTAAGTCCCTAGTAAAGGAATAAGCTAGGTACAAGAATTATTCACACCAACACCCCCCTTAAGTGAAACTTGTGGATGAAAAAACAATGCAAACATAAAAAAGACGGGTCCCAACAACAAGGCCTAATGAGGTACCCATGTACAAAACAAAAAAATCTCACAAGAAGAGAAAAGGAAAAAAACCCTGTGGGAGAAAACTCCTCTCCAAAAGAGAGAAAAAGTTGAAAAGAAAAAACTAAAAACTAAAGAAGGAAGGAGGACTCCTCAAGACCCCCCAAGGACAACTTCCTTCACCCTAAGCATCGATCACAACTAAAGATAATGAGGTGATTCCAAATGGTAAGTGAAGATGTTTGCAACCTACTATTTTGTAGGCAAATACTCCAAGCTAAGAACACCATCCTGGATGAGCTACCTGATGAAGCACATGTGGATCTCAATATGCCTAGTACATTGATGCTCCATTGGGTTGCAAGAGATATGAATGGAACTCTGATTGTCACACCAAAGAGTAGTGGGCTAAGTGGATGGAAATCCAAACTCAGTCATCAACTGGCAAAGCCACAAAACCTCTTGACTAGCCAAAATGATACCTCAATACTCAGCCTCTGTCGATGATAATGCAATAGAAGTTTGCTTCTTGCATGACCATGCAGTCAGACAAGAACCAAAGAAAAATACAAATCCAAAAGTAGACTTCTGATCATTGACATCACCAGCCTAATCTAAGTTAGTGAAGCCCACAATGTGAGATGCACCTGAAGTGTAGTGAATGTTGAAATTAGTAGTTCCCTAAATGTATCTCAAGATACGTTTGGTGGCCTTCTAATGACTCTCATGAGGCTCCTATGGAAAGTGAGAGATAAGTACAACTGCAAAGGAGATATTAGGATGACTATGTTTCAAGTACAAAAGACTTCTAGTCAACTGCCAATACAAGGTAGGATCAACTATAGGAGTAGTGCAACTGGTAGAGAGTACAACACCTAGCTGGAATGGAGTAGGGGTAGGCTTGCAATCAGCCATTCCAAACCTCTAAAGCAAATCAAGAGCATGCTTTTGATGGAAAATGAATATCCACTCAGAAGTCTAATGAATCTGAAGACCAAGGAAGTAGTGCAAAATACCAAGGTCGATCATATCAAATCTCTCAATCAATGCTCGCTGTGTACTCTGAATCATGGAAGTAGAACTCCCTGTGAGAATTAAATCATCCATGTAGAGCACAGTATGAGTAAATCCTCTCCATGTCACTGAGTATAAATTGTGGGATTAGAAAGGAAGTGAGTGTAGCTAGAAGCAAGCAAGAAGCTATCCATCTTCTCATACCAAGCCCGAGGGGCTTGTTTGAGACCATACAATGAATGTTGAAGCTTGAAAACAAGTGAAGGGTCCTACACAAAACCTAGTGGTTGCTCCATCTAGATCTCCTCATGAAGATACCTATGCAAGAAAGCACTCTTCACATCCATCTAATACATTGACCATCCCTATGATGTAGCTATAGCAAGGACAAGGTGAATAGAATCCATCTTGGGAATAGGAGCAAAGGTCTTGGAATAATCAATCCATTCAACCTGAGAGAACCCCTTTGCAACAAGATGATCCTTGTACTTGTGAATGGAACCATCTGTTGCATACTTGGTTGATACACCCACTTGCACCGAACCAAATTTCTTCCCTTAGGAAGAGGCAGAAGATTCCAAGCATGATTCTTCATTAAGGAAGAATACTCATCAGACATAGCACTATCCCACTCTGGAATACCTGAAGCGTATAAATTTTTTTGAGGATCATTTGAAATAGAATGACTCAAAAGACTGATTCCTGAAGTCTAAGAATGAGTATGGCGAGTGTATGTGGGATCACCAACAAGAGGACTAGCCTCTTCAAGAGTAACTTGAGCCCATCATGGCCTAGTGGCTAACTAAGGAGGAGGTGGATCGAGACAATCATAAAAATATTCCTCAAGTAGCAAAGCATCATCAATTGAAGAAGATTAAGTAGGTTGTGATGAAGAAGAATTCAAAGGAAGATCTATCTGGGTGAAGGACTCAGCAAAATGAACATCACATTGGAAATGAATCTCTCATGTGTCAAGATCAAATAATTTGTATGCCTTCACATCATCACAATAGCCAACAAAGATGTACCACTGACTCATCTTCTCTATGGATTTACATTGACCATCTAGAATGAATTCCCAAGCCTCACTACTGAATACTTTAAAGAAGGATACATTAGGCTTGTGATGAGACCAAGCCTCCTTAGGGTTCATATTCCACACTACCTTGTGGGGCATACGGTTCTGAATATAGTTGGCACAATTGACAACTTCAGCCTAAAATGTTGGAGCCATAGACCTAGACTAGATCATACAATTGGCCATCTCCCCGAGAGTCTTATTCTTTCTCTTTGCCACACCATTCTATTGAGGAGTATAAGGAACTGTGTGCTAATGAAGAATACCATTATCACTGAAAAAATCCTAAAATTCCTAATTGACATACTCCCTCCCATTATATGTGTGTATCTATCGAAGAGAAAAACCTAACTGCTTCTCCACAAATATTTTGAAGATCTTGAAGTTGGTGAGAACTTCACTCTTGAGCTTCAAAAAATAGATCCATGTCCCTCGGGAAAAATCATCAATGAATGTGAGCACATACTTAGCCCCTAAAAAAGGAGTTGGGAATGACATGAGATCACTATGGACCAACTCAATGGGTGTGGTTGCACGTGTAGCTTGACCCTTAGGAAAGGGATCTTGATGTTTCTTTCCAAGAACACAACCTTGACAAACACCATCCATGCAAGAGATCTTTGGAAGACCAACCACTAAGTTATGCACTTGCATCTAGGTGATCCCACAATAATGGGTTACACTTTTTGGCCAAACTTATCATTGAAATCAACATTGTTCACTAGATCTTCACTTTCTTACACCTATAGTAGCTAAACCATTAAGAATTGGAAGATGAATCAAACTAGTGATTTTTGAGATTTTTTGTGTATATTTTAATTATATTCTATTTTAAAAAATAAAAAATAAATTGAGAATCCTTTTATGTAATTTTTAATAACTTATTTTTTCTACTAAACAACATTTTTTAAAAGTGATGTTTATTTGGACTACATAACTTTTTTTATAGAAATGATACAATTCAAATTTTTAAAATAAAGATTTGTCACACCAATATCTAGTGCATGGATATTTTTCATAATTTTTTGTTACATATTTTTTTTAATTAATTTTCAAAGTCAGAGTAAGTATAATTTGGAAAAAGGTGTACTTCATACCACATAAATTTTTTTATATGCATTTGAATTAACTTATTCTTTTTTTGTTGGAATGAGGACATCAATACCTAGTGCACATATATTTTTTAGAAAAAAAATTCTCTATTTTCCTATTTTTTTGTATGTGTGAAAAAAAGAACTTGATGTTCATTGAAAAACCTACATTCACAAGAAATAACAAATAAATATAATAATCAAATTAAATATATTTAAAAATATAATTTTTGGGAAGATTATAATAAGGGATACATACCTACAAAACATAAATTTCAAATGAATTCATTTGATCGCCCAAAAGGTAAATCAAAAGTGGTTTTTTATCAACATTTTGATAGGTGTAGAGGAGACTCTGTTATAGGTATGGTTTAAAACTAATGGGGTTCTATCCAAGGGGGTTTGGTCTAAGGGGGTTTAACCAAACCATCTTTAATTGAAATCATTTAAATGGAACCTTTAAAGGCTTAAATCATTATATTTTCCAAAAATATGTGATTTCAAGAAAAAATCAGGATGTCCTAGAAATTGTAACCCATTATTATACCAATGCCCATTTGTTGAAGATATTTGTAGTTCAAGTGCCCAAATATTTCATGCCAAAGCTTACTCATTGAATCAACATGAGAAAAAAAATATGAACCTGATGAAGACTCAAAGCCATCAAATAGATACAAATGGTTGTCATGATCAACTATCCCTGTAGCAACCACCTTCTTAGGATTTTGCAACTGCCTGATAGTCACATTCTATGGAGTAAACTCAACTGACTTCCCATTTCCAGAATGAAAAATATGATATATGGAAAGTAGATTCACTGAAATATTAGGAACAAGAAGAATATCCTCAATGCATCCATCTAGCATTTGAACGGAGCCTATCCCCAAAATTGGAATATGTGAAGAGTTCCCAATTGCAATTTGATAAGTAGAAGTATGAACAATGGAATCAAGAAGATCACATGAATTGGTCATGTGATGTGAAGCACCTAAATCAAGAATTCAACTATCTAAAGATGGATGAATGACCTATGCTGAAAGAGCTTGACCTATTCCCATGGAAGAAGGCTTAGCCAATGAAATGTCATGCTTCTTCATAGATTCCTCCAAGGCTTCCAATCTCTTAAAACAATGAGCTACATCATGCCCATTTTTTCCATAAAATGAACAAGGAACTCATTTCTTTTTCTTGGACTTAGAAGAAGAATCTCCAGAGGTAGAAAAAGAAGGATATGAAGTGAACTTTTGATTGTTCTTCGGCTTCAGTTTGGAGGGAGTCTCACTACCTAAAGATGATTCTATCTTGGGATTCTTCTTATTAATTCCTTTACACTTGGATTATTGAGCCATTAGAGCATGATTCTTAGAACTAGGTAGTGCATCCAACTAAATCAACTTGGCCTCATCCCTAGTAAGATGCTCACAAAACAACTCAAAAGAGGGAATTTTGTAATCTTTTCCCATTGCATCCATAGTTGAATAGAAAGTAGAAGAATTTTTTTTATAAGGGCCCTTTAACTTAGACAAAATCAAGAAGATACATTCATCACTAGATATATCATGCCCACATCCTTTCAACTATGACAAAATCAACTTGAATTGTGCAAGGAAATTATGAATTGAAGGAAATGCATCTGAAGAGAGTGATTGTAGATCTACTTGAAGTTGCAAGGCTCTGAACTGATTTGTTTTACCATACAAAATTATTCAAGTTTATCCCAAACATTCTTAAGTGTTTTACACTTTGAAATATGGAACAACAAGTTATCAGGTACATGTATGCCAATGAGCCCTTTTGCTTCATCCATTTTACATCTATGGATAAATTTTTCATAATCCCTTGTAAATTCAGGTTGCTTTGCATCTACCATTGGCCATGGACCTTTAGATTGTAGCAATTGAGTCATTTTTAGCTTCCATGTATGATAATTGTGTGGGGTGAGGGGTCCAATTTTCCTTAGATCTGCCATGAACACCAAAATAAAGAATACAATGTGACACTTAAATTGTGCCTTTCACCCACCAGAATGTATTAATACTCAATTTGCAACCTCCCCCAGTAAATTACAATGAAGAAATTTTACAATTTGTACAAGTGACATGCTCTAATCCACTGTTTATATCACATGATGATTTTTTACAATTTTCAGAAAAACAAAAGCTTGCTAAAACTGAAAATAGAGATTACAAACAAATTCCTTGCAATTTTTTGAGAAATTTCAAAAAAATGTTTACCAAATTTTGACTTTGTATGCAAAATTTATGCCAATTACAAGCAAAAAATGCACTTGTACCTTTAGACTAAAAAAATTGGCAAAAAGTGTCAAAATATGAAAAAATCACCTATACCACTACAAAGTTCATCGAACTAGCTTTTTGATGATATCTCGTTTACAAAAATCTGATGTTGTGGCAAAAAAATATTGAAAATTGAAGAAAAGGCCTATAAAAGGCACCTTCAACACTAAATAGGAGAAAAATTGAAGACTAATTGGGTGCAAAAAATAAGTCCTTTGGGGCTGGCACCTAGTTCCTGATTTGACCAAGAGTGGCTTCAAAGCAAAAAAAAGTTTGGCGATTTGGCTGAGACCGTTGGCGGTTATCAGAGACCCTGTTCACATGCGGTGGTCTTCTTACCATGGCGATTAATGTTTATGTTGGTGGTTTAGGAACTCACCGCCCACCTGGTGGTCTATTGATTGCATCACCCTCCTAGCAGTCCCCCTTTGCTAGCTATTAGCGGTGTAAACCGTTGGTTGATTCGCAACTTTAAAATTCATTGGCTTTAAATAAAGTTTGCAGACTTTAGATGTTTGCGGCCTTTATTAAGGTCAATGCTTTTATAAGCACTTTACTTTTTATTTATTAAATTCTAAAAATAAAAAAGTCGCTAAAGAAAATAATATAGCAGAAATTAAAAAAAAATTATTCAGACGACATACCTTGCAGGCTAGGGGGTCGTACAGATCCTCAGCTAAATTTTTTTTCCTCGAAAACAAATTTTGTCAAATATAGGAAAATTATATATCAAAATTCTTGCAAACAGCCACCTAGACATAATGGCAGGCTTATTTTTTGCCGAAAATGCTCCTATAAAAATCTGCTCACCAAATCTGAGCTTCAAACCTTTCTTTTCCAAAAATGCAAATGGTGACCAAATTGAGTGAAACAAAAGCCAAATCTAACTTTCTCAAGCCTCTTGGATGCAATGGGATAGCCTAAAATATTGCCACTATAGCCAAAAGTGTTGAAATCACCAAATCTCACCAAAATGCATACATGCAATATAGGATACAAGAAACTCAAATCATAATAGAAATTGATGGAAACTCTCTAATGAGAAAATGGAAGGGGCTTGCTAGATTCAAATCTCTAATACCATGTTGAAGTGATCAACCCAATATCTTCAATCTGCAACACCAAATAACCTCCACAAGAGATAGAGAGAAGCAACAATGGAAGATGCTATTCCACCAAAGAAGGATTGCAATATGATACAATATGATCTATGCAATACTATACAATGCAAAATATGCTAGAGATGCCTTGCTTATAAAGGCAAGGGAGAGCGATATGATAAGACAAGATCATGACAAGTGTCTTAATCGTATCACATGAGACAACTAACTCATAACTACCTAGGAAAATGTATATTCTAGATAAGACAACTAATATCCTAAGTAAAATTAACATGTTAATTAAGTCCCCTAAGTCCCTAGTCAAGGAATAAACTAGGTACAAGACTTATTTGAACCAAAAATTCAATACAACAAACAACTTGGAAAAATTCATCCTGAGGTGTGAGATATTAACATCCAAAGTGGCTCATTCAAACTTTTCTACAACTGCACCTCTGAATAACCAATTAGGGCTCACCAAGTCACCATCTCAAAAAATTACCAAATCACCTCCTAGGAAGCTACCACTAGAAACACTAGGTCACTAAGGTCCATTGAGTATTGACCTCCTTGAAACATTCTTGAAATGCAGATGTAAAAACAGAAAAAACTACATTTTCTTTTGACCTGGTATAAATATCAAACTTGATCATGTGGCTTTGAAACTAGACTAGGGAGCATATGAATATGAGGGGAATGTAGAGAATCAATCCTTTTTCCATGATGATCATCCAACTATGAAATATCAGTCTAAATAGGAGGCCACTTTGTAGGACTGAGAGTATGCAAACAACAAAACAGTCCCAGAACCCTACAACTTTTCTCTTCAAAACCCTATCAAAACTCATCACAGGAAGCTGAAATAAAACATGCATGTTCACAAATGACGAATGAATACACTCACCAAGGGATTTGGCATGAAAGTAGATGGGCTCTGAATTATGACCCTCCAAAGTAGGTCATTGGGGCAGATTTTTCAGGGGCATTTTTGTGTGTGCAAAGCAAATTTTACATTATGGGCACTTAAAATTTTGTAAAATTTTACATTCTCAATAGGTACCATGATTAAGTTTCAGTTGAATCTTTAAAAATTCAAAATTTGGAAACTTCTTGGTAGATGTGCTGATGTGGCAAGTTACATGATGAGTCACACCTCCAAACCTTAATTATAGATAGGTAAGAGGTTAGTCCACATTTAAAAAAATTAATGAAGGTCCTATGATATTTCAATCAATGTTACATGCTTAAAAAGTTAGCGTGCATGACTAATGGCTCCTCTCTCCTAGTAGCTAAAACAATGCAAAATGTGGTTCCCAAAACCCTAGTTAGAAATCCAACAACCAAGTCCTAAGATGAGTCTATAGGTCCTAAAAATAACATATTAATTCCACTTACGATAATCTCATCACAATCCACTCACTAACTTGAAACTCTATTTTGGCTCTATTATCTCCATTCAAAGATGCTTAATGGAATGTGATAACACACATCATATTTGGTTAATAAACAAAACTCCCTCTAACAACCCTTTTATGTTTCATATATATATTTTCATTTCTATTGTGAGAGGCCATAACTTTTTATCCAAGAAGCCATTCAAGGTTATTTTATAAAATTGTAGATCTTGAAGAGATCTATATACATAGCATCCATAGAAGTGATGTTGAACAATGCATTATTATTTTGTGGGCTTGAAATGACCTATATAACTTAGAAATTGAAATAGATCTCGAGGGTGTTTATCAATGCCAATAAGTTCCTCCACATCTTTGTATTTCATGGTTTTCCTATGAGGGAGATCTCCAATACTACATAAACTAGTAATTGCTTTGATCGCATCCTTCGTGGTCAGGTAAGATTTTTCCAACATAATATTATCGTTCTTGAGTCTACTCAACAAGAAAAAGATGAACTCTTTTTCTGCAAACCAGGGAAATTCTCCCCATAAATCCTTACCTAGGGTTTATATGTTTTGTAACTCATTTTCCTTCAGCCCTAGTTTCATTTCCTTCATCTTCCTATGATCAAATTCTTCCAATTCAACTCCTTTCAACTTCAATGGAATGACGCCACTCGATCCTTTGTCCATTGTCATGCTTAACTTTCTTGAATTTGTTGATGTTTAGTCAAAATTTCTTCCTTTTCCCTTTGTAGATTGAGAAATAATTCTTGAGTATCCATAGTAATTTCTTTAGGATTGCTTCAGATCACTTCGAGAATGACCCAAGACACCTTTCAAACTCTTCAACTTCTCAAATGATAAAAAGTACCTATGAATTTTTCTTTATACATCATCGATTTTCCCTAACTCACATTAAATGCATGTAAGACATCAAAAAGCTATTAAAAAAAATCTTCTCAACGTGCAAAAAGAAAAAACTAATTTTATCCCCAAGTTAGCATGCCAACATGTTTTCTTCTGGTTCTTTTTCAAAAAAATATATTTATTCCTTCTTTAAAATACATCCTCATTCCAACCTCTGACATGCCATACATTGTTGGAAGTGGATTCACTCTGAGAGGGGGGGTGAATCAGAGTGATACAATTTTTAACTCTTAAAGCACAAGATAAAATTTTGACCTTTAACTCGAACTTTGCTTATGCAAGAGCAACTTGAGAGTTGACTTAACATTTAACACATATTAAAAGCATCATATGATATGTTCAATTAAGCTTTATGAACAATATTGCTATGCTTTTCAAAATAGAACTTAAAGACTTCACAAAATATAACATTGCTTTACTTTTGACATACTTTTAAACATTCACAAATGGAGTATAAAATGCAGATTTCAATTTTTTTTATGAAATACTTTTAATGATCAAATTTTCACAATTTACAAACTTAAAAAAATTGACATTAATCTTTTGAACAAGCTCAATGTATCAGAGCATTGACCAACTAAATGAGCACATTAACATGAAACAAAATGAGAGACAAAATGACATCACATAACACAAAGATTTCCTGAGTGAAAAAACCCTCATGGGGTATAAAAAACCACTCGCTAAAAATGTCCTTTTATTAATCAAAGAGTACCAAATATGTAACAATGGTGGAGCAACAACACAACACCTTTTCTAAAGCACCAACTTCATAGGAGCACCAACCCCTCAATGCACAAAGTCACTGTCTAAAAAATGTAAACACTAATGACCTTACAACTGCACTTTATTTGCAATCTCAAAATAATTAATGAATACATAGATATAAAAGATATTCAATGATTCCAACTACAATATGAACTATTCACAACAATACCACAATAATATCTCATAAATATGAATGATATCTTTGTTATAAGAACCAAATATTTCAAAAAATAAAAAACCTCTTTTCTCTTCTCAAATATTGCAAATATAACAATGATATCACCAACAAATGCTCTGTATTTTCCTCATACCTTCCAAATTTTAATAATGGCTTAAAGCCATGTTTATATAGAGCAAAAAATAAAATTAAACCCTTGTAACTAAAATGAGAAACCCTCGAGCCAAGTGACAACCCTCGAGTTAGGGTTTTGAAACTGAAAAATCAATTGCCAACTACCTTTTTCAATCTCTTTGAAAAAAAATAATAACTGGCTTTTCTCTTTTAATATCGTTACAATTTTTTGATTAAGAAACAACAAATTTCCATTTAGAAAAATGAACTAAAAGAAAACTTGTTTTCACAATTTGACTTAACGGATTTAAAGCCTTTTGAAAAAGATAAAAAACAATGTGTAAAATTTACCTTTTATGGTGGCTTAACCTGCAGACAAAATCCCTGAAGATCTTCAACAAACTTACACAAATCTCCACTACCAGGACATGGAAATTACACCATAGAGACCCTCATCCTCCATACTCTAACATACCAAAAAACCAGCTTGAAATGCCTCCATTATCAAGCTTGGACTGTAACTGAAAGTGCATCATGGCGGTGCTAGGGTTTGTGTCTTGAGAGTAAACTAAAACAACATAATGAATGCCCTATCAAACTTTCAAACCAATGAATTTAGAATGTCTTTTTCACATTTGATAACATTTGAAGTCCAAGACTCTTAAAAAACATCATAATCACTTGAAGTCCGTCATCAAAGAACATTATTGACCAAACATCAATGATGGTTGTCATCAAAAAACAAATGATAAAAAATATTACTGCCACTTAAAATAAAGTCAACTTCCTTGCAAATATGATGAGGCCAATAATAATCATGGTAAGTCCAATGTAATATGGTATGCTCGGTGAAAAATGATAAGCTTGATTTATAACAAAGATAGACCAAGTCAACTCACTGTCCATGTCACTGCTAGGTGACTAATTAAAAACTATCACTGCATGCTTGATAATCAACCAAAGATCAATAATACCACCTGATAACATGTGTGATCAACTACCAAGATCAATGTAACATTTATAAACTATAAGCCCAAAAGACATAGTGTCGGCCTTAGTGCTTTATGAAAGCACTTTTAAAATAATACAAAGCACTATGTATATCAACCTGATAGCACTGAAAAATATGCTAAGTAATCAAAGTGCTTGAGAATGCTTAAGTGTTAGCACTATGAATAAGCATAAGCACTATGTGTATACCAGACCCATGTAATCAACAATGCTCAATAATGTTATGTGTTAGCATTTATAAATGAAAGCATGAATACCATGTATAAATGAATAATCAATGTAACACTGAAACCTGAGTATGTAAAGCATGTAGTGCTAAGTCACAATGAAGTGTGAATTCATGCTATGTTCATGGTGCAAAACTGAAGCTCAATACTATCAAGTATATGTGAATAAATGTATTCACCAAATGTATAAAGACATTGTATCTGAATGTCAAAGACTTAACTGAATCAACAATATACCTTCGCAATCACCAGAAGAGTTAACACTTCATCAAATAGACAACACCATGATCCTATGATCAATCATAGAAACATCAGTAACACAAATACATCAAAATCTAAATGTAAGCAAAATATTTTCCACTGAACCAACTGTACCAAGTGAAACCATATGAATACCCAAACTGAATACAATGATAATAATTATGCCAAGACTAAACCAAATGCATCAACCAATCAATATGGATCATGTAGTACCCAAACCAATTAATATGAATCAAAAGCTAAAATCAGCTCTGTGTATGAAAGAACACATAAGCAAAGCCTATGTTGACATCAAGGACAACCAACCACAAACCAACATACATCCAGGGGGTTTTTATAGTTTTTTGATAATGCTCCTCCTAAGACCATGCTCGTTCCAGTTCCCAGAGGAATTGTCTATATCAGATGGGGGCACAAACACATCAACATATTCAGGTTGTTCTTAGATTCTTTCTTCAAGATTCCATATCTTATTCATCTCTTACTTCATCTCTTCTTTATTGATCTTCTTTACTGGTTCATTCTTCTCCATCAGAGTAGGCTACTTTCCCTTCTTGTTTTTGTAAACCTTTGAGATATTTCCAAGTTTGTTACGATTATAGCATAAAACACTTTTCTGATTAGTCTGACTACCATTACTTCTTGATCTACATTGATTTTCTTTGTGTCCAAATTTGTTATAGGTATAACAGTAGCCATTAAAAGAATGATTCATTCTGCCTCCATTAAACCTATTCATCATCACTTGACTAATCATTCTCACCTGAGATTTGCATTCAATAGCCTTATGTCCAAACCTTTTGCACAAAAAACATTGTCCAGAGAAAGAACCAGGAAACTAATTCATCCTGATCCTACAATCTATTTCCTTGTGACCATATTTATTATAGGAAAAACAAATTCCATTGAAAGAGGGACACCTTTGTGCTTTAGGTTGTCTCACAGGCGGTCTCTTTGTAAAATTTCATGAATTTATTTTCTACTTCCCTTTATTCTGATTCTTTTGATTGTCCTTTGAACTTTCACCTATTTCATTTCCCAAGCCACCATTTTCCTTACTTGGTTTTTGTCCTACAAGCAGTTCTTCAAGTTTTTCAGAGCTAGATCTGAAATTGTTCTCATAGAGTTTTTCCTTCTCCAATTCTACTCTCAAGTTTACTACCTCCTATTCAAGTTTAGAGCATTCATCAGATTTTTTGTACACCATTGTATTCAAACATTCTTCAATTCTCTTCTTTTCTTCCACATGCACTTTTAGACCAATTATCTCTTGTTTCTGCTGCTCACTCACTTCTCTATGTCTTTCCTTGAATTTCTTTAATTGTTCTTTCAACTTCCAGACACATTCGCATGCATCATCAATATTTTATTTCAAATCTCTATTTTCATTTTCAACTTTGTCAAGGTCCTCAAGTGTAGCCTGGAGTTCTTCTTTATCATTTATCTAATCAATCTTCAAGATCTTCCTCAAGTGGTTAGGCTTTATACCAAGGAACCAAAGCTTTGATACCAATTGTTAATAGGCGCAAGACAACTAAGAGTGGGGGGGGTGAATCAGTTGTCACCAAATTAAACTCAAAACTTCAACACATATTAACTTCATAGCCACATTGTTCTGTTATAAAGTATGAACATGAAATGTAGATAATAGAAAGCAAGATCAACACAAAGAACACCATATTTTACATGGAAAACCCAATGAGGGAAAAACCACGGTGAGGATTAAATCACAATATAAATTAGTTCCAAAAACAAATAAATAAGGCTCACTACCAAGGGCTCACTTCCCTAAATAGGACTCACTATCTGGATGGGTGACCCCATAATACTGGTTTACAATTTTTGGCCAAATTGGACACTGAACTGATTTTTTCTAACTAAATCTTCACTTTCAGGCACCTATAGTGGCTAAACCATGAGGAAATTGAAGATGATTCAAACTAGTGATTTGTGACATTTTATCTATAGATTCTAAATTATTTTTTTCAAAATTTATGGATTCAAATTTCACTTCTTTTTTCATCTCTTTTGAAAACTAGTTTTTTTTTTCAGTAAACACCATTTTTAAGGAGTGACGCTCACCATATAAAACATAAGTATTTTTCCATGAAGGATAAAATTCTATTTTTTTCAAATTTAGATTTGTAACTATGATATATAGTGCTTCCAATTGGTTTCATAGTGTTTTATTGAATATATTTTCCTTAATAAAGTTTCTAATTCAAACCAATTACAATTGACACATAGGCAGACTGTATAACACAATTTTTTTTGTATGTATCAAAGTTCTTTTTTTGTTGGATCAAGGACTTCAATATCTGGTGCACTCATATTTAAAAAATAAAATGATAATCTTCTATTTTTTCCACGTGTGTAGAATAGAGAGCTTGATTTTCAGTGAAAACCTACATTCACAAGAAATAAAAATAAATATAATAATAAAATTAAATTTATTTAAAATTATAGTTTTTGGGAAGCTTATAATAAGTACTACATACTTACAATTTTTTTTTTTAAATGAATTCATTTGATCCCCCAAAAGGTAAATCAAAAGTGGTTTTTATTAGCATTTTGATAGGTGTAAAGGAGACTCTGTTATAGCTACGGTTTAAAAATAGCAGGGTTCTATCCAAGGGGGTTTGATCTAAGGTAGTTTGATCAAACCATCTTCAATTGGAATGATTTAAATGAAACTTTTTTATGGCTTAAATCATTCTATTTTCTAAAAATATGTGATTTCAGCAAAAATCATAATCTCCCAAAAATTGTAAACCAGCTTTGTGGGATCACCCAGATACAAAATCTCACTACTTACAAGGAGGCTCATTGCCTACAAAAAGATTTAAAAAAACAAAATTGGGCTTCACAGCCAAAATGAACTAAAAAGAGTGCACCTAACAAGTGTTGATATAGTTCCAGTGATGCTAATTAGGCAAACTTAACGCACTTCATCATTTATGCTCTTCTTCACCTTCACATTCACAATTGCCTCATCAAAATATTACTATCTTCAAAAATTGTTTAACTTATATATATACTCGATCCAACCGCAAGCATCAATTAGGTCGGCCTAATTAGATGCATTTCTTATTCATCAACAATACCAAGTGTTGGCTACAAGCTTTCACAAAATCTTCCCAAAAATAATTCAAAGTTCTCAACATGCTACATCATGTCAGCATAAACCTAAGATAGGTTGTACATATATCTACATATCAAAATTGATTCACCATATCACAACTTATTCATGAAGTCAGCCATAAATAAACTTAATTGCAAAAAGTAATCAACAAAATAATACCAATACATTGTATGAGCACCAAAACATGAGAGATTCTAAGCATACATGATTTCAACATCCATAAACTATTTCCCAAGTCTGCATAAAACTTTTCAACCACAGAGGATTGTGGACTAGAATACCGGAGGGTGTAGCTTGTATACCGGTTCGGATACCAGACCAAAATACTGGATCAAGTACTGACTTCTAGACTTGCAGTCACAATTTGAATATCATGGTGACATCAATGGCAACACAAAACTATACAAATGATCATTCTTCTTCATTCTTCCAACATGATTGATATTGTGGGTATGTTGGTGGTGGTGCTCTCCATGCTTGCCACAATTGTGGAGCATGTGGGTATTGTTGTGTCCACTAGGGGTAGTGTGGAGGTTTTTTCCAACCTCCAAACCATCCAGGTTGATTTGGAAAAGTATTTTTTTGATAAGGACAAGGACTTGAAGGTGATGTATGATAATCAGTTGGGGCAATTCCTCATGGTTAACAAGGCCTCCTTTGAGCCATAAAGTAAATAGGCTCTTCCGTGTATTCTACTTCAGTCATGTCTATAAGAAGGGGTCTTAGGATGGTGTTCCTATTGGTATCTTCTAAAGAAGATTTTTTTTTGTTGTAGGGTCGCTCTTCACTATTATGCCTTTTACGACAAATAGGACAAAAGAAAAAAAGAGATTTTTCAGCCTCCTCCTACTTCTTTTGTGTATACAAGATATTGATTTGCTTACCCATGTAACTTAGTAGATTAGTATTGAGGTCTTTGAGAAATGTACCTAGTCCTCTTTTTATGACACCTGATGTCCCTCTAGAAGAGACATGTTTCTTGGTGTACCCTCATACGAAGCGAGTGGACCTTGAATATTTCTTGCACACATCACAAATATAATAAAACCTCAGCTTAGAAATATCTACACCACCCATAAGATTCAAAATATCCAAACATTCATCCCTAATTCCTCTAAGAAAGAGAATTTTTATAGTTTCATTGGTTAACCCTATTTACCTAGCTCTTTGGACACTAAATAGAAAACATAATAGATAATCTTCTAAGGTATCTTCTTCATGTTGCATGATGCAGAATATATCATATCATATTTCCTTGGTCTTCAAGTATTCTTGGTATTTCTCCAATAAATTTGTCTTCATGTTGTCCCAACTATGGATGCTTTCACATCCTAGTTTCGTAAAGCATCGCACTGCTACATCCTTCAGATTAGCTGGAAACAGTTTAAGTTTTTGTGCATCATTATGATAGTTGTAATTATGACATAAGATATCAAATTCAAAAAGAAACATATTAGGTTCTTCCACAGAAAAAACTTGAAAAATAGGAAAGGTAGAGTGAGGTATGTTCTTCTAAGCTTAGAAGTGAAGCTTGTTTTTATCCATTCGAGTTCCTGAGGTCTTTATTTCTTAGGACACCAGTGCATCCTTCAAATGACAGTGTGCCACACCGGTGTCCTAAAACTGTGCTAACGTCTTTTGGCCAAGAGCTCCCCCTTCTAAGACATAAATCTCTTGGTTTTTCTCTCTCAGAGTCTCTAGTAGTTTTTCCCAAAACATAATTGAATCTTAGTTCTGTATCATTTTTCTCATCTGTTATTCTAAGGTGTATAAGGGTAGTTCGTTCCCTGGTGATCTCTTCAGAAAGGAGAGATTCGTGTGCAACAAATCCCTCTTATATCACATTTTAGTGAACCTGGCGTGAATGTCAGATCTTTCTTCACATTGTTGCACATTCATGATAATGAATTTTCTAAGGAATATTTTGATATGTTGGAAGACGCTCTAGATGAATTCTTAGAAGCACTCTTCCCTATCCATAAATATCCCAAACAAGTCTCCTCTCGATAGGCTGAGGAGTCAATGAATGTGGTGGTGATCTCAGTGGCTCCTCCGAGCCCTAAGAAACCCATCATTTATGTGACCCCAACTAACTCTTTTGTCAATGGGATTTCATGTCATAGTGATTCATTGGACTTATATTCAAGGTTCATGAAAACTATGGAGTTTACTTCTTATAATGCCAACAAGCACACATATCCTGCAAGGAGTAATAAACAAAACTTGAATCAACAACCTTTTGTTCCTACATCACAACCGTATGTGTAGACACATAAAAATGTCCTAAGCCTTTGAGCGTCATTTTTCTTCATCCTCGTCCTTCCATAATTGAATAATTTTAGTTATTCAATTATGTTTGATTATATTCCTCTATTAATTAAATAATTTTTAATAATTATTTAATTAATTCACTTTCTAATATTTATTCTATCCCGACCGATTAAATAAACTAATTGTGTCACTAATTTCCTCCTCTTCTTCAATAGTTAAATAAATTATTATTTATTTAATTATTTTGTCATCTTTCATCTATAGTTAAATAATTACCATTAATTATTTATCTATTCATGGTCCTTTAATTCTTCCATAGTTAAATAATTATTAAAATCATTTAACTATCCCATGCCACCTCTCCTAATTAAATAGTTAATCTAAATTAATTATTTAAGGTCTAATTTCCATCTCTCCATTTAATTAAATTAATAAATTTAATTAAATGTTCCTCTTTTCATTTTCTCCAAATAAATAATTTGAATAAATTATTTATTTTCCACTTGTCCATTTCCTCTATTTTCAAATAAATAATTTGAATAAATAATTTATTTTCCACTTGTCCATTTCCTCTATTTTCAAATAGATAATTTGAATAAATCATTTATTTTCCACTTTTCCATTTCCTCCATTTTCGAATAAATAATTTAAAATAAATTATTTATGCACCACTTGGTCAAAGATACCCTGTCATAATCCCCTGTCATAACATTCATTTCCTGTCATAGCCTGCATGTCTTGCATGTCTGTCATAGCTGTCAGGTGTCATAGCCGTCGGCGTCATAGATTTTCCATGCATGGCATATTTTTGGTGCATCAATTCTAGACCATTGATCTTGGCATATTTTCTGAGACTTAATCTCAACCATCCATTTCATAACATCCCTCTCATGAATTCCCATCCATTGATCTTGGAATCTTTCTAGAAGATTAATCTCAACCGTCCATTCAAATTGTTGTCTATAAAAGCAACCTTTCTTCTCCATTTTCAACTTAATAGCTATTCTTCTCCAACTTTCTACTTATCATTTGCAAGTATTTGCACAAGTCACACTACAAATCTGAGGGCATATTTGCAAAGGGAGAAATAGGGGAGCAAGAGAAGTGATTCAAGTTCAAGCATGGGGAGTATTTTAATTAAATGTTTTATTTTCCTTATGCTTTGTTTGTATTCTCTTGTTTGGATGAGGTTTAATAGTTTAGAAGTGTTGGCTGTCACTTTATCTATTCTATTTGATTCTCTAACCTCCATCTCACAATATGTTCCTACTTCTTTACCACCTTCTCAACCAAGCCTTCCTTCGACACCTAAACCCGCGATCAAATCAACAGGCGATTATGATCTTGTTGAGCAACTCCGTTTTACTCCAGCCAAGATCTCGCTATGGGACTTGCTTCAGATGGGTTCGATTTATCAAGATATGCTTCAAGAAGCTTTACAAAATATTCTCTTGCTTACCTCTACTAGGCCTATGGATGTTAATGTGTTGTTGGCTCATATTCGCATGGATTCGCTGAATATCACCTTCCACCCGCAAGAACTCCCGCCTCTGGATGTGCAAAAGCAAGCAGATCCCTTAATGATTATAATCAATGTTAACAATATCTATATTAGGTGTACCCTCATTGACATCGGTTCGGCTCTCAATGTTTATGGTATGGACCTATTACCTAAGCTTAAATTTGATTCATCTTCCTTAGTGACTTCCTCCTTGTACATTCATGGATTCAATAACGTCGGTCGCCAAGCTCTAGGTATGATAATACTACCTTTATAGGTGGGTCCCATTACCTTACCCACATTGATTTATGTGATGTCTAGCCAATTATCGTATAACCTCCTCTTGGGGAGACCTTGGATCCATGCTATCAATGCGATGACTTCTACTTTACACTATTCTTTGAAGTTTGTTGTAAATAATCTAGTTACAGTTAAAGCAGTTTGTTCACCTCTATGAGATGGCAGCTATCAGTCATGCTTCAGTTTTGTCTACTCTCAAGAATTGTATTCCATCTTGACCATTGATGTTATGGCATGTTCTTCATCCATACCCTTTTTGGAAGTTGTTCCTAGAGTGACTGTTGGAAATGAAGAACCACCTAAAGCAAAGGACCCTAAGTCCCCCTCATCTGCTTCTCAAATGAACTCTTTCCTTGGTGATGATTGGGGCTCCTTGAATTTCTCTGAATTCTTTGTTGCAAAATACAAGGAAAACCCCTCTTGCTTAGACCTTCTAGGTACCCTCGACATGAAGGTGGATGATACTCCCGCAAAGGAGAAGTGTGATCTAGTTCAGGAGATCACTCCTTCCTTTTTTGAGGTGAGTAATCCCCCTCCTGCAAAAGAGATTAACATTTTTGAGCCTTCTAAAGAAGGTGGGAGTACTCCCATAGAAACATTCGACATCCATTGGTGGAATGAAACACTCTACATGGAGTTTCTGCCTCCTGAGGTTTTGCAAACTCGTTATCAGTTTGGATATGAGCTCGCTTCTCAATATGGCTATGGGGAAAAAGTCCTATGGCATATCAAGCAAGGAATTCAGGTCCCTATCTAGTTCAAGCCATGACAACGCTACCTATGTTTGTGATGCTCTATAGAATAGTCCAAGCAAAAGCCTTGGTGGAGTGTTAATATGATTTCAACCAAGCCACTAAACTTGGTTCATCCTGAGTTGATAGAGGAAAGGGGTAGGCCGAGAAGGTCCTTCTAGATGTCTTCTCCTCGGATGAAGTGCTAGAGGAATTTCTAGGTGCTTATTCCCTGTTGTCTCCTTATTATCACAAGAAATAGTTCCCATATCGCTTGCACAGTCAATCATACTTTAGGGAGTCTATTTTGAGTATTGACAAGGAACTTCCTCTATCTAATGTCAATAATGACGTCACGACATCTCATCCTAAAGACTGTAGTTCCCTTCTTAAAGGAGATACTGTTGAAGTTCCTATGTATTCTAAATCCTCAGAAAAATTGATCAAGATCAGGAAGTGTCTCTCTTCAGAAGAAGCAGATGAACACTCTGATATCTTGCAATCTCATCCTAATATCTTCGCTTGGACATATGAGGATATGCCTGGTATTGATGAGTTTATAGTGGTTCACAATATCATCCTATTTCCTAATGCCAAGCTAGTTAAGCAAAAAATCCGAAAGATCAATCCTAGGGTGGCATTGATGGTCAAGACTGAGATAGAGAAACTATGAAAAGCAAGCTTTATTTGTCTGATTGACTATTCCCCCTAGATTTTGAATATAGTTTTCGTTAGTAATTCTGATGGTGGTATTTGTATATGTATCGACTTTCATGATCTTAATAAGGTTTCTCTTAAAGATGATATTTTGTTGCCTAACATAGATATGATTGTTGACTCAACTATAGAACATGCATTACTATCTTTCATGGATGGCTTCTCGGGTTACAATTAGATTCGTATTAACCTAGATGATCAATACAAGACAACCTTCACTACCCCATGGGGTACTTTGTGCTATGTGGTCATTCCCTTTGGATTAAAGAACACGGGAGCTACTTGTAACCAACGAGCGATGACCTTGATATTTCACGATTTTATCCATAAGATCTTAGAAGATAGCATTGATGATATATTAGTGACATCAATAACCCTTCAAGACCACATAAAGAACCTTCGCCTTATTTTTGAAAGGCTTCGACTCTATAAGATGAGACTAAATCCTCATAAGTGTGTCTTCAAAGTTGACACCATAAATATTTTGGGGTTTATAGACTGTGGGATCGAGGTTGACACAAATAAGATTGATACCATTGTTAACATGCCTCCACCGAGGAGTATCACTGAGTTGCAAATTTTACAAGGGAAAATTCAAGCAATTCATAGATTTATATCTCAATTGGTTGATCGTACCCTTTCTTTCACTCTTCTATTCAAAAAGGATGTTTGCTTCATATGGGATGAAGTGTGTTAGAAAGCCTTTAAGTCAATCAAAGACTATTTGGCCAATCCTTTTGTTTTGATGTCAGCTATGCAAGACAGACCCTTTCTGCTTTACCTTGCCATCTCACCATATGCCTTTGTAGCCCTTTTAGCTCAATATGATGACATAGGGAAGGAGAGAGCAGCTTATTACATTAGGTGTGTTCTGGCTGACTATGAAACCTATTATTCCTCCATGGAGAAGCAATGCCTCGCCCTCACCTTTGCTACGCAAAAGCTAAGACACTATCTTCTCCATGCTAAAATGCATGTCATAGTAAAAAGAAATCTCTTAAAATATCTGCTATCTAGCGTTGATCTAGCTAGAAGGTTAGCGAAATGGGTTATGTTGCTTTCTAAGTTTGACATAAAGTTTGTTACTCAGCAGTCAATAAAGGGTCAAATAGTTGTGGACCAACTGGCGGATGCTCCCTCTCCTTCCCGGGGTTGGATTTGTTCCCTAATGAAAATATTTTTGTAATTAATCATGACCTCGAATGGAAAATGTATTTCAATGGATTGAGGTGTCAAACTAGTTCTGGATCTAGTGTGGTTCTGATATCCCTTGAAGGTAAACCAGTTCCTCTATCCTTGTAGCTAGATTTTCCTTGTACTAATAACATCATTGAGTATGAAGCCCTTGTTACTAGCTTACATGTCATGACTATACTAAGAATCAAATGTCTTCATATTCTAGGTGATTCTAAACTTATCATGATCGAAATAATGGGAACCTATCAGGCCAAGCAAAGCAAGTTATCCTAATATCGAGACCTTTCCTTGTTCTTTCTTAAACAATTCTCCTCTTTCACAATAGATAGTGTCCCTAGGAGAGAAAATAGACAAGTTGATGCCATATGGCAAGCATTGCTTCCTTGGTACCTTCAAAAGAAGATACGAAAGAATACCACTTCGTGGTCCAGATCTTGTGGACCCCTATAGTTCTCGACCAACCCGAAGCCAAGTCCCTTGTATGTTCCCATGTGGACTCTAGAGAATGGTTTTCTAATATCTATAACTACCTAAAGACTGGAAAATTTCCCAATGATGCAACAAAGAATGATCACACATATATAAGAAATATTTTAGTGTGTTATGTTATTCTATCTAATGTCCTTTATTGAAAGGCCTATAATTATTGCTTCTCAGGTGTCTCACTAAAGTAGAAATACCTCGTGCCCTTAAGGAAGCCCATTCAGGCTTCAGGGGTGGACACTTTGGTGGTAGATCCTTAGCAAGAGGAGTGATACACATGGGGTACTATTGGAAAATGATGGAACATGATTCCTTCGATTTTGTTAAGAAATTCCTTCAATGTCAACAATACAATCATCTTATTCATGCACCTGCCCAAGAATTACAAAATCAAACTTCTCCTTGGCCATTCGCAAAATGGGGGTTGGATATTATTGGAAAAATATCACCTCCTTCTTCCAAGGGACATACCTTTATCATTACTGCTATGAACTATTTCACGAAATGGGTTGAAGCTATCCCACTCTGATCCACGAATGTTCACTGAATCTATCTGTAGTTTCCTCATGAATATCATCATTTCTTAGTTTGGATTTCCCACTACACTTGTTTCTTGAGAACAAGGAAGTGAAGTAGTTCCTTGAGAAATTTCATATTCAGCATAGGTTCTCCACACTATACTATCCACAATCCAATGGTCAAGCATAAGTGTCTAACAAAACTCTTGAGCTTATTCTTCATAAAAAAATTAATAAGCATGGTAAGGATTGGCACATTCAATTAATGTATGCTTTATGGGCCTATCGTATGAGTGTTTGTACAGCTATGGGAGCAATGCCTTACAAGCTCATGTATGGTGCCAAAGCCATTATACCTTTGGAGTTGGAGATCCCGTCTCTATAGGTTTCCCTTAAAGGGTTAGTTGATGATGAAACCTACTGAGTTAACCATTTGCATCATCTGGAGATGCTCGATGAGCATCATTTACGGACCCTCAAACATCTTAAAGCTTATCAACGGTGGTTATATAGGAAATATAATCCAGGTGTTCTTCCTAGGACTTTTAAGATAGGAGATCTAGTTCTCTATGTAAACTAGAGAAACGTAAATGCACCACCTGATCTGAGAGGAAAATTCATTTCTAATTGGTTGGGCCCTTACATTGTGATATCCATATATGGTTTAGGTGCCTATGGATTATCATCTATGGATGTAACACTTTTAAAAGATCCCATTAATGCGATGCATCTTCGTCAATACTACACGTAGTGTTTTATGTGTCATATGTGTAGTGTTCTCTCTATAGAAGGGCAGTAGCACTACATATGTGACATTATTCATTAACACATTATGAAATTTTGTGTTATGACACGAGAATCTGTGTGTGTGACCATGCATCACATTACGTCTATTAAAACCATTAGATCATCATTGTATTTAATTAACATACAACCATGTGTGTTTATTAAATCATGTTAGCATCTAATGTAAGTATACATCCATATGAGTATATAACATCCATGTACCATAAGCATACATGAAAAATAGAGAGCATAGATATCCAAATGAACAATGCCATGAGATCAGAATCAATATATCCATATATATACATATATATGCATTTATGTACCAAATTTCATGTACATGTATAGGGCCACTGCTATAAACAATGAGTGGCCATTGAATATGTGTCTATACAAAAGATCTACAAGTATATATGTATGTATATGTATTTCGCTACAAAAATGATATACAAAACTGATGATGAGCCTCTAATCACTATGATGCATGGATCCCTGAGCCCTCTGGCTCTAGAAAATGCTTTGGAACCCTTGGGAGAGGAAAAGTCAACAATTTTTTTCATAGTGAATAGTGAAAATGACCCTTCTAGGGGCCCACCTAGGTATATATAGGCCTGATGGGGCCATTTTTCCTAGATCTTGTGGTTCCCCGGTGTCTCTTGAATTTTCCTCACCAAGTTGGGGGAAAACTTAGGAGGGTGAATAAGGTCGTCTCTTGATCATATTTTTATTTCGAATTGATGACTTTTTCTTGATCATTCCTCTCTCCATAGTAGTTTTCTTCTGATTTTTTGAAGCTAACCCAAAATTTGAGTTTTGCAAGTTAAAGCTTTGAACTATATTTCATGACCATTTTCACATTGTTTGTTGAGCTCCGATGCTGGGGGAACCTTCAATTCCTATTAGCTCGACTTCAATGGCCACTATGGTTTCTTTCTTATGGCATGCAAATCCCTAGAATTCAAAATTTGGATGAATTTTTTTCTTTTCTACTTTAGTGAGGCTAATTTTTTCAAAATTGAGCCCACTAAAGTGGGAGCAAAATGTAATGTCGCAAAATTGCACCTAGGGGCAATTCCACATTCTGGCATTTTTTCCTAGCATTTCTGACACCTTGAAACATTAATGAAAAAATCCCACGGGTTAGAATTTCATGATTTTCACTCCATGCAAACCTTTGGTTGAGCGATAGAAGCTTAGTGACACATTTCCTAAGAATCTAGGCTTTGGATGCAGGTGTAGTGCGTAGACGTCTGCACGATGTGGTAGCATCCTAGTGATTTCCCAAGTTTGAAATGTAGAATCTGAATTACTACCCCTTGAGACACATGTCCTAGTAGTTACATTGTGAAAGTAATGGCTCTTTGTCACCCTTGCAAGCATTAAAAACCCCTTTTTGGCTCTCATTTCAAGGTTGGAAGACATCAATCAAGCTTTCTTGTTACTTGCTCCAATTTAGAGTTCCCTTCACCTTTGATAGAAGTGCTCTCACAAGTGAATCCATGCTAGAATAAGGTCCTCCTAGTAGCAGCTCTCAAGCAAGCACTCAATGGTGCGTTCGTGTGTTGTAGAGAGGGTTTAGGCCCGTGGGTAACACACACACACACTCTCTCTCTCTCTTACTTTCCTTTCCTACTTGTTCATTTACTATCTTGTGGTGTGACTTAACAGCAAAATGGGGGTCTGATTGAGGAAAACCCCTATACAACCACCTAATAATTTTCCTCTCATTCTTTTATGTGCAAGTCACGAAAAGGAACTTGGAGTGAAGATTTCTCCAAGCATCCTTGTGTTCATTTCAATTTCTAGTTTATTGACTAGTTATATCGTTAAGTACATCTTAGACCTAAGCTTAGAAGTGAAGCTTATTTATGTCCATTCGAGTTACTGAGCTCTCTGTTGCTTAGGATGCCAGCACGTCCTTCAGATGATAGCGCATCACGCTAGCATCCTGAAACTATGTTGATGTCTTTTGGATAAGAGCCCCCCCTTCTGAGACAAAAATATCCTTGTTTTTCTCTCTCAGAGTCTCTAGTAGTTTTTCCCAAAACATAATTGAATCTTAGTTTTTTTATCATTGTGCTCATCTGTTATTCTGAGGTGTATAAGGGAAGTTCATTCCCTGGTGATCTCTCGAGAAAGGAGAGACTTATGTGCAATGAATCCCTCTTATATAAGAGGTCAAAGTTGGAGAACAAGGTTGTTAAGTGTATCTTTATTGACTATGGTGTTTGTGTGAAAGGGTACAAGATTTGGGATCTAGTAGCTCAGAAGGTTCTCTACAACAAAAGTGTGATCTTCAGAGAGATGAAACCTTCCTCTTTTGAGATTCAACCAGAGAAAGAAGAGATATAGTTCTAAAAGGAGGTAGTTCTAATTCCACCTACTCCAAAGAAAGAAGAAATAAGTACTCATGTTGGACCTAATGATGAGGAGAGCTCAAGTAGCTCTACACGAGTTAGGAAAAAACTGTAAAGGTTTGGATATTCGTTATTGGATTCCAATTGCATATTTTCCTTGATTACTAATATTGATGAGGCTAGGATGGTTAGAGAGGCATTGGGTATAAATGATTCAAATTATTGGATGCAAGCCATGGATAAAGAAATGGATTATTTAAAGAAAAATAAGACTTGGGTCTGGTACCTTTTCCTGTTGAATGTAAACCTATTGGTTATAAATGGGATTTCAAGAAAAAATGTGGTCTTTATGGCAGTATTGAGAAGTATAAGGCACAATTGGTTCCTAAGGGATATTCCCAGGTGGAGGGAATTGATTATGGAGAGATATTCTCTCCTATAGTGAAGCTAACATCTATCCGACTTTTGTTGTCACGTGCAACAACATATGGCTTAGAATTGGAACAGATGGATGTGAAGACAACATTCATTCATGGTGATTTGGTGGAAGAGATTTATATGTCACAGCCAAAGCCTTTCATTGAAAAATGTAAAGAAAATTTGGTTTTCAAACTGAAGAAGTCTCTTTATGGTTTGAAACAGTCTCCTAGAATGTGGTATTAGAAGTTCGATACCTATGTGTTGTAATTAGGATTTCAAAGATCTAAATATGACCATTGTGTATACTTTAAAACTAATAATGGTCACATTCTCATTATTGTTCTATACATGGATGATATGTTGTTTATTGGGAATGGTAAAAGTATGATTTTAGATTTGAAGTTTCAATTGTCAGCACTGTTTGAGATGAAAGACCTAGGTGTAGCTAGGTACATTCTAGGAATGAAAATCATGAGAGACAAAACTGACAGAAAGCTTTGGTTAAGCTAGAGAAAGTATGTGAACTCTATGTTGGAGAGATTCAACATGGTAGATTGCAGACAGTTAGTTGTTCCTATGACGCAAGGAATGAAGCTTTCTATGAATGACTATCCAAAATATGCTACTGAGATGGAGGACATGACCAGAGTACCATATGCAAGTGCAATTGGTAGTTTGATATATGCGATGATGTGTACAAGACCAGACATTTCCCAAGCAGTGGGAGTCCTTAGCCATTTTATGGCTAATCCTAGGTGAGTGCATTGGGATGCAGTTAAGAGGGTGTTTAGATATTTATAGGGAACTTATGCATATTCCTTGTGTTTTCATGGCTATCCTACTAGACCTCAACATTCTATGAGCATTCGAGGATATGTGTATTCGGATTGGGAAAGTGACAATGATAGTAGAAGATCCACCAATGGTTATGTGTTTATGATGTTTGGCAGTGCTATCAGTTGGATGAGTAAGTGGTAGGCTATAGTCACTTTATCCATGACAGAGGAAAAGTATATGGAAGCCACTCCTGTTTGTAAGGAAGCCATTTGGATTAAGAGATTATGTTCTGATATTGATTTAGATGCATGACAAATTACTATTTTTTGTGATAGTCAAAGTTCAATTTGTTTAGTAAAGAATCCTACTTTCCATGCCAGGACAAAGCACATCGATGTTCGGTATGATTTTGTTTGTGATATGGTAGAAGATGGAAAGTGAATCTAGAGAAGGTTGACACTTTGATGAATGTTGCAGATGCACTGAAAAAACCAGTGAGCACAAAACTATTCATATGGTGTTATGATTCCATGGGCCTTGGGGCCCTGAGTAGATGATTCTATGACACTCGGCAGGTTTTTGACAAGTGGGAGAAAGTTGGGATTAAGGTGTCTTAACCTTAGAGTCCTAACATTGGTTTAATTAATGTAATTAATGTATTTATTTGTATTATTTAAATGTCGATGGTGTCATATCAAAAATTGGGACACACCAGATGGGTGGCATCCTCATTGGAGGTGACTGGATTCAAGACATCATCATCCCAAAGTGGCCATAGGTATCCCATTTTTGAATCTATGACATATGATAGATTCTATGACGCGCCATAAAGCATCTTCGAATGCATGGGTGAAAGTTGGTGCCCAAGTTGGGTTATGACATGATGTAAGAGAACCAACTTATTTTAGCCAATTATGATAGATTCTCTTATAGTTGTAAGTGTTGTCAGCTATGACAGATTTTATGACAGCTGTAAGATGTGTAAGGCATCTATCATAAGTTATTTTTAGCATTATCTAGGAATCCAAGCTTGGAAGAAGAAGAATATACATGTGCATGTTTGACACTTGTTGCCCAGGGTGGAAGGGAATATGTCACATATGTCCAAATGCATGTCTAAGGAATTGCAAATTATGTCATGTGGATTTGGACACCCCTCGCCTTCTATATACTTCTTGAAGCTTGTATCACTCTATTTATTGAGTGCCTTGAGTTGTAGAATGTATAGTTTGTTTGTAGGTAATGAAGTGCTACCAATATCACTCCAGAATAGGTGTTTGGTTGAAGCACTTCTAGAAGAAGGCTATGTACTTGGTGATGTATTGTAACTCCTATTTGAAGTAATACAATAGTATTGTGCTTTTGGAGGGTGGGGTTTTTTACCTGAAAGGTTTTTCCCATGATATATTTGGTGTCATTGTTTTATACATTGTTGTTGTTCTATTTCCATTATTCTCTATGTGTATCTCATATTGTAACACTATAAGGTGTTAAAACAAAAAATTGTGTAACTCTCTCCTGCTTAGATTAGTGTAAGAAGTTTTTTCCACTCACCTAGCTTCCTTTCAAAGTCTAATATATTTTTCAAAAAAAAAAAAGCTCACAAGGGCTAGTACAGTCTAGTATACACTAGGTGATCCCCAAGAAAAAAGGGTGAGAAACACACAACGGTCTAGTGCGTACCCATAAAAAGGTGGTAGATGGAAAATTCATGCCAGGTATACAAACCTTCCATATATCAACCATACCAAAAGTTATAATCCCTGATAATTTTGATAAGGTTCCATAGAAAATGGTTAAAGGTTTTACAAGGCTAGCAAGCTGCATTATGCTAGAGACTTATGAAATAAAATGCATCACTAGAAAGTAATTTGTATTATGCTCGGTGGTCATGAACTAGGTTTAAATATAAAGGAATTTTTCTTAATACATGAAAGTTGTCACCTTAGAGAACATAACAATTGACATCACCACCAAGAGAGGACTGGCCAAGGAATAAAAGATTCACACCTTAGGGAATGCAAACCATATCATTACCACCAAGAGGAAATTCATATGCCAAGAAATGTTTACTAGAAAATGATATCATGCATAAAAGATATTCGTATATGAAATTTGACAAAGAAATACTCAATTCATATGAATTTACCTACTTTATAGTTGGTGATCTAAGAAAAGTAATGGTACCACAACATTTAGCTCAAAACTAGTTTTCTGACACTTACAAGAAGTTGAAAATGGATCTAAGTATTCCAAAATTTATGATTGTTTTAGTGAATGCAAGTTTTTTAGAAAAGTCATTGGAAGAGACCTAAGGTCTTTTAGCCCATTGTGATGTGGCTCCTAGTCACCCAAGTGACTAGAGGCTAAGGAAAAAAGGTTTTGGGCAGTTTTTTATGTTCCAAACCATGGTTTTCTTGTCACAAAGTGGTTTTAAGCCTATAAACCATGGTTTTTCCTAATAAACAATAGTTTAAGCTTCCAAAGAGTATTTTTTAACTTGCAGACCATAGTTTTGCCTTAGATATAGTTGTTTTTATTTGCAATGAATGATTTTGAACTAACAATTTGTGCTTTTACTAAAACATAGTTGTTTTTACCTAAAATTAGTGGTTTCAACCTTTGATATGGTGGTGTTTACCTTAAAAAAATGGTTTTTACTTAAAAATAATGGTTCTAGCCTTCAAAAAGGTGGTTTTTACCTTCAATTCATGGTTTTTTTCCTATAATTAGTGGCATTATGTTAAAAAACAGTGGTTTTCGATTTGAAACTTGGTTTTAACAAATTTATGCACAATTTTGGCAATTAAATAGGTGGTTTAACAAACTAATCATGTGACTTAAGAAATTTTAACATGATTTACTATTTAAAACATGGATTTTTCTATTTGAAATATGGTTTAACATGCAAAATATGTATTTTAGCTTATAAATCATGGTTTGATCATTAAAAATTACAAATAATTAGATAAATCAAAACCTATAAATGATAAAATATTTTAAGCATGGATCAAAAATGACATTAAAACTCAAAAAACAAGTTAGAAATCACAAGTCACAATATGAAATACATTCGTTGGAATATGTTTTCTTGCCAAAACTCATGTAACTTGCAAAAAAAAAAATGCTCACATACAACAAAATCAATTAAAAGATTGCATGTTCATGTCAGGTTCACCAAAATGGAAGCATTGAAAACCATAATCTAAAAATTAAAATAATTTGAAAACATAAATAAATAAATCAAATTAAACTACTATTTTACTAATCCCACTCTGAGCTTCAAATAGAAACAATGTTTCTTCTCCTTTGGATTTGGATATGGATGTTAAATCTTGGAAACATAATAATAGAATTGATTGATTATGAATAATGATGGATTTCAATAGTGGTTTGCATAAGACGTGAGATCTCAAATTTATGAAGAAAAGACTATATTTATAATTTAATTTCCAAGGAAAAATCAAATGGAATATGAGGATAATAATAAAGACTTATATAATTGAACTTATTGTGGAGTGTACTCAACTAATCAATAAAAAAAATTCATTTTGAATCATGAAAAGATAATAATGGATTGTTTGATTTAATCAATGGATAATTGTGCACATAAAGTTTCCATTCAAAGATTAAGCTGACTTGTGGATGAAGAAGAAGATTCTAAAATTAGACGAAGTTAATTGACGGGAGAAAATTGATATTCTAAAATTAGATGGAGCTAGTTGATGAGAGAAGAAATAGTTGACTAAAGAGATGAAAATGGAATTTATTTGAATATGGATAATTAATTCACATTTAATTGATAAATGGAGATTATCAATAAATGGTAACTTAAAAATGATATCATAAATGGATTAAATATATGTTATTAATTAATAAATGATTTTTGATGTGATAAATGATAAATGACAATACAGAATCATAAATGATAAATTAATGTGATAAATGGTATTTAATGATGATAAATTAATGGTCAACTATTAAGAAAATAACTAAGCGAATATCTCAATATCCACTAAAACTATTTTTTATTTTTTATTTATTGAAACAAAGATAAATAATTTTATATCAATTAAGTATCTAGAAAAGATTACAAAAATGTTTCCCAAATGATATGAAACTAGAGAGGTTTTCCACATATAATAAAGTTTGAAAAATTTGTAAAAACTATTAAATTACATTGAATGTTTAATTTCTTACTTGAATAGTGCAAAGTAGAGTTTTGCAATTTCATAATAATTTTACACAAACTCCATAATTGTATAAAAATCTCGTTTTCCTCTCTCAAGTTTATTTTGATATTTGACAATAAAATCTACATTTAATAATCTAAAATCATGTATAATTTTTCACCTCTTAATTGTATGATTAAAACTTGATTGAAAAGAATTTACAAAAATAATTCCATCATTTGAACAATCTTAGACAAGACTATTTCACATGGTAGACTCAAAATTGTTATGTACATATTCAAACAACACAACAAAAATAAGAATAAATAGTGGGGACATTTAGACTTGATTGAATAGACTTTACAAAGATAATTCCATCATTTGAACAATCTTAGACAAGACTATTTCACATGGAAGACTCAAAATTGTCATGGACATATTCAAACAACACAACAAAAATAATAATAAATAATAGGGATCTTTAAATTTGATTAAACAGACTTTACAAAGATAATTCCATAATTGAATGGTCTTATTAGACAACACTATTTCACATGCAAAACTCAAAATTGTCAGACATATTCAAACAAACACCAGGAAAAAAAAAATAGTGGGGACATTGCTGTTGTTCACATCCAGTCAATTTCGTTCTGTCTTGCTTGTATAATCTCTTATCTTACAAATGGCAGCATCTCCTCTTCCGCGTTAATCTCACCTGATTTGATTGGTTGGAAAAATCAAAACTCTGTGGGACCTTACTATTATTAATTCTTTACTGTTATAGACAACTATACTTCCAAGACATACTAATGTCCCTTCGATGAAGAAGATATTCAAATAGGTATACATTTACAGATATGGCTACCAAGTGCGGTGCATAGGAGAGGGGAAGCAACGAATTGGAGATGAAAACAGTGCAATTACTTCCACTTATCTGTATTTTAGTGGGTGCGAGTGTACATCTTGCGGTACAGGAGGCGACTATCAATGTAGAGGTGATAGTAGATTCCACTTCCTGCTCAGGAAAGATAGCGAATGCTATAAAGTTAGTGGTTGATGATGTTAATAAAATATCAACTACTCAACAGGATTCAATTGTTTCTTCACCTGCAAGAGGCGCAAACACCACTTGAAACCAATAGTTTCTTCACCAAGTATGTTCCTGATCTACTACCACAGTTCCACATGGCTAATTGTAAGCCTACATTTATTCCCTTTCTGTTTGGAATCAAGATCGAGGCAAAGTGTTCTACTCCACATGTTGATGCCATTTATTTTCACGTTTTATGCAAAATCCAACCAAATGCATCTTACATTACATACAAGGCACTTATCGACATGGGATTCACTATGCAACTAGTACAAGACTAGGTTTGGTTGGATATACAGATTCTATTTGGGTTGGTGATCTTGAGGATCAGGGGGTTGTTAATGTTACCACTGATATCATTTGGTTTTAGAATATATTTATTTAAATTGGCTCCATCATTTCTCTATCATCTTTCTTCTTTTATGACAATTAAATTGTGATTTAAATCTTGAAGAATTCAAGTCAATATGAGCGAACGAAACACATTGAGATCCACATGCACTACAAATTGGTTTAGAAGCAAGTCATTGATTTTTGGTTTTGTCCTATCATAAGTTAAGTTAAAAATATCTTCATAAAACCCTTTATTGAGAGTATCATCATTACACATATATCTAGTAAAGAACCTAAACTTTCATGTAAGAACAAAGCACATTACTATATTTTGTGACATGGTATAGGATAGAAAAGTAATGCTAGAGAAAATTGACACTTTGCATAATGTTGTGAATGCATTGACAAAGCCAATGCACATATAAAATTTTAAAGGTGGTATGAGTCTATGGGCCTTTCGATCCCTATAAATTAATTGATACGATTGGTATTTTTTTTTCTCTAGCAAAATGTATGACAAATGGGATGGTATTAAGAAAGGTGTCTCAAACTTGCTTATAGTGTTAAGAATTTCAAAAAAATATATATGTTATAGAATAGAAAAAATCAATTTCTAGGTTAAATAGGACATTTCAAGCCCCAAAAATAATTGTGTTGTTCAACATCATTTCTAGGGATTCTCTAATGACCTCTTCAAGCTCTACAATATTAGAAAATGACTCTAAACAGCTTCTTGGATCAAAATTTATGGCCTCCCACATTAGAAATACAAAAATATCTATGAAAGATAAAAGGGTTGCTAGAGGGAGCTTCATTTATTAACCAAAAATGATGTGTGTTATGACATGGCATTAAGCATCTTTGAATAGAGATAATAAAACCAAAAAGAAGTTTCCAAGTTAGTGAGTGAATTGTGATGATATTATGGTGAGTGGAAGTAAAATGCTATTTATAGGGTTTGTGGTTGGTGGTAGTAATATACTAATTTGATTAAAAAGATTTCACAAAGATGAGCTAATGATTTGGGCAATCTTAGACAAGACCATTTCATATGGAAGATTCAAAAATTTAGGGACATAGTCAAACATGGACATTAATTGCAACAATTGTTTGCTATAAATTATATAATTACACAAACTACATAATTACATTCCACAATAATTTCACACAAACTACACAATTACATAAGAAGTCTCTTTAATTTATTTTAATATTTTAACTTAAAAAAATTTACTCATTATTTGACAATCAGATTTACATCTAATCGCCTAAAATCATATATAAGTTTTTACCTTTTAATTGTCCAATAAAACTTGATTGAAAAGACTTTAAAAAGATAATTGTAAGATTCTAACAATCTTAAGCAAGCCCATTTCATATGAGAGGAAAAAGAAAAGAAAAAATCTTTTCACAAATTTAATCACATAATATAATATAAGATTCTAACAATCTTAAGTAAGTCCATTTCACATGAGAAGAAAAAAGAGAAAAAAAAAAGTCTTTTAAGACAACATAAGATTTTGAGCAAACCCATTTCAATAAGAAAAGAAAAAACCTTTTCACGCATTTAATCAAATAATAAAACAAAAGAGTGAACAATTAGGATATATTGACCGCTACTCAATCCTTCCACCCAATTTCTTCTACCAAATTTCTTGTGTCAGAATCTACTTTTCACGGACTGATTTTGATCTGTCAGAATAACAAAAGCTCTGGGGGATCTGGCAGAATCTACTTCTCACGGACTGATTTTTATCCGTCGGAATAACAAAAGCTCTGGGGGACCACCTCACTAATTATTCATCGTTAGATCCTTGCTGGTCGGAACTTTACTGTTTGAGTCAACTTTACTTGATTTCCAAGACATTTCCATGCCCGTTCGGTGAAGCAGCTTTGAATAGATATATTTACAGATACGATTGGTAAGCGTGGTAAAGAGAAGAGGGTTTGGAGATGAGAAATCTGCCAATAGTTCAACTTGTTTGTGTTTTAGTGGCTGCGAGTGTACATCTTGCAGTTCCAAAAGAGACGGCGAATTTAGGGGTGATAGTAGATTCCACTTCCTGGTCGGGAAAGATAGCAAAGACTGCTATAAAGTTAGCGGTGGATGATGTTAACAATGGATCTCAACTATTCAACGGCACTCAATTGTTTCTTCACCTGGTAGAGGCGCAAACACCACTTGAAACCGCTTCCGCTGGTATTTTAATTAAATTCTCCTGCCCGGAATTTTTATAATCACAATTTTCCTTCCTATAGAATTGTCATAAATTTTTTCTAATATAATTTTAACCTGGTGTTAATTTGTATGAACCTTTCCACCCATTTGTGGGTAATGATGAAGTTAGTATCTCTATACTATTTCTTATTTAGTTTTGTGTATATTTTGAGAAAATGTCGTATTATATGTATATGATAGAAAATGACAATTTTGGGTAAAATTGTGTCTATTTATGTAATCATATATCTATTATGTTTGGTGTCACATCTTACCTATATATTTAACCTATATATCTAATCATCATGCTTATCCATACATTAATCCTTAATAGCTAATGTTAACCATGAGCCTATGTCTTTTGATCCCATATTGGATATGTGGTGACAAGTTTATCCATGCAAGTGCAAACTTGACCCACATAAAGTTTAATTCAAATTTCATATCTAACCGACTAGTCCCCTTTACCTTTCTTGCCCAATGTTGACACTCATTTTTGTAAATGGCCATTTTTAGCTCTATGTTATTTTATGGATCTCTATTATTAACTATTTATTGGAACTTCTCTCTCTACCAAATTCAATCATTGCCCTGTTTTCAACTCTCCTTCTATATTCCTCTAACGAGCTCCAATGCTACAACCATGGCAAACTATTATAACAATGTGTAATCCCTTGTCCTACCCATGTCCTTTATTTCTATTTGTGTGCTAGTATGCAATGTAATGTTTCCTTTTAACTTTAGTTTTCTCCTTATGCTTAGTTGGAAAAAGTACCAATTTTCTATTCTCATGCACTGATAATATGTGATCTCATGTTTCCCCTATTTTTGTAGAGGAACAACATTGGTTGAGGCCTACACTTTGTATTTTTTTGTTTCTTTATTTTTTTGAGTGTATTAAGTGTTTTTTTCTATTAGAAACTTGGTATATTGTGTTTCATATTCATTTTCTGAAAACTAGGTGCATAAGAAATTGTGTGGGAGACCTCATCATGAAGAGAAAAATACAATTTTCAAAGTAGCCCAATGGTTTATATTTTGATGAGCTTGATAGCTTATTGAAAGCACTTTATAAAGGGGAAAGAAGAATGGTTATATGTTCAATTTTTATAAAGAAATGGTTGAAATGATGAACAAAGGATGTGCATTTATAACTATATATTTTTATCCCTAGCCTTTGATCTATGATGATTAAGCCAAACTATTTGATTTATACAAAACTTTAGCAAGCTTGATAGCAATAATAAATGAATTTCACAAAAAAATTGGCTTATGTAGACCACTATAATACTACCATGTGTAGATTATTTGTAGGTTTTGTGGGGTTGTTTGAGGATTTTATTCTTAAAATGCACATTCCACAAGTTTATTTTTAAAAATGTTTGTCTAAGCTACCCAAGGTAGTCTTAGGTGACCAATTCAAGTGAATGGTACAAAGAAATGTATTACTAGTTGTCAATGGATGTGAGACCTTTAGTCTATTCTATTGAAGCCCACACATTATTTTCCTCTTTGATGAACTATACATAAAAAGTGCATTTTTCCCCCTCTTTTTTTTTTGACAATAATTTGTATTTCTTTTAACAATCAAATTGATAGCTAATCAACTAAAACCACAAACACTTTGAAATATATATTTTTACATTTTAATTGTTTAATTAAGATGATTGAAAAAACTTCACAAAGATGAGTTGATAATTTGGGCAATCTTAGACAAGACCATTTTATATGGAAGACTCCAAAAAATTAAGGACATTCAAACAACGTGGACATTGACTACAACAATTGTTTACTGCAAATTATATTGTTACACAAACTACATAATTAGGTTCCAAAATAATTTCACACAAACTACATAATTACATTAAAAAGCTTCTTTAATTCATTTTTAGTCAATAGGCTACATATAGTGTGAGATTTGAGCCTAAAACAAGTCTCATGCCTACAAACTACTGTAGAGTCATTGGAAAACAAGTTTCAATTGCCATTTAATGGTAAACTAGCTGTCTTTTAATGGTAAAAGCCTCCAAAATATCAAGTAAAAGCCTCCAAAATTTCACTTATCACATGAAAGCCAAATAAATATTGATTTGACAATTTGATGGCATCATTCCATTTGCAGTGTTTTTTGTTAATTTGATGACAACTTTCTTTTTTCATTTGCATTGCTTTATGTTATAAATTTGTATGCAAATATTTCCATAATCAAATAATACTTAATTTCTTTAAGTAAAAAATCTAGATTTGTCTAAGTTTATTTCATTCCATTATTTATATTTTATTATTAATTGTTTAATCTAGTCACATGCAGTTAGAATTTGCATGCACAAATACGTAATCTCTAACATATTAGCAAGCATATAATTTTCTATCCATGTAATTCTTGAACCTCTTTTAGATGCAAGTGCTAGTAATATTTTAACTTGAAAAATTTTACTCATTATTTGACAATCAAATTTGCATCTAACCATTTAAAATCATATATAAATTTGTACCTTTTAATTGTCTAATTAAAACTTGATTGAAAAGACTTTAGAAAGATAATTCTAATATTGAGCAATCTTAAAGACTTTAGAAAGATAATTCTAATATTGAGCAATCTTAAACAAGCCCATTTCACATGGAGGACAAAAAGAAAAAAAGAAAAAACAGAAATTTTTTCAGAAACTTAATCAAACATTACAACAAAAGAGTACTTATTAAAACTTGATTGAAAAGACTCGAGAAAGATAATTCTAAGATTGTACAATCTTAAGCAAGTCCATTTCATGTGGGAGACGAAAAGAACAAAACGAAAAAAAAAACTTTTGAGAGACTTAATCAAACAATACAACAAAAGAGTACTTAGTTTGTGGGGATAGTGACGACTGCTCTATCCTTCCACCCAATTTCTTGTGTCCCTCGTGGCAGAATCTACTTTTCACGGACTGAGTTTGATCTGTCGGAATAACAAAAGCTGTGGGGACCTTCTCTTTAATTATTCATCGCAAGATCCTTAGTCCTTCGTTGGAGGTGTTGCAAGGCTCAGAAGCAGCTAGAAGTGGATATGATTGGCAAGTGTGGTACAGAGGAGAGGGCAAGCAAGGGATTGGAAATGAGAACGGTGCCAATATTTCCAGCTTTCTGCGTTTTAGTGGCTGCGAGTGTACATCTTGCAGTTCCAAAAGAGACGGCGAATTTAGGGGTGATAGTAGATTCCAATTCCTTGTCGGGAAAGATAGCAAAGACTGCTATAAAGTTAGCGGTGGATGATGTTAACAATGGATCGCAACTATTCAACGGCACTTAATTGTTTCTTCACATGCTAGAGGCGCAAATACCACATGAAACCGCTTCCGCTGGTATTTTAATTAAATTCTCCTGCCCGGAATTTTTACAATCATATTTTTTCTTCCTCGAATAGCCAATGTTAATCATGAGCATTCGATATTTGGTGACAAGGTCACCCATGCAAGTACAAACTTGGCACACATAAGCACCTCTTATTAATAGTAACTTCATTCTCCTTTATTTTTTAACTATGCAATACGGTAAGGGTGTGGATGTTCTAAAATTAGTTGATATATCATTGAGTTAGAAACCATGTTTTCACAACTACCATCGTCAATAACAGTTTGATATACCTTTCCTCTTGAAGTGTATCTAATTTGAAAGATATTGGTTTGGAGTCATGAATCATCATGAATTTTGGTCTGTACTTTACTCTTTTTTGGAATCACCATTGCTCTTCTCATTATTGTAAAAACAACCCCAACGAAGAAGAGAATTCTGCACAATTTTTATTTTTTTTCATCATCATTCAAAAAGGATTAGATAGAAGATTAGAATTATATAAACATTATTGGAGAATAGCTTAAGCAATAACATCATGATAGTTACATAATTTCCATTAGCACCACTTACTACCTTAATAAAGAAGGCTACTAGCTAGATTGCTCTTACCTTCATGATGGTGTATCGTTCAATCTCCAAGTCCCTACTCGAACCGGTCATGGTGGGGTGCAAACTGATCCCAACCAAGTGGATACAAACCCTATCCACCCCTCCAAGCAGATTATGTGGCCCATGGTGAGAGAGAGAGAGAGAGATAGAGAGAGAGTTGTCATTCCAACCCCTAAGCTTATGTGCAGATATGGCATCCTAGTGACCCTCTTCTCGAGGTGCACCTAACTATGATAAGCTTATAATTCCTTTAACAACTATAGGGATTACACAGGGAGTTAATTCTACCTACTTTAGCTTGTTGGGAATCTGCCTTCCTGGTGTCCATCTATAAACTAAGCAAACTAAGGTAGCCATTGTTGGTGTAGATGCTCCTAGACGAATGACCATCTCGAGCATAGTACTACTTCTAAACTCTTGTCCATCTCGAGCATAGTGTTGCCCCTAGACTACTGTCCATCTCGAGCTTAGTGTCGCTCCTAGACCTTCGTCCATCTCGAGCTTAGCGCCGCCCCTAGACTATGGTCCATCTCAAGCATTGTACTGCCCCTAGTCTTTTATCCATCTCGAGCCTAGTACTACTCCTAGACTATTGTCCATCTCAAGCAAGTACTATACCTTAGCTCATTCTTAGCGTTGGACTAGAAGTAGGTTCCCAACCCAAGCTTAGTAGATTCTGTCCGAATTGCAACCATGTTTGAAAAAAAATCCCTCTTCGTCCTATTGGAAAGAAGTTCTAATTCATTCTATCCTTTTGGAATGTTCCCAATGCATGGACTCATAAGGACTACATTCTCATAATGCCACCGATGAGTTTAGTAAGACTGCCCTATCAATCAACCGATCATAATAGCTATTAAAAGATGGATGGATGGATGTATTATCAGCCTATCGAGCAGATGGTAATGAGTAGATTTACCTAGGGCCAGAATCTAGCATATTATCCATTTATTTGCACAAACTTGACCAACCCTAATGTTTGAGAAAATCAGTTCACCAAGTCAAATATGGAAGGAGATTCTATATTCTTGGTATCAGGATTTTTTTTTCTGACCAACACTGTACTACTAAGAAGATTAGACCATTAATGTTTAATGAAAAAAATTATACAAGAGAGGTTTACCGAGTTATTTAATTCAGATAATTATGGAATGTTTATATATATATATATATTTCCTCAAGGGATTTGATAGCTTTTGGTGGAATCTAATTTCAAGAAAAGTTTTGAAATGTAATATGGTACTTTATAGTCATAAATGTACTCAGGTGAAGCCACAATAGTGGTTTACAACTTGATCGAGGAAGGAAAACTGAGAAAAAATGACCCCATGGAAAAAAAGTGATTTTGGGGGTTCGTACGAATGTAGAAGTTCAACCGAACCAAAAAGGGGTTCGACTGAACCTAGGTTTGAGCGAACCCCTTAAAACTTTTGCCGCCAAAAACAAAAAAAAATGTATAAGAAAGGGGTTTGAGCAAACCCCCTTGAAGAGGTTCGCTTGAACCAGGGTTCAAGCGAACCCTCATTCGAATGAACCCCTAGGGGTTTTCTCGAACCCCTAGGGGTTCGTACGAACCCCCTAAATCCTCATCCCCTCCCTGAGGCACACAAAAAACCTAAATTTTGGCACTTCGAAGCTCAGGTTGAGGATGAAAATGGAGGAATCCTCACAAACCCAACTAGAATCAGGTAGTCCTCAGAATGAGCTATCCAACGAATATAATTTTAATATGTTTTGGTTTTATTATGTATTTATTTTTTTAGTTTTATTAAACATAGGTTTTTCATCAAAAACAAAGGTCTTTGTTCTACACATGTGGAAAAATAGCAAATTATCAAAAAGAAATTAAAAATATCAATGCACTAGATATTGAAGTCCTTGATCCAACAAAAAAAAAATTGAATTTTGATATATACAAAAAAGTTATGCATTATACGGTCGCACTATGTCTGAATTGTAATTGGTTTGATTTCAAAACTTGATTAAAGAAAAATATTCAATAAAAATTATCTAACCAAGTGGAAGCACTAGATATTGGAGTTAAGAATCTAAATTCAAAAGAATTAGAATTTTATCCTTCATGGAAAAAAGTTATGCATTATATACGCAAAGCACTTTTTAAAAATGTTGTTTTCAAAACCAGCCGTGGGAGATGGAAAAGAAGTACAAATTCCAAAATTTTGAAAAAAATATTTTTAAAATCTAAAGACAAAGTGTGACGAGACTCTAGTTTGCATCATCTTCAAATCCTTCACAGTTTAGCTGCTATAGGTGCCCGAATGTGAAGATTTAGTTAAAAATAATAATTTTAGTTTCCAATTTTGCCAAAAATTGTAAACCACTATTGTGGGATCACCCACCCAAGATAACTCCAAGTTGTTAACTGTATTGATCCACTTGTTATTGGCTAACCATGGAGTGCCAAAGGTAAAATATATCTTTCAATCCTAATTTCACAACCTTCTTTTAACCTTTACACTACTCAAATCAACAACTAATATATCGGATCATATTACATTTCCAACTAGTATTGTTTGTAACAAAATGCAGACATTTCCAGCTATGTCACATTTTTTTTTACATGCAATAAATAATGTATCTATCCTTGAATATGCAACATCCAAACCAACAATATTCTTTAACAGCAAGTGTATGCATTTCAACAAAATTATCCTAGCAATACATGTATGCGCAACAATGTAGGTTTCAACAGTATGCAATAGCAAGATTGTAAAGGAAATATGTATGCACAACAATGTAGGTTTCAATAGTATGCAACAACAAGATTGTAAAGGCAGTATATATGCACAACAATGTAACAAGATTGTAATGACAATATGTATGCACAACAGTGTAACAAGATTGTTATGGCAGTATGTATGCACAACAATGTAACAAGATTGTAATGGAAGTATGAGGTGGTTGTATTGATGTAGGGGCTACCCCAAAAATAATGCCCAAAACAGAGTCTTTGATGGGCTTGGAAACAAGTTCACGAACTCTTTTACCCTATTTTATGCTTTCTTATAAATCAAATTTAAAAGAACACCATGAACTTTTCTGTACAACATAATATTTCTACAACAGCTAAGTACCTATACCCAACATAATGTTTGGTAAATGATTTGGCAAAGCGAACCCATAGAGTGGTTGTGGTTGAATGGCTCAAGGAAGTTGATTAAATATATATATATATATATATATATATATATATATATATATATATATATAATAATATATATCCAGTTAGCCAACAGAGCAAGAAAGTCCTCTACCATTCTAAGTAAGATGCAGGCCTTGTGTGTGAGAAAACAAATCTTTCCCCAAAATTCTCAAATGACAGAGTAACCATACCAAAAGGAAATTTCATAAGGGTTTCAACTTTCAAAAGAAAATAATAACTGCAAGTAAAGAAGAAATCTTGCACCTGAGAATAAGATGCCTTGAGTCAGCAATATTCAAACCCTAGTCACCACCAACACATACCCTTGTTGTGCACCTCTTCTTCTTTTTCTCCAAGTTTTTCCTTGTAAAAATGAAATGTTGTCGGATGTTTTTAAAGACAGGATGGGCATGGTTCTCCATGGTGTGAAGTTCAAGCTTCATCCTGCTATTTCTCCAATTGCAGGGGTCACCAGGCTTTAATAAATGTTCTGATGTCATTCTTTTTTACACTCTACTTCCTCACCCAACTACGTTTCTTCCTTTCCTTGGTCGAGGTTTCTGATAACCTCCCTACTCTACTATTCTATGTCGCCCTTCCTCTCCCATGAAAGAATTTCATTTTTTTTCCTGCGTCCTCCTTTCTTTCCTCGTTTGCTCGATGAAAGCTTTATTTCTTCTCTTTCATTTTATTTATTCGATGGGATTCTTGTCTAATTAGCCTTTATTTTATATCATAGGTGAAAGGAAACTATTATTATTTGTTTTTCTTAATTTGTTTTCACTTTAATATTGGTAGCTATTCCTTATATAATTTATTATTTTCTTATTTAACCTTATTTATTTTATTTTATTTTACTTTTATGAATTTATTTACTTTTAATTTTACCTTTTATTCATATACTTTTAATAAATTCACCACTTAAGCAATGTCAAATAACTAAAATATTTAAGTGGACCTGATGGCTCAACTTAGCCAGAACGAATAACTATGGTAATAACATATATTGAAATCCTAGGTTAAATGAACCTTGGGGTGAAAAAAACCATAGGAAAGGTCTAACTATTGAATGACATACCGTTATCTTCCTCTCAACCAACAGAACCACATAATCCACCTCACTTTGCACCCCTGGTACCTGCATCCAACGACAATCCTCACACAAATACAACAACCAAATCATTAGTCCACGTTAATCCAAACATTTCATGCTTTAAATTAAAACAACATAATAAGATTGATAATCACATTTAATAACAGTAACATCAAGTTCATATTTAACACACACACACACATGCACACACACACTGATACATATATCCGCACATTAGAGTCTGAAGTTCCACCCCTAGTCCAAATTACATCAGGGCTAGGGGTTATGCAAAATAGTTATCAAGGTATTGAGGGGTTATGACATACTTCCCCCCCTTACGATTGAGTTGGCTTGGCTTAATTAAATAAGTATGGATATTCTAGTTTCATTACATTTTCATCTTCCCAAGTAGCTCCTTGTTCCCCATATTGGTCCCATAGGACCTTAACTTGTATAGTTTTGTTGTGCAATTGCAGATTGCTCTTGTCTATGATTGTGAGTGGTTTGAGGTGGATATCTCCAACATCTTCTACCTGCAGAGCCTACTAGACAATTACATGTGAGGGGTCAACAACATATTTCTTAAGCAAGGATACATGGAATACATTGTGAAGGCGAGAGAGAGATGACATAAGAGCTAATCGGTAAGCTACATGGTTGATCTTCTCAAGTATCTCAAATGGCCCTATGTATCATGGAGCTAGTTTAGTAGCCGTTCCAAACTTTATTGTGATTTTATGCGGTTTGACATATAGGAACACCTTGTCTCCTACTAAAAATTCCCTTAGTGTTCGCTTGGTATCAACATAACTCTTTTGACAATATGAAGCCTCCTTCAGTCTCTCTCTTATGATTTTCACTTGAGTGTCATATTCCTGAAGAAGTTTCGGCCCAATAGTTACTCAATTTTCTAAATTGTCCCAACCTATAGGCATTCTACACTTTCTACCATACAATGCCTCAAATGGTGCCATTTGGATGGACGAATGGTATGAATTTTTATATGCGAATTCTACTAATGGCAAATATTCCTCCCACTTAGTGGGTTGATCCATGGCGTACATTCTGAGCATGTCCTCCATAACTTTGTTAACTCTTTCGGTTTGGCCATCTATTTCAGGGTAGTAAGCCATACTAAAATTGAGTTTGGTTCTTAGTTTGGTCATAAGAGAGGTCCAAAACCTAGAAGTAAACAACTTATCCCTATCCGAAATGATTACCTCAGGCATCCTGTGTAGCCTAATGACTTCCTTTATGAATCTTTTAGCCAAAAGTGGGGCATCATCCTTCACATTGCCTGGTATGAAGTGTACTACCTTGGTTAGTTTATCAACCACCACTAATATACTAGTCGTGTTGATGTCGAGTTTTAGGCAATCCTATCACAAAATCCATGGATATTACTAACCACTTAGTATATCATGAGGATATAGTGTTCTCATAGGATGACATTGTTCCGCCTTAACTTGATGAAATTCAAGACATTTGGCATCATAGCAAGCTACTTCCTTTTTAATTCCTAGCCAAAAGTAATGAGTTTTTAGGTCTGCATACATTTTAGTCACCCTTGGATGTGCTTGATAAGGCACGTTATGGCCTTCTAAGAAAATTTTCAATCTTAAACCACCCTCTTCTAGCACATAAATTTGGTTCAAATAACGAAGGATTCCATCTTTTCCCACATGATACTTAGTGGGATTAATCCCTTGTTGCACTTCTAACCTCTTTTGTTGACAAAAGAGATCTTGTTCCTGCATTTTCTTAATCTTTTCTGGCAATTCAAATTTTAGTTGTGAGATTGTAGCTAGTTTAGCCCTTTAACTTAAGGCATCTACGGAACGGTTTTATTTTTCTTTAACATATGGGATATCTATCTCATAGTTTCTTAATAATTCTAACCACCTTCTTTGATGTGCATTCAAATCTGGTTGGGTGAACAAATATTGGAGTCCCTTATAATCAGTGTTCAGCTTGAAGGGTCTTCCTACCAAGTAGTGTTTCCATACCTTTAAGGCATGCACAATTTTTGCTAGCTCTAGGTCATGGGTGGGATAATTAAGTTCATGATCCTTGAATTTCCTGGACTCGAAGGCAATCACTTTCCCATTTTGTATTAGCACTCCACCTAGCCCATCCAATGAAGCATCCGTCCAAACTACAAATTCTTTATCCAGATCAGGAACTTGCAAAATTGGTGCGGTAGTAAGAGATTACTTCAACTTCTAGAATGCAATGTCACATTTTTTTGTCCATTCAAACTTCTTTCCCTTTCGTTGAAGGGAGGTTATGGGGTTAGCTATCTTGGAGAAGTTCTCTACAAACTGTCGATAGTACCCTGCCAAACCCATGAAGCTTCTTACTTCAGTCACATTTTTAGGAATAGGCCATTCTACAATTGCTTGCACCTTGGTTGGATCCATTGCAATTCCTTGGGTCGATATAATATGTCCCAAATAGTGCACTTTAGGATGAGAGAAAGAACATTTGGACAATTTCCCATATAATTTATGATCTTTCAACCTTTGCAAGACTATTCTTAAATGTTCCTCATGCTCTTGCAAATTTTTAGAGTAGATTAAAATGTCATCCAGAAACACTAGCACAATTTTTTCCAAGTAGTCATGGAAAACATGGTTCATGAGACTCATGAAAACTGAGGGGGCATTGGTTAGGCCAAAGGGCACCACCAAAATTTTTTAATGGCCATACCTAGTTCTGGAGGTTTTCTTTGGAATATCTTCTTCTCTGATTCTTAATTGGTGATAACCTAACCTTAAATCTATCTTGGAGAATATAGCAGCTCCCTTCATTTGATCAAACAAGTCATCAATTCTAGGTAAGGGATATCTATTTCGAATGGTTACCTTGTTCAACATTCGATAATCAATGCACAACCTCAATGTTCCATCCTTCTTCTTAATGAGCAACACTGGAGCTCTCCAAGGAGACACACTAGGTCATATCAAGCCTTTCTCCATTATATCTTGCAACTGGATCTTAAGCTCTTGTAATTCAACAATGTTCATTCTATAAGAGGATTTTGAGATAGGCTCGGCCTTGGAACTAGATCTATTGTGAAGTCCATCCATCGCTTAGGAGGTAATCCTAGAAATTCTTCAGGGAAGACATCACGGTACTCTTGGAGAATGGGATGGTCTTCAATGCTAGGTGTGGGATCATAATTACCCTCTTCTATCTTTACTAGATAGATTTTACTCCCCTTTCTCACTTCCCTTTTCACTTGCATGGCTGAGATCATTCTTACGACCACAGGCCTCCTAATCCCTTGAAGAACCACTGACCTCCCTTGGTCATCTAGACATTCGATCTTCTTGTTGTAGCAATCCAACTTAGCTTGGTGCTTTTGGAACTAATACATCCCAAGGATTAAATCATAAGACCTTAATGGAGTGACCCATAGATCCACCTTGGTCCTTATAAGATTTCCCTAGGTCAATTTCAGCTCCTCGCAAGCAAGATTTGATCTTTTGTGTCTTACCTAACCCAAACTCAACCTCCATCTCCTCTCTACTAAGACTCTTATGATCAATTTTACATTTTTGAATAGCATGGGAGGAAATTAAAACTATCTATGGCTCCTAAAACTGCCAGAGTAGAAATGGGTTGGCTGAGAAGTGTACCTTGAAGTTCTATCAATGGAGCTTGCTGATCCACTTGACGATTATCCACAGTTGCATAAATTTTGGCAGTGGGTTTGGTGGTTTTGTTTGGATTCTTGGGACACTTTCTCATATAATGATCACCTTTGCATGTCCAACATCCACTAACTGGTCCTTTTCGGTCTTCCTTGCCTCTCTTGGAATCACCTTGTGCCTCATGCTTAATTTTTTTTTTTCCTTTTGTCTCCTTTATCCTTTTGACCTTCTGACCCATCTTAGTCTATTGAGAAGCCTTTCCTTTAGATTTAGCTTCTTGATTACCCCTTTGCATATTATCAGAGTGGTTGGAGGAATATGAATTTTGTCTGCTTTTCTGCTTACTCTTATGCTTTTCTTCAGCAACCAAAACTACCTCCACTGACTAGTTTAATCTTTTAGTTCGAGTGAGCTTTGTTGCATACAAAATATTCTTATTCAATTTCCCAAGATAAACTTGTTCACCTGATCCTCTTCTTTCTTCATATAAGGCACATGATAGAGTAATCTCTTGAATTTCCAGGACTTATACTCAGCTACCGTCATTCCCCCTTGGCACAGTGAATGGAATTCAATCATCTTTTGGTCTCTATGATGAGCAGAAAGGTACTCCTTGTGAAACTACTTGGTGAACTTGTCCCAAGTTAGTTGACTGATATCATAGTTTTTGATTTCCACCAAATGTTCCCACCATAGCGAGGCTTCTCCTTCTAGGCAATAAATGGCAGTCCTAGCCTTAGTATTGGAACTTAATTCTACCAACCCAAAATACTTGTTCATTCATATGATTCATGCCTCAGAAGCATCCCCACCCCCAATTCCATCAAATTTACGAGCTTGCACTTTCTTCAATTCTCAAATTAGTGGGTCTTTTCTCACTCCTCATTGTGACTCTGATTGAGAGTGACTATAGGTGGGAATTTTGGAGCTGCTCTCATGTTCCTGAATTGTATTCACATTGCGCTCCCCATCTGACTCTTTAGTTCCAATGCCAGTGTTGTGATTGGTTCTTAGGCCAATGTTGTGGTTAGTGCCTTGCTCCTTTTGCCTCATTAGTTCCTCAATTTGATGCTCTCGTGATGTTATTTTTGCATGAAGTGCATTTAACTCAACTTGTAACTCTTCAAGTATGGTAGGAGGTGGAGATGATGCACCCCTACTAGCACGCAAAATTTCGGTGAGGTTAGGGCTTTTTCCCCTCCTCAAATTTCTCTTCATTGACTTAGATGTGTTATGTGAGGGAAAATAGAGTGTTGTTTAAGTGTCCTTGTTATTTTATTATAAATCTTGTCTTAAATCCTATTTAGAATCTAGAAGAAATTCATATGCAACATAAGATTATGACATTAAATATTCCATTCACATTCACATTAACACATTTATTTTTAAGCATATATAAGTCTCTCTCTCTATATATATGTATATATCATTAATAGTTAGCAACTTTTACAAAAAAGTGAGATGATGTTTATTTAGTACTAATTCATCATCTTGTACATAATGCCAGTTACAGTGTAGGTGTATCCTCCTCTTTGGGTTCTTCCTCATCAAAGGTTCCCATAGTTACATACACATTACCATGCACATGATTGAATTATGCAATTACTTCCTAAGAGAGGATTAGAGCATTACGTCCACATTCAAAAGGGAAGTCCCTAATAGCTGAGGGTTTGTTTTTTTGGTTTTCTCATGGGAATCCCTTTGGTGGTTCATGACTATTGCATGGTTTCGAAATTTGCTTTCCCTTCTACACTTTTAGTTGCTTCATAGTCTCTGCCAATGGCTCTGTGTCAAGCATGGTTTCGGTTTTGGTTTTTTGGCCATGCGGTAGTAGTGGTCTCGGATCCTTTTGGGTTATTTTGTTATGAATGTTTTTATGCGGCCTTCTTCTTCCCCTTTCCTTGCTTCCCTCGACCCATGACTGTCATTACCAAATAGTCATATTAGTACAATGAAAGAAAGAGAGCACCTAGGTCCTAGTGTCGAGTTCTAGGCTTCGATACCAATGTAAAAACAACCCCAACGAAGAAGAGAATTTTGCAAAAAAACAAAAAAAAATTATCATCATGCAAAAAGGATTACATAGAAGATTAGAATCATATAAAAATTATTGGAGAATAGTTTAAGCAATGACATCATTATAGTTACATAATTTCCATTACCACCACTTGCTACCTTAATAAAGAAGGATACTAGCTAGATTGCTCTTACCTTCATGATGGCATATCATTCAATCTCCAAGTCCCCACTTGAACCGGTCATGGTGGGGTACAAATTGATCCCAACCAAGTGGATACAAACCCTATCCACCCCTCCAAGTAGATTATGTGTCCCGTAGTGAGAGACAGAGAGAGTTGTCATTCCAACCCCTAAGCTTATGCGCAGATATGGCATCCTAGTGACCCTCTTCTCGAGGTTCACCTAACTATGATAAGATTATAATTCCTTTAACAACTATAGGGATTACACAAGGAGTTAATTCTATCTACTTCAGCTTGTTGGAAATTTTCCTTCCTGATGTCCATCTGTAGACACCTAAAAATGACTTAGGCCTGCAAGCTTCATTTTTACCACTTTCGTCCTAGCATAATTATGACATTTAATTATGTCCTTGGTCCACATTCGACTATTGATTAAATAATTCATAATTATTTAATTAATTCATGTCCTTTGATTCTTCATGATTATTAAATAAATAAATTTCATTTATTTATTAAATACGTCATTAATTGTCTAAAGTCTTCCCTTAATTAAATAAATGTCTTAATTTATTTAATCACCTTTTTGCATTTATTTCTTCCTGATTATTAAATAAATAAATTTTATTTATTTATTTAGTATGCCACTAATTGTCATAAGTAAATAAATTGACTAATTTATTTAATTAATTAGTCTTATTTGCTAAATTAAATAATTAAATTTAATTATTTAATTGCCAATTTGATATTCCTCTCATTTTAAATAAATGAAATTATTTAAAATGTCATCACAATCTTAACTGACAGTCCACTTTGGTAAATAATTGAAAAATCAATTATTTATTATCTCACAAAATCCATATTTTGAATTAATTTAATTCGAAATAGTAATTAATCTTCCAAAAATCAAGTAATTGGGCAGATTCTTGATTTTCCAAATCGAATCTTCAGTCCAACTCTTATCTTCTTGATTTTTCGAATCTCACAAATTAGGCATTCTTTATCTTCTTGATTTTTGAAAATCTTCATTTTCTAATTAATTTCCTCATTTATTCTCCACCGTCGATCCAATTATCTGAGATATTATCTTGACCGTTTGATTAATGAATTTTCCCTAACCCTGATTAGGGATTCTCAAATTTAATCTGGACCTCTCATTCTAGGTCTTTCTTAGAATTCGATCTCGCCCGTCCATTCGAAATGGCATTTTCTATAAAATGTCATTTTCCTCTCACTTTTCGAGGACACACACACAAGTAGACATATTATAGGTGTATTCACTTGCACACTTAGGCTTCTCATTGCAATTCTTATTTTTATTTGATCAAGTCTTAGCATATTTAGGCATTGTCAATCATAGTCATAGTCATAGACATTTAGACATTGCATAAATCCTTCAAAGCTTGGTGTAGGACTTAGACATTTGCAGATTGCTCGTATGACGGATCTGAGGGCAAAGCTTTATCCAGCAAGTAAGAAGGTACTATGGAGGTAATCATGGAAAATGCGATTTACAGGTATAACTGTTTTATTGTTTAATTTCCTTTGTACTCAATAGATCTTTGGTTTCATTGTCTTTATTGATTTACTGCTAACACTCCTAATCAAACCTAAAATAAATCCTTAGTTACATTGGTGAACCTGACTCTTTTTTCTTGGTTATTTTCCGTACACTTTTTTTTGTGTTTTCTGCTATTTTGTAGGTACAGGTACAGAGTGACGCAGCTACTTTTTCTAAAACCATGATGCATCTAATGTGTCACAATGCATTCGCCAACAGAAAAGCTGCAATCGCTCTATTGTGACGCAATCGACCTTAGGAAAGCCGCATTTGAAATATTGGAATGCATTTGATACAAATAGCGACGCAATCGCTCTGTCGCGACACAATCGTTTGGTAATATTTTCTGTTATTTTACATTCAGGTTTTTGCTGTTTTCTACATTTCTTTTATCTTGTTTATTTTTTGTATTCTGCCTAGCATAGGATTTCTGTTACTAATCAGGATTTGTAGCTTGTTGGCGGTTACTCTTCGTGGGTTGAAGACAAACACTAAAACTACTAACGGATTGTCTTGTAGGTTCGATTGTCAAAGGCCAAACATTTAAACAATGTGCTTGCATTTTTAGTAGTGTAACTGACATTTTATTTTGGTGCAATTAAAATGAACCTCTATTTGATCATGTTTGAATGTGGTTGCAAAACGGTAGGCAAGTATGCTCTCACCTTGTGAAAACTCGGTGATCAGAAAACCAGATCTATTTTTATCTATTTTTACCCTTCACAATTTGGTATATTGGAGTATCCTCTCCCCTTGCGCATTCGTGCAATCCTGGGTGTAAGAGAAATGATTACTGACTCTAGAAATTGGGCTTGTTTTGGTGGGAAAAAGTACTCACCCCAGGATGACTCAGATCGGTAGCACCCTGACACTGAGGGACTTCTAGCCAGTATATAAAAGTGGGTTCTTAGGGAAACCCCAAGAATCATGAGTATGGTTCTGACGAGATGGATCCAAAAGGGGACTCTTGCCGCATGGATCATGCCCCATGAACGGAATGCCCGAATTAAAAACCTCATGTTTTAGTGTCCAACCGTTCTATTGGTCGTTGCTTGATATAGTATAGGGTACAGTATCATGCCCGAAGACACTCACTACTGATCCCCTTGAGTAGAGATAGCAATTCTTGGGATGTCACTACCCAAAGAATCTGAATTTGGTGTGCTCGAATGACATTAATGAGCCGTGGAGGGGAGCCAATGCCACCAAAATTCTAAGCTATCCACTCTCGAGAAGGAAAGGTGTTTATCACCAATCCGGGGTATATCGGTGGGCTATATCAAGTATACAAACCCTTGGCCTATTGGCCTTTTTAGGATTGTACTTATTTTATGTGCGCTTGCTTACATTCAAAACACTGTGCTTGTCAAGTGCTTTGTGGACCCATCACATTTACAGTTTCAAACAAAACATTCAACACCAAACAGATCAAACTTTCCATCAAAACAACAAGAAAATCAATTTAAACAAAACTATGTCACATCTGTTGAACTGCAATCAATTTTCTGCACCACAATTGCTCTGTTAAACCACATTTTACATTCAAAACGCTGCATCTGTATGCGTCGCGATGCATCTAATCACTGCAGAGCCGCATATGAAAAACTGAGTCGCATCTGACAGTCTAAAAGCCGCAATCGCAAACACAAACCACATTTGACAAACTGTAACACATTTGCAGATTCAAACGACGCATTCGCCTCTCACGAATCAAACCCTGAAATAGATCCAAATCTGAGTCCAAACTTTGTCAGTATTTTGTCAAACACTGTTTCCAAGGAGATTCTGTCAAAAACCAATTCTAAAATTGCTCAAAACTTTGTCCATTAGTTTGCATTCTTTTCCATAGGTTTCACCCTTCATCTTGATTTTTAGGTGCATACATTTGACATTAGTTTGTCCCTAGGCTTCAAATCATTGCATACTTAGGATTAGGCAAATCTCAACACAATTTGCAACGTCATTACTTTCAAAACTAGGCTCTTTTGGACTAAGTTGTCAAACCCTTTTCAGTCATTGTCCTCTTTTGTGATATTTTTCCCAACTCAAAAGTCTAGTTAGGAAAACTCAGTAGTCATTTAGACCTTGTCACCTTGTCATTTTCAACAAAGTCCTTTAGTAGCCAAAATTGAAAAAAAAGTTCAAGCTTAGAAGTGCTTAGGTACCCTTGTCTTAAATTGCACTATAAGTCTACACATTGCATATCCTATTCACAAAAATATAAAAATATTAGTCATCCTAGTCATCATTTCAAACTTAGATCTTGCATAATATCATCATTATTAGTTGTCATTCCCATTTGAGCAATCTCATTTATGGTGGAAACTAGACTCCAAAAACAATGACAAATGGCAAAATTTAGACAAGACCCCACTTCCATTGTCGATAATCCTACAAATGACCCAAACTGGACCTTTGACGATCCATTTTCCAATTCGAACAATCAACCTCCAATGACAACACAATCCTCATCAAACAATCCATTTGAACAATTCTTGCCAAAAGATAATATGGTCAAATACTTGAGGAAAACTTAGAGGCAATAGCACAAGACCCAGAGGCCTCTCAATTCGTTGAAACAATGCTCCTTTATGACAGAGACAGATAATTAGCCATACTTGTGAGTCAAGGAGCTAAGTTACCACAAGGATTTGACATTAACATGATAAATTTGACATCTCCTAACCCTAATAACAACAACGCACATAACATGTCACATAGTGGTCAACTTCCAAACACTACAAGCAATACTTCCTTTGACCCCACAACGACAGTGCATGCTACCTCCAACATCCCAAACACCTCCAACACCATAAATACCATGACAGTAAATGCCATGGGGGCATCATCAAGTCACAACAATCCCCCCTTGACAGCTCCATCTACTACCATGAGCACAACTTCGACATATCCGCTCAGTGGTATTTCACAAAATCCTTTAGGAGGAGGCACAAGACGTATCTTTATCCAAGGACAACAACAAAACATTAACACAAAAACACAGTCAAATGCCATTGCCTCCCAAGGTACAAACACAAACATTCCTCTTAGACAAACTCAACAATTTACACAAGGTGGCCAAATAACACAACACACGACATCATTAACACATCATAACATTCATGGTCATCATATCCCCCAAATAATGACACACTTGACTGGGGGACACATCCCAACCTACTCATCCCACGTTAATACTCATCAACATGCACCTAGTCATAACCTTCAATACCAACAACATGTCAATCCACACACGTCATACATATCACAACAATCCATACCGCCACAATACACTAATATTCACGCACAACAAATGGGAACCTATGGTGTACCAAGTAATCCAACATACAAAAACACAAATGACCCTATTATAGATGGCCTCCAAACAAGATTGATGGGTTTAGAAAAAACTATCCAAAACATATACATTTCAGGCAAGAAATTAGAAATATCATATGATCTAAATGTATACCCATTCAACACAAACTTATACATGCCTCCATTTCTGCCAGGATATGTGTCACCCAACTTCACAAAATATAGAGGCAAGACAAACCCCATTGAACATGTTCGCGAATTTGCAACCAATTGCATGGACATTGCCTATGAACAAACATACTTGATGAGACTTTTTTCTAAAAGTCTAGCGGGTCTATCCCTTGAATGGTTTTCCACCCAAAAGGATATCCAGACATGGGATGAGCTTAAACAAAAATTCATAAGAAATTACGCGTACAACATCGACATGGATACCTCTATCACTAGCTTGTGCAATCTCATGCAAGAGGATGCTAGTGAGACATTTATCCCATTCTTTCAAAAATGGAGAAGCCTCGCTTACCGATGTCACATTGACATCCCTAAAAGGGAAAAAGTTGACATGTTTGTCCAAACACTTATGGGGCCCCTAAAATACACATTACAAATACATTGTTGCACAAGCTTCACAGATTTAGTCAAAAAAGGGGTCTAGATTGAGAAAGCCCTTATCGCAAAGGGAGAATTACGATATGGTTCCAAAAAAACAAATGTCAATCTAACCACCAACAAGAATAAATACTGGGTAAAAAAAAAACACGTTACAAATGACGGTGTTGTTGACGCCAAGACTGCAAACATTGTGGGTCCTATATTGGCCCTGAAAGGGGTTCAACAACAAAAAAAACCAACGACATTGACACCCCCTACTAATGTCCCTTCAAACAATCAAAACAGTCAAAATAATTAGGGACAATACCATCAGATGAGACAATTTCCTAAAGGTTGCATATACACTCCTTTGGGTGAACCCATTGAAGAAGTCCTTAGGAAATGCCTCCAGCATGGGGTCATCATACTTCAAGAACCAAAACCATATGACCCATGACAGTTTAAACCAGCATGGTGGAATGATAATGCATTTTGTGAATACCATTGAGCAAAAGGGAATACTACCTCTAATTGTCGACAGTTGAAAAATCTAATACATGATCTTATTGAAAGTTGCACCATCGAAGTAGGTGGATCGCAATTCACCTCCAATTCAGATCATACTATCCACAAGAATCCACTGCAAGACCATGGTCCTCATAAGGCCTCCACTTCAGGTCCACAAAATCAAGCTAAGTTCACCCGAGCCAAGTACGATTATTCTAGTGGACCAATTATAAATAATGTATGAACTAACGATGAATACATCAATACCATTATGGTCAAGAGAGAACCCCAATGTAATGCTACTACTCACAGTGGCAAGGTCACTATAGCTGGTCCACCTCCCACTAGACAAGCCAAAATCACCATACTAGGCCCATCTGCTAAATAGTCACAACCTGCCCCATCTGCTAAACAATCACAACCTGTCCTGACCATAAAGCAGTGGAAACCCAAAAGTCAGTTCAATCTCATTGACCAGCTAGGAAAGACTCCCACACAAATCTCTATACTCGAGCTGCTTCGTATCTCTTCCGCGCACAAAGAGATCTTAGATAAAACCCTGCTAGAGTCGTCGGTCCCCAAGGACATCAATGCCAATCAATTTGAAACCATGGTGGGATATCTAACTATGCCTCACCACGTCACCTTCTCGGAGCAAGATTACTCATCACCTAAAACCAACCACAATGATGCATTGCACATAGAAACTTTTGTCCACAAGAACAAAGTTAGACAGGTTTTAGTAGATGGCGAAGCAGGATTAAACATATGCTCCCTCAAACTAGTTAAGGCTCTAGGGTTCTCTGATGCATGTGTGGACCCAACAAAGAGTATAGTGATCAAAGCATACAATGACGAGGAATGCTCTTCATGTGGCGTTATCTCTCTCCCTATCAGAGTGGGACAAGTCATTGTGGACACAACCTGCTAGGTCTTGGATTTGGAACTACCATACAACATCTTGCTCAGTCGTCCATGGATCCATGCCTTAAAATTTGTTCCGTCCACATATCACCAATGCCTAAAGTTTCCATTTGACGACACAGAAATAACCATATATGGAGACCCCAACCCTTTCCAATATTGTACAAACTTAAGGGGTATCTCTGAAAACAGAGTACCTATTAATCGAGAAGCACCTGGCTCCTTGTCATCCAAATACATCGACCCATACACACCCATGCCATCTTCCACATCCGCTCCATCCACGTCTTCTGCCATGCAACCACCTTCCACTAGCCCTAAGGCTGAATCCACTATCAAAATATTGGACCTTGGCTGTGGAGAATTCAAACTGCACACGACATACAACATAACAACAATGCCCAAGTCTCCAAAGATATATGGTCAGCCATGTTTCAGAATGGAACCCAGGGAAACTTTCAAAGTTCCACTGAAAATAGTTTTTATCAAGTGGGGGGACATGAGTAATGAAGACCTTGCTAACATCATAGGATGGATCTATAAGGATACTATCGCACTGCCCCCATTACCAGTTCAAAAATATGGCAAGGGTTATGAAATAATGAAGGCTAAAGGCTATGATGGTACTAGTGGCCTAGGAAAAAATAAAACTGGCTGAAGGGAACCCATAGAAACTTTTCAAATTTCGAAGTATCTTGGATTAGGGTTTGGATCACCCGAAAATGACGATCGACTTACCTATGGACTTTCAAATGAGCGAGTACATACTTCGGATAGCGTCGAGACTATTAGGGAAACCCTCACCAAAATAGACTCCCAAGAGTGGAAATTTGGCTCAGAACGATCCCTAAGTGACTATTGTCTTGATGATTTGTTTGTCGAACCAGGGGAATTGACCTCTGAACAACGGTTTTGGCAAACATTCAAAATTGAACAAGCACCAAATAGTCAAAGTCCCATTACCACTTCCCATGACGTACAACACCCATCATCTGAACCCCCTCAGTCCAATCAATCCAAAGTATTAGACGACATTGATAACCAGGGCTCTAAAACCTTCACCCCTTATTTTGACAACGAATATGACACTAGTGAAGGAGAATATTGGATAGAGTCCGATATAGAGTTGGATGATGATAATATCATCTACAACATCACTGAATCCGTCTGCATGCTGTCCGCATCCTCACCCCAATTCACCAACATTGACGATGGCATTTCCTTAGTTTACCCTGAGCTAGTCGATTGGGACCAACAAGGACCGCCAGTCCTAGACACATTTCAGAATGATAAGGCAATTTCTAAATTTATGGGATTACAAGAAGGCATACCCAGTGGGGACCACAAATCAGGATTCACCATTGATTTAGATTGCACGACATACTTCGACGAGACTGCTCCGTCCTCTAGTCGCAAAAGTAAAAATAAAAATAAAGTAAAAAATGAAACATCTCTAGGTGAAAACCGAAAGGCACCTTTTGATGATAAAATAGTAAAAATAAAGGACGTATATGCGGGTGAAAGCCTCTCTGAGGCACCCAAAGATGGAGGACTGGACTTTCTCCCCATGCAACAAGAGAAATCGGCAATGCTTATTGAAGACACAATAGAGGATAACATATCAACTATAGAAGATCCCAAGATGGTCCTCTTTGCTGCATCATTGACTAAAGAAGAGAGACCATAATTTCATAAATTCTTTGCAGAACGAAAAATCAACTTTGCATGGTCCTATGCTGACATGCCAGGATTGGACCCAGAATTGGTTCTGCACCATCTACCACTATTACCTAATGCTAAACTAGTCAAGCAGAAGTTGCGCAAAATGCACCCTCAAGTTGCTCTATTGGTCAAGGTCGAGTAAAGAAATTGCTAGACATCGGATTCATACGGTCTATTGACTACGCTGAATGGATTTCTAATCTAGTGCCAGTCACAAAGCCAAATGGGCTGATTCGTGTCTGTACAGACTTCTGAGACCTAAATAAAGCATGCCCAAAGGATGACTTTCCTTTGCCAAACATCGACATCATAGTTGACCTTACAGGAGGATATGAGATGCTATCCCTCATGGATGGTTTCTCCGGCTATAATCAAATTCGCATTGCCCCAGAAGACCAGCACAAAATGACATTTACTTGCCCATGGGGTACATACTGTTGAAACGTCATGCCCTTTGGTCTCAAAAATGCAGGTGCCACATACCAAAGGGCTATGACCACAATCTTCCATGACATGATGCACAAAATAATGGAAGATTATGTAGATGACCTATTGGCCAAATCAACAACCAGGAAAGATCATTTGAAGGTACTAGACACAATTTTCAAGAGACTTGAAGAGTACAAAGTTTGGCTAAATCCTAAGAAGTGTGTTTTTGGGGTCACATCAGGTAAACTATTAGGATACATAGTTTCTCGAAGAGGTATAGAGGTCGATCCGGCAAAGGTAAAATCCATCATAGACATGTCTCCGCCCAGAGGAATTAGTGAACTCAAAACTCTACAAGGTAGGGTATAATCTATTCGACGTTTCATAGCCCAATTGGCAGACAAGTGTCACCCATTCTAGTATCTAATGTGCAAAGGTATCCCATTTGTATGGATAGATAAATGTCAAGAGGCCTTTCAGCAAATCAAAGATTACCTACTGGAAACACCAGTCCTCATGCCTCCCATTCATGGAAAGCCATTGATCCTGTAGATCTCGACTACTAGTTCAACGCTGGGTGCATTACTGGCACAAAATGATCATGAAGGCAAAGAAAGAGCCATCTATTACATCAGCTGCACACTGATAGGGTATGACTTGAACTACACAAACATTGAATGTGCATGCCTTACTGTTGTCTTTGCATCCCAAAAAATAAGACACTATATGCTTAGTCACTAGACACAACTGGTTGCCAAGATTGATCCACTGAAATATCTCTTGAGTCAGGCAGCATTAACAGGCCGGTTGGCAAAATGGGTCATGATACTAAGTGAGTATGACATACAATATGTCGAGCGTAAGGCAATAAAAGGACAGGTAATAGCAGATCAACTGGCGGATGCACCGATTCAAGTCACTCATCCACTAGTAACTAATTTTCCCGATGAGTCCATTTTTCATGAGGAACCGACGGTACCATGGAAGCTATATTTTGATGGGTCTCATACTGGTCATGGCTCAGGTGCTGGAATCTTGTTTATCACACCATAGGGGGATTCAATTCCTAAGTCATACCGGATCACCTTCCCTTTTACAAATAACATTACTGAATATGAAGCACTAGTCATAGGTCTCAAGATGGCAATTAAATGGAAAATTCAGACGTTGCTTGTATTCGGGGATTCCCAGCTCATTATCAACCAAGTGAATGATGACTATGAAACAAAGGATGAGAAGTTTCTTCCATACAAGAGGATGGTAAATAGTTTCCTGACATACTTCCAAGTGATTTCTTTTGAAAAAATCCCTAGGACACAGAATAAGGTAGCTAATGCAATGGCTACTATTAGTTCTCTCTTGGACATCCCTAAAAATGTGTTACAATTTGAGTTCTTAGTAGAACGGCTTTTGATACTAGCTTATGATATCCCAGAATCAAAAATGGTTTGCGAACTTGTTGGTCCCAACTCTCCCTGGTATCAAGATATTTATGACGACCTAAAATCTCAAGTCCTTCCACTGAACCTGTCCAATAACCAAAGGAAGTCCTTCATCCAAAAATCTACAAGGTATGCCATCATCAGTGACACCCTTTACCGTCGTAGTTTTGATGACACCCTCCTTAGATGTCTCGAACCGACGAAGCATGTACGACCTTATGCGAAGTGCACGACAGTATATGCAGATCTCATTCGAGTGGTCCTACTCTAGTTAAGAAAGTAACGAGACTTGGGTATTATTGGCCGACCATGGAAAATGATGCAATTGAATATGTCAGGACTTGTTGCAAATGTCAGATTCACAGTGATTTGGTCCATGCTCCAGCACAAGAACTTTGGCCGATCACTTCTCCTTGGCCCTTCGCTCAATGGGGACTCAACCTCGTGGGTAAGATTCATCCAACCTCATCCAATGGCCATAAATTTATCATTACCGCCACTGAGTATTTTATGAAGTGGATTGAAGCCATCCCATTGACATATATTACCGATAAACAAATATCCAAGTTCATCCTTAACTACATCATTTGCCGGTATAGCCTTCTGCAATCCATCATCACTAACAACGGATGTCCGTTTAAAAACCAAGACGTTCAGGAGTTATGTGAGCGATTTCACATACAACACCATTTTTCATCTCCATACTACCCACAAGGAAACGGTCAAGCTGAGGCATCAAATAAAACCATTGTCAAAATCCTAAAAAAGACTGTCAATGACGCTAGCTGTGACTGGCACATACAACTCAACCCTACTCTATGGGCTAACTGAACTAGCATTCGTACGCCTACATGAGCCACTCCATTTGCTCTAGTCTTTGGCATTGAGGCCATCTTGCCCATTGAGGTTGAAATTCCTTCGCTATGGGTCTCCTTGAAGGGTTTAACTAATGAAGAGGAGTATCGATAATCACGCTTGCACGAGCTGAAATGCTGGAAGAAGAAGGAAAAATTCACTGAACCATCTCCAAGCATATCAAAACCGTCTTTTCGCAGCTACAATAAGAAGGTTATGGTCAGAAAGTTTGACATTGGTGACCTAGTTCATCATGAGAACCCCAAGAACCAGCTGCAGAGAAAAGCCAGGAAAGTTTGAACCAAATTGGTTGGTTCCCTATATTATCATATCTTCTTTTGGTTTAAAGCCTATCAGTTGGAAACTCCAGATGGAGAAAAATTGAAGTAGAGCCATCAACAGTTTACATCTCTGAATTCTCATAGCATCGAGGATTGAGTTAAAATCGTAAAATACAAAAAAATTAAAATGGTAAAAAATTGTTGCCTTGATGAAAACCTGGCAAATAGGCATCTTGGTGACACCAAAAAAATTAAAAAGTCACAAAAATAGTAAAGAGAAAAATGATTCGTTCAATAGTGAAAACCTGGCAAACAGGCGCTTTGGACAAGTACCATGGTGAAAACTTGGCAAATAGGCGCCATGCGTAATCAATCATTGCTCTGCCATCTACTATCACTTTGTCTACCTTGGCCTAGGATGAAAGGTATTTCTGCCGTTATTATGCAAATTGGCACCACATTCTACCCTACCTGTCATGGTGGATAAACGATTGACATCAAGTCCTGACGACTATCCATCTAGTAAACCAGCAACATCTCGTCCATGTTCCTTAAAAATGGCTAAGTCTTGGACCTGACTGGGGGAAAATTTTTTATCATGCAACTATAGTTGATGTCACACATGATCTTGGCAATTGGAAAAAAGTCCTAAAAAAGACAAAAACATTGGCAAAAAGTCCTAAAAAAAGACAAAAAAATTGGCAAAAAAGTCCTAAAGAAAGACCAAAAACATCATAAAAAGTCCTGAAGAAACCCAAATACATCGTAAAACGTCCTAAAAAAAGACCTAAAAATCATAAAATGTCCTGAAGAAAACCGCAAAAAAAAATCAGATTGCTCAAAGAACACAAACGCAATGTCATCTCTTGTCAAAGTCAGTCAGGTCGGTCACTCTTTGTCATTTGTCCAAACTACGTTGTCTCTACGCACTTGCTACGTAGGCAAGACTCACATTTGAGTCCCCAAGACATTAGGTCAGTCCATTTAGGTTTGTCGGAATAAAATCATGATTCAAACTTCTGTCCTTTAGACAAAGTCATTGGTCGTGTCGAACTACGAGGTCTCTGAGTGTATGATGTAGGCAAGGCCATCTGTCGATGAGCCTCCGAGGCCGCACTAGGTCAGTCCATTAGGTTTCATGGCACTACACTGGCAAACACGTCAAAAGTATTCAATCATTTTTCCAAATGGGAAAGCTCCTAAAACAAAGTAACACAATCATTTATTCAACATGACAATCTCATCAACACATCACTCATATCATCATGACAATATTGACATATAGTCAACATAGGTCAAACTCAGTCAAAATTTGGTCAAACTTGGTTAAAACAAGTCAAACCATCATAACCCGTCAAATTGTCAAATCTCGGTTAACCTTCAGATGTGTCCTTCTGAAAGATAACCTCTATCATTCATGCCTTAGGATGTGTCCTTCCTAGGCATCGTCATTGTCATTCGACATTTTTGAGCGATCCTCTCGACATCTAAGGATCACTTCTCTCGACATCAGTATTTTTCAGATGTGTCCTTCTTAAGAACCAACTGTGTCGTGTATGCCTCGGGATGTGTCCTTCCTAGGCATCGTCATCATCACCGTCACATGACATTTGGAGATCAATTCTCTTGGCATTAATTTTATTCAGGATGTGTCCTTCCTGAATTTGGAAAATCTGGACATTTATCGTCAGAGCATCGTCAAAGCTTTAACACTCAGGAATCTCATCATCATTAAACCTGACATCTTGACATCAGAACAATGGATATCCAAATGCACTTGGAAAACACATGACAATTGTCTTTTTGGTTTTTTATCATGATATTAGTTTTTCAGCGAGATCCCACTAAGCAATATTTAGAGAAGTAGCGATGTATCATGATGATTGACATGCATGACTACTAGTTTCTCAGCGAGGTCCTACTTCTAGGATTTAGAAAAAAATGACATATCATGGTAAGGACTCTATTTTTGTATTTCGACAATCATGCCGCTAGTTTCTCAAGGATGCCCTGGAAACAGGATTTAGAGAAGCAACAATGTTTCATGGTTTGTCTTTTTCTGCTTGTGGTTGACTATGACAAAAAGACTGGGGCAATCACACTCTTAGTATGAGTCATGATCATCCTTGTTCATGACTACTTGTCTTACATAATGATATGACCTTGACACCTTGATCTATGTCATATCCTAGTGTTTATTGGCAATTACAATAGTCTGCCCAATAATGATTAAGAGCAATAAATATTAAAGTCCTATAGTAAAGCTTTGAAGGATTTGGTATAGGAATTAACATGCATCTCCGTCAGTCTCATCGTCTTCTCCTCTTGGGTCTGGTCATCTTCTCTCATCAGTCTCGTCGTCTTCTCTCGTCCATTTCATAATGATATCCTGTGACATCCAAAAACATAAGTGCATACATGATCATATCAATATTGCATTAGGTCCATACATACATCATCCATAGCATTAAATCATATACATAATCACAAAAAAGTGTATTAACATAAGCATCAACATTGCACCCATTTCATAAATACACAATGCATATTATTATCATCATCATCTCATATAAGTAAGCACTACATTATCATGGCATCATAATCATAAACACATATCATAGGACATACATGGCATCATAAATTAAGCATCATACATAGGACATCACATCATATACATAAATCAAGGAACATCACATAACACACATGTAAGTCGCACCAAAACTGCATCATCATATAGTATCATCTCAAAAATGTACAATGTCATAGGATAAAGTCAGGGGATATCCCAAAAATGGAGCTCGCAGGCTCAATAATCTATACATAGTGTGTCATAATAACAAAATGCCCCTAGGGTAGACTCTCATCATCCCCTTGTGGTGAAGAATGTGGCGGCTGCAGCTTTGAACCTGGCACTGAAACGATAGGTGGACCTGTAACGGCCTCTGTCTGTGCTACCGGTGGAACTGAGAATTAAGGCATCATCTCCATGATAACGGACATCTGTGATGTCACTGCTGTCTGACTCTGAGAAGTAGACGAATCAACAACTAGTGGTTGTCCCTATACCGACCTCTGCACTGAACCAGTCGACCTATGACTATGACCCGAATGATGACTTAGGGTGTGCCTGTGTGAGTGGTGTGATCTATGCCCTGATGTTTTCCATGTCGAGGTAGACCCTCTGACACTGGTATGACTCCTGCTGCCACTGGCACTGCCTGATCTATGGCCACTACCTGTCCTTGACTGTGACCGAGACAAAGTAGGATCCTATCGCTCCAGTGGCACTGGCTGCTTGTATAGTGTCTTGTACTGCCCCAATCTCATGCTCACCCTGGCCAACTCACGAGCCATATCCCCTACAAGCCCTATGAATAATGTTGCAAACTATGTGCACCACTGAGTCACGTCTTGCTGGCGGATCACTGCCTGATCCCTCTCTACCTAGACTACCTCTAACTCTGCCTGTAGGGATCTGACTTGAGCCATGCTGTCATCCAGTCTCTATTGTAGGTCAGCCACCCTCTGATCTGCCGTGGCATCATGGGGCAATCCTGAGGAGGACGGTATCTCCTCCTCTCCCTCCACCATCTTCCATCTAAGGAGTCTCTCAGCCTCATCCATAGCATCATCCTCCTCATCATCATCGGCCACATCCTCTACAATAGCTACATCCTCTGCCACAGCCACATCCTCTGTCACCTCTGCTTCCTCCTCCTATCCTCCCACCTTCGCATCCTTCCGTCCCCCCACCTTTGCCTCCTCCTCTTGCCTCTCCTCCTCTAGTCTCTCTTCGCCCTCTCCCTCCTGCCTGGGGTGCTCCTCTCTCTCCCCCTCCTCGCCGACCTCGAGGATAGCATCTAATGCTACCCTCGCCACATGCTGCTACACCCTCTAGCCCTGTCTCTAACTATCTCACCTCCACCTCCGACCATCTCCACCATCATCTCCCCCTGCCTCTGTCTCTGCCATCATCTCCCCTACCTTCGTCTCTGCCTCCATCTCCATCCTAGCCTCCATCTCTACCCCTACCTCCATCCCTGCCTCCATCCCTACCCCAGCCTCTACCCTTGTCACCGCCTCTACCTCCTCATCTGGCCCTCAGCACACAAGGTATCACTGACTGCCTGTCCACAGGTGCTGGCCCGTCAAGATCTATCAATGACATTGGTCTGTGTGCCTGCCACCATAGGTCATATTCGGCTATCATCCCAAGATCGGCTACTCCTCCCCTCCATCCCCATGCTTGGGCTACTAGCCCGTCAATCTGCTACTTTGCAAAGGCCACTAGAATGGCTGGTCCCCAAGCATACTCTCTGGAAGACCAGGAATACTCAGTTGTCCCTGCAGGTACACCCTGCTACTCTCTGAACTTCCTCAGAACATGCTATGGTAGATACATCTCAATAATCAACGATGTCTGCACTATCCTTCCAATCAGATACCTGTACTATCTGCAAAGGCTAAGTTGCTCATCCTCACCATCCCACTACGCACAGTCTTTGTACAGTCTCCAGATGAAGGACACCATCGTGTCAATCCTGTGTTGCCACCAACCTGTCTCGCCCATCCGAGTCTGTTGTAGGGCACCAGCATAGTAATAAGCATAAGGCATACCATCAGCCAACTGTGGCCTGTCAATTGGTGGACGAAATATAGATATGTGCTCCCAGGCCCATATCATCATCAAAGTAGTCCCACACGAGATGCTCTCTCCTCTCCTATAGGAAATATCATGCAGCTGATGGTAGAGTGTCCCTAGTAAACAAGGACCCCAAGCATACACTGTCCTATCCTATCTCATGCCAACTAGGATGTCTCCCCAACCAATAGGAAATCTATGTCCCTGACAGTCAGGAATCAGGATCCCCCCAATTAGAGTTGCAAGGAAGGCATCAAAGTGATCATAGTGATCTGCCATGAACTCCCATCTGATCTCATAACTCTAGATGCCCAATCCTGCACCCTGATCTCGATAGTAAGCTCGGAAGGTCTGCTCGCCATGATGAGGGTCATAGACCATCCGCTCCCCTCAGATCGACACTCGCAGAATCCAGTACATGTCCTCCAGAATGATGGTAGCCTCACCTGTCAGCAGGTGGAATGAACAAGTCTCTGAATGCCACCACTCGCACATCGCAGTCAGTAATCCCCTGTTCACCCGAATGGCGGGCATGTAGGCAACATAGAATAATCCAAGTCACATCAATCATCGCCGCTCTCGCGGGCTCAACTAGTCGTCAAACCGAAATGTGGTCGGTCTGCTCTCTTGCATGTAGATAGGGGCAAGCTGTCTCTACAAAAAGATGAACAATATATCAGTACTATCTAGACAACTGTCAGAACCATCAAAATCATTAAGGGTTTCACAAATATCACAATCGGTTTCAATAAAGGGAAAAAATCAAATGCATCACGCTATGGCAGTTGCGTCGCAAATATTCGATTGTGTCGCAAATATCCTCAAATGCATCACAAAATGACAATTGCATCACTTGGTTACCCAAATGTGTCACATTATGGCAATTGCATCACGAATTCTGGCAATTGTGACACAAAAAGGTGAATGCATCTCTCAAATGACCAATTGCAGCACAAATTGACAATTGTGGCATTCCAAGCCTCACATGCGGCTCAGTTAGGCGAATGCGTCGCAGTTTTTATCAAATGCATCGCACCGCCTCACCCATCCTACGATTAGCTAGTCATTTGCATCGTGACACATCATATGCACCGAATACGTAGATGATTGCGACTTACGCGAACGCAGTTGCGTCGCAGTGCAGTTGTTGTTTGCCCTAGAAAGCTAAAATTGACAGACAAAATGATAAAATGACAAAGTGGGTTAGGGGTACGTACTGCTGGCTCTGAGCCCTTTGGCCATCTGAAGGTCCGCATGATCTCCCCGCAATGCTCTAACACTAGAATCACCATCCTCGCTACTGTGCTTTTTGCTTTGAGCTCTCAAAATTTGCAAAGTAAATAGTAGAAATGAATTGACTTTTACCCCTTTGTCAACCTATTTATAAAGTCCAAATGACATTTCTCAAACAAGGTTAATACTGGAAGGTCATTTGACCAAGTTTGACCACATCGTTGGGTACCTTAAGCATGTCAGAATCCAAAACCGACTGCGCCATTGTTTTTCTAGGCACCAAGTTGACTTATTGGGACCCTTTTCAAATTTTTCTGTTGCTGGCTCAAAATTGGAAAAGTTTCCCGAGGGGGCAGTGATACTCCGTACTTTTACTAGGGCATATCTCTAACTTGTTTTCTTTGTCAAAATGTGACAAGCAACATTATGACAAAGAGGGGAAAAATGTAGACACCTAAAAATGACCTAGGCCTACAAGCTTCATTTTTACCACTTTCATCCTAGCATAATTATGACATTTAATTATGTCCTTGGTCCACATTCGACTATTGATTAAATAATTCATAATTATTTAATTAATTCATGTCCTTTGATTCTTCATGATTATTAAATAATTAAATTTCATTTATTTATTAAATACGTCATTAATTGTCTAAAGTCTTCCCTTAATTAAATAAATGTCTTAATTTATTTAATCACCTTTCTACATTTATTTCTTCCTGATTATTAAATAAATATTTATTTATTTAATGTGTCACTAATTGTCATAAGTAAATAAATTGACTAATTTATTTAATTAATTAGTCTTATTTTCTAAATTAAATAATTAAATTTAATTATTTAATTGCCAATTTGATATTCCTCTCATTATAAATAAATGAAATTATTTAAAATGTCATCACAATTGTAACTGACAGTCCACTTTGGTAAATAATTGAAAAATCAATTATTTATTATCTCACAAAATCCATATTTTCAATTAATTTAATTCAAAATAGTAATTAATCTTCCAAAAATCAAGTAATTGGGTAGATTCTTGATTTTCCAAATCGAATCTTCAGTCCAACTCTTATCTTCTTGATTTTTTGAATCTCACAAATTAGGCAAACTTTATCTTCTTGATTTTCGAAAATCTTCATTTTCTAATTAATTTCCTCATTTATTCTCCACCATCGATCCAATTATTTGAGATATTATCTTGACCGTTCGATTAATGAATTTTCCCTAACCCTGATTAGGGATTCTCAGATTTAATCTGGACCTCTCATTCTAGGTCTTTCTTAGAATTCGATCTCGCCCGTCCATTCGAAATGACATTTTCTATAAAATGTCATTTTCCTCTCACTTTTCGATGATACACACACAAGTAGACATATTATAGGCGTATTCACTTGCACACTTAGGCTTCTCATTGCAATTCTTATTTTTATTTGATCAAGTCTTGGCATATTTAGGTATTGTTAATCATAGTCATAGTCATAAACATTTAGACATTGCATAAATCGTTCAAAGCTTGGTGTAGGACTTAGACATTTGTAGATTGCTCGCACGACGGATCTGAGGGCAAAGCTTTATCCAGCAAGTAAGAAGGTACTATGGAGGTAATCATGGAATATGCAATTTATAGGTATAATTGTTTTATTGTTTAATTTCCTTTGTACTTGATAGATCTTTGGGTTTCATTGTCTTTATTGATTTATTGCTAACACTCCTAATCAAACCTAAAAGAAATCCTCAATTACACCATCTATAAGCTAAGAAAACTCAGGTAACCATTGTTGGCGTAGATGCTCGTAGACTAATGACCATATTGAGCATAGTATCGTTTCTAGCCTCTTGTCCATCTCGAGCATAGTGCTGCCCCTAGACTACTGTCCATATCAAGCTTAGTGTCACCCCTAGACCTCCATCCATCTCGAGCTTAGCACTGCCCCTAGACTATGGTCCATCTTAAGCATTGTACTGCCCCTAGTATTTTATCCATCTCGAGCCCAGTACTACTCCTAGACTACTGTCCATATCGAGCAAGTACTATACCTTAGCTCATGCTTAGCACTAGACTCGAAGTAGGTTGCCAACCCAAGCTTAGTTGATTATGTCTAGATTTCAACCATGTTTGAAAAAAAATCCCTCTTCGTCCCATTGGAAAGAAGTTCTAATTCATTCTATCCTTTAGGAATGTTCCCAATGCATGGACTCATAAGGACTACATTCTCATAATGCCACCAGTGAGTTTAGTAAGATTGCCCTATCAATCAACTGATCATAACAACTATTATAAGATGGATGGATAGATGTCTTATCATCCTACTGAGTAGATGGTAATGAGCAGATTTACCTAGGGCCAAAATCTAGCATATTATCCATTTATTTGCACAAACTTGACCAGCCCTAATGTTTGAGAAAATCAGTTCACCAATTCAAATATGGAAGGAGATTCTATATTCTTGGTATCAAGATTTTTTTTTCTAACTAGCACTACTACTAAGAAAATCAAACCATTAAATTTTAATGAGAAACATTACACAAGAGAGGTTTACCGAGTTATTTATTGAAGATAATTACATAATGTTATATATATATATATATATATATATATATATATATATATATATATATATATATATATATATATATATATATATATATATCCTCAAGGGAGTTGATAGCTTTTGGTGGAATCTGATTTCAAGAAAAGTTTAGAAATGTAATGTGGTACTTTACAATCATAAATGTACCCAAGATAACTCTAAGTTGTTAACTGTATTGATCCACTTGTTATTGGCTAACCTTGGAGTTCCAAAGGTAAAATATATCTTCCAATCCTAATTTCACAACCTTCTTTTAGCCTTTACACTACTCAATTCAACAACTAATATATCAAATCATATTACATTTCTAGCTAGTATTGTTTGAAACAAAATGCACATATTTCCAGCTATGCCACATAGTTTTCTATATGCAATAAATTATGTATCTAGCCTTGAATATGCAGCAACCAAACCAACAATATTCTTTAACAGCAAGTGTATGAAGTTCAGCAAAATTGTCCCAGCAATATGTATGCACAACAATGTAGGTTTCAACAGTATGCAACAACAAGATTGTAAAGGCAATATGTATGCACAACAATGTAGGTTTCAACAGTATGTAGCAACAAGATGGTAAAGGAAGTATCTGTGCACAACAATGTAACAAGATTGTAATGGCAGTATATATGCACAACAATGTAACAAGATTGTAATGGCAGTATGCATGCACATCATTGTAACAAGATTGTAATCATAATATGTATGCACAACAATGTAACAAGATTGTAATGGCAATATGAGGTGGTTTTATTGATGTACTGGCTGCCCCAAACAGAGTGTTTGATGGGCTTGGAAACAAGTTCACCAACTCCTTTACCCTATTTTATGCTTTCTTATAAATCAAATTTAAAATAACACCATTAACTCTTCTGTACAGCATAATATTTATACACTTCACATACATCTAAGTGCCTATACCTAGCATAATGTCTGGTAAATGATTTGGAAAAGCAAGCCCATAGAGTGGTTGTGGTTGAATGGCTCAAGGAAGTTGATTATATATATATATATATCCAATTAGCTAACAAAGTAGGGAAGTCCTCTACCATTCTAAGTAAGATGCAAGCCTTGTGTGTGAGACAACAAATCTTTCCACAAAATTCTCAAATGACAGAGTAACCATCCCAAAAGGAAATTTCATAAGGGTTTCAACTTTCAACATAAAATAATAACTCCAAATAAAGAAGAAAGCTTGCACCTGAGAATAAGATGCCTCTAATCAACAATAGTCAAACCCTAGTCGCCACCAACACACACCTATGTTGTGCACCTCTTCTTCTTTTTCCCCAAGTTTCTTCTTGCCAAAATGAAATGTTGCCAAATGTTTTTAAAGACGAGATGGGTGTGGTTCTCCATGGCATGAAATTCAATCTTCATCCTACCATTTCTCCAATTGCAGGGGTTTCCAAGCTTTAATAAATGTTCTGATGTCCTTTTTTACACTCTACTTCCTTACCCAACTATGTTTCTTCCTTTCCTTGGTCAAGGTTTCTAATAACCTGCCTGCTCTACTATTCTACGCAGTAATTCCTCTCCTACGAAAGCATCTCATTTTTTTTCCTGCATCCTTCTGTCTTTCTTCATTTGCTCAATGAAAGCTTTATTTCTTCTCTTTCATTTTATTTATTCAATGGGATTCTTGTCTAATCAACCTTTATTTTATATCATAGGTGAAAGGGAACTATTATTATTTGTTTTCCTTATTTTGTTTTCACTTTAATATTGGTAGCTATTCCTTATATAATTTATCATTTTCTTATTTAACCTTATTTATTTTATTTTATTTTACTTTTATGAATCTATTTATTTTTAATTTTACCTTTTATTCATAGACTTTTAATAAATTCACCACTTAAGTAATGTTAAATAACCGAAATACTTAAGTGGAACTGATGGCTAAACTTAGCATGAATGTTGGAATATGTGCCTTAATCCTTACTGACATGGAACTCCTGAAGGGAAAAGTCGCTGTGATAGTGTTCATGTTTGGGCGACTAACATTTCTGAAGCTTTTGAAATGATCCTATCGTTGTGACAGAGTTGATGTCTTTCCGAATGAAGTCTATCGTTGAGACTCTCTGAGTTCGACATGACCTTTTGGCGATTAGAAGAACTCTGGGCGACAGTTGATCTCATTAGTGTAACTCTCGGGTCACGAGGAGATGTCTCGGTGAAAGTCTTGAGTCTTGCTGATAGATGTTTTCAGGCTAACTTTGGAAGCTCGATGAAACGTCATGGCGAAAGTCTCATTTCTTGCCGACAGAAGCCTTCAGTAAAGCATAGTGAGCTCGGAGAGACGTCACGGCGACAAACACAAGTCTTGGTGATCTGCAGAATGTCTTGTTGATGTCGAGCTATCATATGGTTATCGGGATATCTCAACAGCCTCGTTATGATGTCCTAGCGACATTGAAATGTCTTGCTGATGATGAGATGCTTTCGGTATAGATCCCGCTGAATGGTAGTCATCTATGTGTCTGAGGGCTTCGGTATGAAGTCCTGGCAAAGACGATAAGTATCGTCGACTCGTCAAAGGCTTCGGTGTAGCACAAGGAACTCGACAGAAGGTCTTGGAAAAGATGTTATGCCTTGCCGATGGATTATCTAGATCCAATATGACTTGTTCCATTCGATTTGAGTCTCACCGATAAGGAAATCCTTTGCCAATAGGATCGAAGTGGACATCGTTGGTTTCGTTATGACTTATACATTCGATATAGCATCTTGCCGACTCGTGGAAGCTATAGCGATGTCGGTAGAGAAACTTTGTGGCATCAGGGAGACACTGTGAGTGTCTCACCGATATGCCAACAAAGTTGAATGCTCTTGACCAGTCTGACCATTCTAGGTGGAGCTTCGTGGACCAATCACAGGAAGCAGTTTTAAAGCATGATGATGGTTGATTTTATGCATCAGTTGAAATGATGGAAAAATAGCATGCAAGGAAAAATCAAGACTCGAATGGAAATTGTCTATGGTTGGCATTGGCGAATAAGGATGCACAGAAGATTTAAAAGCAAATGGATTCTATTTTTTGAAAAAAAAAAAGAACAGAGTGATGGGTTTATCGAATGGTATGAGAGCTATTTTTCTAAGGGAGTCTAAACAGTGATAATAAGCTACTGTGATTAACATCAGAGAGTCATATTTCTGATTGTATGTAATTATTGATTACTATAATACAAAGAGATTCAACTTGGTGTGGTGGGTTTTTTCCCGTAAGGGTTTCCCACGTAAATCTATTGTTTGTTTTGTCTTTGTGTATTTGCTCTATTTCTGTTATTCCTTCATGTGTGTTTTAATTGAATTGTAATTTGGAAAAATTAATAGCCCTACATTGCATTCTTCCCTATGGATTTGGCAATAGGAAAGTGTTTCCGCACCTCTGCTTTCCTTACAAGTGGTATTAGAGCCTGGCCAGTTGTGTTGTCCTTGTGAGTGGGTTGGGTTTTTTATGTTAAATATTTTTAAGTGGGAGTATGGTAGAGGTCTGTTAATTTAGTTACAGATTGAGAGGGCAAGCACATCCAGTAGGATGGAAATAGAGAAATTCAATGGGAGTAATTTTGAGCTGTGGAAACTCAAAATGGAAGATATGTTAGTTGATCGAGATCTTTGGACTGCTGTGTCTAGAACAATGCCTCAAGGCATGAAGCAAGAGGATTGGGACCTGTCTAATAGAAAATAAAAAGAGCTGATAAGGCTCTATTTAGCTGACTTTGTTCTTCTGAACGTGCATGAAGAAAAGACTGCAGCCTCTTTGTGGACAAGACTAGCTACTATTTATCAAGGCAAGTCCTTGGTAAACAAGCTGTTCTTGAGGAAGAATTTGTACAACTTGAATATGCAGGATGGAGTTGGTGTTGATGAACACTTGAATGCTTTCAACATGTTGATTGCTCAGTTAGCATCTATTGGTGTGAAGATAGAAGAAGAAGATCGTTGTATGCTATTGTTATGTTCTTTTCCTAATTCATGGGATCATCTAGTGATGGCTATTGGGAGTAAAACATCCTCATTCAAGATGCAAGATGTTGTTGCTTCTCTGTTATCAGAAGAAATGAGAAGAAAATCTTCTCAAATGGAAAAGGAGGCTCTAGCTATCAGAGGCAGACCAAAGGAGAAAGGCAAGAAGAAGGACAAGAAGTCCATATCGAAATCAAAAGGGAGATCAAAGTCTCTTGGCAAGAAGTCAAAGGTGAAGTGCTAGAACTGTGGGCAACCTGGTCATGTCAAAAAGGACTGCAAGGAGGAGAAAAAGAAGAAGAACTCTTCTAGAAATGATTCTTCTCATAGTGATGCAGATGCCTTCATTGCAACTTTGGCTACATGGGCATCTGATGATGTTTGGTTGATTGATTCTGGAGCATCTTTCCATATGACATCTCATAGAGATTGGTTCATGAAGTATGAAGAATACAATGGTGGAAAGGTGTACTTAGCAAGTGATTCATCTTTGGAAATTGTTGGTCGTGGGAGAGTCAGAATTCAATTCCCAGATGGAAGAGTGAAGGGAATCAATGATGTGATGCATATACCAGGTCTAGCTCGTAACCTACTTTCTGTAAGTAAGCTAAATGATATCAGAGTGCAAGTTGCGTTCTCTAGAAATGGTTGCAAGATGACTAGAGGCTCTATGGTGCTAGCTAGGGGTGCTCAAATTGGTACTCTGTACAAGCTGGATGCACAAGCTATTCAATGCAATAGTGTCTCTGCAAAGTCACTTAAGGCTGCTCATGAAGAAAAGAATGAAAACATTCCTGATGGTGTAAACGCCATGGAGTTTAAACTTCCAGCAGAAAATACTATGCTCTGGCATCATAGGCTTGGCCACATTGGTGAGAAAGGTTTAAAAAACTTGAAAAATAAAAACCTGGTAGAAGGGCTTGAATATTGTAACCTTGAATTTGATTTCTGTGAACATTTCATATATGGAAAGCAGCACTGTGTTTCATTTTATTCCAGTCCTCACAAAACTTCTAGTTTGCTTGATTATATACATTTTGATGTGTTTGGTCCAGTGAATGTTCCTTCTTTGTCTAAATCAAGATACTATGTGTCGTTTATTGATGATTATTCAAGAAGAGCATTTGTATATTTTTTGAAAAGTAAATCAGAAGTGTTCAGTTGGTTTAAGGAATTTAAAAACCTTGTAGAAAATCAGACTGGCAGAAAAATAAAATGTTTAAGGACTGACAATGGCGGTGAGTTCTGTTCAGATGATTTTGAAAGGTACTGTAAAGATCATGGGATCAAAAGATAAAAGACTACACCTTACACTCCACAAAAAAATGGAGTTACTGAAAGGTTCAATAGGACAGTAATGGAAAGAGCATGAAGTATGATGAGCAGTGCTAGCTTGGATGAGAAATTCTGGGCTGAAGCAGTCTCTATAGCATGTTACCTGGTAAATCATTCTCCTAACGTTGCTCTTGTTGAGAAGACACCTTTGCAAGAATGGTCTGGAAAGAAGCCCTCTCTGAGACATATTCGTGTCTTTGGCTGTGAGGCATATGCATATGTGCCATTTGAAAAAAGATCCAAGTTGGAAAAAAAAGCTGTAAAGTGTATATTTATTGGCTATAGTGCTGGTATAAAAGGATACAAGCTTTGGAACCCTGAGACTGAGAAAGTTTCGCACAGCAGAAGTGTTATCTTTTGTGAGCTGAAACCTTCTACTTTGGATCTACAGTCAGAGAAGAAATCAGAAAATGAAAAGGATGTTGCAGCAGTTCCTCATACACCAGATAAAGAGGAATTGAAAAATCAAAATGTACTTGATACTGAGGAGAGCTCGAGTAGTTCTGAAAGTTCTGAAGATGATGAAGAACCACCTCAGCCTCAGCCTGTGAGGAGGTCAACTCATGAAGGAAAGCAACCTGAAAGGTATGTGTTTTCTTTAATTGATTCTACATTTGCTTATGCTTTAATTTCTAGCACTGATGAACCTAGAACTGTGAAAGAGGCATTTAAAATGTCTGATTCAAACTCTTGGTTGGAAGCCATGAATGAAGAATTGGTATCATTAGAAAATAATGACACCTGGAGTTTGGTTCCATTTCCTAAAGGGAGAAAATCTATAGGCTGCAAATGGATATTCAAAAAGAAAATAGGTCTAGATGGTAGTGTAGAAAAATATAAAGCAAGGCGGGTTGCAAAAGGTTATTCCCAGGTAGAGGGAATTGACTATGGAGAAATTTTTTCTCCTGTAGCTAAGCTGACATCTATTAGATTCCTTTTGTCACTTGCATCAACATATGATTTAGAGATTGAACAGACGGATGTGAAAACAACATTTCTTCATGGTGAATTTATATGTCCCAACCAGAGCACTTTGTGGTAAAAGGTAAGGAAAGGCTAGTTTGCAAGTTGAAGAAATCTCTGTATGGTTTAAAACAGTCTCCTAGAATGTGGTGCCAAAAGTTTGACACTTTTGTCTTGTCTTTGGGATTTGTAAGATCAAAATGTGATCACTGTGTGTATTACAAAGCTGAAAGTGATCAAATTCTTATTATTGCTCTGTATGTTGATGACATGTTGTTTATAGGCAATAGTAAGCTAATGATTTATGATCTTAAGTCTCAGTTGTCTGCAAAGTTTGAAATAAAAGATCTTGGTGCAGCAGGGTACATTCTGTGAATGGAAATAACCAAGGACAAAAAGAATAGAAAGCTTTGGCTCAGTCAGAGTAAATATGTCATGACTGTTCTAGAGAGATTTTGTATGACTAAATGCAAGCAGCTAGTTGTTCTAGTTACACAGGGAACAAAGCTATCTGCTGAGGATTGTCCAAAATCTTCTTCTGAGATGGAGGACATGACCAATGTGCCTTATGCAAGTGTAGTTGGCAGTCTCATGTATGCTATGGTCTGTACAAGGCCAGAAATTGCCCAAGCAGTGGGAGTTCTTAGTCATTTTATGGCTAATCCTGGAAGAACACATTGGGATGCTGTGAAAAGAGTGTTTAGATATCTGAAGGGCACTTTAGACTATGCTTTGTGTTACCATGGTAACTTGGTTGAATCATAGAAGACTCTTAGCATTCAAGGTTATGTGGATTCTGATTGGGTAGGGGACATTGACAGCAGAAGATCCACCAGTGGATATATTTTCATGATGAATGGTGGTGCAGTGAGTTGGATGAGTAAGCAACAAGCTGTAGTCACTTTGTCTACTATAGAGGTAGAATACATGGCAGCCACACATGCCTGTAAAGAAGCAATCTATTTAAAACATTTTTGTTCTAACATTGGCTTTAATGTAGAAAAGATTACTATCTACTGTGACAGCCAAAGTGCTATATGTTTGGCAAAGAATCCTACTTTCCATGCCAGGACGAAACATATAGATGTACAGTATCATTTTGTACGAGATATGGTGGAGGTTGGGAAGGTCTCTTACTTTCCATGCCAGGATGAAACATATAGATGTACAGTATCATTTTGTACGACATATGGTGAAGGATGGGAAGGTATCTTTGGAGAAAGTGGATACTCTAGAGAATATTGCAGATGCATTGACAAAGCCTGTGAGCACAAACAAGTTCAGTTGGTGTGCCAGTTCAATGGGCCTCTTGGCCCATGAATCTCAGTAGTTTTGTTATGCTCTAGAGGTGTCAGTAAAAGCTTCGTCAAGTGGGAGCTTGTTGGAATATGTGCCTCAATCCTTACTGACATGGAACTCCTGAAGGGAAAAGTTGCTGTGACAGTGTTCATGTCTAGGCAACTAACATTTCTGAAGCTTTTGAAATGATCCTATCGATGTGATAGAGTTGATGTCTTGCCGAATAAATTCTATCACTGAGACTCTCTAAGTTCAGCATGACCTTTTGGCAATCGGAAGAACTATGGGTGATAGTTGATCTCATCAGTGTAACTCTCGGGTCGCGAGGAGATGTCTCGGTGAAAGTCTTGAGTCTTGCCGACAGATGTTTTCGGGTTAACTTTGGAAGCTCGATGAAACGTCATGGCGAAAGTCTCATGTCTTGCTGACAGAAGCCTTCGGTAAAGCGTAGTGAGCTTGGAGAGACGTCATGGCGACAAACACAAGTCTTGGCGATCTACAGAATGTCTTGTCAATGTCGAGCTATCATATGGTTATTGGGATATCTTAATAGCCTCGTTATGACGTCCTAGCGACATTAAAATGTCTTGCAGATGATGAGATGCTTTCGGTATAGGTCTCACTGAATGGTAGTCGTCGGTGTGTTTGAGGGCTTCGGTATGAAGTCTTGGCAAAGATGATAAGTCTCGCCGACTCGTCAAAGGCTTCGGTGTAGCACAAGGAACTCAACAGAAGGTCTTGGCGAAGACGTTATGTCTTGCTGATGGATTCTCTAGATCCGATATGACTTGTTCCATTCGATTTGAGTCTCGCCGATAAGGAAAACCTTTGCTGATAGGATTGAAGTGGACATCATTTGTTTCATTATGACTTATACATTCGATATAGCATCTTGCCAACTCGCGGAAGCTATAGCGATGCCGGTAGAGAAACTTTGTGGCATTGGGGAGACGCTGTGAGTGTCTCACCGATATGCCAACAAAGTTGAATGCTCTTGACCAATCTGACCATCCTAGGTGGAGCTTTGTGGACCAATCACAGGAAGCAGTTTTAAAGCATGATGACGGTTGATTTTATGCATCAGTTGAAATGCTAGAAATATAGCATGCAAGGAAAAATCAAGACTCGAATGGAAACTGCCTATGGTTGGCATTGGCAGATAAGGATGCACAGAAGATTTAAAAGCAGATGGATTCTATTTTTTGAAAAAAAAGAAAAAGAACAGAGTGATGTGTTTATCGAATGGTATGAGAGCTATTTTTCTAAGGGAGTCTAAACAGTGAGAATAAGCTACTATGACTAACATCAGAGAGTCGTATTTCTGATTGTATGTAATTATTGATTATTGTAATACAAAGAGATTTAGCTTGGTGTGGTGGGTTTTTTCCCGTAAGGGTTTCCCATGTAAATCTGTTGTTTGTTTTGTCTTTGTGTATTTGCTCTATTTCTGTTATTCCTTCATGTGTGTTTTAATTGAATTATAATTTGGAAAAATTAATAGCCCTACATTGCATTCTTCCCTGTGGATTTGGCAATAGGAAAGTGTTTATGCACCTCTGCTTTCCTTACACTGAACGAATAACTATGGTAATAACATATATTGAAATCCTAGGTTAAATGAATCTCAGGGTGACAAAAACCACAAGCAAGGTCTAACTCTAGAATGACATACCATTATCTTTCTCTCAATTAACGGAACCACATAATCTGCCTCACTTTGCACCCCTAGTACCTGCATCCAACGACAATCCATACAAATAAAATAACCAAATCATTAGTCCACGTGAATCCAAGCATTTCATGCTTTAAATTAAAACAACATAATAAGATAGACAATCAAATTTAATAACAGTAACATCAAGTTCATATTTAACACACGCACACATGCACACACACACACACATTGGTACATATATCCGCACATTAGAGTCTGAAGTTCCACCCCTAGTCCAAATTACATCGGGGCTAGGGGTTATTCAAAATAATTATCAAGGTCTTGAGGGGTTATGAAAATTATGAGATTCTCTCTCACATCTGGTGGAATCTCTTGATCCACTCCTTCATTTTTAGCTTTAACCAAGTTCACTCTAAGTTGTTTTCCTTATCACCATTCTTGCATCTAATAGTTCAGACATTCAAATGCCCTATGACCTTCTTCACCACATCTATAACAAATGAATGGTTTTTGTGGGTTGTCCTAGCGTCTACCACTACCCTAACCTTACTCTTCCTCTTTGTTGACCTTGAGGATCTTTCCAAGTATCTTCTAATTTCTTTTCCCTTGGGATGATTCTCCTCAACTATAGTTAGAACTAGCTCATCATGGAGGCGATATCCCTCTCTTCACTCCTCTATTTATTTAAAAACATTTTCTACATTTATTTTCTTCTACATTTAAAGCCAAGTATTATGCTTCTTCCATATTGCTAACCCTATGCATGCTTAGTTCATCATGAATAAACTTTTTAAAATCATTTATAGACCTTGCAACCATATATTCATTAGTTTATTGATGCTCCACACGAATGGATAATTTTAAAAATAAATTTGTATAGTCCTACCTAGTAGACAAATTATGCTTTAAGTTTTGAAATCTATGGAAAAGGGCTTTTGTATAGTCCATAGGCAAGAATTTATCTCTTAGCTTCTCTAGTTTAGTCAATGTTCTAATTTTATTCTTTCCCTTTGTGGCTCTTTCCTTTTGTAGGTGATCCCAATATATCATGGCATGACCCTTTAGCTTGGTGCATTCAAATTTAACCTTCTTTTCCTCTTCCATATTCTTCTATTCAAATAATTTTCCCATGTCATTCAAACAATCTATTAGCTCCTCTGGTTTGATATTTCCTACATACTCTAAAAAAATGACTTTAATCCTTTTATTTTCCCTTCAAATGCTCTAAGAATCATTTTTCAAAATTTAGGTGTTCCAATTGTGCTTCATCTTCATGTTTTGCATGTTGATCTTCATCTTAGATATTTCTTCATCAAAATTTCCTCCTCTTTTTCATATCCTCTGATCTACTTTGACATCTGCAAGCTTTGCTATTTTCCTTCAAAGATTTTTCATATCTCTATGCATTTGGGAAATACTTCCCCTTCCTCTTCCTCACCCAACAATCTTCCCACTTTGATACTAGATGATTCAATGGCATTCACATTATAGAGTTCATTAAAGAATGTTACTCAAAAAAAATACAATTACTCAAAGTACTTCAATTAACTCTGCTTCATTTGTTGTTTCATTCTTTCTTCTCCAACTAAAAAAAATTCCTTAACTAGTAAAAGTTCCTCCTAAAAATCTATCTATTTTTAGTACTATTACATGCTTACTCATTTGGCAATGAAACTTTCCAATTATTTGAGTCTAACTAAAGTAAGAATAATTGTAAACTAAAAAATTCTAATTACATGAAAATTTAAAAAAAATCAAAACAACCCAAATTTGGAAACTATTGGAAAAATATAAAAACATCATTTTGAAGGTCTTAAACAATTGAAAATAGCCCAAAATAGTGTTGATATGTGCTCAAGATGTGGCCCAATTGAAAAAGTGTCAATGCGTACTCCAATCAATTGGGGTTGGACTCAACTCTTCAAGATGCTCCTCCATAAAAAAATTAGCCTAAACTGACTCCTAAATCAAAATTTATGGTTTTCAAAAGTCACTACATCAACCTTCTAATTGGGAGTGATTGAGAGTTAAATTTATGACCTTTGTACATAATCTCCTTGGTCCATACATCCTAAATACCTAAAAATTTGTACGTAATCTTTTGTAATCAATGAATATTTTCATCTTCAATATTAGATTATAGTTGACAATGATCTTCTATAGCTTTTTTCTTGTCTAATTTTTAGGTATGAAAAGTCTCAATTCCAATCTGTAGGTGAGTTTTCGTGAAGATGAAAACTTCTTGACAACTTTGATAACTTTTTTAACTTTGTCTTTAAAGGATCTTCAAGCTCCAATTCACTTAGATTTTCAAACACAGATCAAGAGGGAAAACTATTGATTTTTTTAGGGATAGGGATTTTCCTTGGTCAAACCTTATTTTGGTAATTAAACCTTCAAATGAAATAGAAAAGCATGAAGGAATGATGAATGAATAAATGTAATGTTACAACTCACCAAACCCTGTAAATAAAGGATGCAGTCTTGTGTGTTATGGCTCTAATGGATATGGATCATGACTCTTGAATATTGATATGAGATAATGTCTTTGAATGCTTGTTTGAATCATGAAAACTTACATCACCAATGTTAGCTCACAAACACACATGATGCATGAAGACTTTGACATTATGCTTGAATCTTGAATGTTGCTCCAAATACTTGATTTTCTCTTGAATGCTCATAAGACCACTTGAATTTTCTATCTTGCTCCTTAGATTGCTTAGGTGAAATTATGTGAAATAACCTTGTATCTATACATGTTTATGCAAAATTTCCTAAAATTACAACACTACAAGCTGACATCAAATCTAGGATAATAAAATCCCACCAAGAGTTTGAATTAAAATAGGTCTAGGTTAAAGTGGGACTCATATGCCAGTTGAGGCATATGAGTCTCGGTGGCTCAAAACTGGGACACAAACATCATGGAGTGTTAAGTTCAATGCAATGTTTATCATACCTCGAGATCTAGGTGGGACCTATATGCCCATGGTGGTGTATGAGTCCTAGATCACTAGATTTGGAACACATAACCAAAAACATTAAATTATGATTGGTCATTTGTTAAATGTGGGGATTATCCATAGAAAGATGCATTTAATTAGGCTTATGGATGTAAAATAGGACCAATTAGGTCATATAGAAGCCATGTTTTAACACGAAGGGCCCAAACGAGTGTGAAAATGTAAAGGGATACATTTTCCTAGACTAAAAAATGAAAGATACAATCTAAATGCAATTAACAATTTCAAAATTTAATGACCTATCAATGTAAATTTGATCTAAAGATGATTGAAATAAACCCTAATGCAACCTATGATGCAATATGTGATGCATTTTTTTAAAAAATTATGTCTTTTTATGATACAAAAATGAAACCATAAATGATAAATGCAAACAATGCAATGGAAAACCTACATCTAGGGTTTGAAAGACTACCAAATCAAAAAAAATATGATGAACTAACATTTCAGGTTCACCAAAATGAAGCATAGAAAAAGGGATCCTAGGTCCAAAATTAAAAGAACCTAGGATGTAAGTGGCATTTTTCCATGTTTCATTAATATGTAGATCAAAAAGGCGAATAGATTGACTATCAACCATGAAAATGAGCCAATCAAACTTGGACCTACATCTGATTGAGGGTTGGAATGGATTGAAAATATTTTCGACTGATTAACCTAATGATGTTATGTAGCCTAATATGTAAATTGCAAAATCTTGAAAATGCACAAACTGAAACAACAATTTATAGGTGGATTTGGGAAGTGTAGAGTGATACGTACCAACCTAAAAAAATTGTATCAACCACTATAGAAAGACATAGTCAGCCAATGGCAAGTGAGTCTTTGATAGGGTTTCCTACTCAAGTTTTGGGGTCCTCTAGTAGCAAATATGAGAATTTCATTTATGCTTGCAAAGTTGTTGGAACACTATTGGATATTTTTGTAACTGAGTTTCCATGGCTTCACAAATTTTATGGCAACAAATGCAACAATGCAAAATGGATCTTCAAGATTTCTTCATTCCTCTTCAAACCTATAACATGCACATTCAAAGAGAGGGAAAATTTTGTTCCATAGAGATACTTGTCTCAGTCAAACCCTAGGTAAGTGTTCCCACTTCCACAATGGAAAATGCCAATGTATAAATGATAATGGAAAGGAGGGAATGATTAAATCATAATGTATTGCAACTCACGACCCTTCCGTGGCTACCTTGAAGGACTGAAGTCATACAAATCACCTCAAGGATTTGGATTTTTCTTACTTGAATTCCTAAATGTTTTGGAGACCTACAAAAAGATGTTAGCCTTCACAAAACAATGACAACATGAACACACACAAACTTTGACATGATGTTGGATCTTTAATTGTAGCAATGAAGCTATGAAATTCTACTCTTGACTTGATCTTAATGATAACATTTTCTCCTTAATTTCACTTCTTTCTAGATAATAATCATTAGATTTCAAATGGTGAAATGACTAGGTATTTATAGGCATTTTATCTAATTTTTTGAAAATTAGATCACAAAAGCTAACATTTGTAATTGGAATTTTTAATGTTAAAATGGTACCAAAAACATATCCAAAAATGGGTCTTGGCTAATAAAGGGGACCCATTCACTTCCTGGTCCAAATTTCTAGGGAACTCAATTTCGGGGGCAACATATGAGTTGGATGCATTTATTAAATCCTTGGTTTTTATTGAAAAGGGATACAAATGGGCTTTGGAATACATAACTTTAGGAATTTTGAGGGTCAATTAAGCTCAATAATTTAGGAGGGAAAAAGCATAATGTGAAATTCTTAAGGTTTATAATTTTCTACACTATAGTTTAGGGTTTAATATAACTTAAAACAATGCTATGATATAAATTTTTATAACTCTTTCTAAAACTAATATACTTATAAAAGCTTATATATAAATTGAAATAACATTTTCATACATGTAAGTGTCACTATAATTGAAGAGAAAAAAAACCATACATCCAATTCACTTGATTGTAAATGAACAAGGCTATATGTCAAATGAAACAAGTAATGAATTTTATAGTATCATATCCCAAATTCTCCCCACCTATTGTAGCTTCCAAAGTATGTATATTTCAAATTTGTTCTAAAATTACAATTATATAAACTGTTCAATGTATGTTTATTATTCAAATGTATCATGATTTTCTATAGAAATATTTGCATACATACACATAATATCACCTATCATCCTTAGTTTACAATTGCTTGAAAAATGTTAATATAACAATGTCATTTTCATACACACATACACATAGTCGAACAAAAGACAGGTGTATGAAACCCTTAATAATTCAATATATGATACCCTGAAATGCAATATATATACATTACAGATATATGACAAAGATATTTAAATTATTGTTTCATATAGCCTTGTTCATTACATTTAAATAAATTAGATGTAAGGTTTAGTTGATCTTCAATTATAGTGACTTTTAAATGTATGATAATATTCTTTCAATTTATATCATAATCTTGTTTGAAGTTATACATAAATATCATAATGCTATATGAGAAAGGGCTATAAATATTTGTGTCATAATGTTATTTCAAGTTGTATATAATCCCTTAATTGATTATGTGTGGGTGTGTATTTTCCATGATCAGGTAAGGGTTGTACGAGTTAGAATTGGGGATATGATACTATAGCATGCATTTTTTATTTCATTTTACATGTAGCCTTGTTCATTTCCATTGAAGTCAATTAATGTATGGTTTGTTTGTTCTTTAATTATAGTTACTCTTACATGTATCAAAAGGTTGTTTCATTTTATATCATAATGTTGTTTGAAGTTATATATAACCCCTTAATTGATTATATATATATATATATATCGATATATATTCCATGTTCAACTAATGGTTGTAAGAGTTAGAATTGGGGATATGATACCATAACATGCATTTCTTGTTTCATTTGACATATAGCCTTGTTCATTTACATTATATATATGTTATACTATCATATCCCCAAATATAACTCTTACCATATCTAACCCTTTATGTTCACAATAAGAATATATATATTTCCATGACATATAACCCTTAACTAATAATGGAAATATATCTATATATATTCCATTGTCATTCAAGATTTGTATACATTCACTGTTGATAACATAAACTCATCTATGTTAAGGTGGTTGTCCATTGCATGAAAACAACAAAGATTAAATGTATATTAGTATTCACTATTGATATCATTAACTTGACTATATTGAGGTGGTTATCTATTGTAGGGAAAAAATAAAGATGAACATATTAGAATTCAAGTGTTGTTGATAATTGATGTAGTGCAAAGGATTCACAAATCAACTTATTTGAGACATGTTTCACAACAATGGGTTCCACCAAGTTGACTCTTCAAGATTCACAAGAAATCCTCTTAAGGAAATGACCCCCAACAAGCCAAAATTGAGGTTTCCACCTTCTCAAACTCAAAGAAGACCACTCAATTCTTTCTTACCCTTCAGGAACTCTAACTCAATCAATAGAAATAGTCACAAAAGCCTACCCTTTCATCTCTTTACCATTCCTTCATTGATTGATCAAACTCCTAGTAGCCCTCCTTTCATAAACTGTCAGACATCACTTTTGATACAAACCTTAACTCTAGACTGTGAGGGAATTTTTGGACATCCATTAAGGGGTTTTAAAACATATCTAAAAACCAATATGGGTTACTTTGGAAAGAAGTGTTCAAATTAGGATTGTCCCATTCCAATTAGGCCTACTTAGGCTTTGGTCACATAGTGGGTTATTGGTTCTACTACCTCCAACCTCAAATTCACTCAACCAACCCTTTGAACAACCTAAATTGGATTTTCTCATTCTTATTCTACCACTAAAATTCCATTTCCATATGCATTTTAGCAACCCCTAGGTTCTAAGCTTCTTGACTATACCAAAACTTTGTTTTTCAGTCTAGGGCAACACTCATTCACCATACAAACCTCATTCTTCTGATCTGCAACTTTTAGAACATGAAATTATATACAAAAAGGAGTAACTTCACCAAAAATTAGGGATTTCCACTAGATAGAATGAGAGAAACACAAATTTCTTAGCCATTGTTTACCCTAGAATAGGGTTAAGACTGAGTTCAAAACAATGACAATATCTTACTCAAATTTGCACCAAATTACATGAAAAAAACTATAGGAGGAAGGTGATTGAGTACACTATCACTTAAAATCAATTACAAATGTTTTCCTACCCGTATAGGGCCATACAGTACCAGAAAATAGTGAACTTCTATAAATATAATCCAAGAAGCAGTGTCTTTCTTTATTCAAATTCAAAAATACAATCACCCACACCCTTTCCAATGTTTACAAGGCCTTTAAAGGCATTAAAAACTTGTCTAATCAACTTCCAACTACCTTCTAATGACCTAGAGAAAAATGACCTTTCACCTTCCCTCCATTTGCAATTTTTTGCAATTTTACATTTTGTATGACAACTTTTACATTTTTGTAAAAGGGTATGTGTAGGATCATCATGGAAAAAATAGGTCCTTAAGTGGCAAAAAATTCAAAAAAATCAGAGTTAGGAAACTTGACGTAAAAATTTGAATAAGTTATGTATATTATTTCAAAAATATGTAAGAATCTAGAATCTTTAGCAAATTGAATGTAGTTTCTATATTACTAGGTTTAATTTTAAAAAATAATATCTATTTGGTGAAAATTTGAAATTTCAATGCACTAGTACTTAAATTTCAGGGAAAAAATAAGTAGGTGTCTTTCTGACCACCCTAACCACAATAAAATGATAATTATTTTTTATAAAATTTTAGATATAAGTAGAGGACTCATGTCCCAATGTGATGTATATTTTTTTGTAATTTTTTCCAAGTAAATAATTAATTATGAATTTTTATTACAAATTTTAAAAATATAAAAACTCATATGTTTGCCTTGGTCAAAACTTCATGAAATTCATTTTTTTAAAAATATTATAGTATGAGAAGCATAGAGTGTGACACATGTTTTGATTCAAAATGTGATACCATTTGAAAACTATAGATGTTTTCAATCAGCCTATCAATCAGGACTTTAGTCATAATTCAAATAGAAAGGAATAATAATTATTTATTATTTCAAAGTAAAGCATAATTTATATTGGTGGAAAGCTGAGAATCTCCTTTAAAAACCCTTTTTTGTTTCATCAATTTTGGATAAAAAAAGTTTTCAGCCACATACCCTACACATACCCATCATATCGCCACTTTTTGGCCCATCATGATCCTACACATACCCAAAATGAGCACTAAACATTAAATATAGACCCTCCTAGTGCCCTAAACATATGAGAAGTGACCTAAATGACCTTGTTACAATGTTGAGACATGAAAATGGAATCAAACTTCAAGATTTCTCCATGGAAGTATGAAGTTGCCATGGTACTCCTACACCATACTCTTGGCCAAATAAATTCCAAGCCCTCTTGGATTAACAATTCTTCATCCCTTTATGCTCTTTTTGATCTCTTCTAAGTTCCGCCTTTGGTCCTTCTTGAAACAACTCCTAGTGTCTTCATTTTCACTTTTGGCTTCATCTTGTCCGTGCCAATTAGGCTTCTCCCTATTTTTCCACTTGAAATTAGATCCTCCATGCTTTGTTGCATCCCAAATTCTATCTCAAAACCTTGTCCTCTCTTCACATTGACCCTTGTTTTAATTCCCATCAAGATTGTTATCAAAACAAATTAGTGATAAATGATCTCTTTAACTTTTTTCCTGTGCCATATAACAATGGCTTCTTCATTCTTAATCTCCATGTCCTTTATCAAGTTCTCTGCTCCCTCAAAGACTTCATCCTTAATTATCTGTCTCAGACCTTGTCATCAACATCTCATCTTCTTCTTTTTGTCTTCTAGCTGCCATCCTTGCTTGTCTCCTTCTTTTGACAATTTTTTTAATAGGCACACAACTTTCCTTTTTACTGTCAAGACCCAACTTGTCATTTGTTTGATTAACTATTCCATCCTCAACTGGAACTCCTAGAACTCCAAGTCCAATATTTTTATAGCTTTCTTCAGTGCTGCTATCTCTTTCTCAAACTCTTGTTCCCTCATCCTTTTCTCTTTTCTCTTCCTCTCTCTCTGTGAACCTGTTAGCTCTCAAAAACGCAGGTTTGAACCACAAAAGGTTGCCAAGCTTTCACAACATTTTAGGGTAACAGAACAAGGTTTGAAATAATTAAACCTTCTACTCTCCAGGTGCTACTAGACCTAGGAAGGTGTACCTACAACAAATGAAGTAGAATTGACTATTGATCTTCTCTTCATGCCATGATTTGTCCATGATGGCAGATTGGAATGGACAAAATAAAACAAATTTGGTATATATTGTATACTAGTATTTAAAACTAAACCCTCATATGCTCAGTTAACAGATGTAAAAAGTATGAATGAAACTAAATGATGGAAACGGTGAGACCAGTGCCTTATATAGTATACGGAGTCAAATGAAATCTTAAACAACTGACTTCTTTCTGGAGGTCATTCAAATTGTTTGGCATATTTTGTTTATAACTAGTATAAACATGCAAGATTGTGATTATTAAGCTCTTCTTACAGATCTAAATGAAATTCCCTGATTACTGTGATTAATTAAAAGGATTTAATCCTTCCTGGAAAGAACCTATCAACCAATCACATAGATATGGCAAATACGTACTGATAAACCAGACATAAACATGTTATGTTAATTTAGATAACCAAGCAGCATCAATCTTAGAGACAACTTAAATAATTCTTTCAATAAGCACAACACAACAATTGACACCAGAATATGCCAACAAATCAGATGATTTTCATTGATATCTCCATGACTTCAAAACATACATTAGAGTCGCAGCCCTGTGAGTCATGGTGTTCCACCGTATTTTCTATTCTCTATCCTATTCTACCTCTCTCTTGCATATTGTTTTCCAAACAAACATTTATACATTGAGAATATGAAAGTATGCATCCTTTCGGAAATAGAAAATACAATTACAAAACAAAAGATAGAGAATAATTAGCCTCTATTTAGCCATAAGTGAGTCTTATTGAGGTGGTCCAAATAATCATGGTGCTCATATGTGTCTGCATCTCCAACAACATTCTGGATCGTGATTTCCATCTTGACCATTTCCTCATTTTGCTCGCTCACTTCTTCCAATGTTGTATCCTCTGCAGAAGTTGCCTTCATGATTTCATTTAGCATTGACTCACATTCATTTTTCCACCTAGTGGCTTCTTTCAAATCCCCATTGTCATCAGAAAATGTGATCATAGTCTTCTTAGTGGCTTCTAACAACCCCTGTTCATCCCCCTGTAATTCATCATAGAAGTTTCAATGGCGATTGATTATATGATTTGCAGCTTCAAGTGTAGAACTGCTAGCTTCATCACTTTGAACCAACTCATGAAACTTCTCCATAATTCGTCCATCCATCCTTGTGTGCTCCTTCAATGCAGCAAGAGTATGAGAGTATTTTCCCCACAATTTATTCAACTAGGATGTCAAATGATCCTGCCTCTTCTTGACAACTGCAGCAATTGCATCATGCTTTCCCTGAGAATAAGCACTTGATCCTACCCAATGATCTTTTGCCTGAGAGCTTTCTCCTTGAGTGATCATTTTGGTTGTCCCCATTGAAACACCAACCAAGTCTTTGAGTCTATCATTTTCTCTCAGCAAATTTTCATTATTTGCTTTATACATTTCTCTTTCTTTTATCAATAGCTGAATTTGTGCTTTATTCAACTTTGCAATATTTACCCCAATATCTGCAGTAGCTACATGATCATCTTCTCTAGCTTTTAGAGTCATAACATGGCCAAATTCCTTCAATGTATCAATTACCACTGATTTCTTGTGGGGTGGGTATAAAGCCCATATCATCAATGATCCCTCATCAATATTATACTTGGATCCTACATATACTTCTATCACCTTTTCCTTGTCAAGCTTATGTGTAGCATTACTGCCCTTCAAGAAACTATCAAAGACCAATGCAGAGTTCAAATCAAGGCCAAGAAAGATCATGACACTAACACTCTCCAACATCTTCCTCCCTACTTCAGGAGTCATATTTGTCATTTCATCATCCACACATCTTCTCAATTGAGCCAACAATTGTTCCTCATTTCTTGAAGTAACATCCTCAACATTCTCCCTTATTTCCTTTCCCTTTTGCTTGTACAAGAATGCCTTGAACTCTGGGGAATGTATAAACTCATCATCAGAGACAAATGATTTGTATTCCATGTGCCTTGCATCAACATCACCACTTTCAATACTTTGTTTTCTAACTGGGCAAACATACTACTGAGTCCTCATCCTGGATACCTTTTCTATTTTATCTTATGGCACATTAGCTCTTGGTGTTTCCTCATCCCCAGAAGACAATAACTCAATATCCTGTAGCCCCTGGTTATATCTTTCAACTACCATTTATGCTTCATCTTCATCCAGATTCCTAATCATATCATCAAAAGGATAGGGTACATGTTGATACCCTCCAAAGTTAATCCTTTCTTTGGCTGAATTGATATATCCCTCAGGGTCAAATTTTTTCCTGGTTGGTCCTCTTTTCATATTATAATGCAACAATCTATCAAGGATTGAATTATATCCCTCTTTAGCCAACACAGTGAAATCACCAAAACACAAAGTACTAGGCATAAAAGCCTGCTTTCCAAAAGAACTGAAATGCATCATAGTACAGTAATCCATCTGTCTGACAATTTCCAAATATGCAACCCTGTTTGGAACTGTCCTTGGCAGAATGAGAGGAGCATTTTCAAATCCATATACTCTGATTACTATAGCTCCCTCCAAACAATACAAGTCTCCCCAATTATGATCAATTAGCCCATTAAAGACTTTCGGCCAAAGGAATCTTTTGATCTCATTAGTCAATGAATAGTTACAAGGATAATGATACAATTTATACAATGTCTATACAAAATGCTCTTTAAAGTGAATGAAACTAGAACCAGCAAACCTGTTGTCCCAAATAGCAGTCCACAATTGAACAGGCAATGCTTCACCCTCCTTACCACTTTGAGAAACTCTCATTTTTGGAGGCCATACCCCTAACTCCTATCCAAAATATAGCACTAAGTGCATCAACAATGAATAGTTTCTGAGATGAACAATAGAAGCTCCACCCTTTATAGCCATCAATCCTAAATCAAGCTCCTTAAAAATATATGAAGCATAATCAAATGGCCTGGAGTTAGGATATTGGATATCTGTTGTGATAATCATTGGCACCATTGACATGAATTATGGGGTATCCATTCCCAACACCTGACACACTAAAAAATATGTGTACTTCATATAAGGTTCAAACAAATCTACATGATAGGGAGGCCCTTCACTATCCTCCAGAGGTTCTGGCTTGTTACTCCATTTGACCCTATGAATTGGTAACCTCCAACCCTTGTAAATTGTATCCATTCTTGAAAATTCCTTCTGTAACTCCTCATAATTGATTTCGTCGTTGAAAAACCCTTCTAATTTGAAAACCTCACCTATTGCTTCCTTTGACACATATATCTGTGGTTTTCCAGAAGGATCACATATAGCTTTATGTTTTGGATCATAATGATCAGCAAGCAATTTTACCAATTCTGCATTTACGAATACATTAGGGCACACCAATTTCGCTACATTCAACTTCCATGGATTACAGACTAGCTCAAAATGGTTCCTCCTATGGTAGTGGAAATTGAAAAGCTCATACCCTCTTATAGTAGTCTAGACATCACCTATGAACTTGCATTTATCATCCAGCTTATCAACTTTTGCCCTAAGTTGTGCAGACCTTCTAGCTTTAGGCCCTGAGCTAGGTAGTTGGTCAATAAGGTCTTGGTTCAACCTTCATTCAATGCCTTCATGCTCTGTATCAGTCTTTTGTTTCTTTCCCTTTGACTGACTACTCTCACCAAGCTTTCTACCCTTACCCTTTCTAGAACTAGAAGAATCCATTTTCAAGCTTACAAAATCAAAATATGAAAAACAAAGAAGCAATTACTCACAATATTCTACTCGAGCTCCTCAGACTGAAAAATGTCCCAGTTCTCTGTTCAGCATGCCAATTCACCAGCAATCAATTTAGAAATGAGGAATTGATTAAAACAATACTATTTTATCCCATCGCGCCATTAATGAAGCACGAATGAAGCCTCCTTTGAAATTGGCACTGTCGCATCAAATGTCCTATCGATGAGAAAATTTCAAATCTGGGGCGAAATCCCTTTTCAACATTTACCTAACCTTTCACCAAGACACTCTATGGCCTTACCGACACCTGGAATCAGCTTGATGACTACTGCTTCTATTTTTCATGTCACCGTGACAATTCCAAGTGGGGGAGATATTTCATAGATATCTTTACGTCTTACCGATACATACTCTTTAATGTATTCTCCAGTTGCTATGACAAGATTACCCTTTCGCCGATGAAAAATAATCCTACTGATGAAATAAATTCCATTGGCAAGACTCTTAGAACTCAGAAAGACTCATACCGACACCAAATATCTTACCGAAATCACTCCTCCAGATTACTCCATTCGGCAAGACTCACCCTGAAGTATTCTGTCGGTATATATTTTAAACCTCGGTGAAGCTCATACCGAAAACTTCTTTTCCTGGCGATTCACATCTCTATCGGCATAAGCTTTAACTCGGCAAGAATCTATAGCTTCTCACGGATAGCTTTAGAATACCCTTGAACTTGGTTTGGCCAAACAATAGCCACTTCACTAAGACCTTCCTCGATGCCCAAAAGTCTTACCAAGACATTTGTTTGCAAGCCAATCGGTAAGACAAAATGATTTCGTTATGAGTTCATGCCGATACCAATTAGTCTGGCCGAAACAACCCCTTTGTGTATTAGTCGGTATGACATATCGTATTCGCCTTGACATTATATCAATGCCCCAACATATGCCGATATATTTTTTATAGATGCCTGTCGGCAAGAAAAAATACTTTGCCAAGACATTCTACCGAATACCTTTAGCTTGACAAATATACTTCCACATGCACCGGTCGGCAAAACACAATGTATTCGCTATGACTTCACTCCAACAATGATTCCCTTTGCCGAAATGACTCCTTTTCTCACTGAAACAAGAAAATTATCCTACCGATAGTCTACAACAAACATACATTAGTGAAAAATCAGGTCGGGGAGACTTTTACAATATCTTGCCGATTTGGGTCTTTTAATGAAAAATGAAGGACTTGATGGATTTAATAGATTTTATGACAGAAAATAAGAAAGACAATACAAAGAGGGACTTTTATGCTTATGATGAGGACTCAATGCTAGTACTCTTGGGTGCAATAGACTGTAAAAATTTCAAAATTTTATAGTTCTAACAGTGGCTTCATCTGGGGATGAATGATAGTAAGATCATTACAAGGATTCAGATTTCTAGGTGTGCAGACCAAAGTCAAAGTGATTAAACACATGAGCAAAATGGAACAAATGGCAATGGCAATGAATGAGACCCTATACTACTGTACATGGAAGAATTTATTTCAAAAGAAGGAAAATCAGGATTGTCCATGTACTTGCAAATCCTGTTCCTTTTACATCCTAAACTACTGTGCATGGAAAAGAACTTCAAATAGGATCATCAAGAGTTGTCAATGCACTGGCAACCCTTAAGCCTCTGTGTTACTTCAAGAGAAAAAATGTTTCAGAAATTGCCCATGTACAGGCAATTCCTGATACTCACTAGCCATATTCTACAGATAGTATGAGTCTTCGCCTTTCTTTCCAACCACCACAAAAGGCCCTAGCCATAAGGCTTCAAACTTCCCATGCTTTCCTTCTCCTGGCACCTTGCATTCCACATCAATACCAGATTACTCTCTCCAAATTTCCTATCCTTTTGTTTTTTGTCAAATAAATATTTCATTTGCGTCTGCAACTTTATATTTTGATTTTGAGCCACTCTCCTTATTTCATCTAGTTCAGCTAGCTACTCCATTCTTTCCTCCATGGGTTTAGGAATATCCAAATATTCCTGAAGAACAAACTTATAAACTGGTAACAAGTTCTGCAAAGGCATCCTAGCTTGTGCTCCATACACTAACTCAAATGGGGACTTCCCAATTGCCTTCTTCACCGTAATTCTATCAACCCATACAGCTAGTCTTAATTTCGAATCCCAAGCCTTCTTGTTCTGACCTAACATCCTTCTTATAATCTTTAGAAGACTCTTATTGCTAGATTCTACTTGTCCATTAGCCTATGGATGATAAGGGGCTGCATAAGAAATGGCAATACCATATGTGCTACAGAAGCCTCTGAATTCATCTGATCTAAAACACATCCCATTGTTAGTAATCAACTTCATTGGTGTACCAAATCTAGTAATGATATTATCCATCAGGAATTGTGTCAAAACCTTACTTGTAGCTTGTTTAGTTGGGATGGCCTCTACCCACTTGGTAAAATAATAAGTGGCCACCAATATCCACCTATGTCCACCAGTTGATTTTTCTTGTATTTCTCTGATGAAATCAATTCCCCATTGATGAAAAGGGGCATTAGCTTGCAAAGGTCGTAATGGAAAAGCTCCTTGATATTTCAGTTTTCCAGAGAACTTTTGGCAAGCTTCACATTCTCTCACATATGCAAAAGAGTCATTAAAAATATTTGGCCAATAATACCCTGCCCTGAGGATTTTATGAGCAGTTGTTTTTGCTGAGTAATGTCCTCCACAAACCCCTTCGTGCATTTCACTCAAAACATGTTTAGATTGAAATTCATCTAGACATAATAATAATACACCATCCCTATTTTTCCAAAATAAATCCCCATCCATAAAAACATATTCAGACGCCTGCAACTTCAGCGTTCTTTTCTGGTTATCATTCAATCCTTCTGGACACTTCATATGTTTAAGATAATGCATGATATCTGTATACCATTGAGTATGCTCAATGCTTGCAATTACATCTTCTTCTTCTACATTGCAAATCTGATTTGCTTCAATATTTGCCTCTGCCATTAGTTTAGCCAAACCTTGACCTTTGACAAGTTTAGTAATTTGAATCTCCAAGTCAAATTCTTGGATTTTGTTGATCCATTTGCATCTTTTACCTGTTACTTCAGACTGTGTTAGAATATCCTTAACTCCTGCATGAGGAACATAAGCAACTACCTTTGCTCCAACAAGATATGGCCTAAAATATTTTACAGCTTTCACTAGCACAAATGCTTGCTTCTCCATTATATCATACTTTAGTTCAGAACCCTGTAATGACTTACTGAAAAAAGATACCGGCTGCTCATGACCGTCTTCATTCTTTTGTAGCATAACAACTACAACAGTGTGCATTGAGGCAAATGAAAAAATCTGGAAAGATTTTGAAAAGTTAGGTGACTTAAGAACAGGAGCCTCCTTGATGGCTCGTTTTATAGATACAAAAGCTTCCAAAGCTTCTGCAGTCCATTCTATCTTTTGTCCTTTCTTTAAAATTTTTGATATAGGTTTGATAATCTCAGCAAAGTTAGAAACAAACCTTCTAACAAAGTTAATCTATCCAAAAAATGACTATATTGCCTTAACAGTTTTAGGGACAGGGATTTTATCAATAGCCTCCACCCTTTCAGGGTCTATCCTAATCCCTTCCTTTGAAATGATATGCCCCAAAAGCTTACCCTCTGTGACAAAAAAATTACACTTCTTGGGGTTTAAGATAATACCATACTCAAGGGCTTTTATAAATACCTTTTCCAAATGATGAACATGATCCTCAGCCTTCTTAGAGTAAGCAGTGAGATCGTCTTGATACACCACCATGAGAATATTGATCAAATCAGCAAACGCCACATCCATGGCTCTTTGAAAAGTCACCCCTACATTAGTGAGACCAAATGGCATCCTCAGATAAACATATGTTCCCCAAGGGGTCGTGAATGTTGTTTTATATTGCCCAGACTCTTTAACTTTGACCTGATTATACCCTGAAAATCCGTCCATCATAGACAACAACTCGCAGCCTGTCACCTTATGCAATATGGCCTCCATATTAGGCAGAGGATAATTGTCTTTAAGGGACACTATGTTTAGATTTCTAAAATCTACACATAATCTAATGTCTCCATTTTTCTTTCTGACAGGGACCAGATTTGACACCCATGTTGAATGTCTGATTGGCTTAATGATTCCACCATCTCTGAGCTTCGCCAATTCCTCCTGCATTTTAGGTTCTAGAGTTGGATTTATAGGCCTTTTCTTTTTTCTAAATGGTTTAGCATATGGCTTCAATGGTATTTCATGCTGAAACAAGTCTTCTCTATATGCTTTCAAATCTTCATAAGACCAAGCAAATACATGTTTATACTTTCTCAACAATTCAATCAACATTCTTCTAATTGCAAGACTTATCTTTTTACCTATGTACACCTTTTTGGTGCCATCTTAGTTTCCAAATTAATTTCTTCAATATCATCCCTTCCAACTGGTGTTTGCTTCATTAAAGGCCAATCACTTCCATCATATACCCGCTCAAGTGCCACTAACCCTTTAGGAAGTTTATTGGTTTTAAGCTGCAAAATCTCTTTCCCAAATATTGTCTCTTTTCCATCAACTTCTTCAACAAAGGCATTGAATTCGATCTCTTGAGCTTCATACTAGTCTATATAGTGAAGGAATTTTAAAAGATCAGTGTCATCATTAAAAACTTGCCAGCTATATACATTATCTAGCATAGCAGGCCTTGTCTTAAATTCAATTTGTGACACTCCAGCCAAAGTAACATCATCTCTCTTCAACGCTACATTAGCTAGAAAATCTGCCATTATATTCTTCGATCTATCTACCCACTCAATCGAAAAGGCATCAAGAAACTCTATTGTATCCCATACAACATTTCTATATTGCTTTAGTTTTTTATTTTTTGCTACATACTTTGATTTAATTTGCGTGACAAATAACTTTGAATCTCTTAGAACAGCCAACAACTTTATTTTATGCTTCACCACTATATTCAATCCAATTAATAGAGCTTCACACTGCCATATTATTTGTGCATTCAAAGGTTAACAAGAATGAATACTTAAATGTAATACCTTCAAGTGAAACAAATACTATCCTAGCTCCATTGCCTTCTTGGCTGCAGGCTCCATCAAAATACATCTTCCATACACCATTGTGGTTCAGTGCAACATGCTTCTCAATAGGATCACTATTAGTCAATTTTGGCTGTGCTGGTTCTATTTTGAAACTCCCAAAATCCACATCACAAAAGCAATTGATTTGGTCTTGTGGCACACAATCAATGAGTTGATTCATCCTCGGCTCCTTGTAAAATTTCACTTCTTGGCCATTTACAGGAATGGTTGCATAAGATAGATCGAACTAGACATTTCCACCAATAGCCGCCATCCATTGCCTTGATAAAAGCATACCGAATTGAGGAGGGGTGTCTATCACTGTTATAACAATATTGTAAGCTACTTGAGGGTAAGTAGCTAACTTGACTTCTACATATTTCATTATACCAACCATAGGAATAGGTCGGTTATCCATTGCATAACATTTTCCTTCATATGTATCCACCCACATGCCTAGTTATTTCATTACTCCTACTGGCATAATATTCATGGCAGCACCAAAATCTATCATGCAATTCCTCAATAATTTGTTATTTATGAGTAATGTAATAAAGAAAGGATCAACCTGTGGCGGACTTGTCAATACATTACTCAAGCAGATTTCTGGGATGTTTACTTTATTCTACTTATTCTTAGCAACCATTTTTTTTTAGTACTTACATGTTTTTCACTTTCATTTGTTATCAATTGCACTGCACTGTCCCTATACTCCTTAATTTTCATCATTTCTAGAAGTGGGACAAACATCTTTACCTAAGACAAGGCTTGAGTGAAATCAAAAGAAGAACCTTCTACCTTAATCACTTTCTTTTGTTCTGATGTTTCCCCTTTGTTCTCTTCTTTTTCTCTTCTACCTAACCGATCGGTTTTTTGAATTTCTCTATGTAGTTCTTTTACTGCATCCTTTTGGATAGGATTCTATTTGCTTTCCTCAAGTTGTTTGTTTTCAGTTTTCTTTGAAACTCCTTGTACAACTTTATGATCTTTCATAAAGATACTTCTAGGGACACCTTCCTTCTCATTTACTGTCCTACTTCTCAACCAATACTTATTCTTTGCTTCTTCTACTGCAACAACAATCAATCTTTCTATCTCTTCCTCAGTAAGTCTCCTCACATTATTGTGAGTAGGCACCTCAATAGATTGTGGTTCTACATAATCATCCTCAGAGTCAGAAAAAACATGTTGCTCAGCCATTTGGACATTGTACCTTTGTTCTGCAACATCATACTCATAACCTCCCTCCTCCGAAGATGAGTACCTCTCCTCAGCATGGTGAGAAGCATTTGAAGTTAAGTAGATCGTGTGATCTTCTCCACCATCCCCCATTAACACTCCTTCTTGCATTCTCTAGGCTACAACACAATACTTAGGGGAATGTGGCTTATCACAAGCCTCACAAAAATAATTGTTATTCACCATATATGTTCCCTTCTTTCTCAATGGATCAGGAGTTTCTTTGCTTCCAGGCTTGTCTGTTACAGGTTTCCCATCCTTCCAGTTTGTGTTATAGGGCATGTCATGCAACCTCGGCCTTGGCCTTTCGTTCCTGTATGTGTTCTCCTACTTATATTGATAATTATTGTTTTGTTGAGGAGCTCTAGGGTTGTCTCTCTTATTCATTATCCCAGCATCCTTTCTGTTATTCTCAATTGTTAATGCTATTTTTTGTGCTTCAGCTAAGTCCCTAGGGAACCTATTTCTCAGCTCATACCCTATTTTAGGGTCAAAGGAATTCAGGTAAACACTTAATGCTATAGAGTCTAGTAACTTTGATCCAGGAGGTATTCTATTTTGCAGTTTATTGAATCTTCTGTTAAAATCAAAGATTGAATCATTCTGACCTTTCTGAATTCGCATTAGCTCATGGAGAGTAGCGTCTGGTGTACTCAGATTCCAAAATTGTTCAAGGAATTGATCTTGAAATATTTGGAGAGAATAAATAGAGGCTGTTGCTAAACTGTTGAACTAGTCCCTAGCTTCTTCAATAAGAGACATCATGAATAATCTCATATGCAAATCTTCATAAGGTACATCCAAATCCTGAATGAAAGCATTGAAACTTCTTAAATGATCCTCGACAGTGATTGCATTACTGCCTGTGAATTTAGGCACCAAATTTCTCCAAGAACCATCCATAGGATAGGGGTACAATTGAAACCCTGCCAAATCAAATTGTCTAATCATAGTGGTATACTGATAAGGAGGAGGATTAGGTGGGTGATGATATTGGTACATAGGGTTATTGTATTGCATATTTTGCTGTGGCACATGATGCTGACCAGGAGGTGGATAATTATTTGTATGTTGTGTAGGAATATAAGGTGGATGATTTGGCTATCTATATTGATTCCCAATTTGATGGTGAGGAATCCTTGGTGGTTCAGAATACCCAGCACCATGATTACCCTGTTTATGGGGTGGAACATACTTTGAGGAGCCACCAGCTATGTGAGTCATATTTTGAGCTTTCTGCAGTTTGAATTCTCTCATTGCTTGTATCATTTGGGCTTTTTCCTGCTCTTCCCTCTCCTTTTTCTAAGATTCAAAATGTGCTTTAACTTCTTCATAAGTTAAAGATTCATAATCTTCTTGATGAATTTCCTGATTAGCAAGTCCATTCTGATTACCTTCCACTTTTTGGTCATATTCATATTGAATTCTGAGTCGTTCAACTTCGAATCTAGCTTCAAACTTGGCTTGTTTTCTAGCTTCAAATTCAACATGTTTTTGAGGGTTGTAAAAAGGATTTTTCTGATCTTCCAGGGTACAAGGCTCTTCAGTTGAACTATCTTTCCATGTGTCAAAACAATTCTCACCATAAGGTATTGATGATTTGTCTTTGTTTGTGAAGCACATGTCCTCACTTTTCCCTTTATTCTTGTCAGCCTTATCATCTTTATGTGCCCACTTACTATTGCCAGGAGGAGCTCTAGAATGTCTTCCCCTAAATTGAGATCTTCCATTCATACTGCAATGTTTGATCAGAGTCGCCACTCACTTTCTTGAAAGTGAGAAAAAGATTGTTACTTGGTATTCCCAGTAGAGTCTGTATATAAGACTTTTGACTCTATGATTAAGGCGCAGATTCTTTGTTGTCCCCAGCGGAGTCGCCAATTTGTTAGCTCTCAAAAATGCAGGTTTGAACCATGAAAGGTTGCCAAGCTTTCACAATGTTTTAGGGTAACAGAACAAGGTTAGAAACAATTAAACCTTATACTCTCCAAGTGTTGCTAGACCTAGGTGGGTGTACCTACAACAAATGAAGCAGAATTGACTATTGATCTTCTCTTCATGCCATGATTTGTCCACGATGGCAGATTGGAATGGAAAAAATAAAACAAATTTGGTATATATTGTATACTAGTATTCAAAACTAAACCCTAATATGCTCAGTTAACAGATGTAAAAAGTATGAATGAAACTAAATGATGGAAACAGTGAGACCAGTGCCTTATATAGTATACGGAGTCAAATGAAATCTTAAACAACTGACTTCTTTCTGGAGGTCATTCACATTGTTTGGTATATTTTGTTTATAACTAGTATAAACATGCAAGAATGTGATTATTAAGCTCTTCTTATTGATCTAAATGAAATTCCCTGATTACTGTGATTAATTAAAAGGATTTAATCCTTCCTTGAAAAAACCTATCAACCAATCACACAGATATGACAAATACGTACTGATAAACTAAACATAAACATGTTATGTTAATTTAGATAACCAAGCAACATCAATCTTAGAGACAACTTAAATAATTCTTTCAATAAGCACAACACAACAATTGACACCAAAACATGCCAGCAAATCAGATGATTTTCATTGATATCTCCATGAATTCAAAACATACATTAGAGTCTCAGCCTTGTGAAACATGGTGTTCCACCATATTTTCTATTCTCTATCCTATTCTACCTCTCTCTCACATATTGTTTTCAAAACGAACATTTATACATTAAGAATATGAAAGGACTCATCCTTTCGGAAATAGAAAATACAAATTACAAAACAAAAGATAGAGAATAATTAGGCTCTATTTAGCCATAAGTGAGTCTTATTGAGGTGGTCCAAATAATCCTTACGCTCATACGTGTCCACATCTCCAACAACATTCTGGATCGTGATTTCCATCTTGACCATTTACTCATTTTGCTCGCTCACTTCTTCCAATGTTGTATCCTCTGCAGAAGCTGCCTTTATGATTTCATTCAGCATTGACTCACATTCATTTTTCCACCTAGTGGCTTCTTTCAAATCCCCATTGTCATCAGAAAATGTGATCACAGTCTTCTTAGCGGCTTCTAACAACCCCTGTTCATCCCCCTACAATTCATCATAGAAGTTTTGATGGCGATTGATTATATGATTTGCAGCTTCAAGTGCAGAACTGCTAGCTTCATCACTTTGAGCCAACTCATGAAAATTCTCCATAATTCGTCCATCCATCGTTGTGTGCTCCTTCAATGCAGTAAGAGTATGAGTATTTTCCCCACAATTTATTCAACTAGGATGTCAAATGATCCTACCTCTTCTTGACAATTGCAGCAATTGCATCATGCTTTCCCTAAGAATAAGCACTTGATCCTCCCTAGTGATCTTTTGCCTGAGAGCTTTCTTCTTGAGTGATCATTTTGGTTGTCCCCATTGAAACACCAACCAAGTCTTTGAGTCTATCATTTTCTCTCAGCAAATTTTAATTATTTTCTTTATACATTTCTCTTTCTTTTATCAATAGCTGAATTTGTGCTTTATTCAACTTTGCAATATTTACCCCAATATCTGCAGTAGCTACATGATCATCTTCTCTAGCTTTTAGAGTCATAACATGGCCAAATTCCTTCAATGTATCAATTACCACTGATTTCTTGTGGGGTGGGTACAAAGCCCATATCATCAATGATCCCTCATCAATATTATACTTGGATCCTACATATACTTCTATCACCTTTTCCTTGTCAAGCTTATGTGTAGCATTACTGCCCTTCAAGAAACTATCAAAGACCAATGCAGAGTTCAAATCAAGGCCAAGAAAGATCATGACACTAACACTCTCCAACATCTTCCTCCCTACTTCAGGAGTCATATTTGTCATTTCATCATCCACACATCTTCTCAATTGAGCCAACAATTGTTCCTCATTTCTTGAAGTAACATCCTCAACATTCTCCCTTATTTCCTTTCCCTTTTGCTTGTACAAGAATGCCTTGAACTCTGGGGAATGTATAAACTCATCATCAGAGACAAATGATTTGTATTCCATGTGCCTTGCATCAACATCACCACTTTCAATACTTTGTTTTCTAACTCGGAAAACATACTACTGAGTCCTCATCCTGGATACCTTTTCTATTTTATCTTATGGCACATTAGCTCTTGGTGTTTCCTCATCCCCAGAAGACAATAACTCAATATCCTGTAGCCCCTGGTTATATCTTTCAATTACCAATTTTGCTTCATCTTCATCCAGATTCTTGATCATATCATCAAAAGGATAGGGTACATGTTGATACCCTCCAAAGTTAATCCTTTCTTTGGCTGAATTGATATATCCCTCAGGGTCAAAGTTTTTCCTAGTTGGTCCTCTTTTCATATTATAATGCAACAATCTATCAAGGATTGAATTATATCCCTCTTTAGCCAACACAGTGAAATCACCAAAACACAAAGTACTAGGCATAAAAGCCTGCTTCCCAAAAGAACTGAAATGCATCACACTACAGTAATCCATCTATCTAACAATTTCCAAATATGCAACCCTGTTTGGAACTGTCCTTGGCAGAATGAGAGGAGCATTTTCAAATCCATATACTCTGATTATTGTAGCTCCCTCCAAACAAAACCAGTCTCCCCAATTATGATCAATTGGCCCATTAAAGTCTTGCGGCCGGAGGATTCTTTTGATCTCATTAGTCAATGAATAGTTACAAGGATAATGATACAATTTATACAATATCTTTACAAAATGCTCTTCAAAATGAATGAAACTAGAACCAGCAAACCTGCCGTCCAAAATAGCAATCCACAACTGAACAGGTAATGCTTCACGCTCCTTACCAATTTGAGAAACTCTCATTTCTGGAGGCCATACCCCTAACTCTTGTCCAAAATATAGCACTAAGTGCATCAACAATGAATAGTTTCTGAGATTAACAATAGAAGCTCCGCCCTTTATAGCCATCAATCCTGAATCAAGCTCCTTAAAAATATATGAAGCATAATCAAATGGCCTAGAGTTATGATATTGGATATCTACTGTGATAATCATTGGCACCATTGACATGAATTCTGGGGCATCCATTCCCAACACCTGACACACTGAAAAATATGTGTACTTCATATAAGGTTCAAACAAATCTACATGATAGGGAGGCCCTTCACTATCCTCCAGTGGTTCTAGCTTGTTATCCTGTTTGACCTTATGAATTGGTAACCTCCAACCCTTGTAAATTGTATCCATTCTTGAAAATTCCTTCTGCAACTCCTCACAATTGATTTCCTCATTGCAAAACCCTTCCAATTTGAAAACCTCACCTATTGCTTCCTTTGACACATATATATGTGGTTTTCCAGAAGGATAACATATAGCTTTATGTTTTGGATCATAATGATCAGCAAGCAATTTTACCAATTCTGCATTTACGAATACATTAGGGCACACCAATTTCCCTACATTCAATTTTAATGGATTACAGACTGACTCAAAATGATTCCTCCTATGGTAGTGGAAATTGAAAAGCTCATACCCTCTTACAGCAATCCAGACATCACCTATGAACTTGCATTTACCATCTAGCTTATCAACTTCTGCCCTAAGCTATGTGAACCTTCTAGCTTTTTGGCCTCGAGCCAGGTAGTTGGTCAATAATGTCTTGGTTCAACCTTCGTTCAATGCCTTCATGCTTTGTAGCATTCTTTTGTTTCTTTCCCTTCGACTGACTACTCTGACCAAGCTTTCTACCCTTACTCTTTCCAGAACCAGAAGACTCCATTTTCAAGCTTACAAAATCAAAATATTAAAAACAAAGAAGCAATTACTCACAGTATTCTGCTCGAGCTCCTTAGAATGAAAAATGTCTCAGTTCTTTGTTCAGCATGCCAATTCACCAGCAATCAATTCAGAAATGAGGAATTGATTAAAACATTACTGTTTTATCCCATCGTGAAATTAATGAAGCACGAATGAAGCCTCCTTTGAAACTGGCACTGTCGCATCAAATGTCCTATCGATGAGAAAATTTCAAATCTTGGGAAAAATCCCTTTTCAACGTTTACTTAACCTTTCGCCAAGACACTCTATGGTCTTACCAACACCTGGAATCAGCTTGATGACTACTGCTTCTATTTTTCATGTCGCTGTGACAATTCCAAGTCGGGGAGATATTTCATAGATATATTTACGTCTTACCGATACATACTCTTCAATGTATTCTCCAGTCGCTATGACAAGATTACCCTTTCGCCGATGAAAAATAATCCTACCGATGAAATAAATTCCATCGGAAAGACTCTAAGAACTCGAAAAGACTCATACCGACACCAAATGTCTTACCAAAATCACTCCTCCAGATTACTCCATTCGGCAAGACTCACCCCGAAGTATTTTGTTGGTATATCTTTTAAACCTCAGTGAAGCTCATACCGAAAACTTCTTTTCCTAGTGATGCACATCTCTATCAGCATAAGCTTTAACTCGGCAAGACTCTATAGCTTCTCACAGATAGCTTTAGAATACCCTTGAACTTGGTTTGGCCAAACAATAGCCACTTCGCTAAGACCTTTCCCGATTCCCAAAAGTCTTACTGAGACATTTGTTTGCAAGCTAGTTGGTAAGAAAAAATGATTTTGTTATGAGTTCATGCTGATACCAATCAGTCTGGCCAAAACAACCCCTTTGTGCATTAGTCGGTTTGACATATCGTATTCAGCCTGACATTATATCGATGCCCCAACATATGTCGATATATTTTTTATAGATGCCTGTCGGCAAGAAAAAATACTTTTCCAAGACATTCTCCCGAATGCCTTTAGCTTGACCGATATACTTGCACATGCACCGGTCGGCGAAACACAATGTATTCGCTATGACTTCACTTCGACAATGATTCCCTTTGCCGAAATGACTCCTTTTGTCGCTGAAACAGGAAAATTATCCTGCCGATAGTCTACAACAAACATACATTAGTGAAAAATCAGGTCGGGGAGACTTTTACTATATCTTGCCGATTCGGGTCTTTTAATGAAAAATGAAGGACTTGATGGATTTAATGGATTTTATTACAAAAAATAAGCAAGACAATACAAAGAGGGACTTTTATGCTTATGATGAGGACTGGATGTTGGAACTCTTGGGTGCAATAGACTGTAAAAATTTCAAAATTTTACAGTTCTAACAGAACCCTCTGCCTGCAAATTTCTTCTCAGAAAATCCATCTTCTTGTCTAAGCAAGTCCCTTTAACCTTGCCTATCAACTTCTTTGCCTCACCTAGGTCTTTCCACTTTTCTTATACCTAGTCTTTTTCCCACCAACTTGCACACAACCAAAAATACACAACCACAAAACTCTCTACCCAGACCTTCTGAGCTTTGATACCAAACTGATGTAGTATAAAGGATTGACAACTCAACTTATTGGAGAAATATTTCACAACAATCAGTTTCAACAAGCCAATTCTTCAAGTTTCACAACAAATCCTCTTAAGGAAATGACCCCCAACAATCACAAATTTAGGTTTCCACCTTCTCAAACTCAAACAAGACCACTCAAGTCTTTCTTACCCTTCAAAAAATCTAACTCAATCAATACAAGCACTCACAAAATCCTTTCCTTTCATCTCTTTACCAATCCTTCATTGACTGATCAAACTCCTAGTAGCCCTCCTTTCATAAACTGTCAGACATAAATTTTGATATAGACCTTAACTCCATACTATGAGGGACTTTTTGGAAATCCATTAAGGGGTTTTAAAACATATCTAAAAACCAATATGGATTACTTTGAAAAGAAGTGTTCAAATTAGGACTGTCCAGTTCCAATTAGGCCTACTTAGGCTTTGGTCACACAGTGGGTTATTACTTCTACTACCTCCAGCCTCAAATTCACTCAACCAACCCTTTGAACAACCTAAATTGGATCTTCTCATGCTTATTCTACCACTAAAATTCCATTTCCATATGCATTTTAGCGACTCCTAGCTTCTAAGCTTCTTGATTGTACCAAAACTCTATTTTTCAGTCTAGGGAATCACTCATTCACCATACAAACCTCATTATTTTGATCTGTAACTTTTATAACATGAAATTATATACAAAAAGGAGTAACTTCACCGAAAATTAGGGATTTCCACTAGATAGAATGAGAGAAACACAATTTTTTTAGCCACTGTTTACCCTAGAATAAGGTTAAGATTGAGTTGAGAACAATGACAATATCTTACTCAAATTTGTACCAAATTGCATGAAACAAACTCTAGGGAGAAGGTGATTTATTACACTATCACTTACAATCAATTAGAGATGTTTTCCTACTCATACAGAGTTGTACGGTACAAGAAAACAATGAGCTTCTGTAAAGAAAATCCAAGAAACAGTGTCTTTTTATATTCAAATTCAAAAATACAATCACCCACACCTTTTCCAATGTTTACAAGGCCTTCAAATGCATTACAAACTTTTCTAATCAACATCCAAATTACTTCTAATGACCTAGAGCAAAATGACCTTTCACCTTCCCTCAATTTGTACTTTTTTTGCAATTTTACATTTTGTATGAAAAATTTTACATTTTTGCAAAATGAACACAAAACATTAAATATATACCATCCTAGTGCCCTAAACATATGAGAAGTGACCTAAATGATCTTGTTACAATGTTGAGACATCAAAATGGAATCAAACATCAAGATTTCTCCATGGAAGCATGAAGTTACCATGGTGCTCTTGTACCAATAATATAAACTCAACTATGTTAAGGTGGTTTTCCATTGTAGGGAAACAACAAAAAATATGAATATATTAGTGTAAATGATGATTTTGGGTTGCCCTCACAATGCTTTGCTCCTCCTAGGGTTTTTCACCTAAAAGGAGAAAGGGGATTGGATGGGGTCCAAAATGCATGGGTTTACACTCAAAGTTAATGTAAATGAGATGTATTATTCCTACTTATGATGATATAATGCTTTGATCTGAAAATAAAATGATCTAATGATGCAAAACCTAAGAAAACTAACTTGTTTGAAAACACAGCGTGATATGCAGAAAAGTAAAATAAATTTAATAAATGACAAAATGAAGATGCAAAATAGAAAGTATGCACCTAGAAACTAAGGAGGAGCTGACTAAAGATTTAAAAGACAACTAAAATTCTAGAAATTTGATTTTTGAGGCAATTGGGACACTTATGCTAGGCTGGGCGACTTAGTCCTAGACAAGGGAAACTGCCCAAAAGGCCGTTTCTACCAAAAGGGTGTCTAAAACTGCAAAAAATTCTGAAAAAGTAGTGCAGTGGGACTAAGTCACCACTATGGGTGACTTAGTCCACTTTGAATTTTTTGCAAATTTGAAAGTGGAAACAGAAACCCACAACCTATACTCTGCTTTTTGATGAAAATCTGGATCTGAATCTTTGAAAAACCTTGCAAAATAGAAGATAAATTGGTTTCTAATGGGAGGTTTGATGGGTTTTCCTTGGTCAAACCCCTAGTTGGTATTTAAACTTTGTGGAAGATAAAATATGCATAAAATCTTAGCCTTAAGTGTGTCTAAGACTAGTAAAAGCTAAAAATGAGATAAAACCCTATTCTAATGTGCTAGAATGACGTGATCAAATGGCACTTGAATGATGCAAGACTTCAATACAAGAAACCCTACAACTCTTCAAATGAATGTGAATGACATGTAAAATTTAATGCAAACCTTAAGTCTGAAGATAAGAACATGGAAGATGGAATCACTTCAAAAACAAGTCATTAGGTGTGATTTAATGGCTAGCTATATCTCTTCAACCTAGATTTCTCCATTATTCACCATAGGCATCCATGATCAATCCTTTGCAATGTGAGATCTTGAACAAAAAGTGAACTTGAAGACCTACAAAAACCCTAGTTTGCTGCCCTAAAGCTTCAAGAACTTGCTACAAAATGCTATCAAATCTTCTTGTGTAAGACACTTTTGCTCTTGACTTTTGATTTTTTCTTTGTAAAAGTGACTAGGAGATGTGAAAAATGAACTAAAATGTGTATTTATAAGCATCAACACCTTACTTTCCCATTATTTAGACCTAAGAGGCTGACATCAACTAAAAAATTAAATTGAATTGATGAAATTCTCGCTCAAATGTGGAAAATACCCCAAAAAGGACAAAGTTGCCACCTTGGGCGACTTAGTCCTACTAGGGATATTTTTGGAGGTTTTCATGAAATTTGAGTGGTTTGAGTGGTATTTGTTGGGATTTAAGTTGTTTTATGAGTGAATTAGGCCTCAAAGTCCAAAATAATGAGTATTAGGGGCCTATAAATGCAATTTTAAGGGGTGATTGATACAAGGTGTCTAAGGTAGGACCTAGTTTTACTAAAAAATTGTCTCTTTCTTCAAGAGTACAATTTTTGGCAACACATTAAGCACCCACTTTAGTGCCCATATGACTCTATGTGTATATTCAAGCTAAAGTACTCTAAATAATGCACATTACTTTATAAAAGGATACACATTCAAAATCCAGGAGAATGAAGCCCCCAATGTAGTTATCTACAAAACCACAACATTAGGAAATCACATCCTGCAACAAAAAATTGTTAGTTATCAAAACTACTTTTACCTAACTTGTAGAAATAAAATTTGAGGGTAGATATATGCTCCCCCTTGATTTCGCTTAGTTTACGGAGGTGGAATCAAGGTATCAATCTAGCCACATCAAACCTAAAATATCATATGAAAGGAAATATCCAAGTACCATGCCACCTAATGATAGACATTTGATGATGTCAGGTGTAGAATCACAATTCCAATGCATTAAACGTCATCAAAAATGGAGTTCCCTAGCTCTTGTTATGTTGGTTTGAAAAATAAGGAAGTCATAAGATAAAAGAAACCCTAATGCATGGCATAGTAAAAAGAAATGAAAATAGGTTAAAGAGGTAAAGGAAAGGAATTTGTCACTCACTATTTCATTTTACCTTCTTCTAGTGTGAGAGTGAGGAGTGAGATGGAAAATGTAAAGAGGACGAGGGTACACACCTGCACAATTGGACATTTTTCAAGTCCAAGTGACGCACGATGAGTGTCAACATGAGCTGAGTTGATTCTGTAACCTTCATTTTGTGATTTTGTAAGGATTTAATGAATTTTGATACATATCTAGGTTGATTTAGGATCTTGGAAAACAAGTTTGCAAAATGTTCCCTTTTTTTGCAAAGCGTCCCTTTTTTTTGCAAAGTGTCCCATTTGTTTGCAAAGTGTCCCTTTTGTTTGCAAAGTGTCCCTTTTCTTTGCAAAGTGTCCCTTTTCTTCGCAAAGTGTCCCATTTCTTTGCAAAGTGTCTCGTTTCTTCGCAAAGTGTCCCATTTCTTTGCAGAATGTCCCAAAAGGGTTCTAAATTGTCTAAGGCCTTTAGGAAAGTACACTAGATGAATTGTAGCACAGTTGCATGATGAATAATGTAAAAAAATTTAGAGAGTTTAGATGAGTTTTAGAGCATATTTGTGTAAATTTTGTAGGTACCTGCCTGAGGACAATAGAAGTTAGGAGGGAGACAATTGAGCTTTCTGAGAGATCTAGCTCCAACACTATCAGTAGAGGAGACGAAGCATCTTCAGGTTGTTGGCATCTATTGGGAATCTCTTATGCCTCCTATGAGATACCACAATGCCATGTTGATGGCTCTCTGCGAGCGATGGAATGAAGATACATGCACGTTTCATCTGCCTACAAGAGAGATGGCGATCACACTAGAGGATGTACACCGGATTCTCTATGTGTTGATTTGAGGAGAGCGAGTATATTTCTATTGAGACCACTCCTTCCATGAGCAGAGGGTTGATTTACAGTATTGTGTAGATGGTCTAGTTCACGATGCACGAGTTAGAGGACAGATTGATTTGTCCATGTTATTATATTCATGGGTACCAATGGTTTGATGTATTATGATGCACACCGTAGCACTAGTTCTCATCCCTAATGGTTGGGGTGGGTACCTCAAGGGAGGAATAGTCCACATGATTCAATGGATGGAAGAGTAGTGGATAGTATATGCTTGGGGTCAGAGTATCTTGGCACATCTCTATTATGATTTGGGGCAATTTTTATTCTGAGAGATGGACAGTTTGGTGCACTGCACACTTGTACAAGTGTGGTGCCTTGAACACATTAAATGTACCAGACCAGTTGGCTATCCATGCATGATAGTAGTAGGGTATCCATAGGCTTTTGGCTATCCTCTATGGTGACTATGGAAGTATGGTGATTTTCACTTTTGGAGGGTACAATTTGACCGACTAGATGAGCATGGGGTCCTTTGGAGACCTTATTAGCTGACATTAAAGTGGCCAGATTATACCAGATAGTTGAGGAGGATGCAGATGGATAGATTTTTGGTTGGTCATCATGACCATATAGTATGACCATTCTACTATGATCAAGTCATGTGACAATTTGGACAGGTACAGACACCACCCCAGAATGATCCTCTTTCAACAGATTAGTGTGCAGTGCCCGGAGACTGGGTGATACAATGCGACTCACTCTTGAGCATGTAGCCAAGAGTGACTCTGATGATTCTGATCACGATCAACTACCATTCTCTGATGCAGATGATTTTGGTGCCACAGTAGAGCATGAGGAGTGGTGGACAATGACTCTACCAATAGCAGTATTCCTGAAGGACGAGCTAGTAGGAGATGTAGAGCCACTACCAGATGATGGAGATGAGTAGGAGGATAGGGCTAAGGAGACACACTACAGGCCTACCAATATATTTACTAATGTGATCGATGATGAGTATGATGAGGAGGAAGATCTAGATTAGGACGATGAGGAGGGAGAGGAGGAGGATGAGGAGGAGTATGAGGAGGATGAGGAGGAGTAGTACAAGGAGGAGGAGCCACCCTTGAGTGAGGATGATGAGGTAGTAGATGAGAACCATCATGAGGGGGAAGATTCTTCTCACATCCATAGGATGATGTCATGAGCAATAGCTACAGCTGGCACTAGTACTCATAGCTGAGGGGAGGCTAGCACAACCTTCATGCCCCAGTACAAGATGACATTGAGATTGCTCAGTCGACCCATGATATAGGTGATGATATTTGATTTTATGCATGTACTTGAGTGATTACCTCATTTTATATATATGTATATCATGATGATGTTTACTGATTATGTGATGTTTCTACCTTGCATGAGGGTATGTGCAGGATCATCATGGAAAAAATAGTCCCTTAAGTGGCGAAAAGTTCAGAAAAATCAAAGTTAGGCAACTTGACGTAAAAATTTGAATAATTTATTTATATTATTTAAAAAATATGTAATAATAGAATATATAGAAAATTGAATGTAGTTTGTAAGCTACTAGGTTTTTTTTTTTTTTAAATCTATTTGGTGAAAATTTGAAATTTCAATGTTGTAGTACTTAAATTTTAGGGAAAAAATAAGAAGTAGGTGTCTGTCTAACCACCCTAACCACAATAAAATGATAATATTTTTTTATAATATTTTAGATATAAGTAGAGGACTCGTGTTCCAATGTGATGCATATTTTTTTATAATTTTTTTCCAAGTAAAAAATTAATTATTATTATTTTATTATAAATTTTAAAAAATATAAAAACTTGTAGGTCTAACCACCTTAACTTGGTCAAAACTTCATGAAATTCAACTCTTTTTTTTAATCCTATATTACGTGAAGCATAGAATGTGACACATGTTTTGGATTCAAAAAATGTGATACTATTTGAAAGCTATAGATGTTTTTCAATCAGCCTATCAATCAAGACTTTAGTCATAATTCAAATAGAAAATGAATAATAATTATTTATTAAATTCAAAATAAAGAATAATTTATAATGGTGGAAAGCTGAGAATCTCTTTTAAAAATCCTTTTTCTTTCATCAATTTTGAGTTAAAAAAAGTTGTCAACCACATACCCTACACATACCCATCATATCACCACTTTTTGGCCCATCATGATCTTGCACATACCCAGAAGTGATGAGAGACTGGGGGGACTTCTACCATCAGGCTATTGTAGAGATAGTACCCACATCTATCGATGAGGAGGATATGGACCCTGATTACGTTCCCCCACCTATTGTGGAGGAGGAGCCAGAGTCACTCAGAACTTTTGTGAGACTATGGTAGCTTATGAGAGCATGAGGAGATGACTACATCGGGCAGAGACCGCAAGGCAGTCATCCCAGAGTCCAATAGAGATGGAGAGAATGTAGCCAAAGATAGCACAACTATAGGAGGAGAGATATGTGGCCCTTGGGGTGAGGACAAGGTCTGGATTTTGCACTCAGATTTGGTGGATCACGATCACGATCACACACGATAGTCTCACGACGTTCGGGTACTAGAACACGAACACCAGATGCTGAGGGGTCTAGTTCTCACAGACCTTGGTGATGCTATATGTTATGATGATATGTACATAAAACTATGGATATATATATTATGGATATATATATATATTATATATTTATGTATATATATGTATATATATATAGAATAATTTTATGTTTTATGATTCGCCTAAATGTGATTGAAGGCTAAATGGAAATGTGATTAATTAAATGAACTTAGCAAGATTACTTTAATTAATGTCTTCATGATTTAGTGTAAAACTTATGTGATCTAAATAAAACATATTGCAGTTTCATTTTAGATACAACATGATGATTGAGTATGTTATGCTAAATTAAATTTAACTTATCACAAGACACAAGACAAATTTGAATAGCATGAAGCCTAAAGAAATTATAAATAATAACTTTAGTGTTCAAGACAAACCTATAAGAGAGTTGTCAAAAATGAGGCAATGTGAAAGCATATAATGGAAGATCCCATAACGTTTAACAACACTGCTTTATAATTCATACTATTCAAAAAGGGATTAAACATAAGACCGTCGCAAATGTGTAGAATTGATTGGTTCTTTAAGGGGTGTTCCATTGAGTTCCGTTAAGACATACACGCTAGAACCATAGCTTTTGTTGACAACATAGGGTCCTAACTGATTAGGACTTAATTTTTCACGTTCATTAGGGTCGGCATTGACATTACGCTGATTTGCAGATAGAACTAAGTCACCCTTGTAAAATGTGCAAGGGATGACGTTGAGATTGTAATAATGTTGTTTCCTTTTGCAATAAGCTTGAAGATGCTTAAGAGCATTAATGCGCTATTCATTGAGCATCTCAAGTTGATGTAATCATTCTGTCTTTGTAGATGCTATTGTTAATCAAACCTTTAAGAGAAATCTGTAACATGGGGATTTCTAACTCCAAGGGCATGATTGCTTTAGTACCATAAACTAGGTTATAAGGTGTGGATCCAGTGGAGGAGCAAACACTTGTATGATAAGCCCATAGCACATAATGTAGTTGTGTGTGTCAGTCCTTGTGATTGGTGTTAACAATTTTATTTAAAATTTGTTTGAGGACTTTATTAGTTGACTCAGCTTGACCATTAGATTGTTGGTAATAGGGTGTCAAAAAATGGTGTTGAATATGGAAAGTCTCCAAGAACTTCTTCAAATCATTATTCTTAAATGGTGTGCCATTATCAGAGACTAATGTGGAAGGGAGCCAAAAATGAGCAATTATGTGCTCAAGGATGAATGGACAGATTACCTCAATGGTCATAGATCGAAGAGGAATAGCCTCTACCCATTTTGTGAAATAATCAATGATAGTGATGATAAACGTATGCCCAGCAGAAGATGGTGGGGATATTTTTCCAATTATATCTAGCCCCCATACAAAGAACAACCAAATAGGGATTTGGGCATGTGGAGCTTAGAAGCAAGAGCATGAAATAAATGACTATGTTCTTGAAATTTAAGACATTTCTTAACATACGCATAACAATATTTTTCTATATTTTTCTAGTAATAACCCACACGAAGGAGTTTTTGCACAAGGGTTTTTGCACCAAAATGACTGCCACCACTTCTAACATGAGCCTGTTTGAGTGCCATATTAATTTTAGAATCCTTAAGGCATTTAATTAAAATGCCATCAAAGGACCGTCGATATAACACATCGACAAGAATTATGTACTTGGTGGCTAATTTTTTTAGATGAGCATGGGTGTTACTTGCTACAGGTTTGGGAAGGGTACCATCTTTTATATAGTTATAAATAGCATCATACCATTCACTAGAATCATCCTTGGTTGCAACACATGCAGCAAGAGTGATATCAATGATGAAAGGTTTCATGATGGGACATGAACAGTGAATATAATATCTTGTGAAGGATCGTAAGGGGATATAAGAGAAGCAACACTGGCCATTAGATGTTATCAATGGTGAAGGAATAAAATTTCTCTAGCAAGGACATTGTTAGATCTTTATATTTGGATAATTTATCAGGTTTAGTTTGATAGTCACCATTTATTTGTTTGATTACTAATTGTGAGTCACCAAAGATCTTGATGTCTATAATTCCCATAATTAAAGTACTGTGTATTCCAGTGAATAAGGCCTCATATTAAGTAGTTTTATTTGTACATAGGAAATTCAATCGATATGACAAGGGAATAGGTTTTCTTTCAGGCAGAATTAATATTATTCCAGCACTAGAACCTCTTCTACACTTAGATCCATCAAAATATAATGTCCATGTAGAAACACTAGTTGTGAACATACTGTCATTAGGAAAAGAATCATTACCAGGTAACGCAAGAGGGGAAGGGGCATTAGCTAAATGGTTGGTCAAGGCTTGTCCTTTAATTGCATTTTTCAAAACAAATTTAAGGTCAAACTCAGTTAACAACATAACCCATTTAGCTAAATGTCCTGATAAGTTTGTTTTATTGAAAAGATGTTTGAGAGGATCACATTTTGTCATGACTTGTATTTTTTCATTTAGTAAATAATGTCGCAATTTACCAGTAGTGAATAAAAGGGCTAAATATTGCTTTTTGATTGGTGTATATTGGGTTTCATAATCGATTAGAGTTCACCTAATGTAGTAAACATGATGTTCTTTGCCATTATCGTCTTTATGAGCTAATAAGGTTGCAAGAGCATGAGAAGATGGATAAATGTAAAGGATGAACGGTTTATTGGGCATAGAAAGTTGTAAAATAGGTGGAGTTACAAGGTAGTCCTTCAAACTCTCGAAGGCCTATTTACAATCCTCATTCCAATCAAAGGGAACATTCTTCTTGAGGAGATGCGTAAAAGGTAACGTTCTATCAGCTAAAGAAGCAACAAAGTGACAGATGGCTTAGATTCATCCTTGTAATGTGCATAATTGAGAAATATTGTGAGGAGGTGGCATGTTAATGATAGCATCAATTTTCTTTGTATCCACCTTGATGCCTCTATGAGATATGATAAACCCTAAAATTTTTCCACTATCTACTCCAAAGACACACTTTTTTGGGATTGAGTCTCATGTTGTATTTACGCATTCATTCAAAGATCTGGCGAAGGACATTCACATTATCTTGTCATCGTAAGGATTTGGTGAGGATATCTTCAACATATTCTTCCAATATTTTATGTATGTAATCATGAAATATCAATTTCATTGCTCTTTGATGAGTTGTGCCTGCATTCTTTAGTCCAAAAGGAATCATAACCCAACAAAAGGTTACTCCAAACAGTTGTAAATGTTGTCTTGTATTGATCTTGTGGGTTGATGAAAATTTGATTATAATCAAAAAATCCATCCATGAATGACAACAAAGCATGTCCAACAGTTGAATCCACAATCATGTCAATATTAGGAAATGGAAAATGATCTTTAAAGGATTCTTTATTCAAATCATGGAAATCCATAAATATCCTAATACAATTATCAGGTTTGGCAACTTCGACAATATTTGAGATCCAAGGAGAATAATCAATAGGATGAATGAAACCTGCATCAAGGAGTTTTTCAAGTTCTCTTTTAACATGAAAGGCTATCTTAGGATTCATTTTTCGTATTTTTTGTCGAACATGATTAGCATCATTTGCAAGAATGATGTTATGTGTGACTATTTTTGGGTCTATACCTGACATATAGGAATATTTCCAAGTAAATTTTTTAGGAAAATCATGGAGTAAAAGTGTAGTATCCTCTTGTTCTTCATCATCAAGGCACTTCCCAATCTTAATGACCTTTTTTGTATCATTGATGTCCATTGGTATATCAATTGTATCTCCTAGGGGGAGTGCATTCGACTGAGGAAACTTGGGATCGTATGGTTCCACGGTTTTCTCATGATCATCAGGATTTTGTGGCTTGGAACTAGTCATAGCACATGTAACATTTCTTTTAGAGGAAGATGATTTACCAATAGCACCTAACATTTGTTTCAAGGCTTCATCACTTTCAACATACTCCCAAGATGGTGGAGAGTTCATTTCAAGAAATTCAGGATGTTTGAGCATAAGTGTAGTTCATGGTTTACATGTGATGCTTGTTGATATTTAACGAGGGTCGTTGAGTTACTTTTGTCAGTTTAGAAAAGGAATATCCTAAACCAATCTTTATGTCTTGTGTATTAGGCTCAATAGGGACACAAATTCCTTGTTCATTTTTTCCACATCCTTTACCATTGTACCCCAATTGTTTCATAAGCTCGTAACCACGTCCATAAAGTCTCGATTTCCTTGGGATTGGGTGGTTGTTGATAATCTTTCTCATCAAAATTTGTTGTGTAAGATGTTTTTTCATCTAAGGGAGGTGAGATAGAAGAAGGGGAAGATTCTTGTGAATTTTGAGTGGACATAACTATTAGTTGCTATTGTTTTTCTGTCTCCTTGCGGGTAAATATGTATTCATCCATGAATGAAGGAGTAAATAACAATGTTCCCCAATTATCATTGAGCAATTTAGACATGGATTTAATTTCCCATTTATTGGTCTGAAGAGGGTCAATATGAGAGGTTGGAATTAAAGTATTCAGAGGACTTGTTCCCTTTTCAAGTTGTAAACAACTCTCAGGCTCAGGGTCAATCTGAACTTGATAAAATTTGTTGTTATAAACATATTTCATTATGCAATGAAGGGTCGAAGGTACTGCATGCATCTCATGAATCCATGGCCTTCCCAAGAGAAGATTATATGTGAGATCATAGGGCATGACATGAATAGGAGTTTGCAAGGTAACCACTTCGACTGTTATGGGTAAAGTGATTATACTGAGCGGTTGTTTTGTTGTATTTTCAAATCCTTTGATAGATTAGGAATCAGGATTAATTTGTGATTTATCCACATGTAACCGATCAAGAAGTTTCACACTGCATACATTGAGGGTAGATCCATTGTCAATGAGGGTTCGCTTAATGCCTATTTTATTATATTGGGAAATGATCATAAAAGCCTCATATTGTCTCCTTAATTCTAACGGGGGGAGCTCATGTTGATGAAAGGTAATTTCCACATTAAGTGTATTCATTCCCTCTAGAAGAGTTGCCACATCACTTGTGTTTGTACCAAGAGGAACCACTATTTGTTGCAAGGCTATTTGAAGCATTGAATGATATCTAGGTGAATTTTGAAGAAGATCCCAAAGGGATATCTTTGTAGGAGTATTCTTAAGTTGTTCAACAAGATCATACTCCCTAAAGTGTGAGTTTAGGCGAGGAGCACTAGGAAAAATATGGTTTGGTAAAGGTAAGGAGGTTGGAGGGGGTTTTTTGGGTTGCAGATTGTTTCTAGTGTAGTGTGTATGTGCAACAACATCATGTTGTGGTGGATAAAGGGTAAACTCAGGTTTAGGTGGAGGTTGAGGTTGATGTGAAGGTGGGTAAAGAACAAGTTGAGGTTGAATGACATTAACATATTTTGTTTTAGGCTGCTTACAAGAAACCTTAATTGATGGCTTGTGTGAGATGAAGTCCTCAAGAGCTTCATCTAAGATACTCAAGTCATCACTTATAAAATGCCGAGGAGATAAGGTGTCACTAAGTGAGTTAGGTTTGTCATCACAAGTCTTAGTGGATGAACTTAGTGAGAGGAAAACTTGAAATGTTTCATCTAATCTATCCAAGTCATCACTACTAAGAGGTTTGGATGATATGATTTTCCTAAAATGAAGCATCATTTTAATTGGTTCATGCAATGTTGTAAAGCTTTTGTTTATTTTTTCTAATGAATCTGATTAAATAAGTTTGGAACTAATGTTGAAAATGAACATTGTAAAAATATAAGGCTATCTTTGATTGCCATTAAAGTAAATAATACAGATGCAAGTGATTCAAGTAAAACAGTAAATAACTATACAAAAACAGAGCAATGACTGAATCTAATAGGAATCTCAGAAATGGGAAACAAAATGCAAAAAATAGAAATTATGCAAAATTGATAATGGGACTAAGCCGCCCAAGGTGGCAAATTAGTCCAATTAGGGTAATTTTTGAATCTTTTTTGAATTTTTTGATGGATATGAATGTGTTTAGTACTGTGTAATGCAAATCAGCACTGTAAATGCATAATTTCACTATTATGCTATGAAACGGGATGCAATAATGCAAGCTAAAATGAGCTTTTCACTAGTGCAATTTAAAAACCAGGATGCAAGTTTAATCAACGCAATATGCAATGCAAATGAAACCTAGGATGTACTTAAAATTAGAAAGGAGTAAGGTGCAAAAGACAGGTTCACCAAAATGTAAACAATGATTTTGGGTTGCCTCACAATGCTTTGCTCCTCCCAAGGTTTTTCACCTAAAAGGAGAAAGGGGATTGGAAGGGGTCCAAAATGCAAGGGTTTACACTCAAAGTTAATGTAAATGAGATGTATTATGCCTAATTATGATGCTCTAATGCTCTGATCTAAAAATGAAATGATCTAATGATGCAAAACCTAAGAAAAGTAGCTTGTTTGAAACATACAACGTGATATGTAGAAAAGTAAAATAAATGCAATAAATGACAATATAAAGATGAAAAACATAAACTATGCACCTGGAAACTGATGAGGAGCTAACTAGAGATTGCAGAGACCACTGAAATTCTAGAAATTTTTATTTTTGAGGCAACTAGGACACTTACTTAAGCTGGGCGACTTAGTTGCAGACTAGGGAAACTGCCCTGAAGGTTGTTTCTCCCAAAAGGGTGTCTGAAACTTCAATTTTTTTTGAAAAAGCAGTGTAGTGGGACTAAGTCGCCAATATGGGCGACTTAGTCCACTTTGGATTTTTTTACAAATTTGAAAGTGGAAACAGAAACCCACAACCTGCATTTTTCTTTTTGACATAAATTTGGATCCGAATCTTTGAAAAATATTACAAAACAGAAGATAAATTGGTTTCTAATGGGGGTTTTTCCTTTGTCAAACCCCTAGTTGGTATTTAAACTTTGTGGAAGATAAAATATGCATAAAACCCTAGCCTTAAGTGTGTCTAAGACTAGTAAAAGTTGAAAATGAGATAAAACCCTATTCTAATGTGCTACAATGAGCTGATCAAATGGCACTTGAATGATGCAAGACTTCAATGCAAGAAACCCTACAACTCTTCAGATGAATGTGAATGATATGCAGAATTTAATGCAAACTTTAAGTTTGAAGATAAGAAGAACATGGAAGATGGAATCACTTCAAAAACAAGTCATTAGGTGTGATTTGATGGCTAATTGCATCTCTTCAACCTAGGATTTTTCCATGATTCACCATAGGCATCCATGATCAATCCTTTGCAATGTGAAATCTTGAATGAAAAGTGAACTTGAAGACCTACAAAAACCCTAGTTTGTTGCCCTAAAGCTTAAAATTTGCTACAAAATGCTATCGAATATTCTTGTGTAAGACACTTTTTCTCTTGACTTTTGATTTTTGCTTTGTAAAAGTGACTAGGAGATGTGAAAAATGACCTAAAATTTGTATTTATAAGCATGAACACCTAATTTTCCCATTGTTTAGACCTAAGAGGCCGACATCCACTAAAAAATTAAATTGAATTGATGAAATTCCCACTCAAAAGTGGAAAATACCCTAAAAGGGACTAAGTCGCCACCTTGGGTGACTTAGTCCCACCAGGGATATTTTTGGTGGGTTTCATGAAATTTGAGTGGTTTGAGTGGTATTTGTTAGTATTTAAGTGGTTTTATGAGTGAATTAGGCCTCAAAGTCCAAAATCGTGAGTATTAGGGGCCTATAAATGCAATTTTAAGGGGTGGTTGATACAAGGTGTCTAAAGCAGGACCTAGTTTTACTGCAAAATTGTCTCTTTCTTCAAGAGTATACAAGTTTTGGCAACACAATTAGTATTCAAAAAATTACATCAATTATCTACACATTGCATATCACTTGTTTAGGTTCTTTCTATGTAAATGAAACACCTTCAAAATATTGACAAAAAAATGTTTGCAATCTAACATTCCAATTATGAAAAGAAACTTGGAAAAGAGAATTCACATGATGTGAAGCTATTTTTTGATGCCTTTTTGGTCTCTAAATCTTTCCTATCCAATTTCTCATTTATGTTTGTGGCCTCTGAATTTATAGGATTGCAACTTGAATGTGTTTGGATAATACTTGTGTGAGGTGAGGGTGGACAATATTGGGGGAAACATGAATAGAAACAATATCAATGATTATGGCATGTCTTTTAGACAAGGGATTTAAAGGATTTCTCAAACACCTTTCCCTTGCTACCCCTTTTCTAGCCTTTCCTTTTCTCTTTCTTTTTAAAAAGATTCGCATTTAATCCTTTGCTACTCCTTTTTTGTTCCTTGTTTCTTCTTTTTTATTATCTTTGTACCCCAACTACTTGTCATTAAAGGTCTTTTTCAATTCTCATTTGGACCTTTAGGTCCCTCATTACAATTCTTTTAAGCTTTCATTGTTTGATCTATTCTCTCTTCCTATCTCTAAACGATTAGATTTCCTTCTTCCTCTCCTCTTGCTCCATTAGTATCTTCATGTAGTCATATGTGGTGAGGAGTTGGGATTATCTACTAGGTCAATTCCCACAGTCGACTAGATGATTGGACTTATCCTTGACTAGATGAATTTAGGTAATTTGAAGAACTAGGAGATTTCTAAACTTATTTGGCCTCCCAATTGATCCATGAAATCTTATTCATTTTGAAACTAAACCTCACTAACTATTTCATCCACTCCCTCACCTCCTCCAACTTAAGAAGCTTCACATTCTCCACAATCAACATAAAAATGCAGTAAGGTAGATGGGCCCATGTTGGTGGAGATGAAATTGGTAGACTTTGGTCAAAATCTACATTCAAATTAATACACAAATTTTCACCTCCCTCCAACAACCATGATGGGTCATTTGGTGCACTGGGTAGAGAAAGCAAGAAGTCTGCATCTTTTGGTAACCCAAATCCGATGTTCCTAGTGGATCTTGTTGGTTTGTCAAATTAGGTGTTCCAATTGGAGATTGTTGGTCCAAAAAACTAGATGTTTCTATTAGAGTATGTTGGTCTATCAAATCAGGTGTTCTATTTATCCCTTCAACCTCTATTTTTGGCACAACAGTAGTGGATAGACTTAGAATATTTTCAGTAGTTAATGCTTCCTTCAGGGAAGCAAATTGGAATTTGTCACTTGGCTGCATAACCTCCATTAATGCATATAGATTTAGGGGACAAATACCTATTCTTTGAGAGCCTACTTTAATGTTATCATCAATCAATGCTTTCTTAAATCTAGCACTATCAAGTGTTGCCAACTTTTCCCTTTTAATAGATATAGATTTGGATACTTACTTGTCCATATTGCTTTTTCCTTCTTAAAACATGATTTGAAAGATGTGGGAAGTCACTAACATCTAGTGGTTGATATCTGTGAGATGTGTAGGTTAGTTAGTCAATACCTAGTGACCTTTCTTGGTTAATAGTAGAGAATGCAACATGGCTTCCATGGCCATCAAAAATCAACAAGTGTCTATTAGTGGGTGACACACTCCCAGGTACAAAACCCAACCAATTGAGGAAAAGTTATTTTGTCATTCATGTATGGGGCTAAGCAACTATGCATGCACCTGGTTCACAATGAGCTATATAGTTCTTCAATATTTTTTTTCTCTTAAACAAATAAAAGATAGGTATTTTATGTCAATAACATTCACACAACATGAAATTGTGATCCACTCTTAGCTCTTGGGTATAATTTATAATACACGTTTGTTTTCCTTTTTTGAAAGAACTCACATTACACCATTTCATCTAGCTTGAATGTCAATCTCATCACAGTTCCAAATATTCATTGGACTATATAGACTGGTTGTGTATGCCTTTGTCAATGTATCATAGAATGCAACAACTATTGCAGGCCTCAAATTGAGTGTGCACTCTCTATCTTAGCTTTATGTTATCCTCAAATTCAGATCAAGATGTCTTATTTTGAATCCTATCCATAAAAAATTATTGGGGACTCCATTCTTGAATAGATTTAGCCTCATTTGACATATTTGTGCTATTTCAGACTTCAAATTGATAATTTCCAAACCATGGCCAACACTAGCCCTCTCCTCGCACCATTCAACAACCTTTCCCTCTTCATCTTCATTCAAGATTGTTGGGGTCCCTTTCCTTTCTATAGAGGTAACACTAGTCAACCAATTCATCAACATGGTTATTGGGAGACACCATTTCATTTCCCCCCCCCCCTTGTTGACATTATATTGTCTTCAACATCTCTCATGATAGATTCCATGTCAACCATGGACCATTCCCATTATAGTGAAACCTTCTTTGTTGTAGTAGTTGTATTCACTTAGACTATAGGTTCAATTGGATATGGAATTGAAATAACTTCATCCTCTTCACTATGTGGTAGCCTACCACCTCCCTTGTGTCACTCAGAAATGTTGTTCGAGCTCTCTTTATAAATCATCTAGTTCTTGCTTGTGCCTTATTCTTCATTTGCATTGAGCCAAGTGTAATAATAATAAACATGATAGACACATACACATAGAAATATATTCAAATTAAAAGAGAGTGTCTAATGGTGGTGAGTACTATGTTGTGCGAGGGATCCACATCACCAAAAGACATGTTATCCAAAAACTGATTATATCAAAAATTCTAAATCTTACAACCTTTAGTTGATCATAATATATATAAATATATATAATTAATTAAGGTATTTATATAACTTGAAATAACATTATGATAAAAATATTTATAACCCTTTGTGAAAAATCATAATGATATATATATATAACTTGAAACAACATTATGATATTTATGTATAACTTGAAACAGTGGAATGATACAAATATTTATTACCCTTTCTGAAATAATATTATGATATAAATTGAAGCACCATTATCATTCATGACGACGTCACTATAATTGAGGAACATACAAACCATACATCTAAATTTTTATTTAAATGTAAATGAACAAGGTTATTGGAAACACCAATTTATATATCTCTGCCATATATCTCTTTAGCATTTCAGGGTATCAAATGTTCAACTGTTAATGGTTTTATACACCTATCATTTGGCCGATTGTGTGTATGTATACACTAAGGATGACATGTGTAATGATGCGTATGTATGCAAATGTTTATGAAGAAAATCATGATACATATGAATAATAATCATAGATTGAACCATTTCTACAATTGTAATCTTGAAACAACTTTGAAATATGCATACCATGGAAGTTGCAACAGGTGTGTGAAAGAAGTTTGCAATAGTTGTCTACAATTAGTCTTGAACATGTGTCTAAAACTGAAATTGAGAAATTTGAATTCCGAATAAGAGTTTCTTGCAATGCGCATCTTTGATGACTTGTATAAATTTGAAAAGATAGGTGCAAATGGAGAATTTTGAATTATTGGAGAGAATTTGAGGCTGCATACTTGGAATTAATGGTAGAAGTGATATTAATTGGGTTGTGAATGGTACGTATAAATGTGATTTGAGCGGTTAGAAATTTGGGTTGGGAATATTAGTTATTGTGCGATTTGAAAGTTGATTTGAGTAATTTGAAATTGTTTTCTATTTTAACATTTTATCTGGATTAATTAAATATCATGTATAATTGTAAAATATGGTTGAAATAATGGGTCCTTATTTTGTAAAATTTTATTGCATGGTGAGTTTGAAAGTTGGTTTTCAATTTTTGCAGGGCAAATTTTCAAGAAGACTAGTATATTGGCTTTGATGGAACAGTAAGTTTGTCAATCAAGGATATGAATAATGGAACATTTTTATTTGTAATATGTTGAAATGTATTTTCAAGTGGCCAGTTGTCAAATCTATGGAGGTCGAAATATAAATGAGTTGTGTATACGTCAACTCAATTTTAATGTATTAGTACATATACTATACCAATAAAAATATCTATTTACATTCACCTTAATTTGGGAAAATGGAAATATTTACTTTATCATTGGACAGGTTTTTGATTTAACATGTACTTCTCATCATTTAAAGCCAGTTTAAAAACAGAAAGAATCTTTTATTATTTATTTGTGAGGCCAGGCTGTCAGCGCTTATCCACCTGATAAGAGCTCGCACTACCATCGGGCCCTCTCCCTTAGTTAAAATACTAGCGGTAGCGGTTTCAAGTGGTGTTTGTGCCTCTTGCAGGTGAAGAAACATTTGAGTGCCCTTGAGTATTTGAGATCCTCATCCATTGTTCAAATCTTCCACCGCTAACTTGACAGCAGTCTTTGCAATCTTTCCTGACCACGAACTATAAGTTACTATCATCCCTACATTCACCCTCTCTTTCTGAACCGCACGATCTACACTGGTAGCCACTAAAACGCAGATAAGTGGAAATATTGGCACTATTTTCATCTCAAATCCCTTGCTTGCTTTCTCCTCTGCACCATACTTGCCAATAATATCTGTTTTCATCTTCAAGCCGCTTGAGAGCCTTACAACACCGCGTTCACCAAGGGTACAAGAATCTAATCATAAATAATTGAGAAGGTCCACCCAATCTTTTATTATCCGACCGATCAAAATCAGTCCGTGAAGAGGAAATAATAGCATGGGGGACACAAGAAAATGGGTAGAAGGAAAAGAAGGAAACATTACTGGCAGTAAACAGCTGTTGTCTTCAATGTTCCACTGGTTATTCTTTTTTGATTGATTATGTGCTTTAAAGTTTTGTGAAGTCTTTTCAATCAAAATGTAATTGGGCGATCGAAAGCTGAAAATTAATATAACAAAGTGCTTGTCGTTTTAATTGATTAGTTGTCTATTTTATGTGAAAAATCCACATGTCCATCAACACACGACAAAGAGAGAAAGTGGAGGTCTAATACATCTTTTTAGCTTCTACAATATTACTAAACTTTCTCGAATAATCTTGAGAGGCCATTAAAAGAAAGAAATTCTAATTTTTCTTGTAGGTTTTTAATTATTATGTAACTTATTCTCCACTAATATAATTATGTATAACTCAAAAAAAAGTCTTGTAAATAACCAAAAAGACAATAGAAAGAGATGAGAAAATCAATAATCCTATAAGTTAAAAGAAAGGTGATTTATGAAATAATCCTTTAAATTTTTAGTAACTCCTTCATTGAAAAAGAGAGTAAGAAAAGTCATTTAAATTGTAAAATTATGCATTTAATGTAATCATTTGTAAAGAGTGTGTTAAAATGTAAAAGAATATTTAAGAGAATGTGTGATGGTCAGATGTAATCCATGAAATATTTTATAAAGTTACGACTAAAAGAATCTAGAGGTGGAGAATACACTTCACATATTGATCTATGATAGTAGATGTACTATAAAAAACGTGTATACGTTTACACTTCCACATTACGGTTCCCGCCCCCCCTCCCCCTCTCCCCCCCCCCCGCCCCAAATTATTCAGCTTAATTGATCCCGTAATTACCTAAAATTATGCATTCCATGGCCCATTTGTCACATTATTCTATAAGAACCAAGCATTGAATAAATGCATACAACTCATTTGTTGCCCTCGATATTGTGTGTCCTAGAAATATGAGCTGGAACCCATTCACTTGAATGGATCCCCTTTGTTAGCCAAGAACCATTTTAAATATGCTTTTGGAGACGATTTAATATTCAAAATCCAACATGCAAATGTTGACTATTGGGATCTAAATTTTGGGACATTAAATAAATGCCTATAAATACCTAGTCTTTGTTAGAAACAAAATAAAACTAAGAAGGTGGGTGAATAAGTTGTACATTAAAAATTCAAACCCTCATTAGCCTTTAAAACCTCATTAAGCATTAGCATGAATATAAACAAGTAGAGCATCAACTAATTAATAACCATACACCATGAAACACTAGATTTATGTTGTTCAAAACCTTAATCAGGGAAAAACCATGGTGAGGATTAACTCACAAATATATGAATATCTATTACAATTATGGAGCCTTGCAACATGACCATGAAGTGTAGATGTTTGTATTGGTTGTTCTTATGTTGTCATTGATATCAACATGGTGACAACTATATGGTAAGTTTACTTAGTTTACCGAAAGTTGTTCTCTACTAATAATGTTCTTTTTTTGATGAACCAGTGCATTGGTATTTGAGTCCATAATTCACTGCAAGAAAAGATATGACTCTAGTCTCTTGACCTTGCTATCAAGTTTGATTCAGATGGCTATATGATAGATTTTGAGAAGTTTTAGGTTATCAGTGGAAAGTTATCTCTAACAGAGTTCAACTCTGTATTTTACTATTATTTCTTACTTAGCATATCGGTGTGGAAGACTTTGTATTTTCTCAAGTAGATCATTCTAATGTTGCAGCTCTGATGGTAGTCTCTATGATGGTAGTATGATGAGAAATTGATATGATCTCATATCCAAAAGGTGTTTTCTTTGGGGATTGTATGTTGGTTTGGATATTTTATGAATTATGTTCTAGTCTTTACTGACCTAACATATGCATACACTACAGAGACTAGTTATGTGTTATGGATGTTAGCTGACTTGGTATAATGCACTATATGGATAAAATGTTTTAAATCATATATGGTGCTAACAAGAGTATTTTTATTATTATTTTTTATCTAATTAGGCCAACCTAATTGATGAATAACATTTACTTGTATATATAAGATACTTTGAAGGGAGATGAGTGAGTGTGTGGAAGAAAGGTGTGAAAAGGATTAAGGGTATCTAAAGATTTGAGCCTAAATGCTTTATCAATTAAGGATGAAAGCAAAAAAAATTAGCGATTGTTGTGAGAGCTAGTGCTTCATATTGTAAGCTTTATTGGAACTGAACCATGTACATTGAAGGTGTATTCTATCAGTTCAAACTTTTGGTAGTGAGCCATAATCTTTGTATCTTAGCGGTCACCCATCTTTTGTATTCAGGAAGTGATCCTTATAAGGATAGTGCTCGTGTTGGTAGCGAGCCTTGTAATATCTTGTATCTGGATATAATATATTGTGAGTTAACCCTCACCGTGGTTTTTCTCTTTTTGGTTTTTCCATGTAAAAATCCTGATGTTCATGTGTGTGGTTGCATTGATTTGTTTCTATGATCTCTCATGCTAATTTAGTTAGAATTATGATAAAAGTTAGATGGATTTTATTAGAATGGTTTTATGGAATATTGATTCACCCCCCTCTCAGTATTACAGATGTTCAACAATTGGTATTAGAGCTTGGTTGCTATGAAGAAGCCTAACAGCTTGAGGAAGATCTCAGAATTTGAGTATAAGATTTTTTTTTCTATTAAAAGTGATCTTTGTTGGATATTTAGAAGAAATAGACAATCTAAAGGAAAAATTGATTAAAAAAATGCATATATTGAAAAACTGCAAAGTAAATGCAAAGAAGCATGTGATATATTGGATAAGGCAGATGAAATTTTCTTTAGCCTACTACAACAATTGGATGAGAAGAAAAGAACTAAAGATTGTTAGAAAATTTAAATTCAAAGGAAGATGGATGAATGCACCAAGCTTGAGAAAGAAGTAGAAATATTGAGATCTAATCTAGAAAAGGCAAGAAGTTTTGAAGATAAATTTAAGGTAAGCTCTTCAATGCTTGATGAGTTGATTGCTTCTCAAAAACTGGTGATGGATACAAGTGGTTTAGGGTTTGAATAAGTCCAGAGTTCTAAAGTGAAGCATTCTACTAAAAAGAAGACTCAGTGCAAAGATGGATGAATCAAGAACCTAAGAAAACAATTTTGGAAGAATTTTCATCAAACAACTTGATGCTAAAAGATATTTATCTTTCAATGGTATTTTTCATTCCTGCAAGAAATTTGGTTATAAGGAAAAGGATTGTAAAAGTAAAATGAATGATACTTTATCATTCTTCAGAAAATGTTTTAATTGCAAGAAGGTTTGACATAAAGTTGTTCTGTGTGAAAAAAGATTGAGCAAAAGGAAAAATGGAAGAAAGAATGTTGTTTGTTGTAAGTGCAACAATCCAAAAAATAGTATTAATAACTACATAAGAAGAAGAAAATAACTATCCAGTGAAGAAACATGAACAAATCATTGATTTGAAAGAATTAACAAAAGGGATGAAAAGGATCTAGTGAAAGGAATGAGAGTTCAACCAAGTTCAATTAGAATCATCAATCTTATATGTGCTGACCACCAGTGCAAATATGACCATTAATTTTTGAGTCTAGCAATGACTAAGGGGGAGCAATTATCATAAAATTTAATAAACCCCCTTCATCAATACTCATGCCACATCATGGAAAAAGCATATTTAATGTGGTAACAAATTCAAGGAATTTCTTAGTTGCATTTGTGAAGAATGAAGTTTGCATAATTTGAAAGAATGGAGGCACAGACAATTTTTGAGGTAATCTACTTGTAATTTGAAGCATTTATTACAAAAGCATTTAGAATGAAAGAAATAAATTTAAATATGTCAAGAGGCATATGTATTTTAAGAGAAGCATGTAAAGGAAGTTTAGAGATCAATTTAGAGTTTTATGGTTTAAAGGAGAAATCAAGTGGATTCAAAGTGTGCTCTAGAAATTGGATATCTAGATCCTTTCCTTGTTGGCATTTATAGAGGTATTCTTGTTTGCACAATATTTCATTTTTATTGCTATGGATAATTCAAAGGTTGTGAATAGTGATGTTAGAGTGCAAGGAAATTTGAGAAAATATTTGAAGAATGTGTCAGAAGAGTCTCCTGGTGAATTCTCTTGCATCCTTCCTAGAGTGTTTCCATCAAAAGATATCTATGCATTTGTTTACAGTAAGATAGAGGAGTTTTCACCAGGCTAGTTAAGCATTCTTTGGAAGAATGAATTGGAAGAGAACCATGATACCTACAAAGTGTTAGTTGAGAAGAAGTTGGATGTTTGGTAGAAAACCCCTTTGTTTGAGTTTGACATGAATTATATTCAAATAATTTTGAGTAGAATTCATGATTAATATATGTGGATTGATGAAGCACATTTGACTGCCAGAGAAGAAATCAGAGATGTAACTAGTTTTTTTTCCTCTGGACCAGTTCCCGAATGGAAGGTTGTGAATGAGCAAGAGATAATTGAGGTAATTAGTGTAACTCTTGAAGGGAAAATGATTAATTTAAGATCAATTATGGATCTAGTCATTAGGTATGTCGCAATGGTCATTGGTCACAAAGGTTTTCTACTTGGAAATGAATTACTTCAAATGCATCTTTTAAAGAATTTAAAAGGAAATCAGAAAGAGTAAGAAGAATAAATTCTAATATGAAAATTTGGTTGTCTACCTACTCTTTTACTTTTTAAAAAAAAATTACTGGTAATCAAAAGAATAGAATGGTCAAGTACAAATCCTATTACACATCAAATCAAGAACTTCATGATAAGTCTTGGTAATTCAAATGCTCAAGGGACTGCTCTTCTTCCATTCTTTGGAACATTTCAAATGAGGATGAGCAGAAGGTCAAGGATTCTAGTAAGCATCACCAAAAGGCACTCTGAAAATATTAATTTCCTAGTGTCTACAGATTTGTGTCTCATGGAAGTAGTTGAATCAAGGTTGGTATGGATATTTGAGTTAGATTATGAAGTTTCAAAGGCTAAAATTTATTATATGAAAAAATTATTTTGGAAATCCCTAAGAATCCCAATGTAGAAGGTACCTTTAGTAATGCAACTAGAACACAGAAGAAAGGTAAGAGTATTGTCAAACAAGAAGTTACAAAAGGAAGTGAGATGGAGAGAGCTCAACATGAGCATGAAAGGATAAACATTCAAGGAGCTTTGGAAGAATTGTAGAAGGTTATTCTCAATGCTAATTTTGATTCATCTATTTATATTGTGGATAATCTTAGAAACATGATTAATTCTATGAAGGTCTACATCTCTACACTGGAAGTACATGCTGGAACTAGGTTTGTTAAAGAAAATATAGAAGATTTCAAGGAAAAATGTGCAAATGCACATAGTTTCAAGACTAATGAAGGAAGTGGAGAGTCTACAATTTTGTGAGGAAGAGGCATAGGAATTTCTTTCCTTTTTCCTAAATTGGTTTGGAACTACACTAAGCACAAGAGATGAGATAAGGAAGAGTGAAACCCAGATAGGAACTCAAGTAGATACATATAGATTAGTAGAAGATAGAGATAATCAAAGGTGGTCCTACAATGTGTAGCTTCAGGACAAATTATTTTCTCTCCAAGACCAAAGAACATAAGTTATTAAGAAGTTTGTGGCACTTAGAGACATGGCTAAACTTAGGTACATTCTTGTTTCTAGTGTTCTTGATAGTATTGGTGAATTATTAGATATTAATCTTAGTCCCAATACTTTATCAAATGGTAGAGAGTCCTTAACTAAGCTTGAATTATTACACAAGACTCTTGTAAGTGTAAAAGGTTTGTGTGAAGAAGGAAAAGTGTCATGGAAGGTCATCATGGAGAATCTCAAAGATTCTTCTTTAGGTTAATTCAATTTTGTGTTAATATCTTTTTGGTTATTTTTTATGCATATATACATATATACCAGACCTCATCCTTTTCCATTGATGTCAAAGGGGGAGAGATAGAGATTATCAAAGAAAAGAAAAATTAGAAGAACAATTTTGATAGGGGGAGTATTTAGTTGCCGTATATTGAAATTTCTTTTGGCATGCATGTTTGAAGTAGAGAAAGAACTCACAACAAGAATTATTTGACACATTCAAACATGGTTTCAACACCAATGATACAAAAGTGCTACTTTGTTCATATTTGGTAACTTTCTCATAAGCCTAATGGCACACCATCGAGGAAAAAAAATGGGAAAGCATGTAACATGTTATTAAATTTTGTAGACCTGTTACAACACCTTTTATGGGTTTCCAAGCATTCATGACCCAACCAAGTGATCAAAGCAATGGTCTATGCAAAATTAAGCATTGTTACCACTACGAGCATGCAAGTTGATGACTTCAAACAAAGGAAAAGAGAATTATTCATATGATTACTAGACTTGTGTAGACTCCTTACAACATTCTACAATGATTTCCCATCTAGCCTTCATCACATAGTGCATAGACTTCATCAAGCCTTCATTAAACTAGTATTTTTTACTATTTTCAAACAAATGAGAGCAAACTATCAACTATTTCATCTTGTAGCCCATCAAATATTAACCTAGGGCTTGGGAATATGGAATAATGTATGAAAAAAAAAGTTATAAAATTTTATAGAATTTTCCACAATGCCAATCAAGAGAAATGAATTTTTTCCTCAAAACTAGAAACCCTGGCTAGGGTTTGGATTGTTTTCACCAAAAATGCCATATATTTTACAAAACATAATGAAATATGATCAAACAAAAATAATTTGGAGGCTAAGACATTTCATCAACTTCTTAATTCACCAGAAAGGTTGTACTAGGTTGTACTAGGTTGTACAATGTGTTTCATTAGACTGCTACTTTTTAGAAAAATAAACTTTACAAACTTGGCCTCAATGAAATTGCCATAACTTGCTCAAAACTTGATGAAATTTGACTAAATAAAAAGCATTAGAAATATAGAAGCCTTATCCACTGTCTCTAATTGGTTTTATGGATGTACCACATTTTATCAATCTATTCAATGCAAATTACTATCAATTTTCATAGAAAAATGCGAGAAGAAATGTGGAAAATAAAGCATCTTTAATTCAAACTTCTCTCCAACCCTCAAATTCAAGTTAGGAGTACATTTATATGCATTTACAGTAATTTTCAATGGTTTGTAACCGTTTCTTTCTTGCATGTAACCATTTTATTTCTTTTTTCCACCTTGCAAAAGTTGTATGACAAATTTTTAGCAACTTTTCCCATTTTAAAACCAACGACCCAATAAACACATAAAAAATGGACTAATATGATCCCAAGTATCCATAAATGACTTTATTAAACATGAAAAAACACCAATAGCCCAAAAACCAAAAATGACATAAAGACTTGCTTATGAGGTCCTAGTGACCCTACACCATACACCCAAGGGGAAGAAAACTCAAGTCCACTTGAGTGCAAGTCTTCTTTTTCTTCTCGGTTTTTTAATTCTTCTACACTATTTCCTTGATGTCTTCTTAGCTTTTTCTTTGTGTCTTCCACTTGTTTTCTCTAGGCCATCTTCTCAAATCCTTCTCTTCTTTCTTCCTTGCAAGGTATTCCTCCTTTTTCATCCTCCTCTAAATTTGATCTCTTTCAAGAGTCTGCTTCTCAATTATTTGTATCTCCTTGTCTAAAAAAATTGAACATACATAGTCTAATGAAATATTAGAAATAAAATATTGAGACCTTGAGGTCTCCTCCTTGTCTTCTTGCACCATACACTCCACTTAAACACATAATAGATCCTCCATGTGTGTTATGGTCGTCTTAGGATTGAACTTGTCCTCTAAGGGTCTCCTTTGATAAATAGCATCTTCTAACACATCCATCATAGTTCTTAATTTCTCTTGACTTTAGTACACAAAGTAGTGTCCCTCTTTTAACAAACCTTCCATCTTCTTCCAAAGGATTTGATCAATCTCTGTATATGGACTGAATACTTCCTATTGCACTTCAAGGTTGCATTCGTCTTTGAAATTTTCATTTTTTTCTATTGTCGTGAACAACTTATCACTGATATCCATTTCTTTCAATAATAAAGCATCCAATTCATCATGCATTCCATCGAAAACATATTATTTTTTCCTCAACCTTTCACTATTAAAAACAAAATTCAATATGCATTCACCAAGTATCTCACCTTCCTCTAGATGACACATTATTCCATCTTCTTCACTTAGGATTTCTTCTTCATTTACTGTTATGCCTACATTTACACACTCAAATCTTTCATTAATTTCAAAACAATGAGACTTACTTGCCTTGATATTTCTTTCCTTGGATGGCTTGTCAAATACTTTTAGCCACCTTCCCAATCTATTAGCTTCTTGCTACTTCCTTCTCTTTTCCATAATTTTCTTAAGAGGTCATTTCACCTTCTTTCTCATTGGCCAATTCCAAACATTTTCTTGATAGGCTTTCTCAAGACACTTTTGTAATACACTTGTTCAACATGATTTTCAAACTCATCCATTCTTCTATCAAACTGTGCAACTAGGCTTACCCTATTATATCTCATCTTGTCCTTTTTGAGGCCTTCTTTCCTATCTTTCTATTGCATCTTCTTGCTATATCTCCTCTTTTCTTGATTCATGCTTCTTGTGACACCTTACATAGGTTTCCTTTCCTTTTCCTCACTACCTAGTCTTTTGGCATCTGGGTTCTTCACTTCAACCTATCAAAAGCAACACAAAATTTCCAAAAATTATTTTTCCCATATCTTTGGGCTCTAATAATAAAATGATGTAGAGAAAGAACTCACAACAAGACTAACTTGACACATTCAAACAAGGTTTCAACACAAATGATGCAAAAGTGCTACTTTGTTCATATTTGGTAACTTACTCATAAGCCTAATGGAACACGACCGACGGAAAAAAGAATGGTACAACATGTAACATGATGTTATTAACTTATTGAAACCTATTAAAACATCTTTTATGGGGTTTCCAAGCATTCATAACCCAACCAAGTGATCAAAGCAATGTTCTATGCAAAATTAAGCATTGTTGCCACTAGGAGCATACAAGGTGATTACTTGAAACAAAGGAAAAGATAATTAGTCATATGATTACTAGACTCATTTAGACTCCTTACAATATGCCACAATGACTTCCCATCCAACCTTCATCACACAATGCATAGATTTCATCAAGCCTTCATTAAACTAGGAATTTTTATTGTTTTCAAACAAATGAGAGAAAACTATCAACTATTTCACCTTGCAGCCCATCAAATTTTGACCTAAGGCTTGGGAATATGGAAGACTACATGAAAATATAAATTTATTCAAGCTTATATAATTTTCCACTTCTCCAATCAGGAGAAATGATTTTTTCCCTCAAAATTGGAAACCCTAGCTAGGGTTTGGACTATTTTCACCAAAAATGCCATATCTTTTACAAAACACAATGAAATATAATAAAAAAATAGTAATTTGGAGGATAATAAATTTCTTCAACTTCCTAATTCACCATCAAGGTTGTGTCATACCAGGTTGTAAAACGTGTTTTCTCAAATTACTACTTTTCAGAAAAATAAACTTCACAAACCTACCCCCAAATGAAATTGTCACAACTTGCACAAAACTTGATGAAATTCGACAAAATCAAAAAAATTAGTAAGATAGAAGCCTTCTCCACCTTATCCAATTGGTTTTAGGTGTGTACCAAATTTTATTGATCTATACAATGCAAATTACAATAAATTTTCATAGAAAAATGCAAGAATAGATGTGCAAAATGAAGCATCTTTCATTCAAATTTCACTCCAACCCTCAATTTTGAGTTACGAGTACATATTTATGCATTTAAAATCATTTCCAATATTTTTTAACCATTTCTTGCTTGCATGTAACCATGTTCTTGATTTTTTCCACCTTGCTAAAGTTGCATGACAACTTTTTAGCAACTTTTGACAATATTAGCAACTTTCCCATTTTAAAACCAACGATCCAATAAATAGATAAAAAAATGGATTAGTATGATCCCAAATAGCCATAAACAACTTTATTAAACACCAAAACATGCCAATAGCCTAAAAACCAAAAATGACATAAAGACTTGCTTATGAGGTCCTAGTGGCCCTAATGTTGCCATCAATGCCAACTTAGTGGAGATTGTTATGGAGCCTTGCAACATGAGAATGAAATGTAGATGGTTTTTGTTGGTGGTTCTTGTGTTCTCATTGATTTCAACATGGTGAAAACTATATGGGAAGTTTACTTGGTTTAATATAAGCTATTTTCTACTGGTAATGTTCTTTTGTGATGAACTAGTGCATTAGTATCTTGAGAAGTTTTGGGTTGTGTGCAAAAATTTATCTCTGAAAAAGTTCAACTCTGTATTTTATTATTGTTCCTTGCTCATCATATCAGTGTGGGAGACTCCACATTTTCTTAAGTAGAACATTCTAATGTTGCAGTTCTGATGGTAGTATGATGAGAAATTGATGTGATCTTAGATCTTGAAGGTTTTTAATTTGGGGATTGTATGTTAGTTTTGAAATTATGTGAATTATGTTCTAGTCTTGGCCTACCTAATGTATGCAATACACTACAGAGACTAGTTATGCTTTATGGATGTTAGTTGACTTGGTATAATGTGCTACATAGATAAAATGTTTTAAATAATATATGGTGTCAATAAGAGTGTTTTGATTTATTTATTTTCATCTAATTAGGATTACCTAATTGATGAATAAGATATAGTTGTATATATAAGATGTTTTGAAGGGAGACGAGTGAGTGTGTGGAAGAAAGGTGTGAAAAGGATTAACCTGGTATTTGAAGATACGAGTCTAAATGCTTTATTAGTTAAGGATTGGAGTAAATTTTCTAAGAAACTAGTGTGTGAGGTAGTGCTTCATATTCTGAGATTTATTACAAATGAAACCTGCACACTAAAGATGTATTCTATCAGTTGAAAATTTTGGCAGTGAACCACAATCTTTGTATCTTGGTGGTTAGCCATCTTTTGTATTCAATCAATGACCCTTACAAGGACAATGAAGCCTAGAAATGAGCCTTATAATATCTTGTATCCAGATATAATAAATTGTGAGTTAACCCTCATTGGTGTTTTTCCGTTTTTGGGTTTTCCACATAAAATTCTTTGTGTTCATGTGTGTGGTTGCATTGTTTTGTTTCTATGATCTCTCTTGCTGATTCATTTGGAATTGTGATAATGGTTAGATGGATTTTATTAGAGTGGCTTTATGGAATATTGATTCACCTCCCCTCGCATTATTCTATATGTTCAATAATATCAACATAGAATACAAGAGGTTCACTGTAAGAAGGGCTAACTACCTAGAAGAAAAGAATGAATCAATACCAAGGGCTCAATTCTTAGAGGACTCACTATTTAGAATAGAAGAGAATAGAAAAACACTATTACAATGAGGTTCACTACCTCAGAGCAATAGGAAAATTTCCCTCTACCATCTGCAACCTTTGACTCACTACCTCTAGAAACTTTAGGCACACTAAAATGTAGTCACCTTTTGCTCATTGTTTCTGATAGATTTAGGTTTTCAAGCTCACACTCAAATATCAACACATGATCACATTAGGATGATCTCACACATCTACTACATCTTCAATAAGTTATCTTGCTTATATATCCTCATCAATCTTAGAAACATTCTTCAAGTCAACCTTAATGAAACATATGCACCTCAAACACACAACCACAAAATAGGTCAGCACCAAACACCTTTGTGGTTGAAAGATACAAAGACAGACCACACCAAGGGTTAAAAAAGACCAAAAACTATGTCAACATACTATACCAGGCTTCCAAAAACAATGAAGCACCTTTGCAAATAGCGTTAGCATACCAGGTTGGCCAAACTTACACTAACACTAAGAAGTGACCCAAACACACTTCTCTAGGTCTAGAAACATTATATGAACCATGTTATACCACTACTCAACATCCTATAATATTCCAACATCAACATACTACATTGCAACATTGACACAACCACCTAAAGATGAGAATACTATCACCATGTGCATCTAGTTACACTTCCATTGAACACCAACTCATGAACAAAACTTGTGCAACAAATTAACACCAAACCCTCCAATGGAATGTAGGTATAGGAAATATTAGTACATTCTCAAATTTGTAAGAAAAGAAACTTCAATGTGTATAAATGCAGAGAAATTCATCTTATCCTAGACAACCTTTTTCATGGGCTAAGCATTGTTAAACACATCTTTTAGTGTCACATAATCCAAAAATTGAAACTTTGGATATATCACTTATGATCATCATGTCCAAACTACACAAGCACAAATTCAACCATGACATTGTACACTCTCCATTCAAATTTTCTCAAAAGTATTTGGAAACCAAATGAACCTATTGCATCAACAAAACCTTCTCATCACCATAACACCTTCTCATCACAACCATACTAGAGGTTGACATCAATATTTGAAACACTTTATCAACACCACAACTCCTCATCATGACCAAACTAGAGGTTGACATCAATGAAAACATAGTGCACCAATCTCCAAATATCAAACAATATCCCTCTTTGTCATTGATGGTAAAACCCAATCTAAAAACCTATCAACAACAAAAAAAATCTGCATCTCTCAAGAAACTATCCCCCGTACTTGGACACTTCTTACCCTTTAGACTTCTTTCTCAAACTTCACACACTCTTTCTCCCTTTCCTATGTTTTTTAGATTTAATTCTCTCCCTTTGACATCAATGGTAAATGGCAACACCTAAAAACTAATTTCTCTCCACTAATCTCTATCTCACTTTCTCTTTCTTTCCCATTTTAGGAACAAGACATGCTTCCCTTGACTATGCAAACCAAAAAACACCACTACCTACTCATCTTGAGACGTAGCCTTCATTATTCTAGGACCAAGAATTTATTTTGAATTGATCCCTTAGATATATGTTGAATCTTATGCATCTAGTTGAAAGAAGGGTTGAGAATAAACCCTAGCTTCTGCTAGAGATATGGTTATGTGCAGGATTATCATGGAAAAAATAGGCCCTTAAGTGGCAATGAAAATTCAGAAAAATTAGACTTAGGCAACTTGACATAAAAATTTGAATAAGTTATCTATATTATTTCAAAAATATGTAAGAATATAATTTGTGGAAAATTGAATGTAGTTTCTAAACTACTAAGTTTATTTTATTTTTTTAAAAGTCTATTTGGTGAAAATTTGAAATTTCAATGCAGTACTTAAATTTCAGGGGAAAAATAAGAAGTAGGTGTCTGTCTAACCACCCTAACCATAATAAAATTATAATATTTTTTTATAAGATTTTAGATATAAGTAGAGGACTCATGTCCAGATGTGACATATTTTTTTGTAATTTTTTTCCAAGTAAATAATTAATTATGATTTTTTTATTACAACTTTTAAAAAATATAAAAATTCATATGTCTAACCACCTTAACTTGGTCAAAACTTCATAAAACTCAATTTTAATTTTTTTAATCCTATAGTATGTGAAGCATACAATGTGACACATATTTTAGATTCAAAAAATATGAGACCCTTTGAACGTTATAGATGTTTTTCAATCAGCCTATAAATTAGGACTTTAGTCGTAATTCTAATAGAAAATGAAGAATAACTATTTATTAAATTCAAAGTAAAGAATAATTTATATTGGTGGAAAGTTGAGAGTCTCCTCTACAAACCCTTTTCGTTTCATCAATTTTGGCTAAAAATAAAGTCGTCAGCCACATGGACGAAGTCTAGAAAAACAAGGTGAGTTGTCAAACACGTTTTTTGCGTTGACTTCTTAGGATTGGCATGTCCAAGCCAAATACCAAAGCAAGCCCGAGGCTAATCCCAAGGCAATAAATTCTTTGTCAGAAATATTGGATATTCGTTTTGAATCAGATATCCGTTTTGAATCGAATATCCAATTTTGTTTATATATGATTTTAA